>OZ023216.1:5654647-6351971 GCA_963995525.1 Escarpia spicata
ATTTTTGACGGAATAATACTGTAGAATATACGGTAACATCTTTACAGCGTACCGTATTTTTACGGTATTATGCTATAGAATGTACGGTAGCATTTTTACGGCGTACCGTATCTTTTACGGAATTGTGCTGCAGAATATACGGTAGAATGTTTACGGTGTACCGTATTTTATGCGGAATTGTACTGTTGATTAAACGGTAGAATTGTTTCGGTGTACCGTATTTTATATGGAATTGTAGTGTAGAATATCCCGTGGAATTGTTATGGTGCCATATTTTTTATAGTAGAATATTTACAAATATGTATATATATATATATATATATATATGTAAAGATGTATGCACATCACAGTAATATCAAAGTAAAGCATTGATATATAAACTCTGCTGATGCTTAATGACAATACCCTGAGCACTTCTGCTATAGGAAGACACATAGCAATTGTTGGTAAAGGTATTTATTAATGGTACCAACAACAAAAATACATCCATATTGATGAGATAGCTAAACAGCTAACACAAACATAAACATGTTCATCAAGAAAACCGATAATTAATTAACAAGAAAAGATAGCAAATGTTGGTGGACATTTGTCTCAAAATATAAAATGACATCAGCATGACAATTATAATGCTGTCAAAGTTCAACTTTATGCAGACCTATCAGGCATGCATTTGAAATGCACAACTTTTGTGGAAGATTAACAAACCCTGTAGGAAAAAGTCAGAAGGAAAGTGTTAACACGTTTGATGTTGAAGACAAAATATGCCACAAACAGCATGCTGGCGCCAACAACCGTGTCCTCTGTGTGGCTGGCCACAACAAGCTTGCCCTTGACCGGCACCATGCGTTTCACAGTCATCAGAGACTCTCCTGTAACAAATCAAGCTCAAGTTAGTAAAGTACAGCATCAAGCTACTATATAGATGCTCCGCTACAAAATATATCATATTGTGAATTAGACATGTTTTACAAGTCATCACCATGCTAGAAGACCACAGCTGTTTTCTGGACTATCAGAAAGCTATTTCTGACAAGGCAGTGCCCAACACTGTCGAAAAAGTTCTCCAAAAGATTATAAATTCTGCGTCAAAAACAAAAAATTCACTAAATTTTTGTATTAAGAACTTGAATGGTTATATTATAATTATTCATAATATGCATGCCATCACAATGAGCTCAAAAATCTAAGTGTTATTCGACGCTCTGGAACGCGCTACCGGAGGATCTGCGTTTGATCGAGTGTGTGAACACTTTTAGGGCGCGTCTAAGTCATTATTTTAAACTTGCTTTCAATGTCTAGTTTTATGTGACATCATCATTTCAGTTTTATGCGACTTTATCATATCATAATATTTATTAGTATTAGTTGTCTACTATTAAACTAGTATATTATCTCAATAATTATTTAATAATAATTAATTTTATTTATGCACTAGTAAATTATGCAATAACATAGAAAGATGGCCTTAAAAAAACATGTTACACATTTACACATTGAAAACGGGTTTGGAATGGTGTGTTTTGAGGCGTGCTGTGAAGGCGTCCAGTGAGGTGATCAGCCGCCGTTCCTCCGTCGGCGCGTTCCACAGGGGTGGTCCGGCACAAGAGAGAGATCGCTAGTCGTATCGCATCGGGTTGTATTGTGGCACGGTCTGGGGGGGGGGGGGGGGGGGGGCGACCCGTGGCGACCGGCGTGGCACGTGGCGAGTGGTCAGTGACACGCCGTAGTTGTGAGTCTTGTGCGTATTCTGGCGATGCGGAACACTTGGAAGTATGCGCCACGCGATGTCTGATCGAGTGTATCGAAAGCAGATCTAATTATATTTCTTAATATTTTATTGTCTAGTTATTTATTTATTATTTTTAATGTTTATAATTATCCACAATATCATACCGTAATTGTTGTAAGTAATGTGTATTGAATTATTACTCACATTTTAGTACCTCTATTAATCATTGCATAAGTATTAGTATTTTAGAAACATTGTCAACACCACTGAACAGAGTTGTACTTTGGAAATGAGTGTCTAAATAAAGTTATTATTATTATAAAATCTTGAAAATATCAATATACACCAAATACTCCTTACCACACAAAACGAGGCAAGGTGTCTCAGGCAAGGTTGGCAGCTGCTTCACTTCTGATGCCGAAGACGTGTCCTATAACCAACACATACGTAAATTAAATGATTATATTTATGTCAATTGTATCTATCTGTATTGTCAGCAGACCTATGATTAAGCGATTCTGATACCATTGCTCTCACATAAACAATCCCAACTTGGGAATCAGCCTTTCCAATTCAGGAATTGCCGCAGGCCAATTAATAATATTTAATTGGGTTCAGTACAAAGCTAATCAGAAATGTTGCCATGGTAGCACGGTCACATTTTATCGTTTTATCAACAAAGGTGTGTAGTACAAGTTGTCCTGCTTTATATTGATGATTTAAATTACACCACCATGGCCCAGTCGAAACGGGACAACCCACACATTAATTTTGTACGTATATAAAATAAAATATAATTTGTTTAAATATTCATACACATTTACATACCTTAGCTTCTATAAAGAGTTGGTCGCTCTTTTCATCAAACTCGGCCAACATTGCCAGGATGAGTGCTGCCGTCTTGCACTGGCCGCTGTTTACATCAACTTGTTGGAGGGAGGAGCTTGATACTGATTTCTTTTTGGAAGCCACCTTCAGGTAGCGCTTCAAGATGTCGTAACGTTTGCATTGCTTACCTAATTCATCACCGGGTCTAAATTATAGTAGATTTGCTGAACTGCAGCCACCAACATAACAGTTCAAAGGGAGGCTTAGTAATATCTTCCGCTAAATTTGGCGGCAAAATAGTTAATTACTTCTTCTCAAGCCTGTCGATAACGCTAGACGCGCTCAGGTTGTGACTCGAGGGGATCGAGTTATATCACTGATGATTCTCCTAGAGGCGAGAGTGATAAGCTAGGCTGGCCCACTGCAGCGACCATGCTGGCCACCAGCGGTAGGCTTGAGATTGTCCCAAGGCAGGAAGATTTGTACCCACTACAGAACACATAGCCCACCACTGTTTGACATCTACGACATGTAATAAATATCTGGCAGAGAAAATGTTTGACTTGCAGATGTCTCACTGTGCTCCTTGGATAAGGTGACTAATGGTTAATTAATGGAGTAGGCTGTAGCCACCAGCTTAGTCATTTGGGGAAGGATTGTGATCTGGAAATGAGATTAATCTGAGGTTAATATCCCAGTTGGATTATCCTAGGCTGTGGACAGTCGGGTGGCTCACACGGGTCAGGGGTGCCAAGTCTATCCATTTGGCTGTAGAACATGTCTTCTTTCTTCATTCTTGGGACAATCTCAAGCCTACCGCTTTAGTACCAAAATCTGCCGTCAGATCGATAGTTCACGGAGATAAAAGAATTACTCATTTCCAGTCCAATTATACAGCCTAACCAAGATTTCACGTTGAAAATGCCATGCGATAAGTAAATATATCCTAACTTTGAAACATTATCTGGCCAAGGCTGGAGTGGTTCCCTAGTCTCCATGCACCTCTCATCGCGACTGAGGCTCATAAATGAACAAGATCCTCATCTACCGCCATCACATCAGGAAAAGCGGTAGATCTACGGCATTTTGTGACGAATTACTTGGCACATTTGTGTGTCTGATTTAAACGAATAGTATTCAACGGTATGCAATGGTATTCTATGGTACACCAGTGGTCTTTTTTGTAAGGATAGCTTACAGCTTTTGCAACTTGCGATCTCTCTGTTCTCTCCAGGCAATGTAGCACGTCGACCTATATACATTGTAGTAGAACAGGCAGCGTCACCATTTTGTTCATAAGACTATAATATATATGTTGAAGGTACACTGCCTGCAAAATTGTTCTTAGTTATTTAAGTAATCCCCCTAACAATGTTCGTGATTTGAAAGTTAAGTCTGCGGATCATGTTCAAATGGTAAACAATGCATCCAGTGTCAAGAAAGTTTTATTAGAAATTTCGTCAAAGCGATTCTAGTTGACCACAATTCCTTTTGATGTTCACTTTCCTCACGTTCAACGCAGCAGAATTCCAGTTACAAATTACCACGCTGGCTAATTCCTGATATACTCGCAGGAGAGGAACAGACTCCCTCCCTTTAGCGTGTTCTGTTTATGTCTGTGCTTGCGGGTCAGTTGTCCGAAAAGCTGCACTTGAGTGAAACTTTGTTCGATTGAGTTTACAATAGACCACACGTATACCAAACATACACGGCAGCACTACTCATGTGATGAATTATGATAGTCTAAGCTATTTTGACCGACGGTTCATCGACAAAAAGGACAAGCTGTAGTAATAACATTTAGTCAGTGTTGCTTATTGAAGACACGCTTGCGCAACCGATCGATATGTTATAAATCACTAACAGTAGTATACATTCATCGATCCAGTGCATTTTTAGAAAAGCCAAATAATTTACCACTACAGTCAATGTGATTAATACGAGCTTCGGTTGCGAACAAACTGTCGGAATATATAGCTGCACTTAAGAGTGAAACGTGTTTACAGAGCCACGGTCCATGACATATGAATATCCGACAGAAATACTCATGCCGTGGCTGTTATGTCTTTTACATTTGTGTTCATCTTAAAATCACGTGAAAAATTAAACTTTGTACATTCAGTCATAAGTTCATATATTTGTGTTGACCACACACTGAACTTAATACCGATATTCTAAACTATTTGCAAAATCAAATCCTCAACATGATGAGGTTAACGTACAATATTGGAAGAAGAAGAAGACGAAGCAGCAGCATTGTTCTTGGTGTCAACTTGTATTTGTACTCTATTGACCTGTTCGGAGATCGCCAATTTTTGCGACAGCGCATGTGCGAACATGGAATGACGCGGAAGCTTGCGTTCCAAACGTAAATGTAAACAGAATAATGTATAGCAAAAATAGCTTATTTTTTCATTTTGCTGCTGCCAGTTGATGTAACGTATTTATATGTGCCCTGTATCATATACATATATATCATATATATATATATATATATATATATATATATATATATATATATATATATATATATATATATCGCAGTGATTCTTGTCACGGTTTACATAAATTGAATTTCGCGCTATCACGCGGCTATGCAGACGAACGCAGTGTTAGCCACGATACTTGCGTAGAGCCGAAATGAACCGATCTCCGAACAGGTCAATAAATAGTCGATTAACCGATTGCATGTTTCTCCTACACTCCACAGCAGTGACGCCACTCACGATATGATATAATTCTACACGCATGCGCTAAAGCGCGGTAGTCGTGGTTTTACCCGTAGCCGATAGATGTCGTATGTGTATTACAGCGAATGTACCGTAATTCCATTTTACGGGGATATACCGTAAATTATTACGGTAGATGCCCGTTGAATATACGGTAATTTCTAAGAGTGTTCCTAATTTATTAGAGCTATAGCACTGAAAAACAAAGCGACTTACGAACAACTTGATATCACCAAACATGTGACGGTTCGTACGGCGACAACATAGAGTGCAAACACTGCGATCCCGACTCCCATTCCGGGGCCGACTGCGCCAGTCACTCGTCCAACAATCGAACAAATGTTATACTTCAGTGTGTTTATACCATCATTCCACATTGTTTCAAATATACAGTGCATTGTTATAAAATATTGATTTGAGGGCACTTTTGAGGCCCAAATAGCTCTCCGATTTGCGTCAACATGCGATTTAACCGTGCAGTAACCCGCGACCGCAGCGGCGCACGCTGATTTAAACCGGAACGAGCACTATTTGGGACATTTTATTCCTGAAACGATGTAGAATGGTGGAATAAACGCACTGAGGTATAATATTTAGGCACAATTATTATAATGCCAACATCGGGGTGGGCCCGGAATCTACACAACGTCACAATTAAGTGTCCACAAAGTAATGGGCAGTTCCGTCTGCTGCCTATTGGCTATTCCAACGCTATTGTCATCACCTCGGTCAGGTTTCCCGCCACCGAAACAAATTCAGCAGCCTTCCAAAGTGACTCGTGGCTTCTTCGATATCCTTAGCTTTGCCTTAGGAGATTTCCCAATGTGACATTTACACGCAAGCCAAGGCATCTAGCAGACTAGCACGCCCTCTCATAAGTGAGGATGGTTGCTCTAACTTCCAAAACTACATCAATTTTGTTAAGTTCGTGTTAACATCAAACTAATAATAATAATAACCGGGTATGCATTGGGTGTATAAGTTGTGATATTTAGAAAACAATATTTATAATTAAAATAGAGCAATAAGTGGGACCCTCGCTACAGATTTGGGACCCCCTCGCAAGAAGGCTGGGGGTCCCGAGGAACCTTGAACACAAACATCCAGGTAAACCCCTATATATATATATATATATATATTATATTATATTGCAGGAAATATAGCTTTGAACAAGGCCACAAACCAGAGTACGGCTAAGTGGGGAGACAAGTACCCCGCCAGCAAAGCTGTTGATGGTAGTGTTGATCCGTTGTCTTATCAGCATTGTGCGGTTCCCAACGCCATGAGAGGTACCAATGCCTGGTGGAAGGTAGACTTTGGTGGGAACTACAAAATATACCGTGTTATCATCTACAATACCAATACGGGTGAGTGTTATACTGTTTTGTTAGTAGCAGCAGCAGCAGCAGCAGCAGCAGTAGTAGTAGTAGTAGTAGTAGTAGTAGTAATAGTAGTAGCAGTAGCAGCAGTAGTAGCAGCAGCAGCAGCAGAAGTAGTAGTAGTAGTAGTAGTAGTAGTAGTAGTAGTAGTAGTAGTAGTAGTAGTAGTAGTAGTAGTAGTAGTAGTAGTAGTAGTAGTAGTAATAGTAGTAGCAGTAGCAGCAGTAGTAGCAGCAGTAGTAGTAGTAGTAGTAGTAGTAGTAGTAGTAGTAGTAGTAGTAGTAATAGTAGTAATAGTAGTAGCAGTAGCAGCAGTAGTAGCAGCAGCAGCAGCAGTAGTAGTAGTAGTAGTAGTAGTAGTAGTAGTAGTAGTAGTAGTAGTAATAGTAGTAATAGTAGTAACAGTAGCAGCAGTAGTAGCAGCAGCAGCAGCAGCAGCAGTAGTAGTAGTAGTAGTAGTAGTAGTAGTAGTAGTAGTAGTAGTAATAGTAGTAATAGTAGTAATAGTAGTAGCAGTAGCAGCAGTAGTAGCAGCAGCAGCAGTAGTAGTAGTAGTAGTAGTAGTAGTAGTAGTAGTAGTAGTAATAGTAGTAATAGTAGTAGCAGTAGCAGCAGTAGTAGCAGCAGCAGCAGTAGTAGTAGTAGTAGTAGTAGTAGTAGTAGTAGTAGTAGTAGTAATAGTAGTAATAGTAGTAATAGTAGTAGCAGTAGCAGCAGTAGTAGCAGCAGCAGTAGTAGTAGTAGTAGTAGTAGTAGTAGTAGTAGTAGTAGTAGTAGTAATAGTAGTAATAGTAGTAGCAGTAGCAGCAGTAGTAGCAGCAGTAGTAGCAGCAGCAGTAGTAGTAGTAGTAGTAGTAGTAGTAATAGTAGTAATAGTAGTAGCAGTAGCAGCAGTAGTAGCAGCAGCAGTAGTAGTAGTAGTAGTAGTAGTAGTAGTAGTAGTAGTAGTAATAGTAGAAATAGTAGTAGCAGTAGCAGCAGTAGTAGCAGCCAGTAGTGGTAGTAGTAACAACTGTTATTGTTCGTAAAATAGAACTACATCTTGCCCGGATGAGGGTGTATATAAACAGTAAGTAGACAATATACATTTAGTAATATCAAGTGTTAAAAATAATAGCCTAATAATACAATATTCAATGCCATGCAGACAGTAATATTAAATTAAATATGTTATAACAATGTGGAATAAATAGGTTGAGACAATGTGGCAAATATTAAAAAGACCTCGATAAATTCCATCAACGGTTTGTCTATGACTGATTCAGGAACTTAGTAGACGATGGAATGAAAAACTTGAAAGCACGCAATATTTAAGGTCAGGGAGAGCACAACCGTAAAGTAACATTCGCTATAGCAATATATTACTCTGAACTAATTTCAGAACTCCGCTTTCTCTTTTACCAGTGTTTGTAGACGCACCCCACTGTCCCGCCATAGAGAAGCGTGCCAAAGACCGATGCGGTGACGCGGGAACCAATCAGCTACAATGTCAGGCTCAAGGATGTTGCTGGGATGAAGAGGCTCGAGGCAGCGACATCGCGTGTTACAGGAAGGGTATGCATTCTCCTGATAACCGTAAGGAGTCATGTTCTAGTTAGACTTCCTGTCCGTTGCACGAAGAAAAATGCAGTGTATTTTTGAGAAATGATTTTTTACTAAATTCACATGCTGTGACCTAAGTGCATTTGAGTAGGGAGATTTTCATGTGTGATTGTAGAAGGTGTTGACTGTAAAATGGTATATTTTTAGATGATTTGAATAAGCGGAAGGATATTTGGCAGCAATTTGCCTGTGTGACCTGTTTGCGGAGTAATTCTTGCCGGCATTTGTAAATATTGACGGATGTCACACATACAGGCATTTTACGAGAGCTGGAAGTATGCAATTTTTGTTAAAATCTATCAGCATGTCAACGAGATGATGATAACAGCAGGTGAGAAGTTTAAGACATTTTATACGTCACGTTTTCTTATAATCAGACAAAACGTTAACATAGTCGCCTATGAGAAAACCAACAGTGTGTTGACCTCGTAAGACTACGTTACGTGATCAAGTTATAGTTACACAATCGATATTCAATACCGTTTGTTTAACATTGGATTTTTAGAAAGAATCAGCCACGAGTCATCTTGCGCGAATTTCTGCATAACACTCGATCCGTGATATAATTAATTGTTAAAAGCTACGTTATTGTTGTGGGGTCAACTAAATGCAGGTAATAAAAGCCTGGCTGGATGTATCAGTTGATACTAGATGATAAGCAAGTTAATAGTCATTTCCTAAAATCTAAATAGCACTTTGTATCTCTCTTGTGTTGATGCTCGCCAACTGCAGGAGTGATCGCTCGTTTTAAAATTGAAACACATCAAAAATACGCTTCGCACAAGATACAGGAACGTCTCTCCTATCTTGCACTAGAGGTATGTAATGAATATAGGATATGATGTTTCGGGTTTCCGTTGTGTTCACTTCTGTGTCGGCAGAAAAATACGATAAATCATATTGCTAGTTGATGCAAAAATTGTGTTTTAAATGCAAAACGTTATTTTCTGCTATGAAGTTAAATTTCTTGCAGGTAGGACGGAGTGAGGAGTATGGTGATATACTGACTCGTTAAGCACTGCCCAGGAGCCTCTACAATGCTAAATCCGGCGTTGCTGGCAGTATCGCTTCCTGTGCCACAAGTGTCCGACATGTGACATGTTTGTTTGTAGAGTGTAAGGCGAGTTACTTTGGCTGGCGATGTCGCTTCCAATGCCACAACTGTCCTAGGTGTGACCGCGTCACAGGCAAATGTCCAACAACTTGCCCAGACAACCGGTGGGGCGTTGGGTGTATGCTGAGTAAGTAAAACTTAGATTTGATTTAATATTCGTCCATTTGCCATGCTGAAGATAATCCGCTGTAAAATTATATTGATTGTAAGCAAATGTGACGAAGCTACTATAGGAAACAAAGTCGATACACTGAAATTCAGCAGATGTACATTTTATTTAGCAAATAACTTCAACAATGCGTGTTGCTCAGTGAAATAATGCCGCAGGTAGACTACACATTATATTAATGGGCGTATTTATTCTGGGCCGGACGCTGACCACACATCTCATACAAGTATAACGTATGTATTATTAACGAAGGCGTAAGATAAAAAACGGTTAATAAAAACATATTCCGTTTAAAACAGAGCTTATATAAAACAAATTGTTATGTATATTCCTACCAGGAAAACATATTTCTGATGTAGAAACAAACAAAACGAACCACTAGCCGGCTGATAAAGAAGAGACTGTTTGACTATAACAGACGTTGGCTCCTTGCATGGCACAAAGGTGCACCTGTAGGGCATATGTGAAAGAAGTTCCTAGAAGGCGACATTTCCATCTCACCGAGTTGTTGATGTCTTGGCATGGTTTGGAAGTGATTCTCGGTGTTTAGCTCTTATCTGATTATCACTGGAAGCTTGTGTACGTTTAATACACAGCTTTCTTTTCAAACATAACTACTTACCTCCAGGTGAAATTATGTCCCCCAAGCGGAACTATTTTGCCCAAGCGGGGTGGGGTTTACGCACCTATCGCACCACCAGCATACGAGCTTGCGTTGTATATGGTTATATACATTATGGTGTGGCTGTGTTGTGGTTGCAGATAGTAACTGCAGCTACCACGACCCGAAAGACGCCCATTACATGGGCAAGAAACACGTCACACATATTGACAAAGCGGGGAACCCCTCGGTGCACAACTGTAATAGCTGGTTACTTCAAACAAAGAAAACAGACTCCCATTTTCCCGAGGGCAGTCGGAAAGCAGCCGGCAACCTCTGTCGCAACCCAGATAATGACAAACATGCGTGGTGCTACTTTAATAGACCGAAATACTTTCGTTGGGCCTACTGCACATTGCAAACCTGTGGTACGTATGGTGTACAAGCTATATCATTATGTACAAAAATGTGTATCAACACGGCGGGTTTTATTAACACACATCAGACTCGATTTTTGCACTTACGTACTGTATATTACCAAACACATGGTTATTGCTCAAGATTACTAGAATATCAATGAAACACTGGACACTAATATAACGTATACATACATCATGATCTACCACAAAGTACTATACCTACGCGTGGTACCTCTGTGCACCGACACTTTGTAATGGGAACTAGTGTGTAGTTCTAGTGCGTTTTATAAACATAATGACTGAATATTAAACACTTTGTCCTATTTACGGTTACTGCCCAAAGCAGGTCTATCACTGTGCACATTGTTTGTTGAAAGCGTGTGTCACTGGTCGGTTTGGTGTCAACTGTGACCAGCAGTGTCACTGTAATGACGTGACGGACGACTGTCAAGGGAGGAACGGTCGATGTCAGTCTGGCTGTCATCCATACTTCACCGGGGACACTTGTCAAGGTGAGTGTGCGTGTGCGTGTGCGTGTGCGTGTGCGTGTGCGTGTGCGTGTGCGTGTGCGTGTGCGTGTGCGTGTATGTATGTGTGTATGCATATACATGTCTGTATGCATGTATGTATGTATGTATGTATGTATGTATGTATGTATGTATGTATGCACGTATGTATCTATGTATGCATGTATGCATGCATGCATGCATATATGCACGCATGTATGCGGGAACCTTAACGTTTTCCTCTTAGATGGCTTGACTTTTGATAATTGCGTGAAACGGCACGATTCATGTTAAATGCGCATGTGCCACTGAATGAAAACTAAGGTTGCTGTTCGTAGTTGAACATTAATTTTAGGAAGGTTTCCCTTATAACGTGCGTGTTTGTCTTTCCCGTTACAGAATGCAAGGACGACCACTTCGGCGTGTTCTGTAACGGCACTTGTCACTGTCGTTCTGGCGGCTGTAACAATAAGACCGGACACTGTCCTAGTGGATGTGCTGCCGGCTGGACTGGCGACAACTGTCAGACAGGTTGGTGTCATACAGACATTCCAATAAATACAACACACTACAACTGCGCCTCAAAAATTATACAAGACACTGAAACAATTTGTTGTACGTTGAGCAATCGAGTGAAAAGATAATTATAACGATTAGACGATTTCCCGGTTTATTGTTGATTTTAAAACAGGAATCTCGACTGAAGTCATAGACGTCGGAACTGGGGGGCGGTTTGGGGCGATGTTGAGAGAGGGGGACTTAACCCCTCAAAAAAGAAATTGAGTGGGTTTTGTTGAATAATGAAAATAAAAATTAATACCGTAATCTTTTCGTTAAAATGTTCAATAACACCCATTGTTTTTTCGTGCATGGCAAATTTTAGAACGTAATTCCGGAATTTGTTTAACAGCACCCCTCGCCCTTCGTCTTCCCATGTCAATGTTCGAGTGGAATTTTTCAGTGAGAGGCCAGGCAAACATTAGAACGTCATTGCAAAAGTTTGTGAACAGCCCTCCCCCTCCCCCCGTCTTCCAATGTCATGTCTGACTGAACCGACAGCGACAGCGAAGTGCTGAACTGAAGCTGCGGGCTCAGCCCCCTCAATATTGATTTCGATCCGACGCCAGTGGAAGTAGTTGTCCATACATATCAAATGTGAAAATACAAGCGGGTGAACTGAAGCGATATATTTAGAGCAAATCAAAGGCAAGGCAAGGACGCATAAGTTATTATGCAGCGGTACGGGATGAAGGATATATCACTTGAGTCGTGTAAAAATAGCAAATATATCTTTTAAAAAAACAAACAATACGAACATGCTACTAAGAACCACGATGCGCAGACATATCTAGGGATATATTATAACTTCTTCAATACGTTTAATACCACTGAATCATTTCAGACGAAATTGCATTCACCCTGAGCGTTGGCAA
Organism: Escarpia spicata; assembly: GCA_963995525.1. Lineage (NCBI taxonomy): Eukaryota > Metazoa > Annelida > Polychaeta > Sabellida > Siboglinidae > Escarpia > Escarpia spicata. The sequence goes on from OZ023216.1 coordinate 5,667,160, forward strand.
CAGCTCCAACGTGAATGAGCACACACCGTGTGCAAGTCACAACGACTCCGTGGCTGCTGGAGCGACAGTCAACGAGTCGTGTACAGCGACAGGTCGATATCTCTCCTTCAGACTGAGTGGAGGAGGAGAGAATCACCTGACAACCCTGTGTGAAGTCATTGTCATTGGTCATAGATACATATGTGCGTAACCATTGTGCATTTTGCCTTGTTGAACATTTAAGGCAAATTACAAAACACATTGAGTTGATGATTGCTGACTAAATCTGTTCACTGTCGCAGAATATTAAAGAACATCATTGCTGCTGTTTCTGAAATTAAACATATGCTCGTACAGCGATGAACATAAGTATACATTATTTCGGTTATTGTTGTCTAGTAAACATGTCCAACGAATAGGACCAAACAAACAAACAGGCCGCCCTAATAAAATGTTTTGTTGGTAAACAGAGAAACCGGTTATTACATATAACTATAATCGCGCGCGCGTGTGTGTTTGTGTGTGTTTGTGTTTGTGGGGGTGTTTGTTTGTGTGTGTGTGTGTGTGTGTGTGTGTGTGTGTGTGTGTGCGTGCATGCGTGCGTGTATATCTGTGTGTGTGCGTGTGCGCGCGCGCGTGTGTGTGTGTATATGTGTGTGTGTGTGTGTGTGTGTGTGTGTGTGTGTGTGTGTGTGTGTGTGTGTGTGTGTGTGTGTGTGTGTGTGTGTGTGTGTGTGTGTGTGTGTGTGTGTGTGTGTGTGTGCATGCAGGCGTGCATGTGCTAGTTCCAACTGCAGGATGGGGAATGTTTGCTAGTGATGCTACAGCTACTACAGCTACACATTTTACTTTGATTGTACCTCGGCTCGACAGTGTTATGCATTATCAAATACAATTCAGTAGTATTAGTTCCGCATAACGAATATCATAATTTCTGTTGAACAGCTTGCCGACATTGTCCTTCAACAAGTACCTGCAATGACGTCATCGGTTGTGACACATGCGCACTAGGCAAACAGCAACCGGACTGCGTGGAAGGTGTGTAGCCAATAGCAACATAAACACTCGCACGACTTCTGGGAAATATAAATGTATGATTGCACGCGCACGCGTGTGTGTGCGTGTATGTGTGCGTGTGTGTGTGCGTGCGTGTATGTGTGCGTGCGTGCGTGTATGTGTGCGTGTGTGTATGTGTGTGTGTATGTGTGTGTGTGTGTGTGTGGGTGTGTGTGTGTGTGTGTGTGTGTGTGTGTGTGTGTGTGTGTGTGTGTGTGTGTGTGTGTGTGTGTGTGTGTGTGTGTGTGTGTGCGCGCGCGGGTGTGCACATGCAGATGGTGTAATGCGGAACATAATTATGCTCTAGATTACATTTTGCATTGAGATCGTTTTCTGCAGACTGCGCCGACAAAACGTACGGATTGAACTGCAACGAAAGCTGCGGACACTGCAAAAAGCGGTCGAAGTGCGCGGTCACGACCGGAAGTTGCCCCAACGGATGTGAAACCTGGTACACCTCAGACGTGTGTAAGACATACATAGGTAAGACTTATAAAATAAGCATAGGTCAGTTGTTGCATCCCTCTTGCTGATATTTGCCTTTGTATCCAAGTACAAAGGAAAGGACAAAACACCAGTGGTGCGGGAACGAAATTAATTTGGGGGATGGGGTTGACAGCTTCAGCACCATTCCGCTGTCGGATCATGACATCGGGAAAACAGGGGAGGGGTCTGTTGAATTTTGTTCGCCTCCGCACCGCTGTAACATCAGCTTCTCTCCGCTGTCTCGGCTGAACTGATGACATCAGAAGAGAAGGGGGCGGTCGTCGCCGCCGCGCCGCTTACTAGGGAGGCAGAATCATGCCCGCCATCCAATTGCATCCCCCCCTTCACGGTCACCAAAACCCATCTTAATCCTCTCATAAAACCTCGATTTGCTCCCGTCCCTGGTGCTCTCCAAAAACCAAACATTCAGGCTGACATTTACTGCGGGGACAGAACCATATGTCTGTCCCCCAGCGAAATTCCAGGGGACAGCTGTTCACCCTGCTCCCCTGTTCCCGCGCCTGTGCAAAACATCGCTTAAAATTGCTGACATTTGTCTCTCTGTTAAAGTACAGAGAAAAAGACTAACACCATATTACATGTCATGTTGTTATTACTATGCAGTTTATGTTATAACAAAACAGAGATGGATATTTATACCATTTTGTTTCAGATATCCCAGATTTTCCTTCACCAATCAAGCCAAACGTTGACGATGTCACCAGCTCGTCTGCTAGGGTACGTTGGCCTAAAGCCACCAACATATCAACCGGTCTTGAAGGCCTCTACCACTACGTATTGTGGCTACAAGACAACGGGCAGAGAGAGAAGAACGTCACACGAGTAGAGCAGGGCGCTGGCGAACAACGGCTGGAAGCTCGAATCACCGGACTCATGTTCAACACGAACTATTCACTGCGAGTGGAAGCTTATCGTGAACACTACGGAGAACGCGAGGGAGGTGCGTCTACAGGAGTCGTCACGTTCACAACCACATACCCAGGTACAGTGTCTGATACTGAGAGCAAAGCACTGCTATCCAATTCTGCTTGATTTATTAAACCCGCCCCATGCTACGTTTGAGAAGGCACAGGACGTGTTATTTGTACAGAGCCGCACTTTATAAAGACACTTCATGTGATAAACATCCTTTTAAAAGAAACAACTTCAACTTTCAAATCCGCGTTCTGGGCGTAATGTTGTTATGCTATATGGAACAGTTTGTCTAAATCCCGACATGTTTCTTCTAGCGAGAGTCAGCTGCAGTGGTTACATTAAAGTTTAATTTGCAACGCCCGTCGTGTGTTGGATATCGACAAATCCTACCTCAAATGTTATTGTTTAAGCCGTGCAACGAAGGCCACATTTCAGCAATCCACAACAATTTGTTCGTTTTCGTGCTATTTGCCATTTAGAACGAGATTATTTAAACACATTCATGCCCCTGTAAGAAATATTTAATGATTGCGTAGAAATAAATACTTAGGGTATGTGTGGCGTCACCACCTGTCACGGCCACACATCAAATGGTCTCCATGTTTGCTGCGATTCGCAAACATTGTATGTGACGCATTTTGTGAGACACAATCTCATGTCTCTGCTATCTTTGCAGCTACGAAACCACAGCAGGCAACTGATTGTGACGCTAAATGTGCCGCAGCTTTGGGGATTGGACCAGTAATTGGCATTGCGGTTGGAACATTCGTACTTGGCTTGGTGATAATGGCAGCCATCACGCTAGGCATTCCGAGGTCAGTGGTTGATCAGTGGCACGATCGGAATACACTCATAACATCTCATAATTTAACAATAAGACACAGCCACATACACACGCACACACGCACACACGCAACACACACACACACACACACACACACACACACACACACACACACACACACACACACACACACACACACACACACACACACACACACACACACACACACATACAAACACACACAGACAAGCCTAATCATCATGGCGCCCGTTCCATTCTGACTCGGCCTCCTCTCAGTAGTTATACTCAACTCGCATATGTTTATATCAAACATAATGTTGTAAGTTATATACTCTATGTGGACAAATTACAGTGCCGGATTAGGACCTAGTAATACGCTGTCAACACTTGACAAGTCAGTCTGTGTAAATAGTATATTTACGGTTGTGTTTCAGAATGCGTCAGTTCAAAGGGAAACCTGACAACGAACAACAGAGCACGGAAATGTCGTCAACTCAGAACAAAGACGGTAACATTTTAAATGAATCTTCATCTAATCGTGACGCATGCATATGTGCATGGGTAGTCTATATATGCACCGGTCTTAAAGCATAGTACATTGTAAGCATTGAACTCTTAAAACAGTTACTACAATGTTGGATTTTGGATATGTAATGTCACCTAACAGTGAAACCTCAAATGGAAGTTGCTATGCACATTGCCTAATCAAACTACAGAAAACAAAACTATATAAGATAGCTTGATATATAACGTTCTTTCTTACAGTAGAAGTATTCCCAAATCCAACAGAAGCAAATTCACGTCTCTGTCTATCAATGTGCAATCGTGATTTCAACTCACAATAACAAAAACCATTATATTAGATGTAACTTCAAGATGACACTCTATGTGTAAAGCATATATACAATATAGTTCACTTCGTAGGAAAGAGCAACAAGAACAATATAAAACATAAGCACGAGTAACAAGTACCTCACATTCGCATGTACGCGCGTATAAACAGGGTCACACGAACCTTAAGTTCGATGAATAGTTACAATAATAATATTGTAATGTCATTGTCTTGTTTGTTTTGCAGAAGCCGTCATTGAGGACGTGCAAGGCTACGTCATACCACCGAAAAGATACCAAGAACAGGAAGGTAAACGAGTTTATTACGATATAATACATTGTTATTATATATATATATATACATACATATATATATATATATATATCATGATGTACCCTAGCTAAATATGACCTAACGACAGGTAGCGTGCATAAATACACGCACGCACGCACGCACGCACGCACGCACGCACGCACGCACACAATCAACAGGCTCGCACGCGCCGATACGCACATAAAGACACACATAAAGTTCATTCACAAACAAAGTTAATTGAAAAGTAAACGCACATGCATAGCGTTTAGCATAAAGACCTTATAAATTGGAAAACACTAATGCTATAGGTACAACAATCAAAGAATGGTACATATTTGAGCTGGTGCTGGCATACCAATTTCCGAACGATGTTGAATGGCTGCTTTTGAGGTTTATCAAACGTACAGGTTAATTGGCAGATATACAAGAAATCACAAGAAACAAAATAGAACCCATTAAATAAAACAATAACCACGCTTCATTTAGAATATCCTATATACACGTCTTTTTATATAGCGGCAACTCAGAATAACAGCAATGGGGCAATATTGGTATTGGTTCTATTTCTAACCATAACTGATTTGCTGACGAAACCAAACGTGATTCGTAGTAAGCATCTTGTGTCTGTCCGAAATCAGGCGCGCCTATTTTCTACCTGTCTGCGCCACAACACCATAAACACCACCTACTTATGTCATCTTAGTCTGCTCCATAATGTATTCAGCGTAACGAAAATAACGTGATGACACGATGATGAAATATTACTAATCGTTGAACTTGCAAAGCTGAAAGTCTCAGATAATTCCAATGCTAACAAAATATTACAAAGTTCGGGATTTGTTTAAAGATGGGTCGCTGCCGTGAAAATGGCAGAACATCTTGATTTTGAAATCACTTGATCAAATTCATTAAAAAGTGTTGTGTGCCGTGCATACAGCCTGTAACTAAGCTGTGTGCTAAAGAAGTTAGAAGAATAAATACTGTTAGTTATAACACTGTCAGCGTACGACTTGAAAACGTACACATGGAAGACAATAAATAAACATTTTAATGATCTGTTCCCAGCTTGATTATATCTTTGTTGATATATTACATCAAAGGATAGGCCTACATACATAAGCGCACATTTCTTAGATTTTTGAACAGTCAATGGCATCTTTGTTATGAAGATTGTGATATTGTATCGGCGTACATTTCAGGAGACATCGATGGTGAGAGAGAGGCCGGCCAACAGGAAAGCCACAACTTATATGACGTCATACAGACCTAATTCCGCGGTATCCAGACTTTGAGAGCTTTACACTTTACTCCATGATAGACCTATTTATTCGAACAGTCTCTCGATTTCTCTTGGAAGTATTTAGGTTTTATGGGAAGTATTCTCTGTGTGAAGATAGGTTTGGTGGGATTGGATGGGGAGAACAAAAGCAAGAGGCAGAGGAAGTGGAGACGGGTGTTGGAGACTGCACATTGCTCGAGGAGCTGTATCGATGCCAGCCTCACCACGAGTTCACGGACAAAGTCGGGAGCAAGACATACAAGAATGTACCGGCCACTTTGTTTTGAATTCCTGGAGATTCTTCAGCGGTTCAGCTGTTTCGTCGCGCTATCTCTCGGATCTTGACATCGGAACAACGGAATACGGGGGGGGGGGGGGGGGGGTGCTATTAGAGAGTTCTTGCCAGAACAAGGAGACCGAGAGATACACCCAAATTCAAGGAGACTCCGGAAATTCCGGGAGAGTTGGCAATTAAATACACGTATGTACACATGTGTATGTATATATATTATATAACAATATATTATATATTCGCCCTACACTACGCTATAATTGCATATTCCAGTAGTGGGGACAAAGAGAAGACTCATGCACAGGCTGCTTATAATTAACAAATGCAGTTGCACGTAATTTTCTCTCATATATATGTAAATTTAAGAAAAAGAGTATTTATTGTGCTAGTTTGCATAAAACGTACTAAGCGCACGGCCAGCGAACACCACGGGCCGAATGGACACGTGTAGCATGCACCTAATAAATGTATCTTACAGTAGCATAATGTATATTTTCATTCTTTTTAAACTTGTTCTATGACAGTTTTACAGATTTACCAAGTGCCAAAACTAATATATGGTAGGCATGCTACCATATACATACAGGTCATTATTTGAGTACAAAACAGTTCTATATGAAACACATTTAAATAAGCACAGCAGTAGTAATCGTCACATTGTTCGCTTGTTCCCGGCGTACCCTCGGAGCAGTACGCGCAAGTTGCTGGTGCTGCCGCGCGCCGCACAATCGCAACAGAAAGACACAGCAAGCTCCTCAAACACCCACGCCTGCTCGTAGTGTGTAGGTATCGCCCCCTGGTGTAGTCTTCCAGTGGTTGCAGCTGTCCGCCGAATGGCGCTACCATCACGTACAGGCAGACATTCGTCGCCGACACGTCGAAGGACCTGTGAACACAACAACTAATTATGTTTATAATTGTTATACACATTTTAAGAAAGGTTTTCCCAAATAGCCTACAATTGATATATTGGCCTAGGCAGAATATAGACATCTTTTTATCAAAATGTAACTTGTTAGATTTCAACCGCAAAATGTTAAAATTTATAAAAGTAGGCTCTAATATTTTGTTTTAGTTAAGAGCTTTGGAATGTGCACGAAGGAAATCCATTAATGGTAGTTAAGAGCATAATATGCACGTTCGGCGACTGTACTACTTAACAGGCCTAAATTATTAGCAGCATCCGCCTTGTATGTATATGGCCTAATCAACTGGGTGAAGTTGGGTAATCTAAGAAAAAGATTACCTAGCGACATCAGTAATGACTAATGACGCACTTGTAACGATTTTTACGATTTTTCGACACGTTGGCTTATATCCTTTAGACCTACGGGTTTTACCCAAAATCTGTAATCGCGGAAAACATTCCAAATACTGTATGAAGGTAATGTGGGATTTAGGACAACAGTCGTCTCTCTGGAATTTTTTCGAGACGTCCGCCAGTGATAATGTATCTTTGCTGGGTAAAACAAAAACGCGATATTGGTGAAACGACCGCAAGACCACTGTGTAATGTAGGCCTAACTTACCTTGACGGTGAAGGCTCTCGGTCTGCACTCGAAGGCACCGAACCAGCAAGCGCTCTGCGTACAGACGACAGTGCGCAAATAGCGCGGGAAATAGTCCGCTCCCAAATCCCGCCATATGATCTTCTGCGCGCACTCCCACTGCTCTCTCACCGGGCGCCTCCGGCCCGACATCGGTTTCTTCTGACGCCGATGTGCGCGCTTTGTTCGGTCACGCACGGTTCCGTCTGACTCACGTGTCGTCTGCCATGTTGTCTTGACTTTGAAAATACGTGAGAAGTTCCCGTCGACCCTAAAGTCTCCGTGGGCTTCCGGCGTGGCACCACCGGCTTCCGGTTGGTCAGTTTGGGAGCGACGCCGGTCGGATGTCGCTGGGCTCTCCTCGAGGGATGCCGAGACTGAAGACAGTTCCCTCTGCGGCATTTCGATCGACATGTAGCGGGCATTGAAGGCCGGACCAAGCTGACCCACCAGCGTGTCCGTAGGCGTTTCCGAACACGCCATCTTCACCCGGCGATACGGATGTTTGACGCGATGGTGTCGTCTGCGCGCGTGCAACCTTTCACCTTGACCACGTGACAATATCCTGGCAGACCTGGCGGCGTCCGTCGGAGGCAGCCTCGTTTTGATCACCATCGCTGATGGGTTTTCCCGCCGCATTGCAGGGCGAGAGTCGATGACGATTTTGACGCCGTGTGTCGATGGTTCTTTACCAGGTGCTGCGGAGATCATGTGTCTGACAAGTTGTCCGGTGCATAGGATAAACAGCAGCGTCAGTGGTTTGCCCATGTTATACAGCAGTTGCGCATTGTTCGCTGGTGCCACCGCGCGGTTGCCACGTTGTTACAGTTCGTAGCCATGCCTCTGATCCGGCATCAGTCGCAATGTCCTGTGACAGTCTCCATATCCTGCCTAAAACGCGATTACGACTTGTTTACACTTTGACATACCCACAACAACAGCAATGTATAAAACACGTACAGAACCAAGCATGCATACACGCACGCACGAACCCATACACACACACACACGCACACGTACACACACCGTGTACTTTACATTAACGTGTGTTTACATAAAGCAATTTATAATTCGTGTGTTGCTCACCAGTTATTGTGTATTGTGCTTATAAGCACCGCGTGCTGTTGAACAACATGCTCCCTTGCCTTTGGCGCAAGCAATAATATATACGGCCTAGTCCAAATCAGCAACATTCTCAAACACGTTGCCTAGTGACAGAAAGACCCTTGGAAGAATTGTGAAAAGAACCCAGAAAATCGAATAGGCACTAACCTAACATCAGCGGACGACATATGCCCTGGAATTGTTCTGGCTAAGGGAAAATAAGTTATGAAAGACAGAGATCATCCATCGTTATATAGGACATTAGCTTGGTTCTTAGTAATTAAAGAAATGCTGGGGTTGGTCCGCCTTTTTCTGTTATGAACTGTTTTTATATAGTTACGGTTGTCGTAGTTGTTAACTTGTCACTATTAGATTTTGCATATTGACTAAACATTCACCTTTAGAGGATGCTAGACTGTGTCATTAAAACAATGTGTTCTGTTTTTATCCTGTTCTGTGGCATCGAGAAGGGATGATTTTGTCTTGTGCAAGCCACTTACTTTGCAATGGCTGGTTGTCAACGCAATATTTTCTCAACCTATGACACTACACGATTCGTTATCCTGTTTACACAATTTACCTTTTTTTGTTTTAATCGAAGATTGCTATTAACATTAGCTATAATTCTACTACTAGCAGGAGATGTAAGTCTGAATCCTGAGCCAGTTGTTAGGCGTAACATTCGGGTAGCCACAAATGTTCGATCTGTTCGAGAGAAAACAGATTTGCTTTGTGATTTACTCATTTAAAAGAAAATAGACATCCATGCCGTCACTGAGACCTGGCTTAGACCTCATGACACAGTTGCATGCATGGCTGACATTTCTCCTTCTGGTTACACTTTCCATTTTCGTTCAGTTTTACGAGGGTGTGGTTTTGGCTTTCTGATGTACGATGCAACAGTTCGAAGTTAATTTACATTTTAGCCCTGAATACTCTAGTCTTGGGCCCATCTGTGTTGACGTTTCTGATTCTTCTTTCTCCGCTTACTTTATTTGCATTTATCGCCCTCCAGGAAACCAAGCAAATTTGGCAATAAGTAGTTTATATTATTGGTGATTTTAATCTTCATTTAGATATACCTTCTGCAACAGCAACAACTGCGTTTGATGAAATCCTGGCACCCTTTGATATGAAACATGTACATGGCTATTGGCTTGACCTCTTAATAACCCGTTCAACTTGTAACAGTATCCAGACACTTAATGTTTCGGGTGGGTTATCAGATCACCACACTGGCATTGCTAATGTTAACGTTTCTGTAACTCTAATAGAGTTGAAATACAATGTGTCTTATAGCGCCATTTACAGAATTGACATGACCGTTTTAATGGCTGATATCCTTAAATCAGACCTTATCATAGACCCAAAAGACCACCTATCTGACTTATATAAACAGCACTGTCAAGTACTCAAGGCATTACTTGACAAACATGCACCTATGAAATCATCCAAATTTGTGTCACAAAAGCCACCGGCTCCATGGATGAATTCCGAGATTTTACAATCTAACAGAGCGTGTATGGCGCAAATCACGCTCACCCCTGGACAGGTCGTGTTATTCTAAGCAATGTCACCTCTGCAACAGACAGGTGGCTAAAGCTAAGTCAGATTACAACACAAATATGGTCACACATAAGTCAAATAGTCCACGTCAGTTATGGAACTGCATCAATTACATTCCACACACACGGCCTCAAGCGAGCGTTCCATCGCTACCTAGTCATGTACCAATCAAGTCTCTGTGTGACTCATTCTCTAGTCTTTTAAGGACACAATCAGTCTTATTCACACGGCTTTCCCATGCCATACTTACAGTACTGTAAATGTGAACTTTCCACACGTAAATTCTCTATTTGTATCGTTTGAACCTGCTACAGTTTTAGCAAGATTTAACAAGATTGCCATCCAGAAAATTAACTCTAAATGGCAGGTGGATAAGGAAGCCTTCAGGCTTATCGAGAGTCCAATACTTTTTATCTACGTGTATCCCGCCCTTTTAAGGAATGTGTCAGTTTTATTTTTAAACATATTCACGCTACTAGCACCAACACAATCAGGAGATAATTTGTTCCATTTATTTACAGTCCTTTGTGAGAATGAGAACTTTCTTATATCTAATCTACACTGCTCATTTACTAATGTAACTTCATGTCCTCTGGTCCTTCTATCTTTCTTAAGTGAGGAAAAATATTTCTATCAATATTTCCATAACCATTCAATATTTTAAACACTTCTATCTGATCTCCTCTCAATCTCCTGGTCTCTAGTGTTGTTAAACCAATTTTTAGGCGTATTTCGTAACTAAGATCCCTCAGTTTGGGTATAATTTTAGTTGCTCTCCTCTGTACTCTTCCTAGCATATCTATGTCCTTCCTGCGATATGGCCTCCATGCTTGAATACAATATTCTAAATGAGGCCTAACTATTGTTTTGTATAGCGAACTATTAGCTCTTTTTCTTTATACATTATGTTTCGCCTAATGAATCCAAGGATTTTATTTTATTTAGCCAGTTTTCTATCCAGTTAATTAAACCATTTCCTATGCCATGGGCCTTTAGTTTAAGCAGTAACCTTTGATGTGGCACTTTGTCGAAAGCTTTCTGAAAACTTAAGTAGATGACATATACTGGTGATCCCTCGTCTACCCAGTGATATCTTCCAAAAAACATAACATATTTGTTAAGCATGACCTCGTTTTTAGAAACCCATGTTGAGATGGGTTTAACAAGTTATGTTTAACAGGGAAATCCACCATGTGATCTTTAATTAGTCTTTCTAATAATTTGCAAATCACTGACGTTAAACCCACTGGTCTGTAGTTCTCTGACTAGTTTCTTGAACATTTTTTAAATAACGGTATACTTTTTGCTTCTTTCCATTCTAAAAGAACCACCCTCTCTTCTAATGACAAGTTAAAAACTGTTGCAAACAGTAGATGAAGTGAGGAAAATAATTATAATTATTAATAATAAGTATTGTGCTATCGATCCATTTTCGAATATACTGCTAAAAGCATGTCTCAATACACTACTCATACCTATAACAAACATCATCGATACACCACTGAGCTCTGGCGTCTTTCCCGATGACTTCAAATGCGCCCATGTCAGTCCAGTTCTTAAGACGTCATCCTGGCCTAAAAAGACCAAAACAATCATAGACCTATTTTTAACCTTACATTTATTTCTAAAATACTAGAAAAGATTGTAGCTAGTCGTGTGAGGTCTCACATTAGTCTTAACTAATGTGTTACAATCAGCATATAAACAATTTAATTCAACACAAACGGCTCTTTTAAAAGTACATACTGATATTAACTTAAACATTGATAATGGTAAAGTAAAGTACTGCCCTAACCTTGCCTGATCTATATGCCGCCTTTGATACCATCGATCAAAACATTCTAATTAAAAGTTTATTAAAGTGGTACGGAATATCTGGCACAGTTCTGAGCTGGTTTTCTTCATACCTAACTGATACCAAACCATTAAGATTGGGAACTGCTTTTTGGCTGCACTGCCACATTATGTGGTGTTCCCCAGAGTTATGTTCTTGGGCCTATGCTTTTCAATCTCTACACAGCACCACTAAACTCTGTTATTAACAGTCATAATCTAAACCATCATCTTTATGCAGATGATATCCATATTTACATATATTTATCTACGCCTAATACTAATTGCTCCTTAGATCAGCTCAGAAATTGTATAATGACATATTTTCGTTTGGACGATTGAGGGTAGATTAAAGTTAAATGCTGATAAAACAGAGTTTCTTATAATCGGTACACAGAGGCAGTATGACAAAATTAGAAGCTTTTTCCCCACACCTATGCTTAGCCAGTATGTTACGTCTGCACCTTCAGCACGAAATCGTTGATGATAATTTCAAATTTAGACGGCATGTTTCTCAAATTTGTCGCTGCTGCTATTATCACATTCGTGATTTACGGCGTATCCGCCCTTTCCACATTCAACATTGTATTTGTTTAATTGTGACGTGTAATGTTAAATGCTGGAAATAAATGAATTACTGACTTACTTAGTTGCCTCTTTCTGTTGCAAAAACTATCGCAACTGCACTTGTTACTAGTAGACTTGACTGTTATAATTCCCTTTTTCACAATATCGCCCTTAAGGATATCACTAGGTTACAACGTATACAGAATTGCTTAGCTAGGGTTGCGACTCGGTGTCCGTGGTTTTCGCACTCAGTGCCTCTTCTGAAGTCCTTGCACTGGGTTCCTGTTCGACGTCGTATTATTGTTAAGATCTTTACCATCACTCATCAGACACTTTTATGTAAGCAACCAGCATATTTATATTCACTGCTTACTCCTTTTAAAAAGCCTATCCAGTTTCGATTATCTAGTTCTGGTTTACGATTTGTTCCTAGAGTCAAAACTAAAATTGGAACTAGGACATTTTCTGTTGCTGCACCAACTCTCTGGAATTTAATTGCTCCCTCTTAGTATTAGATCAGTTGAAATATTATACAATTTCGCCATCATTTAAAAACCTACCTTTATAAACTTGCGTATCCACCTGAGCTTGGCGTACCTATCCATCTGCTGACGACTTTAATATGGCTTACTGAATCCAATATTTAGTAACCGTTTTGCATTGATACGCCTCTGAGCTTGGTTTCCGAGGATTTAGGCGCAAAAGAAGTTACCTTATTATTATTGTCCAATTTTTGTTCAAGTTCATGCTGGAAGGCGTCTGCGTGTGTATAAAGCAAGGACGGGCCCAATGAGGAGTTCCTTTCATGCCATCGGCCATAACTCCTCTTCAAGCACAAATACACAATCCATTTCCACATATAGAGCGGGCAGGGATGGATGGAATTTAGCAGCTTCAGACAATATTCAATAATTGTTTGTGTATGCGATGTTATATGTCCATGGATTGTTGTTGTGAAAATTGATAAATAATTGTGTGAGTGTTGATATCTTGGATTTACTTACAAAAAATATCCGTGTGAGTACGCCAGTAATTACACTTCTGTGTTGTGAAATGTTTTATTACCATATGAGTATAGTACAATGACACTTGAATTTTTAAAATGCCCATGCCAAATCCTTTGAACAAAAATCATAATAAATTGTCTTATCTTCCACTTACCTGCTTCGTGGACCTTACATGGAGAGGATGTGAGACCGTGCTTGACTATTTGAACACGAAGAGACTGCGCAGACGGTGACAAAATCTGTCTGAAAGCGGTGCATTTATTAGGATGTCCAAAGTGAACAACGACAATTAACCGAGCTGTGGCGTCTTCAGTGTTCTTCGTCCAAGTCCTAACATATACCAATGCCACTGCTCGCTGTCGTTCGTTATCTTAACAATGCATCGATTGCCTGGCGTTTAACTTGGCCGACCTCAACACAATGGCTCGTAATTAGAGCAGCTCTACGCGTGGAAACTAAGACCCCGTACATTGTATAATTAATTGATTTGTTAGCGCAACAACTGGACAGATAATAGTGAGATGTGTCTCTTCTTTGTTTGTTACACCAACAACTGTTTATAACAGATTATATGACCTATCCAAACGCCCCAATTGCCTTTAACTATATATGCAAGTTGAATAATTAAGTTCTGATATGTACCATATGGTCTTGTAATTAATATGTGATGTAGTTATTTCTCTTAATGTATATAAGGACCGCAATGTTAATTGAGTTTGTAATAAAGGTATCGATTGATTGAACCAAGACTAATAAAATATAGCAAACACGTACCGGGTGACTTAATACACATTCTGGATGACGTGGAATAAAATACTGATGATGTCACTTCATAATTCACGAGCTATCCTGGTTCCTGAAACTAATGTTATATTTATCGAGAAGGAATTCAACTATGTATAATCATGTAAAATCGCAATGTTGTTCGTAACGACTAAGCGAAATGAGCCTTTTTATTCCCAATCTGAATGAAATATACTCTAAAAAATTGCGAAATTTAATATTATTTTATATCACCGGAAAGACAATAATACTCTTACCTATAAATGTGTCGCTGTGTGCACAAAGGAATTGTGTTTAATTTTTGGGTTATTGCCGTTTGAACAGTGCGAATATTCAAACTGACAAGGGGATTTAAATTTGTTTGATATCACAGTAAAGATAATAGCCGTATCTACAAATGTGCCGCTGGATGTACCCATGATTTGTTTTTGCTTGTCGAGTTATTGCCATTTGGACATCGCGAATGCTTTATATGCGGCAGCGGATATGATGCAAAATTGAGCATTCGCGATGTTCAAATGGCAGCAATAACTAAAACTGTAAACAAAATTCCTGTGTACATCCAGCGACAAACTTGTAGATAAATTATTATATTTACGGTGATATCGAACATTATTACTGAAACAACAGGCCGCACTGCCGCTCACCATGCTAAAGGATAGGGCGCGCTCAGCTGCCCTGTCTGTGGTGACGTCAGCAACATCTGACGGGCTGGTTGCTTTGTGACACGCAAATGACCACATTTGAGCGGGCTTAGTGACATGAGTTCGCAATTAACAGGCTTCATATTTGGTATATTATTAACGGCAGAGCTAGTAACAGCAAACAATCAAACTATTCGTTCTTCGTCGAGGTGGGTCATCCGCGGAGAACATGTACAAACAGTTACGCGAACATTTAGCAGAGAAGTTCAGCTTATCATTAATTATAGACAGACGAGAAGAAGACGGCGAGCAGGAGCAATATACATGTAGGGATAGGGTTAACGATAATAAACTAATACAATCCCCGTTTGCATTGGGTTGAGGTCAGGGGACCACACAACATGCAATAAGCAATACAGGTGGCCACTTTGACTGACTGATGGTCTACGGCCATTTTGATTGCAGTTCTATTGTATACTGCAGTTGTGAATGTACTCATTTGGTGGCCAAAGATATGCATTACACTTATTGTTTTTGGCAATTCATATATTTTCCGTTGTGATAATGTTATTTCGTTGCAAAAAAAACCACCCAAGGAAAGTGTGTGGGAGGGGTTAGAATTTTGTTAGACAAAACATTTGAAAAGTTGCAATTTTGTTACACTAAGAATGTGTTTATTAGCCAAGTGATGTATATTTTATTTGTAAATCCCATTTGCTGAACAAAACTAGAAAACACTGGGGGTGGGGATGTCCCCTTACCATCCATTGTTTTTGTTATATAAAACTCTTGAAAATATGTAATTATATAATATGTGTGTATTTACCCAAGTAATGCATGTTTAAGTTATAAACGCACAGAAAGTTGTTGGGGGAAGGTGTGCTCCCTCTTTCACCATTGTCTTTGATAAACACTTGAAAAGATGCATTTTAAATACACTTAGAATTGTAAATGAACATATTTTTTTGCTCAAAGGGGGACGTTTCGACACCGTCTCGAGGACCCCGCACAGAAAAGAGACGCGGTCGAGACGGTCGCGCCTCGACCGCATCTCGAGCGAGTTTCCTTAGCGTGCGGGCTACTTAATGATAATGGTTTAATTATTGATGAACTAATAAACAAAAATCATTCGAAGTGTGCTGTTTTATAATAGGAGGTTCATTGCACGAAAGTGTATGCGTAAAGCGGATCGCACACCAGGGAGACTCGCTCGAGACACGGTCGAGATGCGTTTTTGGTGAGTCTTAAAGGGAATAAAAACACCTATTGCTTGAATTCATGTTACATTACATCCTGCTATCTATTTCCATGTCCACCAAGCCCCCCAACAAAATTCAGTGAATTAGAAATTCCACATTTTATGCTGTGCATCCGGACATTTTCGAATATACATATTTTTGGCGCGCTTTTCGGGATGCCGAGATGTGACGTCATTTATGACTCAAACTCGCATCAGGCCGACCCTTTCCATGCATTCAGAGCATGTTTACAAGTATAGCTTTTGGGTAGAAACGAGCGTCAGAATGAGTTATTGTGCAATTTTCCGACGTAATACAAACACTAGTCATCAGAGGATCAATCAGTTATCTTACGGTTCCACATGATTCGAATTTTATTCAAAACAACGATGCGAATGGGCCTACAAGTCGACTAGGTTTCGCTGAGCGTGGGCTCGTTTTCAGAATAATTATATCGAATGCAACCAACGGGAGATAATCTACACCAATAAACTTACATAGCAAACATATATTGTATCCAGCTACAGAAAGTAACGTGTATAATCTCATCATATCACTAGAATATCGATATATGAAGGAGATGTACAATTTATCATAACAACTTAAATCAGTCAGAGAGTTTCCGCTGGTGCCGCTAGCTCAGTTGGTATTAAAATAGAATTTATGCTACAAATGTATTTTTCTGTATTTGTTTAATATTGTCAAATGTTACATACAATGTTAAACTTTGGGTACATGTGGAAAAAGGATTTTAGCTAATGCCTTATTTTTATTTCCTTTAATTGACAGCGTGTCTCGAGCATCTCCTCTCGATGCGTCTCCTGTGAGTCTCCAGCTAGTCCCGAGGTGATGTGTCCGCTCACCAAGGAGACGAAAATGCGTCTCGAGACAAGACGGGTCGATATGCGCGCTCATGTGGACACACGTCTATTTTAAAACTAAAATAGCAGGATTTTTCTTGCTCATTTTGGAGAAAAAAATATGGTGAAATAACCCAGTCCCAGAAACGAATCTGTATTATCCCTTGGGTTGCGTGGAAATATGCAATAGACGACAAAAATGGCCACTTTAACTGCAGTTCCACTGTATATAATTATTGTGGCTGTGAATGTACTCATTTTGTGACCAAAAAGAAACGCCAATGGTGGACTGACACTACACAATCTGATTGTCTTGGCAATCCATATATTTTCGATCTGTTTTAATAATGTTTGTGGCAAAAAAGAAACATCCAGGGTCAGGGCCTCACCCAGGATAACATCTTTGCCAGTCCAAATGTTGTCAGACATGTTACGAAGTGCGGTCGGGCACGCGATTGAACGGGCGATCGGATGCGCGATAGGACACGCAACTGTGACTATATATATATCATTTGACTCGAAAAATGCTACTTACATTTCTGATCACACGTGAGATATGCAGCAGTATATATACATTGAAAAATGTAATTTACACAAGCAATCATATTAAGAATTGTGAATGTTCAAATCACTGATGCTGTTTCATTTTAGCTAGCGCTATATGACGCCATCTAACGGAATTTGTGAGAACTACGAAACGTGGGCTATATCACTTTGAGCCAGCATAACCTAGGCTGTTGTTATTCCTTCGAGTGTTGTGTTCGAAACCGGAATATGTACCCTTATGCGTGTGTCGTGTACTGGCCGTGGGCTGTGCGTACGGCGACATTATAGAATGAAGATTCTCGTAGAGAAAGTACGAACACGTTTATTGTGACACATCGAGATGTAAAAGGAAAAGAGGAAACGGGGCATGGTAAACGGTTCCGCGATCAAGGATCTAACATTCCTCCCCCTTTAAGAAGAACATAATTAGTATAATTATTAAAATGTAAACTTTTAACGCAAACAAGAGTCCCTTATACGTATCAATGTCATATCTAAGATAGCTAGTATGCCATTGTTTATAGTACTAATCTAGTGCTCTCGCGACTAGCCACATCTACCGAAACCTAGTCTATTCTGGCTATCTTGATCTATGCATTGCCCGTTATGACAAGTTCACAAGTTTACAAGTTCAATCTATCCGGTGGCTTCACCACTCTGTGTGATCTTCTCAGCGGTACTACCACGTCTGGTACTACACAGGACTGCGACCGTTCAACTGTTGGTCTTGAGATCACCTCTCCTGTGGCGGTACCCGTAGTCACGTCCGAGTTGCCAGATGATAGTGGTGTCGATGTTGTTCGCTCGAACCAAGGTAGTACTTCACGTTCTGCAAGCCTCGGTGGAAGTTGAGGTTCTTCAACCCTCAATGGTACCAGACGCTCTTCCGTCGCCTCGATCGGCCTTCTCTCGCGCAAATGATCCTGGTGACGCTTCCACACTCTGTCATCCTGCAGACGTACCTCGAAGGTCAGCGGACCCAGCCGGTTCTCTATCACCGCAGCGACCCATTTCGGTTGTCCCTGAAAGTTCAACGCCCAGACACAGTCTCCTGTCATGAAACTTCGCTCCACTGCTCTCTGGTCGTGGCGTTCTTTGTCTTCTTCCTGTTTGCGCAAGACTCGGTTCTGAATGGATGGTCGTAGAAGATCCAGTCGTGTGCTCGGTGGTGTCTTCAACACAAACTCTGTTGGAGCTCTGCCGGTTGTAGCTTGTGGAGTTAACCTGTAGCGTGCTAGGAAGGTGTAGAGACGATCTTCTAGGTTGCCATTTGTCTTCTTCAACCCTGCTTTTACAGTCTGAACGGCGCGTTCAGCTAAGCCATTACTGGATGGGTGATAAGGTGAAGACTTGATGTGTTTGATTCCGTTAGCTCGACAAAACTGTTCAAACTCCTCACTGGTGAAACAGCTTCCGTTATCTGATACCACTGTGCTTGGTAGACCCAAAATCGCAAACGTCTGTCTTAGCTTCGTGAGAGTTGCACTGGTTGTCGCAGCTGATACAACGTGTGCATCGATGTACTTGCTGTGAGCATCGACTATGATGAGTATCATACGTCCCTCGAACGGTCCAGCATAATCAATGTGTATTCGATGCCACGTTCGTCCCGGCCATTCCCATGGATGCAGTGGTGCCACTGGTGGTTGTTTGCTGTGTATTTGGCATGTCGTGCAGTCCTTAACACACATCTCGATTTCAGCGTCCAAACCTGGCCACCAGAGGTAGCTTCGGGCTAACGCCTTCATCTTCACTATGCCCGGATGCGTCTCGTGTAGTTCTTTCAACAACGTGTCACGACCCTTTGGTGGTACGATGACTCTTGCTCCCCACATCAGCACCCCGTGTTGGACACTCAGTTCGTCTTTCCTTCGAGAGTAACTCTCCCACTCGCGTGGTACATCGTTAGGCCATCCTCCTTCCACAAACCGTAGAACTTGTGACAGCATCGGATCGTTTGCTGTCGATTTAGCGATGTGTTCTGCCGTGATGGGTGTATCGTTCATGGTTGCAAGTGCTAGAACCACTTCCTCCGGGACTGGTACTCGTTCAGGAGTGTCTGGTAGCGGCAAGCGACTCAATCCGTCTGCATGACAGATACTCGTACCCGGTCTGTACTCCAGATGGTACTGATAGTTGCTTAGTGTTAGTGCCCATCTCTGAATGCGTGCACTAGCCATTGCGGAGATGGCACGATCTTCCTTCAACAGCCCGACCAACAGCTTGTGGTCGGTCTGCAACGTGAAGTCCCTCCCGTAAAGGTACTTATGGAACTTGGATATCCCGAAGACCAACGACAACGCTTCCTTTTCCAGCTGTGCGTACTTCTTTTCCGCTGTGGAGAGAGAGCGTGATGCGTATGCGATAGGCTTGTCGCTGCCATCGGGCAATCTGTGTGACAGTACGCTTCCAATCCCGTAAGGAGATGCGTCACTGCTCAAGATGATCGGGAGTTCAGGGTTGTAGTGTACAAGCACATCTGAAGAAACAAGCAGTGCCTTAGACTCATCGAAAGCCTTTTGTTGCGCCGGACCCCACTTCCACTTTGTGTGTTGGCGTGTCATTTCATGCAGCGGAGCAAGCAGCGTACTGAGATTGCGCAAGAAGTTGTGATAGTAGTGAATGAGTCCTAGATAACTCCTCAACTCCTGTACATTCTGTGGTGCAGGCGCGTTCTGTACTGCTCGCACTTTGTCTTCCGTAGGATGAATACCTTCAGCATCAATCGCATGACCTAGATAGGTGCACGATTTCTGACGAAACGCACATTTCTCCTTCTTCAGGCGTAACCCTGCGTCTTGTAGTCGCGTTAGCACAGTAGCCAGATTACGATCATGCTCTTCTGGCGTTCTTCCTGTGACCAGGATGTCGTCGAGGTAGACTACAGTCATGGGTATGTTCTGTAGTAACTGCTCCATGATTCTCTGGAAGATACCTGGAGAAGAACTCACACCGAAAGGCAGACGTTCGAATGCGAACAGCCCTTTCGACGTGTTGATTGTAGTCAACGGACGTGATTCTTCATCCAGTACGACCTGTTGATACGCATGGCTCATGTCCAGCGTTGTGTACAGTGTACCACCTGCTAATTTTGTAAACAGATCAGATACGTTCGGGATCGGGTACTTGTCTACCTTGACGGCTCTGTTGATGGTTACCTTATAGTCGCCACAGATTCTGACTGCGCCGGTAGACTTCAAGACCGGTACAATGGGCGCGGCCCACTCAGAATACTCCACAGGACGGATGATTCCGGCCTTCTGCATACGATCTAACTCGTCCTCTACTTTGGCTCGTAAAACAAGAGGTACAGGTCGAGGTTTACAATACCTCGGTTTAACCGTGTCATCAACGTAGAACTTCGCAGTCAGCCCCTTTAGAGTGCCTAGTCCCTCACTGAACATTGATTCGTAAGGCTTTAGGAAGTCCTCTCTGTCTACCTGGTTCACGGTAGCCCAGTTCACTTTCAACACTGTTAGCCAGTCCCTTCCCAGCAGGTTAGGTCCCGACCCAGGCACTACGATTGCCTGCAGCCTGTGCTGTTGATTGTTGTGACAAACGTTCACCTGTGCTCACCCTAAAGGCTCAATTGTGGTACCTGCGTACGTTCGCAACCTCGGAACGTTACGCGTGTCGAGAGTGAGCACAGATGCCTTGCAGATTTTAGCCCACTCATCCCCCGATATAAGCGAAACTGCTGCTCCGGTATCTATCTCCATAGCCACTTCACTTCCCTCTATCTGGACATTGCAAATGTACGGTGGTATGGTGTGGGTGGCAATTGTGTGATACAGGCCAAGTGTGTATGTGTCTTCACATAACTTCATTGCGTTGCGAGTGTGTGTCATTTTCTACTAAGTGTGTCTGTTGAGTGTTTGCATTGCACACATTAGCAAAGTGATTTAGCTTTTGACACTTGTAGCATCTCCTGCCCCAAGCTTTGCACATTCGCCGATCGTCGTGTGGCTGTCCACCACAGCCTGAGCATGCTGGTGCTGCCCCTTTGTGACGTCTGTACCGCTGCTGACTACTCACGACTGGTCGATCGTCTCGACGTGGCGTCCCTTGGCGATCAGGCGGAAAACGCTTTCTTGGTGGATTGCTATATGTGTGTCGCCACCTGGCGACCAAAGCTGAAACCTCCACGTGAAGAGTTGCGCCGCCCCTCGTCATTCGATACGGCGTGGACAGGCCTCGGTACGGTCGAAAAAGAGTTTCTCAAGATTTTCGACTGCTGTAGCGTAGCTTCCAGTGTGCGCCCGAACGTCAGTAACTTCTCTAGCGTGATTGTAGGTTCACTTAACCCCTTGTCACGCACTTTTGACATGGCACATTTTTGGATGATTTGCGACTTCACTTCTCTGTCTTTCTCATGGAACTTAGTTTTTGGCTAGTTGCTGCAATCGTGCATTGAATTGGTCCAGCGTCTCTGACGACGTCTGTTCAACCTGTCGGAACTTGAATATTTCATATTCTTCATTGCACTGCGGCCTGAAGTAAGCAGTGAGCTTCCGCTTGGTTTCTGCGAAATCATCATTTTCTGTCACCCCCACTGCTTCACTCAATTCAAACACTGCCTCACCAGCATAATGAAGCAACATCGCTCTCATTCTTGTATCGTTCTGAATGTCTTTAGCCACCACAAAGTTCTCAAAGCGCCTCACCCAACGTTCCCAACGATGGCCTGCGCTGTCAGTCGGCTCCAGCGAAAAATGTGCGACGTCAGCGACAGTTTCCATTTTCACACAGAAATTAGACGTAGTCTAGTTCAAAGTAACTCGTAGAGTTGTCAGTTTACCTCGTCGCCAATTAATGTCGTGTACTGGCCGTGGGCTGTGCGTACAGCGACATTATAGAATGAAGATTCTCGTAGAGAAAGTACGAACACGTTTAAATGTGACACATTGAGATGTAAAAGGAAAAGAGGAAACGGGGCATGGTAAACGGTTCCGCGATCAAGGATCTAACAGCGTGTTATAACGATGTGACAATTACATTTAATTAGCAACATGTCTTCAATGCGCTTAGCGGACGGCCAGACAACGATCGCAAAACGGTTTATATTAGCGCCTTCCTCCCGCATCTCTGTTTACGTCCGCCATTTCGGAGGCTACCACGTGCGTCAATGCATATGTCCTGGCTTGGCGTGACTCCAGAACGGAGGATTAACGGCTCCACTTACGTACTTTGAACAATGGAAATAGCGCATGCTGCACCGTCTTGTATTGATACACGGTCCTTTGGTTGACACGACTCACGAGGTAGCACCGGCGCCATCAAACTCGATTTGTTGTGCGCGTTTTAAAAATCGTCATAAATTCATCAAAATAAACGAATACCGTTGCATAGTAATGTTTGTAGTAATGTTTGTTTCAAAATATCGCCAATAAAGTCAGCATCGTTTACGGTGTTGGTGATTCTACTCTTTTAGCGTCTACTGAGTTTCCGTTCAAACACACAAATCTCGTTTCGGCGTAATCGGCAAGTGCCCTGCTACGTTGACCTCACATGGGATTATTTAGTCTACATAGACATAGGCAAGTGTCGGCTGCCTTCCAAGGAACCACCGCTAGCGGGTAGGTGACAATTATCCTAGCATGTCGAGGTCTGGCTTAATTGGTTTCCGGCGTATGTCGGGGAGCTGGCTGTTGTGATATAGCACATACCATAATTGCTATAGCGAACTACATTATCGCATGTATCACTACGCCCAATAAACACCAGTTGGTGAGTTAGCCGATCAGCCTGGATCGAGTGTTTGTGCATAGCTGAACGTCATTATACCTATCATAGCGAATCACTTCATGGTGGCAGCGGTAAAAACGAGCGAATATCGACTACAAACAGCGGTAACAGTGTACGAACTATAACTATTGTTACTGAATGCGCTACCAGCTTAACAAGCCGCAAACGTTTAGTTGAAACGAAAGTCAAACAAAATGGCGTCACGCAGATGCAGACAACGTCGAAGAAGTTGTCAAAGCTGATCACCAGAAGGCGCCACCAACGTCGGAGAAGTTGTCAACTGATCACCAGGAGGCGACAGCATCGCACATGCACACCGTTAGCGTCTTTGTGAACTGTGACAGTGTTAGTTTTATGTAAGCCTACGTAAAGCCGGACCCATAAAAGCGGTCGCCAGGCTACAGTAGCTATACCTTACACACTGTGCAACACATAACCAGCTAACAATGGCAAAATACCCAACTATGAACTGGGAAGGCGATAACATCGCAGAAACTTTCAAACTCTTTAAACAGCGAATGACATTGATACTCACAGACGAGAATGTCATTGACCCAGCTAAACAGGCAATCAAAATTCAGATTGCTGTTGGTAATGAAGGACTCAAGCGTTTAAATGCGTCAATGCTATCAGACACAGATCTCGCAAAACTCTATAAGCTGTTTGAAGACCAACTAGACATACGGGTGAACTTTCGCATCCACAGAATGGAACTGATGACATTTCGTCAAACAGAGCGAGAAAGCACAGACGAGTTTGTCAACAGAGCGCGTCATAAAGGCAGTTTGTGCGACTTTGATGAATGTGAGCTAGTGGAGCGAGTCATTGAGCTCATCATAGCGAGTACACCTCATGAACTGTTGCAGAAGCATTTGCTAGACCAAAACAAAGGGTACGACATGAGGAGTGTACTGCAAGAGGCACGCAAGTACGAGGCCATAGCCGCCGGAAAAGCGTCCCTACAAACATTATCCACACATCACACGTCAATCAGTGAGGTAAAGCACCGAAACGCGTGCAGAAACTGTGCATTGTCACACGCACCGAGGCAGTGCCCTGCATACAAAGACAGATGCAAGCACTGCGATGGCATCGGGCACTGGGCCAAGTGTTGTAGGAAGAAACAGAAAGATGAACAACAAAGGTATCGCAAACGACGTGATAGCCAGCCAAAGAGCCGAAGCCGACGTGACAGTCGCCGCAGACCAGATAAACCAATCCATGAACTTTCTGGCTACCAAACAGAAAACGAGAACCCGGACTACGAAAGTGAAAGTGAAGGCGAAGTCTACACGAAGTCATTCAGCACGATGACGACAGAAAACCCAGGTCGCTGCACAGACTCTCCACATGACGAAGTGTACGCTCAACTTAACATTGTGTGCGCTGACATGAAGGGCGTCCACGAACTCAAACTGAAGGTTGATACTGGCGCTTCGGGCAACACACTGCCCATACGCATAGCACGACAAATGTACGGTGACCAGTGGACAACCAAAGTTGAGCCCGTACCGAACACTACGCTGACAGCCTACAATGGTGGCGAGATAAAATGCTGCGGTGCAATGAAAATACTCTGCCAGTACAAAGAATGCCAGTGGAGAAAGTACAAATTCTACGTCGTCGATGTCGACGGGCCAGCAATCTTAGGCTTGCGAGCATGTGAACAGATGAAAATCGTCACCATCAATGCAGTCAAGTCGAGAGACAAAACAACCCAACATGCGGTGACCGTGAAGTCCGCGGATGATCTGAAGAGGCGTTTTCCAGAGCAGTTCGACCGCATAGGTAGCTTCGATGCGAAGGCTAGCCTAGTACTGAAACCAGATGTGCAACCATCAATCGATGCACCACGCAAGTGCAGTATTCACCTCAAAGAGAAACTCCAACGAGAATTGGACAATATGGAGAATGATGGTATCATCCGCAAGATCGAGTACCACACGGACTGGTGCTCATCAATCACCACGACTGTGAAGCGGGATGGTTCGTTGAGAGTCTGCCTAGACCCTAAGCGTCTGAACGACAGCGGTGCCCACACAAAATACCGACTCTAGAAGAGCTCAATCCTGAGTTTGCAGAGGCACGCGTCTTCTCCAAGATGGATGCCAAGGCTGGGTATTGGTCCATCCACCTCGACGAGCCCAGTCAGGAACTGACGACCTTCCGCACACCTTTCGGCAGGTATTGCTACAAGAGGCTTCCGTTTGGCCTGTGCGTATCCCAAGACCTATTCCAGCAGGCCATGGACCGCATACTAGCCAGGACGCCAGGTTGCGTCGGCATCGCAGACGACGTAGTCGTGTATGGTCGAGACGACGTGGAGCACGACAAGAACCTGCTGAGACTGATGCAGGTCGCCAGTGAGGAAGGTCTCGTCTTCAACTCGAAGAAATGTGTCGTGAAGACCCACGAGGTCGTCTTCTTCGGGTCAGTCTACGGCCAAGACGGAATTAGACCGGACCCGAGCAAGATTGAGGACTTACGCATGATGCCGACCCCTCAGGACAAGGAGGACCTGCAGCGATGCATCGGCCTGATGAACTACCTTGCAGCGTACATACCTCACTTTGCGGACAAGGTGACACCCTTGAGAGAACTCCTCAAGAAGGACGTACGAGGACCACCAACACACCTATGACGATCTGAAGAGATGTATCAGCAACGAATCATGTCTGGCGTACTACCATCCACAGAAGGAAACGACGCTGGAAGTCGACGCATCGCAGAAAGGGTTGGGTGCCTGTCTGCTGCAGAACAACAAACCCGTGGCGTTCGCATCGAAGACACTCACCCCAGCCCAGTCAGCCTATTCGAACATCGAACGTGAGACACTAGCGATCGTAAATGGCATCCAGAAATTCCACACCTACCTGTTCGGAAAGCAGTTCGTTGTCATAACAGACCACAAGCCTTTGATAACGATACACAACAAGCCGCTGAAGAGTGCACCTCCACGTCTCCAGCGACTCCTGATCAAGCTACAGGGGTACGACTTCCAACTTGTGTATCGACCAGGCAACAAGATGATCATTGCCGACGTTCTGTCGAGGCTCCCCAACCCAAAGAACAACGCTGAGATCCCACTGGACGTGGCTGTCGTGCAAGATGAAGAAGAGGAAAACGTCATCGACAGCATCGATCTAATCAACTTTAGCATCGACAAACGTGCTCAGCTTCGAGAGTTGTCCACCTCAGACCGCACACTGCGAGCCCTCCAGCAAGTGGTCTACAGCGGGTGGCCCGACACGATCAGAGATCTGCCACAGGACCTTCGCCAATACTGGTCCTATCGCGACGAAATTGGCATCTCTGATGGCGTCATCTTCAAAGGGAGACAGGTCATCATTCCTGAGGCAATGAGGAAAGACATCCTAGGCCAGCTCCACGAAGCACATCTCGGAATCGAGAAGACCAGACGACTGATGCGGGAATCAGTTTACTGGCCAAACATTCACAAAGACATTGAGACAATGGTGAAAACCTGCGCAGCCTGCCAGGAGAATCAGCCAGAACACCGACAACAACCTCTCCTCGCCCACGACGTACCATCAACACCGTGGACTAAAGTGGCAAGCGACATGTTCCAGGTCAAAGGAAACAACTACCTGCTGATTAGCGACTTTCACTCAAAGTTCTACCTCGTCCAGAAGATGCAGTCAACAACCAGTTCTGCCATCGCGAACATGTCAGCAGAATGGTTCAGCATGTTCTCACCACCACTGGAAATAGTGACTGACAATGGCCCACAGTATGTAGGGCAACCATTCCACGACATGTGTAAGAAGTGGAACGTCAAACACACTACAACATCACCCAGATATCCTCAATCCAACGGACTCATTGAGAGACAAGTCAGGGCGGTGAAAGCGGTCATACAGAAATGTGCGAAGACGGGCAGCGACGTGCTAATTGCCTTACAACACCATCGATGCACGCCGCTGGATAGTCATCTATCTAGCCCGAGTGAAATCTTGTTCAACAGACCTGTGCGCACTACCCTACCGAGTCACCACCCGACGCTGACGCAGAGCCAGCAATCGAACAACGAGCAACTCGAGCGACGCAGAGATCGAATGATACGGGACCACGACCGACACGCGGGTCCAGAGCTCGCTCCGCTGCATGCTGGGCAACGCGTGCGAATCCTGAACAAGGAAACACACCAATGGTGCCCTGGAGAGATCATCGCGCAGAGCACAGAACCGCGTTCATACATCGTACAGTCGCCAAATGGCACGCGTCTGCGCAGAACAAGGTCCCATCTGAGAGAGCTGGTGTTGACGCCAACTCCAAGATCCGTGACATTCCGTGACCCGCTGGACGACGACACCTCCGACCAACCGGTCGCGGTGCCCGTCACAACGACCGGTGACACACCGCCCTCCGAACCAGCGATCCGACGATCAGGGCGCGTGATCAGGAAGCCGGCCAGATTCAGCAATGAGTAATTTTGACTAGTTATTAATTGACTATACAATTACGTTAGAATAGTTCTGTGTTATATACGCTTACTCATAATCTCATATTCATAATTATTGTTCTAGTTCTATGTATATCGTTCACTTTTATTTCTGCAGAGGGAGATGTTGTGATATAGCACATACCATAATTGCTATAGCGAAATACATTATCGCATGTATCACTACGCCCAATAAACACCAGTTGGTGAGTTAGCCGATCAGCCAGGATCGAGTGTTTGTGCATAGCTGAACGTCATTATACCTAGCATAGCGAATCACTTCACTGGCCAGGCGAACCGGGTGGGCGATTTTCAAAACCAGTCTCCGTAGATTTTGTAATTGGCTTCGTGGCAGTTTCAATGACGTCGTAAAAATGGCTCGGACGGGCTGGCCCGCGCAAAAAACGACATGGACGGACCCGTCCACAATCAATTTGAAACCGCAATTTTTGAATTTGAATTGAACAGGACGGGTGGACGGGTCTCTGGGTGAGGCCCTGCCCTGGGTATGTGTCTTGGAGGGGCTAGACTTTTTTTTATAGGCAACCCCCCAAAAGGTACAATTTTGTAACACCAAGAACATATTGTTCAGCCAAGTAATATATATAGTATTTGCTGAACAAAATATAAAACACTGGAATGGGGTGTATATACCCTTCCCATCCGGGGCCATTATTATTAGGCCAAACTCTAGAAAAAATATGTAATTTTAGAATGTATGTGTAGCCAAATAATGCGTATTTAAGTTACATAGGCACATTTTTGGTGACCAATAAAACGCCGTGGAGATTCGGGTGGAAGGTGTGCTCCATCGTCCACAATTTGTCTGGGCAATACACTTGAAAAGGTGCATTAATCTGTGTGAGCTTATAGATTATGATTTTCAGTCAATAATTATATTTTAATTGTAAATAAGCTTTGTTTGTATATGTTTTTAATGCTCAATGAATAAATAGTTGTGACTGTGTTCTTCACTGTTTGAGTTTAGTTAATCAAACAGACTGTTCCGTTCGTTTTCCAAAAAAAAAAATTCAAAATGTTGTTGGAGCAGCTATAGAACTGATGGCGTAATTATCGGACAATATGGCGTTGTCCCTGAAATACGGTAGCCTGTGTATTCACACTTGATTTCGTAACAAACCACATACGTTACAATTGTGATTGTAGTTGCAAATTATTAGTTTGTTTTAACACGTACTTACAGTATAGGTATATATAACACCAACAACTTTTGTTTCGCTTAAAACATCCCTTTTCGTGTGCAGCGTTGCATGCAAATATATTATTCGTATAGATTAAATATGCGTTATACTGCCATTCATGCCTATTAATAAATGCATAATACAATATTTGTCATTACAAATTATGAATAGTAGTTATGGAATGAATAAAATAGGTAAAATATCTTGGTGTAACCATAACCTCAGATCTCCGATGGAATGCCCACATAAATAACATTTGTCTAAAAGCAAATAGATCACTAGGCTTCCTCCGCAGAAATCTCAAAGTTCCGTCAATTCAAATACAAACTCAGGCCTACTTAAATTCACGTTTGTCAGACCCATCGTGGAGAACAGCTGTACTGTCTGGCATCCCTATACCCTTACACAAATAAACAAACTAGAAATGATTCAACGTCGTGCAGCCCGATATGTCTTATATCGCCACCACAATACCTCCAGTGTAACAGACATGCTCCAGACATTAGGATGGAGATATCCCTATCAGACAGAAGAACCGCAAAAAACTATGTATGATTTACAAGATAACAAATGGCCTAGTGGGTATATCAGCAAACCAATACCTTATTCCTGTAAACGTAGTCACTAGAAAACAACATTCCTTATCTTACCTTATCCCTTACTCCAGATGCAACTACCACTTGTATTTTTTTTCCCCAGTACCATTCGACTTTGCCTTTGGAATTCCCTCCCTCAATATATTGTAAATCAAAACAGCCTGGATGCGTTTAAAAGCAACATCCAGACTTTGCACTACCCCATGTTTTAGACGTTAACAAGTTCTTCTGCACGTATTTCTGTTTATTCACACAATAATTTGTGTTCTTATATATTGCATTCTAAAAACAACAACAAAATTTCCTGTTCGCCTGCCATGCCACGGCACCGCCTACAGGGGTAAGACCACATTAAGGATTCGTCCGAAAGAGTGCCCTGGAAAATACCGTTTTGGTGTCATGTGTGAATTTTTTTCGAGCACTTTGGCATGGCACATGTCAGTCCAGTGAATACTGAATGTACTATACTACAATAGATCTTTCACATGGTAGCAATAAACATACGCTAGTCGCTCGCGTATTCGCACAGTGGCTATTTTGCAGAACGCACCAATATTTCAAAATCCGTCACCAGATTGGGGCGAAATTGAGGGGTGTCAGGTTGGCTGGATTTTTCTGAAAACTGAGGTATGAGAATTTTACGAGTTTTCCACAGCACTTATGTCAATGCAGGTTAAATATGCTGTGAACTTTTCAAGAAAATTGTTCGTCAAATTTAGCAGGAAATGAAGGAAACGTTATAATGGCCGCCTATGTAAAATTTAAATGTGGTCTTACCCCTATATCCTCAGCATGTTGAGGCTTGGCGTGTATTGGAAGAAGAAGATGCGTGAATACCAAAGTTGAGTGGGCAGACCGTCACGTGATCAGCTTACCAGGCCCGCCATTTTGTTGGAATATGCCGGAAGAGAGGTATTGCGTTTTTTGTGTACTAATAACACTTTATTTTCCGTTTAATATCCTTACAAGTAAATACGCTTTTGCATTAGTGATTTAGAATCAACCTTCTAGCGTATATGTGTCAAATTATAGAAATGCTTCTGAATACTGAATGGTTAATTTCGTGGTCGCACGACAGATGACATGTGCACGGGACGGGGTTATGGAAAAGTTATGCCGAGGCGATGGAGTTGACATTGGCCGAGTTTGGGTACCTGACTTTCATTTTGTCAGTTTGTGGGTATGCCGACTGTTTTAACGGCCAAGGTCTAACGTCTTATCATTAATTATATCGTCTTGTGTGTGATGAGCTATGTTGGATAACCTTTTACAAACTTGGACACTTGTATAGAATTCGGTCCACCTCGAATCTCGATTTCGTCGTTATAATACAATCATTTAACAAGAATTTAACAATATTGCCACCCAGAGAATTAACTCTAAGACTAGGTGACAGGTGGACAAGGAAGCCCTTTGGCTTATCGAGAGTCCAACCCTTTTATCTATGTGTATCCAGCCCTTCTGAGCTGAGCCTGAGGTATGTGTCGATTTTATTTTTTAAACATTCACGCTACTAGCTCAGCCACACAATCAGCAGATAGTCTGTTCCATTAATTTACAGTCCTTTGTGAAAATGAGAACTTTCTTATATCTAATCTACACTGCTCCTTTAGTCCTTCTATATTTCTTAACTGAAACAAAAATATTTCTATCAATATTTTCATAGCCATTTATTATTTGAATCTCCTCTCAATCTCCTGGTCTCAAGTGTTGTTAAATCACATTCTTTTAGGCGAATTTCATAACTAAGATCCCTCAGTTTTGGTATCATTTTAGTCGCTCTCCTCTACTCTTTCTAGCATATCTATGTCCTTGCGATATGGCCTCCACGCTTGTATACAATATTCTAAATGAGGCCTAACTATTGTTTTGTACAACGTATTATTAGTTCTTTTTCCTTATACGCTATATTTCGCCTAATTAATCCAAGGATTTGATTTCCTTTTGAAGCTGCAATTCCGCACTGCTCTGAAACCTTCATATCAGCTAATGGTTAACCCTAACTCCTTTTCTTTTACAGTAGTACTTAGTACAGTACCCCCCATTGTATATGCTACCTCTTCGTTCCCATGGAGGCAATACATTACATTACATTTCCAAAAATTGAACAGCATTTGCCACTTTTCAGACCATTTGATCAACGTGTCAAGATCATCTTGGAAATGCTGTCTATCTCCATCACTTTTAATCCTTCTAAACACTTGTATCATCCGCAAATTTCAACACCTTGCCTGTTATTTCATCATCCAAATCGTTGATATACATTAAGAATAATATAGGTCCTAGTACTGATCCCTGTGGTACCCCACTCAATACCGATTTCCAGTTTGAAGCCTCCCCATCAACTACTACACGTTGTCTTCTGTCAATCAGCCATTTTTCTATCCAGTTTATTATACCATTTCCTATGCCATAGGCCTTTAGTTTAAGCAGTAATCTTTGATGTGGTACTTTGTCGAAAGCTTTTTGAAAATCTAAGTAGAAAATATCTACTGGTGATCCCTCATCTACCAAATTAGTGATGTCTTCCAAAAAACATAACATATTTGTTAAAGGGAATAAAAACATCTATTGCTTGAATTCATGTTATATTACATCCTGCTATCTATTTCCACGTCCACCAAGCCAACAACAACAACAAATTCAATGTATTAGAAATTCCACATTTTATGCTGTGCATCCGGACATTTTCGAATATGCATATTTTTGGCACGCTTTTCGGTATGCCGAGATGTGACGTCACTTATGACTCGGTCGCATCAGGCCGACCCTTTCCATGCATTCAGAGCATGTTTACAAGTATAGCTTTTGGGTAGAAACGAGCGTCAGAATGAGTTATTGTGCAATATTACGACGTTATACAAACATTAGTCATCATAGAGGAACAAGCAGTTATCTTACGGTTCCACATGAATCATATTTTATTGAAAACAACGAATGCGAATGGGCCTACAAGTCGACTAGGTTTCGCCGAGCTTGGGCTCGTTTTCAGAATAATGATATCGAATGCAACCAACGGGAGATAATCTACACCAATAAAAATACATAGCAAACATATATTGTATCCAGCTACAGAAAGTAACGTGTATAATCTTATAATATCACTAGAATACAGTTGGTAGACGCGTTGGTGTCTTGTCATTTATTTTACAATCGGGCGACACCGGTTCAATCCTGACAGCATGCAAACTATTGATTTTCTTTACTTTTTTTGTTTATGTTTTCACAAAGTAATATCAACCAAATCATTTACTATACTATGATGCACTGTTTGTAAATATTTTTTATTTTTGTAGTAATTATTTAATCGCCACAAATGTAAATATGGTAATTATATATAACAATGTTTCTTTATTTTATTTATCCAGACAGATCACAATCTGTTTTGACACATAATTACAATATATTACAGTACAATATATTTACAATTAATAATTGATATATTAATTACATTATGTTTGTTTGGATAAATACAAATTTTATGGCAAATAAATAATTACCAAAAAAAAAAAATTACAAACTGCATCATAGTATACTAAATGATTTGGTTTATATTACTATATTACTAAAGTGTAAAGAAAATCAATAGTTTGCATGCTGTCAGGATTGAACCGGCGTCGCCCGATTGTAAAATAAATGACAAGACACCAACGCGTCTACCAACTGAGCTAGCGGCACCAACTGTAAGCCACTGACTGATTTATGTTGTTATGATAAATTGTACAACTCCTGCTTCATATATCGATATTCTAGTGATATTATGAGATTATACACGTTACTTTCTGTAGCTGGATATAATATATGTTTGCTATATATGTTAATTGGTGTAGATTATCTCCCGTTGGTTGCATTCGATATAATTATTCTGAAAACGAGCCCAAGCTCGGCGAAACCTATCCTAGTTGACTTGTAGGCGCATTCGTTGTTTTGAATAAAATTTGATTCATGTGGAACCGTAAGATAACTGCTTGTTCCTCTGTGATGACTAGTGTTTGTATTGTGTCGGAATATTGCACAATAACTCATTCTGACGCTCGTTTCAACCCAAAAGCTATCCTTGTAAACATGCTCTGAATGCATGGGATGGGTCGGCCTGTTGCGAGCGTGTGTCATGAGTGACGTCACGATACCACGTGATCGCCTAGCTCATTAAAATTTAATTTTCCGCGGGAATCGCTTCACAGACGGGCTTAAAATTGAATTTATGCTACAAACGTATTTTTCTGTATTTGTTTAATGTTGTCAAATGTTACATACAATATTAAACTTTGTGTACACATAGAAAAAGGATTTTAGCTAATGCCTTATTTTTATTTCCTTTAAGCATGACCTCGCTTTTAAAAACACATGTTGAGATTGGTTTATCAAGTTATGTTTAACAAGAAAATCCACCATGTGATCTTTATTTAGTGTTTCTAATAATTT
Organism: Escarpia spicata; assembly: GCA_963995525.1. Taxonomy (NCBI): domain Eukaryota; kingdom Metazoa; phylum Annelida; class Polychaeta; order Sabellida; family Siboglinidae; genus Escarpia; species Escarpia spicata. The sequence goes on from OZ023216.1 coordinate 5,701,265, forward strand.
GCAAATCACTGATGTTAAACTCACTTGTCTATAGTTCTCCGACTTGTTTCTCAAACCTTTTTTAAATAACGGTATAATGTTTGCCTCTTTCCATTCTAAAGGAACCACTCCCTCTTCTAATGATTAACTGAAAACTGTTGCAAGCGGTACGCTAATTTGTTCTACAATTTCCAATAGTAGTTTAGACGGAATCCCATCCACTCTAGGTGATTTATTATCCTTCATAGCCCTTATTTTTTTAGCTATACCTGTATTGTACTGGTGTGGGCAATATTCGTGGGTCCAATCGTGTTTTGCTAAAACCTGATGAAATTCTTCCGTAAGATATATTGCTAAATCTTTAACACATATTCTTAAAAAAATTCTGCAAACAAACTTACAAAAGTTGTTTTGAGTGAAGTACTTACGAAAATCAAATCAAAATCTCATTGAAGATGCCTGCGTAAAAATGTGTGGGTCCGATCTGTGCTGTATAAATTGTTTGCGTGTCACGTGAATCAGTGCGAGGCCACGCAGTGTATTAAAATAGGCCAAGAGCGTTGGAACACAAGATTTCAGTACCACAAAATTTGACCTGCCCCGAATATTCCGGACATGAGTATATATATATATATATATACTCATGTATATATACTCATGTATATATACTCATGTATATATATATATTATAGCCATATTTTTGCCAGTCATCAATCAATTCAATGATGTTAATTCCACATGATCATCCCAGGCATATTCACATGATCAGGGATCGATCTGGAAAAAGACAGTCATGTGCCTTTCGGGCCCGTCAGATATAGAACTGTGCTTTTTCGAAATTTGATGTGTCCCCAAATCAGTTGATTACAATTTTATTAATTAATTTGCATGATAGTATGATTGCTTAAAATACCTGGTAAATGTGAACATTATATTTTTTAAGTATTACCAAGGTAGGCATGTAATCATGTTATTCTTCTAATCAGGACTGCCTACGCGACATATTTCTGGTACAGAATATGGCTTAACACTCTTATTATAGAAACTATCAATGTATGTATTATGTACCATCAAATGCATTGTATCATAGTTTTCTATGATAAAACTGGGATGATGTGGAATGATTTAATTATATTTTAATTATCGCATCAACATATCAAATTTAGGCAAAACTATAGTTAACCCTGCAGGTGACCAATGGTAAACTTCCACGGTGTACACAATTTGGAGCTATTTGTAGGGGTGCTTTAAAAAAAATTTTTAATTCACAATTTCGCTAATACGTATCGCAAAAATATGATTGAGCTATCATTTTGTTGGCAAAAAGACCCTTTATTATTATGCAGTGATGATATTTGCATAACATCAAATAATCATGAAGATATAACTGTTTAAAGTTTATATAAAATAAATGCAAACAAAAATTGTTTTCACCCTACTACTAGCTAATTTCTGAGTGGTATGTGTCAATGTCCAATTAGAGAAATGTAGCCATGTATATAAGATAATGAGTACAGAAAAATTAATCAAATATATTCAGAAGGTTTTTTATATGAATTTTTTTAGGTAGACCCATGTAAAATTTATACTGTTCTTCATGAACGTCAGAACGAGGGTAAAGTAGAAACCCAAGTTTGCCCGGTGACAAAATAATTATTGTGCGGTTGTATGTTCATGCATGCAGTGTGACAAATGTAGCTGTACATTTCAGCTGCGTGATAATGAAAACTAGACTCGGATATAAATTCAACTTATATAATCGAAGCGAGACAAAAAACACGGCGGACTTTCGTCGTGATGGAATGAAACCAGCGTCAACAAGAAGACGTTTTAGAGCCATGCGCTGATTGGTTGACCGTTTACGTAAATTTATTTGGATTGACCAATCGTTGCGCTTTCCATCGGTACCTCCATTTCCCTGTTTAGACCATATGAATGGGAATGTAAAATCCTGACGCAGAGCGTAGTAAAATCGGCCATATTTGGGCATCTACTACTACGGCATTTTAAAGCTTAGTTGTGATTTGCTATTGCTGAATCATGACGCGATACAACTCATTTATAAAAATGCCACAGGAAGAATAATAATTCAGCTTTCCAATGATACCTCGCGTTCCCCTGTCAGTTGCTTGTGACAGAATTTTTGTTGTTGAAAAGAGTGATACTGAATTGGGCCGAAAATCGGCCGGGAGCAGTTTTGCACTGATCGCACGGGCCGAATTCGGCCCAGTGGTCACCTGTAGGGTTAATAATGGAAAAATCGAGGTGGGTCCGGATTCTACACAAGTGCCCCTCAATTTTCTCACATTTCTCAGACACGTTTGTGTATGCGTCTTTTGGGCACATGCAGCAAAAAATATGCTGCATTCCAGCATACACCACGTAATTGATGCGTTTCCGCGCTCCAAAGGAATTCCTGTATGACAAAATATTGGGCACTTGTCTAGTATCCGGGCCAAACTTGATGTTTTCATTATAACTACATTTTTCCCAACATTTTATATATCTCAGTGTGCTAATTCCATCATTCAACACCATGCCAGGCATATTTATGTTGCGTTTTAGGTTATCGCTGTTTTGAGGCCCAAAGAGCGACCAGGTTTGCTGCGGCTATGTGTTGCCTAAGTGAACAACATAGCAGTGTATGTTGATGCAAACTGGGTCGCTCTTTGGGCCTCAAAAGTGTGCTAAGACACAATGTTTTTGTAGTGTAAATATGCCTGGGGTGATATGGAATAATGGACTTAACCCACTGTTATGCAAAAATATATATATATATCAAAGAGGGTCTAGACTGTACGCAAGTGCCCAGTATAGTTACAAAAGCAAAATAGAGGTAGGCACGGATTGTGCACAAATGCACAGGCTTAGACAGTGAAATAAGGAGAATTATATTGTAATAGCTAGACATTCTGGTAACTGGTATAATATTTGGGAAACAGGATTTAATGCATTTTTCCTGTCCCGGCCTGACAGTTCTGTAATGTCGGTGCCAAGAATCTTAAAAAAATTGGACGGTTCAACACTTCCAGACGGGCAAAATAAAACCTACAAAATGCTCTGTAGTTTAGTTTGGCATACATATTTGAAGCAGGCCCTTAGCCAAACATTTTTTGTTGTTGTCAGTCTTGAATTAATCAGAAGTGCATTTTAGCTTGCATGCATGGAAGCCATTCACATCAGTCACAGTCATTATTGACCAGTTTAGTTTTTTCAATGACAAACCAGTGTCATTTGAGCCATTTATTTAATTAATAGTAATAATACTGACCGATATGATTTGTTTCACTGCCAATTGTGTCAGTGATAGTCATTAATGTGGGTCCCTAGACCTGAAATAATTATTTATTCTAGTGTCGAGCTGACCCCTCCCTAAATTCTACCAGTCTTATCAGTTGTAATTACTTGTCTTGGCCAGTCACCTGCCAGTCTTGAAGACGGACAGACATGTCTCTGGCTAAGTGTGAAGCTCTGCACAAATTTGAGACATGCATATGTCATGTTTCAGGACGCGAACCAGCAAGTGGGATGATCCACTCGACCATGACTTCCCACGAAGCAGTCTGGAAGCAGCTGCAGAGGCGGCGGCAAAAGTTAATGCAGTGCTCATAGCAAAAGGCAAACTGAAGCCATCACAGCTCTCCAACCAGGCTGTCAAGCAAAAGGTATGCCTTATAATAATAATTCATAATAATACAATTTTGTTCTATAGCGCCAGATCAATCAGCTTGCTCTCAAGTGCTTTACAAGCATCTACTCGTAACTATTTAGAATTGTATTAAATTAAAACAAAAATTATTCTAAAAAAGTATGCTATGAAACAATTATTAAAATAGGCCTTCCATTAGTACTAGACTCACCTGTCTGAACAATTAAAAAGTAAATGATAGATATTTTAAAAAGTTAATTAAATTTTAATATATAATTAAAATAATAATGACAATAATTAATTAAAATATGAATATGTGCATTTGATAAAAACCATGTGATCATATAGAAACGCTACTCTAGTCTAAAAAGGTGTCTTCAGTAGTGTTTTGAACTGTGGTCATGTTTTTTGCTGTCCTGACACAGTTCAGCAGTCTGTTCCTTATGTTGCAAAAGTAATTTTCAACATCGGGTTTTTTGAATTATTTAAAGACACATTGGAAACTTACGTAAATTTACAGATGTGTAAAATAGTCATATATACATTGTGCTGTCCAAGCAGTGAACATCTACAGAGCAGTGTTTTTTATGTACTAAGTCTGTTTTGTGTTTTATTGTATATACCGGTATATATTGTATATACATTTAGACATCGTAACCATTTATAATTTGACCAATATTCGTCTACCAAATTCAACATGAGCCTTGCCATTTGTGAACATCTTGACATTGGCTGTTAACAGTACCTGGGGACAAGGTACTGGTAACAATTTTTCAGAGGATTACGTGATGGGTTGATTATTAAAAATGGTCAGTACAACTACCGGTATGTTGCCCTCCACATGCAATATAAACATGATATTTGCACATTCAAATTAAACAGATAATAGTCATTAAAATCTGCTTGGGAAACTAATTTATATAGGTTATACCGTATAACTATATTTTATTTCAATATTTGACTGGTTACCATTACAATATTGTTCTCCTTGAAACGGAATGTGAATTGGTTTCTGTCTTTGTTGTTGTGTTGTTTCACACAGGTGTTTTTGTTGATGTTTTTCAGGCAGCCCCAGCACCAAATGTTCTGCTTGTTGCCGAGGTAGAGATCAACGATGTTCCTGCGGCCTGCAGGAATCTCCTCACCAGGGGGTCGACGCAGGATGAGGTGAGTCCACAGATGCACACCAACCTGATGCTTTATTTAATCCATATCTGTCTACTAGTTTTGAACTGGCAACATAAATATGCACATGAAAATTGTAATCGTGATTGTAACCCTGAATATGCTTACTTTGGCAATGTAGTCGAGTACTGCCTTTTTGAACAATGTAAAGTGCAATTATGATAAATCATATTGGTCAATAATTATGCCTCATTACTGAACATAATTCCTCCTATCTTTGTAGATATCTAAGATGTGTTCCGCTGCCGTGTCCACCCGAGGTCGTTACATTAGCCCAGATGAGCCCCGCAGGTATTCTGGGTAAGTGCTCCGAGTAACCTTTCTCATGTAAAGATGCTCAACTACTCTGGTTATGGTTATGATGCTTTGCTCTCAATGTTCATTTGCAGTTGACAACTGTCTTAATCCATCTATGTTTATTTCGTTTTACCACATTGTTGCATCTGAGTACTGAAATGTTATGTATGTAGACTCATATAAACGTAACAGAGCAGTAAGAAGCCCACTCGTATTGAATTCAGATTTATGACGGAAACAAATTAATAATTGAAGTTTTATTTATAGAAATTGAAACATTTGGAATTTAAGTTTGCAGAGTTCGGTGAATTTAGTTGAATATTTACCGGGAAAACTGTCATATCCCAGGAAAAACTGCAAAATCTAGATGGATATTCTTTGCATGTAACGAAGATCTGGTTTCTTGGCGTAATTCAACATTACATCTCAAACGCTTTGTTTTAGTATATTTCTGTCATACATCACGAAGACAGTGTGACGCAGTTGAAATATTTGAAAACAGGAAACTATTTCTCGAGAAGTAATATTGATAAATATTAATCTAGTCACTAATAAAATCAAATTTTAGTTAACTCGTTTTGAGTCAATGTCGTGTTTCTCTGTTGACAGGGATCAGCGGCCACTATATTTGTGCATCCAGGGTCCCACGCAAGCCAGCATTGACAGTAAGTTGTCACCAAGATGTCAATCTCATGAACAGTTCTTTCTAATATGTGCAGTTATCTGTAGATTTTTTGTGTTGTTTGAATGTTGCATATACATGGGCGGTAAGAAGGCGGCCAAGCAATAGTTGTGCTAGGCTGTTGATACAACCTCCCTAGAGCAAATGTGGCAGCAGCTATTGGCCTTCCATCACACGCATTGATGGGAAGTCACGCTACTGCAGACATTTACCTGTCCAACCCATGCTCCAGTTCCAACACGAAGCCCTCGACTTTGGGCATCCCAATATAATTACCCATTCTACCATTTTCACGAGCTGCTGAGTGGTACTGCGTATTTAAATATTGATGTCTACATCCCAAACATTCCACCAGAACTTCCTTGGAAGTGTACCTTCAGAGTTTCGCAAGGTGATCCGCCAGGGGGTACCGAGACGGTGAGACTGATGTAATCAGCAACGCTACAGGCGAATAATGAGTAAAATAGGACATTTCACGAGGAGTGACCATGCAATCCATAATATGTGTGACGTGTAAACAAGTTAATGGTCTGTTTTTCGACTATGAAAAATGGTTACAGATTTGCTTAACAAGTGAACCACAGTGTACTAACTTTAGAGGAGTGTATGTGCTCTGATTATACCTGCCTCATGTGTCCTGGTTTGTGTATTACAGAATCTGTCGCCAAGGTTCACGAGATAATCAACAACAGCTACAAGTCAAAGATGCCCCGATTTAGTGGCCCACCGCCAGGGTGGCCCGCCAAGGCACCCCCTCCACTGCAGACAAACCCGCCACCCCCTCTCATGTCCTTCAGTGCCATGCCTACAGAGGTGAGTGCCAGCCAGCCTCTTTGGGGTGTTCACTTATCAAACGTGAATTAGATCAAACTTATATTGGCATTTGAATGAATATTTAACAGATGGCACTGGTTGATGACTTATAGTAGATCAGGCAGGTCTCCATTTTCCAGGCAACACAAAAGTTGATTGAATTGACCTGCACTATTGTTTTTATTAGTTTGTCTTCCTCAGACGATGTGATTCCAGTTGTACTCGTAAAATGTTTTGTAAATTTGTATACATCTTGTCACTGTCTTCATAAGTAATGTTGTAACCCAGTTTAGTATTGACATATATTTGTGTTATTAAAACATATTTTTAAGTTAAAGCTGCAGTAAGTAAACATACTTTGGATTAGGAAGATTTAGTGTATAATTGTAACTAAAATTGAAGATGAGAACATTTTGAAAAGAGAACATGTTTTAGAAATAATGGTTCTCTTGTTCAATTTCATTGTATGTAAACTCAGGTTTATTTTAATGGTAGCAATTTATGGTTGTGACAGTTGTATGACTTTACTATAATGTATCTTCGACCAACGTTTATGTATTCTTGTCTTTGTTTATATCAGCTGCTACAAGAGAAAGTATTTGTTGGTTTGGATCATGCTCCACCAGCGTTTGATGTATTCTTGTCTATGTTTATATCAGCTGCTACAAGACAAAGTATATGTTGGTTTGGATCATGCTCCACCAGCGTTTGATGTGAAGAACAAAATTCTTGGAGTTGGGGTACGTTTTTAAATTTCTCTTTGTGACATTATTTCTAGTTTGCCTATTTTGAAGAAAAAAAACCTGCATAAATTTTACAGAAAAATATCTAACTGCCATAACTAAATGACTTGATTTGTATATTTGAAAATTGGTAATAAAATATCCATACAATAAATGAAAACAATATGCCAAAACAACTTTGGCCTCCTGGGTCTCCTTGAAATTAGTGTTCCAATGTAGCTTTATGGATCCTTGGTTTGTTTCAGGGCTCATATCTACAGCATGTTGAGACCGAGACTATGGCCCGCGTGACATTACATGGCAAAGGATCAGATTTTATTGAGCCAACAACAGGCACTGAAGCCTTCGAACCCTTGCACGTCCACATTCAGTGAGTACCTGTCTCCTTTGTTGCATGTTATCAGTGGTTGACTAATTTAGAAATGTCCTTTTATCCCTCTCGTGGTCAGAATGCCTGAATCAACCCGACTCCCACTCATGGCCAGAATGCCCGAATACAGTTGCGCCTCGTTATAACGCGCCCCGTTATAACGCAGATTCGGTTATAACGCGGTCGGTCGTGGACCCCGAATTTCTGCCGCCAGGGGGAACATGGGCGCTATGACAAACTATATTAACACGGTAATAACTGTCAATTGTTTTGTGTGAAGTTATCCCCGTCTTTGTCCACGGCATGTGTATATTGAAAGACTAGTTGGCGGACAATAAATTTAACGTTGACGTACAACTGCAACGAATCAAGTGTGAGGCGCGTCACTACGTTGCCGTTGTTTATTCTGCACTGCCAATGCTATCAAAGTTTCGTTGACTAATTATGTTCAGTTTTAACTTTAGGAACAGTAAATGTGGAGCGAGGTATTGTTTGTTTTGCGCCGACATCAGACGAATTGTTTCCAATCTGCTAGTCATGCTCATGGCTTCCGCGGATCGCCAGTTCGCATGGTTTCGGCGCCGGGCGGCTTGTAAAGTGCAATTGAAATTCACAAATACGCCTTGCTTAAGAATGGGTTAAATACGTTTTAATACAGCTTAGTAGGCAAGATCAGTAAGCTAACATTGCATAACAAATATTAGCTTTTCGCTGCGATGAACGCAAAGCTACTGCCTGTACTGGTGCGCCAAAATATTAATTCGTCAACCACATATGAATTGGTGAATCGTAATATTGTTCAGCACGGTAAATGTGCTTTCTAAATTGGTATTTTGATATTGATTGAAAGACGAAGTTAAGCCAATTGTGAGCGTACTTATAGCTTTAAATCCTTAAGGCCTGGTACGGGTGCTAATTTACGCTTTTTTGAAAAAATATGTCAATTTAATTTTCCAGCGCCAGATAGTAGATTTGTATGTTTACTATAAATAAACTTCACTTTTAGACCAACAACATACCTCTAAACGACTTTTATTCGTGTATAAAGTCCACCCTTATCACACTGATATATCCATTTTTATTGGGAAGACGCGAAATGCGCTGAAAGTTGTCAATGTTTACGCCATGACAACGCGGTCCTTCCTTTGACTTACGCCATCTTGTTTGATATTTTTGGAACCGCCAAAACGTCGTCTGTCAATCACCGTAGTCGGTAATCCCGCCCTTGTGAAAGCATTCGGCCAACATCGTTATTTATGCAAGCTATATTTTGCCGAGAATGACCTTATTTGGCATTCGGTAACCGTCGTGTCGTCATTCGCTAAGTTCCGTGACGCGCCTCGTGTCTACGAACACTCTGATTGGTTTACGAAGTTGCGCGAGCGCAAAACTCTCCCAGCATGCCACTTGTTGCTACTTCCCATTGTTTATAAAATATGGCGGTTTTCTCGAGCGATGTGAGTTTTGTCTCTGACGATGTTGATAAGAGATAGTTTAGAGTTAGTTAGCATAGAGAAAAGTTGCGGAAAAGGACGTTGTGGCTGAATGTCATTTGTGAAGAAAAGGCAGCAGTTATTGGCGGCTTCTGCGTGGGGAAAACGCAAGTTAATTTCGTCGCGTGTCAGAAACGCTGGCGAAGACGCGGCAATGCCAGTCGGAGCTGTCACTTCGACTTCGCTGCCCGTTGCCATGGCTGAGTTTGGGGCTTGTGCTAATGTTACTATCGGCACCAGTGACGGTACGATAGTTAAAGAGACTGCAGCTTTGCCAAATAGTGCGTCCTGTAGCCGGACAAAGCTAGTACTGATGTGTGATGACAGCAGGCCTGTTAACAGGCCTTGCCCTTGGGCTTGACATGTTAACTGTTTGGTATATAAGACTAAGTTATTGCTTTGTTAACTTATATTTACAGAACTGTGCAACTTATATATGGGCGTCTGTTCTTTTCAGTAAAACCTGTAACTTGCTGTTGCCCCAGATTTGTTGGCATATAAATAAAATTGTATTATTATCATGTGGATATATTTCATTTGTTGGCATATAAATAAAATTGTATTATTATCATGTGGATATATTTCATCATAAACATGGCTTGTTATGCATAATTAATGTTGTGAGAAAACAAACACCTTTAATTGAATTGTTTTGGCTGTTTACAGCCATTACTATTCACATCTTGACATTTCAGTGTCAGATGGACGTTTACAGAAAATCAAATGATGATGCAAATGACCTTTATATTTATTTAAAAAAAGCTAAATTGTATAAATTCTGTGGGTGTATTTCATCTCAGATATTATTTATTGTGCATAATTAATGTCTGGGAGATAAACAAACACAATTTATTGAATGTTTTACTTGTTTACAATAATATTATTCATATTATCACTGTGTAAACTTTGACGGCCGTTTACAGAAAATCACGTTTTTGGCCATATAAACTTGCAACACTCTGGAAGTAAAAATGATATGATAATCTGGTTTTGATTGTTGTGTTCTCCTGAGTATTCTGCACAATCTGTATAAAAAACATTTTGGATTTGTGTTTTATCTTTGTAGTTATCTAAAAAAAAAGTTGCATTTTCAATCAATCGGTTTTGAAAATTCAAAATAAAATATAAATATTAAAAAAAATTGAAATGTTTTTTATACGGATTGTGGAGAATATCCAGGAGAATACAACAGGCTAAGTTAGATTACCATATCATTTTTACTTCCAGAGTGTTGCAATTTTCTAGATGTGCTATGAATACCACCATTTGGCGGCCATTTTGTTTATTACCATGGAAACGGGGGGTCTGGCAGAAAAAAATGTCATACATTTTTTACTCAGTAATAGCTTTTCTACAGCTTGGATGCAAAAAATTATATTAATTATGCATTTTAAAAAGTGTCCTATCTAGCTGCCATACCTCCCCTTAATAAACTCTAACACAGCGTTTCTCAAATCATTTGCGTATTCGGCTGCTGAGTGCCAGGTCATTATTTTAGATCTTACGTCAGCGGTACCATATTATCGTTCAGTTGACCGTGGCTTGTTGGTCCGTTGTTTATTTAAAAACGGTACACAATTCATGAATTTTATTCAGTTCAACAGTGTCAAAAAGTGTACGACATTTAAACAGAATACACATTGACATTGGCTGGCAGTTTAATAAGCTTCATAAACTGCGTATAGACTGCGCGACGTGCACACTTTGGTTGGCTTCGATGGCGTTCTTCGTGCAGCAGCGGTGTCGGTCGTCGTCGTAGCGCCCCTGACGGCAGATATGGGAACGTGCCACGTTTATAACGTGCCTCGTTTATAACGCGGATTCATTTCGTGGACCCCGACTACCGCGTTATAACGAGGCGCGACTGTACATGGGCACATTTAAACTAGAACCGCGAAACCGTGTCATCCAATAACTGCAATTTATTTCTGCAGTTAGCAGATAATAATACTTAAGTTTCACTGGTAAGCATCAACAGTTATATATGTCACATACTTGGCTAGTTACACCAGGAATTATTTCTTCAGATGTAGTGAACATTTTATTTGAATCGGATAAAAAATTATTTGCATTCATACAACCCGAGTATATCACATGATTCACTCACAGCACAATCTCTTGATTTAATAGGATTCAATAACAGGCACATATTTGCATTAATCTGGCCTTGAGAGGGTTATACTGACAGAAAGTAGCAGTTGTGTGACCATTCTGAATTAGATGTAAAATATACCAACAACAAACAAAATCTGTTCAATTGGTTAGAAATTTGCTGGCAATCACAAGTATTTGCACTTCGACAACTGTAAGTTTGAATTTATATTTATGTTACAAATACGAGGAAATACATCTTTATCATGATTTTTACATTTGAAGCAAATCTGTATTAAAAACGGCAAATGTCTGTATTCAAAAAGACCATATTATATATGGGATATCTATCTGTGCAATGTGGGATTGTTTCATTGTTGGGCTCTTCAACAGCAAATTAAGGGATGGTCACAAAAGTCAGCCAAGTACTAAACTATGCTAACCATAGGGCTGTGGTTTGGGCATCACCACATTGCAGGGGGAACCTATTGCTACAATGGTGCCACCAAGTGATTGAAACACGTTAATGCATATTGATACTAATAGCCATTTTGTACAGTAACAATCGCACAAGTACCACACCACATATTGGTAGGGGGTTGAACCAATGCTAAACATGTAGTTTTTTGAGACCACCCCTAATTTAAGTTTTCTGCAAGTGAGACACCTCCCAATGGCTGATCATTCTGGGTGTTTCTCTTTGTCAGACATCCGACTCTTGCTGGTGTGCAACAAGCGAAACAACTGGCAGAGAACCTTGTACAAACGGTAAGTCTGCAAACTACTCATTATACAATCTCGCTCTGTGTTTGCCCCGCAAGTCTGGTCCGAGTGTGACTTGTGTATCTATGAATGTACTTGTTTTGGTTGCGAAGCGAAGCATCTGAATCATTCCAAGTGTCATATTTGAAGGTGTCAATAGTAGAGATGTTGTGTCCCGTTCATGTGTCTCCCCTGCTCTCTTTCTTGTTCACGTTATTATCAGCTGAGGTAGGTAAGAGCACCGAATTAAAAAAAATTTACTTACACTTCCGGTGCAGTCATTTTACACACCGTGAAAGGGACATAACATTTCTGATGCAGCAGTGCCTGGGATAGAGTACTTCATCTAGTTGGTTGCTTTTCAAATCTGATACTTGATTCTGCAGTAATTACTTCAATTGAGAATTTTCCTAACTTTTTCCCGCAACACATGAATTCAAAGTGCAAACAAAGTACAACATAGGTACTGTATTAGCAGATTGTTGTAATTGAACACATTGACTAACAGTAAGTACTTTGACCAAGTACTCTCCCCCAGCCTTGCTCAGATGGATAGTTTTTCTTCACATTGAAGTATTTTTCTGTTTTGTTTCAGTGGTAGTTGCAAATAAGGCTAATGTGCGTTATGTATGATATGCCAACATTGTAGTACTGTGGAATTTAGACATGGAAACACGACTGTAATTTTGCAAGTAATAGAATTTGCGTTTACATTGTAGGTATTACGTAACAGCTTCATGTATTTTACATCAAAACCCACAGGTGAACGAGGTGATATATATTAACTTGTATAGTGACAACTGTTGGAAATCATGCAATGAAACGATAACAAAGATAGAAAGGCAACAGGAATATGCGAATTTCTGAATGATGGACAATTGTTGGGTAACAATAGTCGTCCTTTCCGAAACTCGCGTGCCATTTTGGCATACTTCAAATTTGTGAAATGCTCGGATTGTAAATGTTTATGGCATATAGATTGTGAGTCAAAGAACTCGTACTGTGATGAAATGATATAAATCAATGGTTTCAGAACAGACATGGCAAATTGTTTTCATTTTAGACTGGTATAAAAACAGCTCCATGCTTGAGATATTTTGTTTGATGTTGTAGTTTAAAAAATTTGAATACATGTCTTGTTTTGTGGTTTATATTTCAGTGTATGCAAGATTTTGTTCCTACTTCCTTCAGCAGTTGTATGACCGCTGTGTGTATGTTTAATCAACATTTACCTTACAGTCTGTCATTGCCAGTCTGAAAATGATGCTACACACAATTGCTTTTTCTTCCGAAACTTTTTGAATTTTTAATGTAGGTACCATATCTAGAATCTTGTTAAAAACACAATGGCCTGTTGAATGCTGTGCAGTATGAACAACGGCGTGATTAGATATTAAATAAATAACTTTAAAAAATATTCAGTAGTGTTTGCTAGATGTCGTTGGAAACACTGGCGCATAAAAAAATAAGAGACCGACTTCTGGTAGTGAACTGGCAGTGTTGATGCATGCAGAACAAAAGACTTGTCAACGTAGTTGTGTGCCACTTTGATAAGGAATTCTGAGGCAAGATACAGCTGCTTAATATTGATAATAATATTAATAAAACATGACAGATTCATAGATTGTGATTATAGTATTTAGGTATGTACTCTGATGTTAGTTTTGTCGACAATTTAGTTTGGCTTGTTCGATCTCCTTGTAAATACAGTCTGAAGAGTCTGCGTAAATCGGGCCTAGAGACAACTTAGAACAACTATCAAATTGTATCCGCTGGACGTCCGGCTTTAAAAGTTACATAATTGTGGCCAAAACGGCTTGCAATCACTACATTTAGATAAAATCAAATACCATTACAAACAGAGTGAAAACTGCCTTCCAAGCGGCAGGCCGTTGTTCTTGCATTCCGAGTGGAGGGATCAGGTAAGGCAAGCAAGCAATCGAAGGGCACGCCGGAGATGAGCGACGGAAGCGTGCGTCGACAGCGCAACAATGCTTGATTTGTTACTTGTAGGTGCAGCAGGAGTTCGCCCAGTTTCAGTTGGCGTTCACCGTGATGCCCCCTCCCAGCGTCGGGCCGCCGCCACAGCTGCCGGGAACGGCGTCGCTATTCGCCCTTCCACCACCACTGCAACACCAGAGTAAGTCACACGCCGCTCGCATACAGTGGCGCCACCTGTGCACTGCCCCCGGTCGAGTTTCTCCTCTTTACAGCTTCGTTCGTTGCCATGTATGTGTCCTGTTCTAGCCGTTGCTTCTAATGTTCGTTTGGGTTGTTCCTAACAACGTTTATATTTTCAGGAACGCGTCCCACTGGAGTGTTATGTGTATGTCTGTTGGGCTAAGTTGGGGGAATTGATGTTAAATACACGTGCTTTGTTTTGCACGTTTGTCCATTCGCAGGTTGCATTAGGTGTGTCTCTGTCCGGAATCTTAGGTTGAAGCTGATCCGATAAGGGAATGGTTGATCGACCCCCTTCCTCCAATTGCCAGTTCTTTTTTTACGGCCAACCGTTGCATTTGGCCAGAGGAAAATGACGAGCACATCATTGGATGATTGTGATGTTAATTCATCATTATGTTAACAAAGATAAGATGATATTTAATTAAATATATTATTCCGCTTCAGTCAGCCACACTATCATAAATCCACCAAGTTGCTCGACATGTTCGCCTGGCCTAGATCTGTGAAAAACTTGTGTGTTGCCATTGCTCCAAATGCTGTTTTGACTTAGGAAGTTGCTGGGGTCCCATGGAGTCACGATTGAATATTTCTGTGCCATTTTAAGGTTGTGTTCTGTAGGAAGAAAGTCTACATGTAAAGATGATTTCTTATTGGCCAGTTGTCGGGGGAACAGTGCCAACGTTATATCCATGTAACACGTTATGTTTACTGAATGTGTTGAACAGAAGTAATCTGTAAAGCCCTGTGTTTATGATGTGTGCTGTTGTACATGTGGGTGGCAAGAAGGTGGCCAGGTAGGAGTTATATTTGGCTACTGATACAACCCCCCTAGAGCAAATATGGGCAGCATTTTAGACTTTCCTTCACTAGTGATGATGGGAGGCTATGTCCCTGTCTACATCTCTTGAAAGAGAAACTCATCATCAGAATTATTAACGGGTTAATGCGTCAGTCTGGTACTGGAACAGTTTTGACATGATAGCTTTCAGATACGTGCTGTCGATGACGTTCGCTGTGCTGATGATTTCAATAAGTGGCAAGTTTACTCTTATTATGTCCATTGACGTGGCAAATCTGCCTAACGTTTTTGCCCTGACTGTCTTAGCATGTCTCGCTGCACCGATTTGTTTGTGTGGTGACAGATGCACCACCTGGTGGCAGCATATCACTGCTGGCACCACCGCAGACAACTACTTACATCACATCGATGACGTCACCACAACAAGAACTGGCGGTGCTGGGACAACAATCGCAGACTTCGTTGCCCTCCCCTGGTGGCGTCGGTGAGTACTATGCTGTACTCGTAGTCGGATGCCCTTTCCCCCTTTAGACCCAATAACATGTTAATGACATGCTCTCCTATCCCCCACAGCACTCGTACAAATTCAACAAGATTGTTTTTAAAGGGTGCTGCCTCAGTAACTTGCATTTAAAGCAGGGGCTTAGCCAGAGACCTGTCTGCCTGTCGTCAGCACTCGGCTGGCCAAGATGGGTAATTACAACTGATAAGACTAGTGGAATTTAGAGGGGGCCAGCTGGCCACTAGATTAATTAATAGTTCCAAATCTAGGGGCCCACATTAATGACTGTAATTGACACAACTGGTAGTGAAAGAAATCAAATGGGTCGGTATTAATGAAATAAATGGCTCAAATGACACTGATTTGTCATTGAAAAAACTAAACTGGCCAGTAATGGCTGTGATTGATGTGAATGGCTTCCACGCAAGCACACTTTGATTAATTCAAGACTGGCTAAGGGCCTGGTAGTTGGT
Source organism: Escarpia spicata (assembly GCA_963995525.1). NCBI lineage: Eukaryota > Metazoa > Annelida > Polychaeta > Sabellida > Siboglinidae > Escarpia > Escarpia spicata. Next base: position 5,717,287 of record OZ023216.1, read on the forward strand.
ATGGTGAGGTTTAGCAAGAGGTGACACGCGACGGTGAGTTTGAGTGACTTGTGTTGTAGGTATGCCGTCAGCAATGGTATCCAACCCGACTGTGCTGGTGAACACAAGCGTTCCTCCACCAAACTTTCTCCCTCAGCAAGCCACATCTATCCAGTCCCACATCATCCATCTTGGTAAGTCGGTCATTGTCACCCTAGCAGTGAAACAATTATGTCTCAAGAATATTAGTCCTGCTGCTAATGTGTCACTGAAAAATGTCTTTACTCGTGGCTCCTTTGGACAGAGGTGACGTTTATGTCCTGTCCTGCTGCCCTGCTCGTTCTGTCGTTGCCGTCCACTGCTCCTTATCAACAGCCCTGTTAAATGAAACTTACTTCCATCAACATGTGTCCAGCAGGTGGCACTGCAGTAATCATAATAAAACTGCCTGCATATGAACTCAAAGCCAACACCTTTGTGAACTGTACATAGTGTAATTCTCACACTTTTGTACCTCCCCCTGAATTAATACTTTAAAATGTTGATAATTTTCTAGATTGCAAGTTGGTAAGAGTTATGACACGCTACAGGCAAAGGACATTTAATAACAACCATCGTTACCATGTTTACAAACACTTATTTACAATCATGATGATTATGCAATTCACACGTGAATATAATTTGTTATAATTATTACGTGGGCTTTGACTGCTCTGTAAAAACAGGTAAATGTCAACTATTGTGAACGACCCATGAATAAAACAGTTCCCGTTAAATCAATTGTTATGCTGTACCTGAATGTTTTGTGGTTGCTCCTATGATGCAGGTAACAACCCTTCTCCTGGCCAGCCTCCAGACGGCCTTGGGGTGCCTCAACCCCAAGTCCTACTCCAACCCACAGTCAGTCTACAGCCAGCCACACAACAAATCACCCTGCAGTCTGGTGTCCCTCCCACCCCCCAGCCAGGGGCAATACTCCAACAACAACCGCCCCAACAACACATCATGGTATCTTTGCCCCAGCCTGCTGCGCCTCCTGTCAATCAACAGACCGTGTCGCTGCTGCCGGGGGGGTTGGCACCCCCGTGGCCCCCCGTACAACCACCGCCTCAGGCATTGACAACCACATCCCTGACGCCCCAGGGCTGGGTGCAGGCCCCACCCCCGGGGCAGGTTCTGCAGGTGGTGCACCAGCTCGCCCCCCCTGGCGTGGGCAGTCCCGCCCAAGGCCCCCCGCCAGTTCTTCCGCCGCAGCAACAGCAACAGCAGTACTGGCCGATGTTAGTCAGTCAGCAGGGGCCGCCACCGTCTGTGCAACTGACACCAGGTGGCCAGATAGTGGTGCCCCCTACCATGTCGCAGCCGCTGCCCCAGCCGTCTCCACCGAACCAGCAGCCACACCAGGTGGTAGGGCAGACGCCCTACAGCGCGGGGCAAGTCTACAACATCCAGTATGTATCGGCATCGACAACGACATCAAATGTGTCGCCGTCGGTGACGACCACTCCAACGTCAGGTAGTCAGACACTGAGCCACAGCACACCGACACAGCCACAGAAACGACGCTTCACGGAGGAAAAGCCACCGATAACGGACAATGAAAACTTGCTTGGCTACCAGGTCAGTTGGTGGCTAAGTCTAATGGTTGTCTCATAAGCTCGCAAAGTTAAGACAAATTTGGATCTCAGGGTTGGTATGTTTCTGCCTTTAGGGTAGAAACTCCAAAAATAGTCACATTTTTATAGTTATTTATTTTACTATTAATATCAACATTCCTATTTTCTTATACCATTACTGTGTCATCTTATGGTGCCATCCCCAACAAGTTATTAAGACGCAGACAGCTAGCAAACGTCTTATCAGATCACCCAACCACTGAAACAATAGCAAACTCTAGCAGCTAGCCTGGTTAGTTGGAACAACAGTGGCCAGGTACTTCAAAACCAGGCTTTCCACAGATCACAAGATGACCAGGTAATAATTAATTTTAATTACCAGCCAACTTCTAAGTCTGGTTACTGTGCACTGGAGATCAGAGACTTAACTATATTACAAGAAATTAAGCACACTTACAGCAATACTGGTATCCACTGTATTTCAACCAGGCAATCACTAGTTAGGGAAAAGCAAGTACTGCAAGGCTGAGACAAAAATATGTTATTATTCAGATGTAATTGTACTCATGTGATCGTACTTTTACTCAGATCGCATGTAGATCTAGAGGTACAGAAAGATACTGACAACATATTCTACAAAAAACTTGCACCTTCCTATCAATGGCTTGTATTCCCTGGTTGTTGACATTTCTACCAAATTTGTGCCCTGGCCTTACCAGAAATACTTTTCAGCCTGGCAGAAAACCAACCCTGGTGCATTTCATATTGGCTCAAACCAACACCCACCCCGAACAAATATCTAGGGTTGGAGTTGCGATTTTAAGCGATCCAAAATGGCTTAAAAAATCGTGCTGTACATTTTTGGCAGCTTTGCCTCCAGCTACACCCCTGTTAAGGCTACAAAAGCTAACCTCAGTATTCAACCTCAGCAGGGATGTTATATTTGCACTCTCCCACCAGTGGGCCAGATGTGTTTTATTAGTACAAATTGTGTGCAGCTATGTTGTAACTGACCAGTTATCTTTCAGCACGGCCCACCACACCTGATGAACATGGTCTCCTCAGCACCCACTGCCTCTACACCCTCTGCAGCATTACCCCAGCAGCCAGTACCCCCGCCCACTGGCGCCCCGACAACGCAGGTGAGCAGTGCTGGTCCATTGCTCAACTTCGACGCAATGGCTCCACCTCCACCACCCCCAACAACTGAGGAAAACAGGTACGATATTCCTTTAGTATTAAACTTTTGTATTTTATTGACTTAAAAAAATAAAATTTGTTGTGCGGTCTTTATTGTTTATTTTCATTCACGTGAAACGTTCAGATTTTTTACTAGTAGGAAATAATATGATTGATGGACTTTCTCGTATGTCAGATAATGCATTACATTTCCAGTGATGAATTAATAATAATTACATACTTTTTAGTTTAATAATACATTTTTGTTGTGTGATGTTACTTACTTTATTTTGTTCAGGCCAGCAAGGAAATAGGCACTCTATTAAATACATGTAAAGAGAACACCTTGTAAAGAGATGACCCTATTGGTTGTGTGTTCTCATGTAGTTGGAAGGTGACGATGGTGGTCAACTGGACAGTGGTTGACCGCGACTATTTCACCATCCTAGAGCAGAATGTTGGGAGAACAACTTCTCTCTTTCAAGTACTAGAGAGATGCTGCATCCCAACAAACAGCCAGCGTATACAGTGTATGATAAGGTGTCCATTGACTAAGGGGCAGGCACATGTCCCCACAATATGTCAAGCATTATGTGGGAGGGGGTTGTCATATTTGGACAATGTACAGTAATAAGATAGAGAGAATTGGTCCTTGTCTGACAATCGTGTTTCCCTTCAGACTACAGCAGGAGGTGGGTAGGGAGGACTGCAAAGCTGGGGTGATGGCGGTGCCCATGCCTCCTCTCCCCCCACCCCTCTCTGGGGGGGTGCAGCAGCAGGTGAATGACCTCGACAAGAAGCTGATGCCGCCCCCTCCACCACCCCCCACTAGTCATGACCGTGGGCAGCCGGAACGCAAGAAGGCCAAAGGTACTCTCGGCAGTGTCACAGGTTAGTCTGTGGATGATACTCAAAGAGGAGATCTAAAACACCCAAAGGGGTTTCACTGTAATTGAATGTACTTCTGTGCAGATATTTTATTCAAATGAAATATAACTTAAAAAAACAAGTACACAGTTAATAAGCAGATAAAAAATGCAAAAAATCTCAATTGTATCCAGAGAAGGTGAGATCATGATTGAGAGAACATTAAACGAATTGTCTTGGATTGAACTGGTGGGGATCTGCATCGTAGTAGACATACAAGTTTGTGTGTTAGCTTGTGTCCTGTCACTTCCTGTATATCAGCTTGTATCATGTCACTTCCTGCATATCGGCTTGTATCATGTCACTTCCTGTGTATCCTGTGTAAGCCTGTATTGTGTCATGTATCAGTAGGTATATCATGCAGTGTGTAAACCTGTATTGTCTCATGCTGTGTATTGTGCCATGTATGAGCCTGTACCAGCAAGTATCAAAGTGTATCGTGTTACAGCATACGGTGGCGAGGATGAGGATGATGAGACAAAGATGTGCCTGCAGCACCAGCAGGAGTCAACCTCCTACTGTTTCAACCAGTACTCCAGCAAGCCTCAAATATACCTGGAGCAACCGGGCGCAGTCTCAGAGGTGCCCATGCAGTACTCGATGTCTGGACTGGTGGTGCCACCCCAGTCATTCGACCAGCAGGGGGCACCACAGGTGATGTCGCAGCACCCTCCGACTACCGTCACAGTTAGCCAGGGGGTGCCAGCAGCACAGAACGGTGGCCGACCCGCTATAATGGTGTACCAGGACACGAATGGAGTGACACATCAGTATCAGTCAGAATACGGCCAGCCGGTGTCAATGTACCAGGGGTACCCAAGACCCCCCTCGGGTCAGCCCGTCATGACATCACAGTCCCCTGAGTGTGTCCAGCCACCCCCCGCATCATACAGTCTCGCCCCCGAGGTGTCCGTGACCGCCACGCCCCCTCCCCCACCACCTGGCCCCCCTCCGCAGCAAGTGAACCAGTATGTGGGGGTGTGGGGCATGCAGCAACAACAACAACAGCCGCAACAACCATTATCACCCCAGCCGCCTAGCTGGGATGGAGGGCAGAAGAGGGCACAATATGCCCTGCAGCAACAACCCGTTATGCAAAACATGGGGCAGTTTAGTCAACCGCCCCCTCCCCCACCACCCCCCACATCACAGTACTACCAGGTGCCCCCATACTTGCCGCAGTACTGAGTGTTCTCTGTTGGTTCCTGCGGCGTCTTGTGTCATTGCGTCTGTCTGCACAAAGCAGCATTGTGGCACCCTGAATGATGCCAAACATTATTTCTCGCAAATGTTCTGTTTTAAATGCCTGTTTTATCTGTTGGCCGATGTGACCAGTTGCGTGAAGGACAGTGCAGACTATGCTTTGATGTGCATCTCTGGTTGCGGTACAGAGACTAACTGTTCAAATTGAGACGGACGGCGTACGTGGAGAAGAGCTTTCAGGATCGTTTACTTGCTGTATATAATTATAACCTTGTCTATGTAAAAGTACTGTTGTTGTTGTTATTTCCATAGTTATAACTTATTAATACATAGTGAAGAAGTCTTTGTAATAATAAGACAGAAGTAGTTGCTTTTTTGTTACACACCCATCAGGCTAGTTATGGGGATATGCTCATCGACAATTCCTGTTTATCGAAATATCAACTTTTCAACAAATCATTACAACATTTTTAAAAGATGTTGCTTATATTAAATTAATGTAGCGCAGGGTCCGTACAGGCCCTGACATCCTTGAAAACCTTGAATTCTGTCTTGCAGCCTTGAAAAGCCTTGATTACTGCTCTACCTCTGGCCTTTGTTCACTGGTAGCCAGTGCATTTTCTGCTGATCTCAGCCTGAGACCCAGGTTTCCTTATCTGCTTATTTCATATAATCCATGGCACTTCTGTTGGCTACAGTTGCCCACTGACCCTGGTCACCTTTGTTCATCAGTACCCCTCCCCCTCTGGCTGGGGAGGTAATTCAGCTAGCTGATGAGCACTTCTGCTGCCCATCAGCTTATATTGCACAACAGTTGGCCATTGACCCCTTTTTATGATGCAGGGCTTCCTGTTCATTCAAATTGATCTGCCTTGACCAATCACTTGTCATGGGTATGGGTGTTACATCTATGGTGTAATTCACATCTATAAATACATGAGGCTGTCAAATCTGTGGACAAAATAGTCACAGAAATTAAGTCACCATTTTGGCTTGGGAAAACAAGTCGCAGAACTTCATTAAGATTTCAGCACAGGTATGATTTATTAGCCTTTATCAAACTTAACTGATTTTTTTGTTATATTTCCATTTACTTTAAATACAAAGAAGTCTAAATTTGTGACTTTGTTCATGTGGTTTTATTTCCTACAACTTTGTGTTAGCATTTTTGTTGACCAGCTGTAGTGTGGTCATTGGTCTGAAGCCAGTTTATTCTTGGTTAAATAGCCTTGAATTTTCCTTTCATTAGCGTTAGCCTTTTTAATGCTAGAAAGTTCCAAACTGTACCAGTTTATGACTCGAATTGTGCGTCGTACCTTATTTAGAATATGCTACTGTATACGTTTCAGTAAGTTATATTTTTATAAGGCAGTATTTCCCAAACTTGTTCTACGACCCCTTTTTCTCAGAAAATTTTCACAACGGCCCCCACCAACCACAATAAATCTAAAATAACTAATGTTTATTCTAAATTTTACTCACGAGATCAAAGAACGCAGCCTCACAGCGGAAGGTCGAAGCGAATGGTAGCATGTAACGCAGGGCAGTCACACAAGTTAGGGTAGCTAATTTCCACGTATGACCAGAACACTGTGATAGTTTCATCTTGGCACCTAAACTAAGCTTTGTGCAGCATCGTTGTCGTCCCGTATGTCACTGGCGCGGTGAATGGATTCCTTAACAGCCGAATTGTTTGACTAGATATCTCTCGGAAGTATCTTGTGAAGTATCAGAAGTCGCCGAGGGCTGATAACACAACACAGAGTTTGATAACTGAGCACCTGAAAGCACTGAATTCCACCTCCAGTGCTTTCAGGTGCTCAGTTATCAAACTCTGTGTTGTGTACGCCATCACAGTCTTCGGCGACTTCAGATACCGTGTCCAACATTGTGAAGCCTTTTAAGTTAATTTTGCGCTTCCGAATCTCCAGCTTGCGCACGAAAGATTTCTATTTTTGTCAACAAAATCAATTATCAAGGTTTCTTTCCTCTGAAGTTCAAAGCTCTGATTGTTGAGCTGTCCGAAGATGTCGATGAGGTACACTAGTCGTAGTTCCCATCCATCTTTTGTCCAGGCTGAAAAAGTGAAAGAAAATCCACTTTGTTTTGGATACTGAGGAAGAGCTTAGTTTCCTCTCTGATCGAGGGCGAACACATGTCGGACAACATTGCCTTTGGAGAGTCAGCGGACTTGTTTGTTGAACAGAAGAGTTTCATGTCCAGAGTCCATGTTCTAACAAAGTTTCTTGAACAAGAAGAGTTGAGGGCACTTGCTTTCACAAAGTTCACAGTTTTATGGCTGTGTCAAGGGTTACCAGGAGTGCCTGGGGTAGTGTCTTTTGTGCAAGATCATGTCTGTATCATGCAATGAAGTGAGAAGGCACGGTTACAAATCCTGATTGAGATCCAAGCATTGCAGGGACCCAGTCGGTACACACACCACAGATATTGTTCTAGTCAAGGCTTCGGCTTCAAAGAATTTAAAGTAGCTGTCATAACAAAAGTAACTCATATTACATTGAACTATTTATGAAAATATTCATATGTAAGAAAATATAACTTAATTGTTAAAAAAATGTTATCTTTGCACCTGCTACAACGTCATTTGTACACATTTGGGGACATTGGCCCTTTGTCGGTTTGTTCATCACGTCTTCTACTTGGGATGTTAACTCAAGGTCATCACAAAACAAGAATTCTTCGTTCAAGTCTTCATTGTGAACGCACCTGGCGAAACAATTAGTTGGGAGAGGACTGAACACCTGTTGACTCACCAAGCTGGATGCTGAACAAACCAGCACTTTTTATTTTCTGGATCACCTGTTCTTTGATGTCCAAAAAGCTCACATATTATGCGTCAGACAGTATCATTGGAAAGAGAAATGACATCAAGTTTTTGAGCAATCTTCTCCCTCGGAACACGTTTGACCATGGTATTGGCACACGGGGCCATCAACTGCTCTCCGCGATAGTGTGAGGTTTCTTTTTTTATTTATGAATGATGGTTTGTGCGCATTTTGAACTGCCGACACTTCGTGTCGTAGACATTGCAGCGGCGTAACGGTTTGATTTGCGCGTCTTGTGAATATTAAGCGCGAGTAAAGCAACAATTCCATATGTACGGAAACGCAAGCGGAATGGTACGTTAGTAGTAATATAGGTGTTCTAGCGGGGATGGTTGGAGCGGTGCAAGTGCAAAAGTGCTCGGATGTAGGTCAAGGTCAAGTATCCGGATGTAGGTCAAGGTCAAAGTTGGGGTTAAGCTCGCGAAAATTTAAACAACCACCAAGGTGGTTGTATAACTTTTCTGAAAATAGTAGTAATATAGGTGTTCTAGCGGGGATGGTTGGAGCGGTGCAAGTGCAAAAGTGCTCGGATGTAGGTCAAGATCAAGTATCCGAATGTAGGTCAAGGTCAAAGTTGGGGTTAAGCTCGCGAAAATTTAAACAACCACCAAGGTGGTTGTATAAATTTTCGCAAGCTTAACCCCAACTTTGTTTCTCTATCTAACCTAATTATATATATTTTACCCGCTAGATAGCGCCATCATGTGATGTAGTACGTCAATTATTCACTAGGGGGCGCTGCGCAGGAAGTCATGTCGTACCGTAAGTCACTTGACTGTCATGGCGGCCTCTACTAGGGACGCTACTCCGGAAATAACGTCGTACCGGAAGTTACATGACTGTCATGGCGACCTGTCATGGCGTCCTCTACGGTTCCACCATTCCCGGAAGTGCGTCGACGAATAGAGATCTGTCATGGCCGGTAGATGGCGTTATTCTGACTAGTTACATTGATATCCTTTGGGGGCAGTCGGATGTCGCCTGTCTCACGAACGTGCACAGTTTTTGTGTTAAGGGAAGTCACGTGATGTACGTTCGGTCTGATTGGTTATGCAAATGAGATGACGCAAAAAATTAGTGTATATACAATGCTTCCGACGATTCTGGTCTTTCTTTTTTCAACTCTTGAGAATGCCGTATCGTGTCTGGTCGCTCGCACTGTTTGTAAATATGGAATTGTTACGTTGTAAAGACGACTGTTTCACATACATATGTTTTCCGTTAAAAGAAGCGATACCTCATACGAGTCCTATGTTCGTCTCGTTGGCCGTGAATCCAAACAGATGATCGTCTCTTGACATGAAGGTATGTGATGTTTGGCACCTCAAACTCAAAATGTCGTCATATACCTTTACGATACATCGAGTTGACGTTTAACATGAAGAAAATGGCCTATCTTTTAACATGGGGAAACTTCCTATCCTTTAACATGGGAACAACCTCAGAGTAACGTCGCACCGGAAGTTACTTGACCGTCATGGCGGGCTCTACGCTTCCGCCATCTACCGGAAGTATGTCAACGAATAGAGATCTATCATAGCCGGTAGATGGCAATACTCTGACTAATTACATTGGTGTCCGTCGAGTGGCGTCGGGAACCGTGATGGTCACCTCTTTGAATGAAGTCATGTCAGGTGGTTATCGACATAGTCGTTTTCGATCATAGCATTTTTCAAATTCACTTATGTAAATTGAACGCCACCTACACTGACACGTTGACAAAACAATTGTTGTCAGTGAAATGGAAAAGTGAGGTGTGTCTTGATGACTATGAAAACTAAAATCAAACACTCATCCATAGCATCAGTACGATTTTATTTGTCATTTCATATATTTTTGATAAATAATAGACATAATATTCCTGATATGATGTTTCTTGCACACTGTTCCTGTGGATTGTATGTCGCACACGAACCTGTTTTTGTCCCAAATCGATAATACTAATATGGTTCCCAACGTGTGATTCGCAAAGGTGTCGCCGAATGAGCTGCGCGCCGTGACGATGCATGTCGTCTACGACGCCGATGACGACCATTGTCAAACGGAATGCTGGTTTCCTTTGACATGTCATTGTCCACTGACGTTGTCTGCATGTAAGTCTAACGATCTGAGTTCCCAACTAAATTCATTGGCGTGTTGACTTCCTTGAGACCACGAGCTAAGGTTTCCCATCCCACCGGTTCAAACGACTTCCGTTTTCTCAGCACGTCATTCACAAGGTCTACGATGTTACTTCCGGGAACTGCCTTGTTTCTGTACATCATCTTGCCACAATCGTTCCAACTTACGGCCCCTTTCAGTTTATCCAGGAGTCGCCGTGCTTTCTGCTTCATAGTTTTTGGAACGCTGACGATGATTTCGTTTTCGATGCCCTTCTTTTCGACGACTTCATTTTCGTTAGCAGGTTGGACTTTGTTTTTCTCTTAACTGGGAATTTTTTTGATGACCACACGCATGGGTTCCTGCATACGCTTGTCGGAAAGATCTTTGTACCGATTCAATACCTAGTTATACAACACAACCTTTTCCCTCTCGTGTATATCGCTTCGTTCTAATATGCCTTGCATTTCATTATCGAGTCATCGCAAAACACTCCCTATAGGATTAATCAAAGGACGCTGTGGTTGCATGTTTTCCAAAATACGGGGATCGACCAGCGCCATCTTCTTTGTATGCTCCATGGTCACCTGAGATGGAGACAAGAATGTCGAGCTTGTTGCTGAGGCTGGAGACGTGGGTGTCATTGTGGGCGCCGGGACAAGTGAATTGAACAACGTAGTGCCTGTCGACGTAATGTTTGTTGATGACCTACAGTGACTGTGGGCAATGTGTCGTTTCCGGCTATCTTTCCACGTGAAATGTCTCTTACAATCAGGGCACTGAAAGGACGCCCGTGATACTGGTGTAGGCTTGTTGGCAGCTGGTAGACGAGTCGATAAGCTCATGATGTACGTGTTTACTGTTCAAATGTAAAGAATTCCGTCGAATCGGTGGAATCTCACACGGTAACCCGTCTATTCTGGTGGAATTCCGTCGAATCGGTGGAATCTCACGCGGTAACCCGTCTATTCTGGTGGAATTCCGTCGAATCGGTGGAATCTCACGCGGTAACCCGTCTATTCTGGTGGAATTCCGTCGAATCGGTGGAATCTCACGCGGTAACCCGTCTATTCTGGTTGAATTCTGTCGAATTGGTGGAATCTCACACGGTAACCCGTCTATTCTGGTTGAATTCCGTTGAATTGGTGGAATCTCACGCGATAAACCGTCTATTTGCCCCCTTTTGGTGGAATTTGATGCAGTAACCCGTTAAGTTTGGTGTTTTGTTTGTCCGACAAGTTTGGTTCTTGTCACTCGTTGATCTAAGTGTTTGGTATTTCGTTTGTCAGACAAGTTTGTTTGAAAGATTGGTTCTTGTCACTCGTTGGTCTAAGTGTTTGGTGTTTCGTTTGTCAGACAAGTTTGTTTCTTGTCACTCGTTGATCTAAGTGTTTGCTGTTTCGTTTGTCAGACAAGTTTGTTTGAATGATTGATTCGTGCATCTCGCTAGTCAAAGTTTGATTCGTGGAAGTCGTGGATTTAGTTTGGTAAAGTAAAGACACAAGATAAGGTTTGCACAGTTTATTCGTGAACAACACAAACGTATTTACATGTCACGCTCCATAACTACAAGAACCAGAGACTAGACATTGATACAGAGTCTTGCAAAGTTTAATCGTGTACAAGACAAAAGAAAGTTCTTTACAGGTCACCCTCCATTACTGTAGGACAATATGTTTCATAGTGTTTCGCCACTGTTTCGAAACGGATTCTTGCAACCAAGTAATGATATTACACAACTGTTCGACTGTCACGTCGGATAGCTTCACACCTGCATCTAACAAAACACTCAAACAGTCTTTCACCACTGCAGTTGAATTAATGGCCTCCACACCCTCGTCAAAGTGCATGCAAATTTGAATGTCATCAGATAACATACAATCGTGATGAAATTTACTACGATGGTCTATCTTACAACCACGGCATTGTCGTCTTGAGAGTTCAACAACTGCACCTGCTATGTGTCGTGCCAGCATTTTCTTCATTTCGGTCACAGGGATATCAATGGTAAAGTTCGGACCAGCAAAGTCAGGAGCGGAAGTTGTGATGTTGGCAGGTTGGGTAGAAGTTGTAACATTGACAGCGTGGGTAGTTGTGACGTCGTTGGCAACGGAAGTTGGTGTCGATGGTGTCCCGTTGTCGTTAATTGTCTCTGTCGACACAGAGACCATTCGTTGCCTCTTTGGTGGAAGCGGGCCTTTAATGTAGTTCTGCAAGAATATTTCAATAATATTTAAAAATATTAAAGAATGCATGGAAATAGTACACCGTTGTTAGAGTACGGTGATACAAGGACCGGTGGGAAACAATGACAAGAAGTGATAGGAAGTAAGGTGACAAGTTGTATGATCATAAAGATAATTGTCGACAAAAAAATTACCCGTGGGTGCAACCATACAGGGAGTTAAGACGCTGCCAGATGTTGATATGAAGGACAACGTAGGGGGGGGGGGGGGGCCATAATCTTGGAAGCAAAGATGTGACAGAATATTGTGTACCCGGATGTTAACAGGTAATAGACGAGTCCAACCATATAGGAAATAATAAAATTGGGCAAAGTTTTAGCGGAAATAAACATATACAGGGACGCCATTTTGACGGATGGCGTGGGGACGCCATTTTAGGGAAAGTATATACAGGGGCAATTAGATTTTAGGTGAAAGTATATAGTAAAACAATATAAAATGTGAATCACCACAAGCGCGTCCAGCTCGGCATCCTCGGCCGCCCTCTTCTTCACACAGGTACAACACCCGCTGACAATGTGTCGTTTCAAGGAGTCCCGTCGCGTGAAATGGGCCTTACATAGTGGGCAGGTAAATGGGGCCATGGTGGGTGGTGATGGTCTCGCAGCCGGTAGGGGCTCCTCGTCAGCAGCATCCGTTCGAACCATGATATACATAACAGAGGCCACGTAACCATGTCGTTCGCATTGCAAATGTCCCGTATCGTCGACAATCAAACGCTTCTTGCAGTATCTGCCCCTGATGTAGAAGGGGGTGTGCTTGCGTACTTTGTCGATAAGGAAACCTCTGACCTCGATAACAGGGTCAGGGCTTACCGTTGATTCTAGAGTTGATATGTCCATGACGTCTGGTTCCGACGGCATGAAAGGGCGGTTGGTCACCGGCATGATGGGTCGGCTCATTGGCTCGTTCTCATCGCTCGAGTCTGCTGCATCGCGAGGGCGGTAATAGGGTATCTTCAACGTGATGTTATTAGCCATGGTGTCGTCGTGATACGAATGACGGTTCGACTGGTAGAGCTCCGCGTTTATATAGTTACTGAATGTACCGAAAGGTCACGTGGGCGTGCCGAACGAGTACGGACTACAGAGTAGAAAATACACATTCATGGGCTGTAGAGTAGATCAGATATGATACATGTAAATGTATAGGCTAGGAGGACCCTATACCTAAACAAATGGTCTACAACCTATGACATATAAGAATAGCCACCATTGCAATGACGTCACTGACCATGACATCACATGATGGAATTACATTCCTCCACGAAAGCTCAAAATGTTGTCTAGCCAAAGCACTATCTGTTTAACCAACTCACCTTGCGTACAAAATTACTGCGCATACCATGACGTCACATGATGGGATTACATTACATACGCGCAAGTTCAAAACAAGGTCTAACCAAAGCACTACCTGTATAACCAACTCACCTCGCACATAAAATTACTGCGCATGGCAGTTTGATGACGTCATACAGGGTGAGCGCGCTCACGCTCGCAACAAACAAACATGTCCAGACACGTCTCGAGTACGGGTTTTATAAAAGAGACGAATTTAGGTACTACCGTATAACAATAACCTATGTTTTACCTACGGTGTGTGTCAGTGTTTGTGAGTTGTATGTCAATGTTTATATTTTGTAGGTTAATGTTTAGCACTGGTTATGTGTTGTAGGTCAGTATATGTATGTCATAAGTCAATGTTTGTGTGTTCTCGTGTGTGACAGATTCAAATGATGTCCGGTATATTTTGTCACCAACGAACCTATCTCTTAACATGAGGAAACAGTACTCATATGTGGTTCGCCCACTTGTCCACTAGGGGGATGGTGTTTGTAGTTCATGATCTATCCGTCAGGGGGACACGAATTTTGGTAGTACTCGAAAATTTCGTTCGCAACCTATTCGCCAGGTGGCACCACATATACTCCACGACCTCTCCGCTAGTGCAAAAAAAAGTTCATTAAAATCCCGCCAGGTGGCGCTACTGGACACAGTAAGAAGCACGAATGTTGGCAGTACTCGAACATTTAGTTCACAACTTATCCGCCAGGTGGCATCACTTATAGTTTATATCCTATCCGCTGGGGGAATTTAGTTTATAAAAAATCCGCCAGTTCACGACCTATCCGACAGGTGGCGCTACTTGATCTTTGACCTACACCCGGTACTTGACCTTGACCTACATTCGGTCCTTGACATTGACCTACATCCGCATAACTGGTCACGCCCACAATTGCCTAAGAAGCACGAATTTTGGCAGTACTCGAACATTTAGTGCACAACTTATCCGCCAGGTGACACCACTTGTAATCCATGGCCTACCCGTCGGGGTTAGTTCATAAAAATTCCGCTAGGCGGCGCTGTTTGGAGTCACAAAAATCCCCCGGTGGCGTTATTTTAGTTCATGGCCTATCCGTCATGTGGCCCCACTTGACCTTGACCTACATCCGGATACTTGACCTTGACCTACATCCGGGCACTTTTGCACTTGCACCGCTCCAACCATCCCCGCTAGAACACCTATATTACTACTTACGTTTTAATGGTACACGGATGATTTTACGAGGCGTACGTCGTCTCACGGTCCCCTGAAATTGCCAAAGGACACCCGGGTGGGGGGGGGGGGGGGGGGGACACGACACCCAGTTTGAGAACCGCTGAATATAAGAGTTATTATTAAGGGTGATGTAAAATATATTTTCAACCGACTCGGTTTGATTTTGTGTCAGATAGTTGACGTTATAAGCGTGTGTAGTACCACAATGTGGATTGGGAACACTGACACCGAGACGAGAATGTGCAGGTAGCAAAAACGACTGTGTCAAGAGAATATTCAAAGTGACACGATACGGTGGTAGAAGGAAGATGTGTGAATTGAAAGGAGATTGGCGGAAAACATCTGAACATTATAATTGTTGGGAGAAGACTGGGATGGGCAGGACACAAGCCCTACAGAGAATGCGCGAAGAAAGAGATCTTTAAGACAGACAATTAAACAGAACATCGAAAACGGTAGATGATGGTAGAAGAAACTAAAAACCAAAACTAAGATGGAAAGACAGTGAAAAGTGAGACTCCAAAGGGGCAGGCATGAACGGCCTAGAACTTTGCAGGAGACTGAGAATGATGGAGATAAATTCTAAAGACGGCAGATCGAATGGACCGCCAGGTGACGTGAACATTGAAAGGGGAAGAGTATTAATTTGATAATGGTGGTGTTGTCCACTGATCAAAATAATGTACATTACAATACACCACGAGGTACGTTGGTGAAAGTGGCTGTCTACTAAAGAATCCGTGACATAACAGGGATGATCCAGAGTATGTACCAAACGGTGATGTTACAATTCATCTTGTGCATACACTAGTCGTATATCTGTATTATAATTCGACCTAAATGTTCGTTAATTTGAGTAATTTCACTGCGTTCCTTATTACCGCTCGCGTCACGTAAGCCAAATATGCCATATATGGTAATGACATTAATGTAGGTATCTGAGTATGTTTAGTTTGTCTACGCTTATTATGTTAGTAAGTGTACTCTAACTCTGTGGCTGTGCATTACGTGTAAACGTATAACCAACATCGTGACTGTTGGATCGATGAGTAATTGTGCAAATCATACCAAGTCGGCTTCGCCGAAAGTTTATGAAGCGCCGTTGGCGTTACAGGAATTATCGCATAATATACATTATGCTGATTGTATTGATACTGAGTCGTTTTCTGTATTGTTGCACCACGGGTACGACTAGTTACTTTTATTTACACGCACGTGAAAGGGACTTTGCTATTTGTATTGTGTGTGATATCACGTGATGGCAGCAGTATTTAGTTAGTGACATTATGAACTTTATCTGCAGGAAACCGTGACGGAGTTGGCCACCCTGTACAGTGTACGCAATAACTGAGTTGTAAGGTATGGCACGTATAATCTTAGCCCAGTTGATGTGAATTGCCAACGGCAACATTGCTAATGTGTGCTAAGTTTGAAGTCGGTTATGAAATTAGCCAGGTTGTTTACAGGGAGCTATAAAATAATGTCATTGTTGCATATGTAAGATAAGTTAGCGGAGATAACGTGAAACAGATAATCTATGTCCATTGTCTCTTGACTATGTCTACAGTGTGTGTATGTTCTTGAGGGCTGAAGGGAAGTTGGTATAAGCGACCAAACCCAGCCTGCACAGTATGTAGCAGTATTGCCATCTGGTGTCTCTTAACATACGTTATAGTCGATCTATCGATGTTGACTACTGTAGGGCCTACGATGCATCTGTGTGATATGTTCCACGCGGGATCTCACTCAATGTATGTTTTAGGGCGATGCGACGGGCCCATTAGAGAGCCGAGGACCTGGTCGGGTTGTGTTTGTGTTTGGTATTAATTATAGTTAGTCATCCCATCGTGTGTCTTGATTACTTAATAAAGATTGTAGTTTCTACCGAAAGGTTGTTATTGTTCTCTAACCTCACGAACCTGTTTCGGCCCGTTACATGAACAAGACTGATGCCACAGAGTGAAGTGTTATATATTAAGTACAGCGTCCTAACCCCTAAGCAGACCTAAGCCAAGGCAGGACTGGATACTTCGCCATAATAATTTATACTTACCTCTGCGAAATCCGATAGATGGCATCACCGTTTCTTTCTTGCACTACAGTGCGTCTGATTAATTATCGTATAAAGTATTTTTAACAACCAAAATAGTACGCGTGGAAAATGTATGTACCTGATACATAACGAAAGCAGTACAATTATAAGAGCAACGTCGATGTTTCATACAATTACCACAACCCTCATTGTAAACATACGATTCCGAGAGCTGAATTCGCACCGATCACTTTCATTGGTTACTCCTGGGCTCCGGCGATTCTGAGTCATATCGTTTTCGTGGTTAGTTAGTTTACAACGATCTAATGCTTCCGGGAGCAAAAACTTGGAACTTTCGGAATAAACTTGCGGAGTTATAACTCGAGTGATCCTACATTCTGCAGTTATGTGAGCATACTCTTTAATCGAAGAAAGAAGGCACAGAATCGGCAAAATGGTGAGTGTTAAGATTTGTTATCTTTTATTAGCAATTGAATAGGCTAGCAGTAGCAGGCGACAATACACTACACTGTCTTACAATTACATACACTCAGCTCGGGACACTGAGTGACTAACACTCACACTGGCCTGTTTTTTGTAATACTTAGTATATCACCACTGTTTCCTTATTCTTCGTCGGTTTATTAAGTAAACCATTCAAGGGTCTACACGGGGGTCACGCCTTATTTCCTTTGAGTTATGGATTGGAAGAAGGCGGGGCACGGACGGTGTCGGTGGACCTCACACGACACAGACACAGTTTGAAGTGCCAACACAATCTTTCCCAAATCTGGGTATCCGGGACCGGGAAGGATCTAGGGTTTCTCAAAGATTAACACGGCCGTAAGAATGTCCGGCCACAACTCTGACGTTCAGCTGTAATAAGTGTACTTTTTGACCTAACAACAAAGTTGTATTTAGCTTGAAAACTATATGACACAATTTTTGTCATGCTCATGGTCTGTTGGTTGGTTTCCAGTAACAATGACAATGCAAGTAAGACTTAGTGAAGTTAGTCAGTTTAGTCTTAGACATCATGATAATCTCTGCCGTCCACGTCTCTAGTCTAGGCAAGGGAAAGATGGCCCTTCATTCAAGACAGGATATAAAACTCACAATCAGACATTACGCTAGGGCATACATCTTAGTATTAGGTTTCTTTGTATGTACAGTAGAACCTGTTTTTGGCGACCACCCCTTGTGCACAGCCAAACTGAGGCACTATTATTAACCTTATTATAAGAGAAGTTTTTGTGTTAAGCCAGTGCAGTAGCAGTCACAGTTGCCTGTGTTGACATTAGCTGGTACTGGTAGCAATTAGCATGTGAATTCATGTTGGCATGTGACACTGACAGTGGGGATGTAGCCATAAAAGGACTGTTGACAATGACATGTTCTGATGCAGTCACACTCACAGTGGCAAACATGGTATTATGGTCATAATGAGACATTGTAATATGGTTGTAATACTGACAGTTGACTGTACCTGTTGTAGAGATAGCCTTAGTATACCATTGGGGTAATAACAATGAGTGTAGTGCACAGATGCAGTACTGTAATTGGTTGTAAAGTTCTATGAGTGTTGATTAGTGAAGCTGTACCACTGGCAGAGTAACAATGTCAGATAGTAAAACTTTATGATTGTCGTAATTAATGTTAACAATTTCTACTTCAGTCTCAACACTGGCATAGACACACTATGAGGTAGTATTTGTGGTCATAATAAAGAGTGTTGACAATACCTGTTGCAGGACTCACAGTGAAGATTAACATTTACAATGCGTGTTTCAGCCGCACCACTGGCAAAGTCACAATGTGCGCCAGAGCGGGGTCGAGGACATGGTGCTGTTGCAGAAGATCACAGAGGGCGCCATTGTGGAGAACCTCAAGAAACGCTTCATGGAGGACCAGATCTATGTAGCCTTTCCCTGGTCATATGACGTGTTTAATTATCAGAACTTTGTGAATCTTAGAGAGTAACATCACAAAATAAGACCATTTAGGGCATGCCCTTAGCCAGAAATATTTGTTTTTGCCAGTCTTGAATTAAAATGTGTCTTAGTATGTGAATGGCTTGCATGGACGCCATTCATGTCAATCACAACCATTATTGGCCAGGTTTTTTTTCAATGACAAACCAGTGACATTTGAGCTATTTATTTAATTAATACTGATCCATTTGATTTGTTTCACTACTAGTTGTGCCAATGATAATCATTATGTGGTCCCCTAGACATGTACCTATTAGTTAATCTTGTGGCCAGCTGGCTCCTTCTAAACAATAAATGTTAACTCGTCCAAAAACACGATTTGCGAATTTTACCCGTCGGGTGGACAGGTGTCTGGGTGAGGCCCTGATACTGATCCATTCAATTGGTTTCATTACCAGTTGTGCCAATGATAGTCATTATGTGGACCCCCTAGACTTGGAACTATTAGTTAATCTAGTAGCCAACTGGCCCCCTCTAAATTCAAACAGTCTTATCTGTTGTAATTACTTGTCTTGGCCAGTCATATACCAGTCTTGAAAACGGCAGACATGTCTGTGGCTAAGCCCCTGGTTCTATGAGAGCGTTTAATTATCAGAACTTTGTGAATCTTAGAGAGTAACATCACACATTATGGCCGTTCACGATAATATTTGTGTTTCCAGTTTAAATTCTGTTACATGAAGCCAATCCTTGAAGTTCTTGTCAGATGACCAGGAAAATATGTCACCTATTTGTAATCATGCATTTATAAATCCATGCACAATAAAAACAAAACTCTTTGCTGTGCAAACCAATCGCTTGCTGTCGAAGCACCCAACAATATTTGTTCTCACACTTGGTTTGTCAAAGAGAGCATGGGTGACATCTGCATAACAACATTCATTACCAAGAAAATACTCAATGCCTACGTGCTGGTACCCTAAAAAGGAAACTAATCAAAAACCTATACTTCAAAGTGGTCTTGATTTGATTAGAATCAATCTTCAGGATTTGTTTGCCATTTTGCCTGGTATTTTTTGTTCTGTATGCATGCACATGTTTAACATTCTCTGGAAATGTCACCAATTTCTTTAACAAACTCACAGACATATATTGGCCCTGTGCTAATATCTGTGAATCCCTTCAAAGACCTGCCAATCTACTCAAGCAAGGAAATAGACACATACCAAGGAGGGGTGAGTATGATTATATTATAGTTTCTGTCAAATTTGTCCTTGTCATGGAAAACACCACTCTTTTTTGTTACAAATTCCCAAGCATTTGAACTTTGGAGAAATATTTCATTTTGATTCTATTATTTGTGTATAATTATATAATGTTGTATGTGTGATATAAGAGGAGTCTAATGAGGTTGTTTTCTGTAGTCCCTATTGGGAATGACTTCTGTGGGGGGTTACTCTAAAATTTCATTCCACACATGCCCATTGTTTATACTACTAATAATAATGATGTTCACCTTGTTCTGAACCTTGAAAAGAGCCACTTTTTAACATACATGGTAAAATTTTTATTTCATGACGGGTAACTTCTCAGTGAACATTTTCAAAAAATAATTTATAAGACTTGCAATTTTTCTTGATGAAAATTGTCTTTAAATACATAAAATATGTTGTTCCTTTGATGTCTAACTAAGGCGTTACTAAGCCCAGTGTTCATTGTTAAAAAACCAAAAGCCTTATGGAGGTATTAAAGACCACACCCCTGAGGTGAGTTAAGCTATCAATAAATGACAGAGTCATTTGGTCTTTACGTCATTTAAAATATTTGTGGTGGAATTCCAAGTTGTTGCTCCCCTTTTTAACCCGGGCGTCGTGGGTGATGTTAGTGTTTCAGCACTACTGTATATGCCCTAACTCTCTCAACTCCCCATTTCTCGCCCTTCAATCCTCTCAAACACGTCATATGTCTATGTACAAAATTACAATTCTCCCATTTCAGTCATACTTGATCTTCTACCTATGCTGTGTGTGCGCGGTATTTTAATTTTAAATACATTGTTAAATAATGTCATTTTGTTGGTGCTCATGTCACCATTTGTTTCTTACTATTTATGTGTTAGGTCAATGAATCAGTACCAGTAGTATTTGTTTGGTCGTAAATCCGTAGCAATTTAACCACAGTTTTCACACTAAAGCGGTTGAGTCTGTGTTTTATTCACACTATAAAATAAATGTTTAAAGTGGTTTCTGTTTGCAGGCGTCCTACGAGAACCCACCCCATGTGTACGCCCTCACTGATAACATGTACCGCAACATGCTTATTGAGATGGAGAACCAGTGCGTAATTATCAGGTTAGTGCCACCCCGTTACATGCATACAGTCCCAGGCACTAAACATTGTGTGTGTGCATGTTAAGAGTCAAAATTAACTAAATATGACTCACAAGTCCCCAGGAAAAATCAAAATAATAATAAAATAAAACTATTCAAGTCCCCAGGAAAACCACTTGTTAAATTTTCTTAGATTGTTGAAAACTAGGTGGGTAGAAATAAAGTCACGGGAAAGAGTCGTGGAAATAAAGTCGCAGGTAATATAGTCAAAGCGTTGTTTTTTCTAAATATATATATATATATCATAATATATGTATGCATTTATACAAAGTCTGACACAGTTTCATTGACAATTGAGCAAGCACAAGAGAGATCCATAAATGACTTTTATCAAAGGCTATTTGTATGTTTTTTTTTAATAAACAAGATTACTATTCTGTCTGAGTGTATTTATGTTTCGATCTATATTGTAAACAATTATAAATATTTTTTATTTAAAGTTGTGACTTTCCTGTGGTACTTTCTTTTTCCTGTGATCGACATGTTGTATGTTTCACCTGCTTCATTAACCCATCTCTGAAGGAAATAGCTGACTCAGTCTTATAGGAGGGAGAGGGTTAAACTGAAGTACACTAAGTACTGACTGATGTCTTCTACATTCCTGTCTGATTCTGAGCACTACAAATGCCATCTAGAGGTTATCTGCTTGACAACATTAACTTTAGCGTAAGCATACAAGACAAGGGCCTGAAACAATGAAAACAATTCTTTCAAGATGAAACGAAAGTCATTTTTTAGAACAAAACAATAAAAATGATTAGCTGGGTTGCCCTGGCAGTGCATGGAGGGAAAAGATGCCTCTTAATATTTTCTATTTAAAACCACATCTAGATCAAAGAGCTTATGGATAGCTACAATCTTACTATATAATGCCACGTAAACGTTTGTTGCTATGCAACCCTGCTGGACAAATAACGTGTTGATCCCACCGCTGTACACCAATGTGACTTTAAATGGAAATAACTCAAAAAAGAAAAAAAATTGCTGCGTACATCCAGTGACATATGTGTAGATTACATTATAGTGTTTATAATGGCATAGAAAAAACATTAAATTCTGAGGTTGCAACTTTAGGCATAACCTTTTGAAATGTCATGTCCCCCAAGATCCCCATCCGTCATGGACCCTCCACGGGTGACAAAAACTCAAAATCTACAAACCACTCTAATGGACAAGATAGCACATCTACAGAATTTCAGCCCCATAAATGCAAAACTGATGTAGTTATGTTCTTGAAGACGGACTGGCCCATGCCCTTAGCCAGAAATAATTTGCCAGTCTTGAATAAATCAAAAGTGTCTTTAGCATGCAGGCGGCTTGTGTGGAGGCCATTCACGTCAATCACAACCAATTTTTGCCATTTAAAAAATGACAAACCAGTGTCATTTATTTAATTAATACTGGTCCATTCAACTACCAGTTGTGCCAATGATAATCATTATGTGGACCCCTAGACTTGGAACTATTAGTTAATCTAGTGGCCAGCTGGCCCCCTCTAAATTCCACCAGTGATATATATATATATATAAATGTGAAGAGAGTAACGTTGCAAACTAAGCCTTCAGGATAACATTTGTGTTTCCCATTGACCCTCTAGAGTTAGTGTTACGTGATGCCATGTTGCCAACTCTTGAAGTTCTTATAAGATGATCAGGAAAATATGTTACCTATATGCAGGTCCTTAGCCAGAAACATTTTTAGCCAGTCTTGAGTTAACAAAACGTCTGCCTTTTAGTGTGCGAATGGGTTATGTGAAAGCAATTCATGTCAATC
The DNA here is from genome assembly GCA_963995525.1 of Escarpia spicata. Classification (NCBI taxonomy): domain Eukaryota; kingdom Metazoa; phylum Annelida; class Polychaeta; order Sabellida; family Siboglinidae; genus Escarpia; species Escarpia spicata. The sequence continues at coordinate 5,740,068 of OZ023216.1, forward strand.
ACAGCCATTATTGACTAGTTTAGTTTACAGAGACCTACAGATAACACTATGCTTTGTAATCTTATCTTATCAGCACTGCCTTGTCAGGGACCAGGATATAACTCTAATGTCTTTCACAATTGTTTTTGTCTCGCCGTGCACCAGGTTTGCCTGTTAAATATAGCTGACTATAGAAACATTGACACAGAAAATATAGTCACCTACTCGGTTTCTGCCCCATCTGAGTTTCTGCCTCATTATGATTATATTGCTGGATCTCATATTAAATACATCTTTAGTCATAAATATCGGACACAATGAACAAAGGACGTCTACAAACTTGCAACAAAGTTATTTGTCTCAAATTAAAATGAGGCAAACAGGTTTTTGACAGATATTTTGATAGCGAACGCAGACCATGTGACTACAGTGCACCATATCGGTGACAGTGGTGTAAACAACCGTAATATTAAAATTTATCGGACAAAATTGTAAGCAACTATTCACCCTAATCACCACAGAAAAGTTCACGAACAGCCCGTGGAGTTTATACAGTGAATGCATTGCGATTTGTCGCACAGTGAAGATTTTGAACATGATGAGGCAGAAACCGAGTTCTACTGTTTGGTGTGTGAAGTGATTATTTTCTTATGAATATTGTAAGTATTTCACTAAAAACAACTTATTTGATGCTTCGTTTGCATGGCATTGATGAAATAGGTGGTTCTGATTAATAATATTGATACGTTGCTGAACGATTTCAAAAATTGTTGGTGAAAACTGCATATTATGCTTGCGTAAGGCAGAAACTGAGTGGTCCAGTATACATAATTTTTTGCGACTATAATTACAAGCACAAAAAAACATATTTAAATAATATAATAATATATTTGCCGCTCAAACCAAACTCTAGCTATGAAAATACAAGAAATATGTATTTCTTTCATTAGTATGAAGAGGTTGTGTGCATGTATCTTTGCCAAAAATATCAATAAGTTTTCATATAACCAATAATTAACATATCCAGTCTATTCAGATGCCTATACCTACCCTAAGATATTCTCTCCATAAAAATAATAAAAACAAATTTGTCCTGCCTACCTACGTCCCTATCAATGGAGAATATCACTTAAGTAAGAAAACGGGTATTAGAATGCTACATGGAACCCATGATGCTATACTGGTGTGAATCGTGGTCAGTAATGAAAAGATCAGAAAAGATCATAGCTTAAGAAGCAACAGAATGTGGTTCCTGTGAAGAATGCTTAGTGTATCAAGGACAGAAAAAATTATGAAGAAATTCCTAGAACCACAAAAGAAAGATCATGAGCAAAATTAGAAAACAAGAAGCAGGGTTCATAGGTCAACAGAAACATTCATACGAAAAAGATGCAGGGGATATCAGAGAATAAAAGTACTCGACTGTCTATCAACTGGGTTTGGAGAAAGTACAATAGAAATGTTGCACCACACTGTCAAACATGCACGCACTCACACGCACGCACAGCAGACATTGCAACTAGAAGAAAACAACCAGAAAGAGTATTCTGAAAGGCCTCACTGAGAATGAGATAGTGAGCCAGCACTGCACGATTCCTTCTCACTCAGCACATGTTGTTTGGTGTTCCACATGCCTACTTCACACCTAGATAGCTCCCCTGTGTGGAAGCTCTACTGAAGCACAGCCTGCAGTCTTGCTTTCATCAATCATAGATCACTGCTGAAGGTCCAGGGAGTAATTAGCCAGCCTGGAGCATGCTCCTCCTGCCTAGTCCCACTCCTAGGGGATGGCCAAGCAGACCTTTTTCCAAGATAAAACGTCTGCCACAGAAAGAAGGACATGTCTCTTATGAATCCAGGACGTAATAATAATAAAAAAAATTATTTAGGCAAACAGGGAGCATTTTTGAGATGTAAAATGAGATAATGTATCATATTATATGTCTATGTGTATTGTATCTAGTAATCTTATTCATAATGTCACACTGTGACAGTACTTAAAATATATGCCAGCCGTCATAATTTCTTGAAATGATAATGTCACATAACAGTTAAAAGTCACCCTCAGAACTTGGCCAAAGTGAGCTGAATAGCAAGGAAACCATGTTACTATTAGCATGACTAATTTCCTCTACTTTTACTCTTGTGAAAATTATTCAGGACTGTCCCAGGTGACCTAAATTGTGATGTGGCTGTATTACTGAGGTGGCCGTAAAGCAAGGTTCAGCTACAGCTGTCTAATATTATTGTATTATGGATGGAATGACCCGCATGCATGTTGGCCGCAGTAGTCAATTAACTGTAGTAAATGACGCTACCTCATCAGGACAATAGTTGACCAGATGATGTATGATATTATTATTGTAGGTCCAGTTGTTAAGTCAGTGGTTGCCTTAGGACATTGTATAGTTGGCAGCTTTGACTGCACATTTAAGGTGATCAAATTTGATACATTTTATGGACAGGTGGTTTCTTTTGGCAGTTGGCTAGGCCTAACATGCGGGTAATGCTATTGATGTTTTTGGTAACCTGGTTACATGACTGATCCTGTTGAATGTACCCAACCCAGAAGATGACGAGAAAAACACATCATTTAGTTGCGAACCTGTACAAATCCAGACACCAGAGAAACAGAAATATTTGCTGCCTGGTTCAATATCTTGCTGTAAAGATACCGGAAATATTAAATATTTTCCGATTGGCCTGGAAAATGATGACTTTAAAAAAAAAACTACGTCCAAGAAAATACTCAAATACATATGTATGCAAACATGTCCCCCCCGGAAAATGATAAAAAAGAAAATCTGCCATGTGCTTAGTATAGGTTCAACCCCCTCCCACGATCCTCACCAACATGTGAATGGAACTCCAAAATTACCATTACCTTTGATTTGCATTAGCATGTTTCATCCACTTTAGCAATATATTTCCCCGTGATACGTGGTGACAATCAAGTCCCTATACATAATGCTTTTAAAAGCATTTTGCAAATTAATGCGACCACCCCAGGGTGTCTGTGGTAGTGTTGTTTATGTTATTGTTTTTCTACTCTTTGCCCAGAAGTCCTGGAGAAAGAAATTGTTTTGTTTTCTTTCTCCCACCATTGACCCAGGCACTGTTGTCTCCATCCTAGAGTCATTTGATGTCAACATATATGTTACATCAGTTTAACTTTCGGGTCTTTGGGAGAGGTGAGGTGATATGATACTGATAATGATAGGGGTCAAACACTGGCCCCATCAAACAACACAGCCCTAGTCTGGCCCACATGTAGTTTGCACTGACAGGTAGTTCAGGGCCAAGTGTGAATGTGTGTGGAGTAATTGCAAGTTGCCGTTTCAACTCAGACGACAGGACAGTGGATGATGCAATACTGTATTTGACAGTCACAGTGTATATGTTTGAACACGAGCATGCCAAACCATGCGTAGTTGCCCCTGCTGTCAATATATTTTGTGGTTTAAAGGCACAAAACCAGATTGTTTTATTCTACATCTTGTTCCACATCTGACCCGCTACACTTCTGCACACGAGCCAAAAATAGCTGTCGGAATCATGTCAAATCAAAGTTGTGATTTTAACAGAAATGCCTTATATTATCATCTTTCAATGCCCAGTTTATTTTCCGTGACAAACAATCCAAATCTAATCAAATACAGGCATTTGCAAACACATAGATTGAAAAACCTCAGTGAGTCAAAATTACACCATTTCTCAAAATGTCATTTTTTGAAGTTTGCTTCTGTTGTAGCAATTAATAAATCAGAAACTACTGTCCACCTATTGAAGATATTTCAACACATGGGGTATCATTTTAAAGCTCATGTTCTGTGGAATCCAAACAAATACAAAACTCTGTTTCACAATTTTGGGACTGAATACCCACTTTGCTTTGGCAGGTGCAGTATTATGTGATATATCTGAACACTGTTGCTATCCAGTTAAAACAATGTAATGTGACCATTCATTATCTGTTTGTTGTTGATCATGTCATGCCACATACACAGATTGGCAAAATTATTGGTAACAAAAACCCAACTGGCTACTTAGTCAACAAGCTTCAAAATAACAATAATTGCCTTACCTATGAAAGAGCCAACATAAAATGACTTGAGAAAAAATTTGCTAAATTGAATTTGCCTGTGGAAGATCAGTGTATCATTTTATTAAGGATTTTGTTCCAGTGGCGAATCGGGTGCGGGGAAAACTGTCGCTGCGAAGTTCATCATGGGTTACGTCACAAAGGTGTCGGGAGGTGGCAGCACTGTACAGGTACATGTGTCCGGTTAAATTGTCTGTCGTGTCAAGGTTTTGTCTGTATTTGCTGTGTGAATGGTATCTCAATCTACTCTAAAGTCTGTTCTTTGTACTAGGACACACATGTTGTACATACACTGTCAGCCAAATTGCATTTAATAAACCTGAAACAATGCTCAAAATTTGAAGATATTGACCACAAAATATTCCAATTGTAAAAAAAATTCAGATTATAAATGCTCTGTTAGCAATATAGTAGAAGTCAGCTGGTTTAGCAGCAGTGCCCTTTGCTGTTTGGCACATTTGTGCTATTGCCACCTTCAAAAGGACTGATTCACCCATGCTGATTCCAAATAACATGCGTATATGTTTATGCAAATATTGAATTCTAACAGATTAATACAGGCCTTGTATAATGTAATACTAATATTTTAATTGTCCTTACATATTTCTTCAAATACATACAGTATCTGCTGAAATAAGAATTAATTATAGCCAGCAGACAGACCAGCCAGAATACTCCCAGTTGATATTAGCATGCAGACTGTTCGAACAGATACACATTTTATTCACATATGTGCATGTACTAAACAGGCCACATGGTGAGATTCTGCTATGATAGTAATGGGTGAGCGTGTAATCTCCTGGATGCTGCATAGACCCAGTATGCACTCACACATATTAGAGCTGTGTCAAACAGCAGTCGTTTGTCTCCATACTGCCCCAGCTGTGATCTAGTAGATCAAATGTTACATAGTCAGTGCTAGTCACACTGCTTGTCATAAACTCAGACACCAGATGGTCACTGCATCAACCAGGGCTGGATTGTAGTGGTCAGTTACGCACACAAAAACAGAAATGTCATTTAAGCAGTATTGCAATTATCAATCCTATTACCGTAAATTTATGTGTATAATACGCCCCAAAAATTTATGTGTATAATACGCACTCTGACTTTTGCAAAATTTTGATAGAATTTCTATATCACCATGTATAATACACACCCCGACTTTTCACATCATTTCCCCACTCCTAATATTTTGCTTGAACCCAAGAATCCACCTGAGAATCGTAAACATGTCACCTACGCAAGTTACGGCGTTGCTGCCGGCTTGTTGCTCGCTAGTGACTAGTGTGTAAGCACTACGTAACTTGTGTTGTAGCTTGACGATTGCGCAACCGATTAAATCAGCGCTTGCTAGAACTTACATTGTGTTAAATTAACACCAAGTTCTATTCTGAAATGCTACATTTAAACCTGGTACTTTCAACTGCGAAGCATACATGCGCTACATTCGTTTTTATTTACATTCACAACACTTGCAGTCACAACTTTATACATGGAGTCACACTTGTTGACACTCGACCCGTGATGCGGGCATCATTCACGTGATTCAGGAACGCCAAACATAGTCATAGTAGGATGCTTCCCGGGCTCTGCTTCCCGGTCTCATATGCTTCCCGCTCAGTGGTATTATTCACGATGTCAGACATCCGGGCTCTCGTCTTTGTCATTCCTCGCTGCTTGTTTAGGGCTAGAGAGGCAGTTACGGGAGTGTGATTCTTGCCTTTCGTCTGCATTGCTGCGGTAGTTTACGTGATTGTGGCATCACGCCGACTTTGAGAATATTACTAGTTTTCCAGCAGCGTTATCCTGGTCTGCAAACATTGATAAATTTGTCAGAGAAAATTTTGTTTAGCCTTAGCACCATGTATAATATACACCCCGACGTTTGAGTAAAAAGTAAAGGGAAAAATATGTATTATACACAGAAATTTATGGTATTATTGCAATATTGATGGTATTGGTGTTTTTATTTCACATATTAAAAAATATATTTTTCAGAATAGTTTTCATATTTACTTAAAGTAATTTATACATGTGGACACTTTGCATAGAATTTGTTTAACATTATGCAATGTATTATTATTATTAATAATTTACAACTACCAAATTTTACTTCAATTGATTTCAAGCTATTTAGAATTTGATGTTTATACTCACCTGTGAATGGGGCAGCAGCCCTGGATTTGATGGTGTCAAAATAAAGTTTTATAATAATTATTGTTGTTATTATTATAACTACTACTGATGACAGTAGTTGACCAGACAATTTGATGTTGTCACATTCTGACATTGATTAATGACATGTCAAAGAGCTGGATCCAGTGCACATGGGGACCACTTCACTAACATTCTTCTAATTACCTCCCAATCCCAATTTTGCTCTTTACAATAAATTTTACTCCTTAACAGTAATCTTGTGTACTGACAACTGACAACTGCCAACACCAGGGTGCGCCACCGGGACACTTGTCGGTGTGTCACGGAAATAATGTCCTCGGTGATACAGCGGTGGCTTCTTGCATATTGAAAACACTTCTTAAATTTAATAGCAGATTCTGTTTAAAGATTAAATTTCCTTATGGGTATACTATGTTAGTGAAACGTCTCGTATAATTTAATATTAGCTGTGAATGTTAAAACTGCTTCTGTGACTTCCATTTCAGTACGTGAAAGAAATCATCCTGGAATCAAACCCACTGCTAGAAGCATTTGGTAATGCGAAAACAGTTCGAAACAACAATTCAAGTAGATTCGTAAGTGTTTTAATGTTTTATTTTGTTTCTAGATATTATCTTATTGTATATAAATGAGAAGATTCTGAATCATGCATAACAAAAATGATCATATAGCTAGGACAGTTTCATAGAGCAAACAAAGTTAAACATTCTGAAAGTGTCTGTCTGTTTAAAAATTATTTATGTTATGCCTACATTGATTGATCAAAATCAGGCGTCAACAACCTGTGGCCTGCAGGCCATTTCATGCGGCCTGTGGACTAAAAGTGAGATTGCCCACAATGCGGCCCGCGGGGTGATGACAGTAGATGCACCTTCCATCACAGGAAGACCTGCTCGAAAGCCCGAATGTCAAGTAAATGAGAATGCAGAGCACAATGAGTGTCACTGTGAAGACTGTGAATTACGTTTGCGTTCATGGCCTAAACCACTACAGTTCCAATACCTTCTAGGTGAGATGTCTGCGCAGTACCAAGACCTCCTCTATTGCGAAGAGCATTAGCTGAGTCGGCTCTTGTATCGAATCCGGATTTTTGAAGCCCAAATAACGACTTGGTTTGTCCTAGTCTGTGCCGCTGTGACCGAGCTTTACCTCACAGCGCGCGTAAAATGAATGATATAGCAGCATATGTTGATACAAATCAAGGCGCTATTTATGCCTCAAATGGACATAAGACGCAATATTCTTAAATGTAAACATGCCTAGGATAATGTTGAATGATGGAACTATCTCACTGAGGTATCAAAGTTAGGAAAAAATCTCCAGGGGAGCATGCAGAAGATTCTGAATCATGCATAAAAAATGATCATATAAATCTCCAGGGGAGCATGCCCCCTAGCAACGCTTTGCATCTGCGCCGCTCACATAGCCCACCCCTACCACCTCACCCATTATTTTATCCAGAGGGAACACTGCACTAAGCTCATTGTCAATTTATTTGGTGGCACATCAACTGCACCAAATATCAAACTAGTCAAGATGATGCTGTTTCTATGCCAAGAACTCTGACCACGAACAATGGGTGCTTTTTAATAGTGACGTCCAAGAGTTGTTCACATTTAGACACTGACGTTTGATGATAATAATACATCTTATTCGTAACTGGTAACAATTGGTACGTTAAATTTCAATGCATAATTCTAAACAAGATTGCTTATATTCAGATTCCAAACATAACGTAATGCATGTACCAGTTCTCACGAGGATTAGGCTAATGGTCATCAATATTCAATAATACATGTGTAGCTCACAGACTTAGTCCAAGTCATCTGTTTGGCCCTCCATTCAAAAAGGTTGCCGGCCCCTGATCAAAATGATGACATTTGGATTAATAAACAAAAGTGAACCTTGACGAAGAGCAGAAAACTGAGCTGAACTAAGGAATATGCCACGTATATTAAAATGTGTTATACTCCTAGCAAATGAGTTATTTTATTTGTTATTTTTCTTGATATAGAATGTGTTACATTCTTTTAATAATTTTTTTGTAGCAATATCTGTTTAAAAAAAAATGTTTTTCCATTACTTTAATTATCATGAAAACAGGAATATGATTCCTAATGTGCCATCAGATGGCGCTACTTCACAAGATAGTGTTGTATCTTTTGTAGGGCAAATATGTCGAGATACAGTTCAGTCGAGGAGGCGAGCCAACTGGTGGCAAAATATCGAACTTCCTCCTTGAGAAGGTATTTCCAACCAACGTCTTACAATTTTTGAAGGGTTGTTTGAACCAAAAAGCGACTTTCAAAATAGTTAATGCCATCATGCTGTATACAGTATTTAGTACAGTGGAATCTCACGAATGAGGTCACCATTGGGACTGGGCAAAGGTGACCTGACTGGCAAGGTGACCTTATTAGCAAGATTTGTTTTTCAATTCTTTACTGTTACATAAATAATTTGGGGCTATCCAAGGTTGACCTTAATTGTAAGGTGGCTGTATTACTGAGGTGACCTTAAAGCGAGGTGCCACTAGTTTATTAAGTACTATTAAAACTACAAAGTCTGTTAATTTTTGTCACATGCACACATACTAAACACAAAATTAATGATCTACTAGTTTGTGCTAAAGTATAGTATGCATGATTTGTCAGTGGCATTTTAACGAAATTTTATTTGAGGTATTTTAATAGCAATTCAGTACATTTGTTTTCAGTCACGTGTTGTTAGTCAGAATGGGGACGAGCGAAACTTTCACATCTTCTACCAGTTGCTGCAAGGTGCCACGGCCGATATGATAGGTAAGATGTCACCATTAACAGTCACCAATGACATGGTACAAGTTAAAGTACATTACATTTGTCCTGTCGTAAATAGCAATCTCACAACATCCATGTTTGATAGTAAATAAAATTGGCTTCATTCAAGCAGAAGGGGGGTTAGCTGCTGTTTCAGTTAGTTTTGTACATTAGTCTATTTTAGGTTCAAGTTTTGTCTGAACACATCTAAGCGTATCCCTTCTCAGTGTGTCAGTAACTGCCGGTTACTATCTTAAGGATCTGAATTCAAGGACCTGGTTCTGCTTGCCAGATGTCTAACATCACCACCACAGCCGTTACTGCTATCACATCACCACCACCAAAAACAAGACAGATACCACATCACCACCATCACCACCATCACCACCATCACCACCATCACCACCATCACCACCATCACCACACCACTACCATCACCACCATCACCACACCACTACCATCACCACATCACTACCATCACCACATTACTACCATCACCACACCACTACCATCACCACACCACTACCATCACCACATCACCACCATCACCACATCACCACCATCACCACACCACTACCATCACCACATCACTACCATCACCACATCACTACCATCACCACATCACCACCATCACCACCATCACCACACCACTACCATCACCACATCACTACCATCACCACAACCATCACTACCAATCATTACCATCATCACCACCATCACCACACCACTACAATCACCACATCACTACCATCACCTCACCACTACCATCACCACCTCACCACCATCACCACCATCACCACCTCACCACCATCACAACACCACTACCATCACCACACCATCACCACACCACAAACATCACATCGCTACCATCACCACACCTTCACCAACACCACATCATCACCACCAGATTTTATTACAGATTACAGAAATCAATGCCTTGGTAACCCATCAGGGCTACAACTGTTCCCTCTGTATATCTCTACCTGTGTGTGTGTGCCCAGATTGCCTGACTCTCACGGAGCCTGCATACTTTGACTACCTCAACCAGAGTGGCACATTCAAGGTGGACGGAATCAATGACAAGATGGAGTTTGACGCCACAACAGTGAGTATTTATTATCTTCACCACAATGACGTGATCCTGTAGGTGTGTCACTGCTGCACATTTATTTAAACTATTGATGGAGCCTGGCATTAAATAAAAATGTCCATAGAGATATTAAATATATATTAGAATAACCCCTTTCACTCATTGTTGAGAGCCAAGAAAGAAACTATTTTTCAGAAACCATGTTACCTAAACATTGCTTCGTGCAGTGACAGCAATATGGCTGCTATGATGGAAACTGTTTTTCAGAAACCATGTTACCAAAACATTGCTTCGTGCAGTGACAGCAATATGGCTGCCATGATGGAAACTATTTTTCAAAAAATGTTATCTAAGCATTACATCATGCAGTGGCAGCAGTATGACTGCAGTGATGGAAACTGTTTTTCACAAAATGTTATCTAAGCATTACATCATGCAGTGGCAGCAGTATGGCTGCAGTGATGGAAACTGTTTTTCACAAAATGTTATCTAAGCATTACATCATGCAGTGGCAGCAGTATGGCTGCCATGATGGAAACTATTTTTCACAAAATGGTATCTAAGCATTACATCATGCAGTGGCAGCAGTATGGCTGCAGTGATGGAAACTATTTTTCACAAAATGTTATCTAAACATTACATCATGCAGTGGCAGCAGTATGGCTGCAGTGATGGAAACTATTTTTCAGAAAGCATGTTGCTTATATTTGCAGCACGCCATGACAGTGATGGGGCTATCACATGACCAGCAGTACAATGTTCTTGCCATAGTTGCCGGCATTCTACACCTAGGCAACATCTACTTTGTTGAGAACGGCAACTATGCAGCCATAGCAGAGGATGATAGTAAGCCTTGTTACATTGAACCCCACCCCCGGATAATATGACCCAATAGGCAATAGCCCCGCAAACAAGTAACAACATGACCCAGTAGCCACGCCCACTAGCCCCACCCACAAATAACGACATGTCCCAATAGGCTCTGTCTGGTATACGTTATCCTCACCCACAAGTAGCAACATGACCCCCATAGGCACTGTCTGTGATACACTAGCCCAACCCACAAGTAACATGACCCAATAGGCACTGTCTGTGTTACACTAGCCCAACCCACAAGTAACATGACCCAATAGGCACTGTCTGGAATACACTGGCCCCACCCACAAGTAACAACATGACCCAATAGATACTGTCTGAGATACACTGGCCCCACCCACAAGTAACAACATGACCCAATAGATACTGTCTGAGATACACTGGCCCCGCCCACAAACTGTTATGTATCTGCTGAGGAGTAGGACGTAATTGAGCATGTCTGAGATAAGTGTGTTTGCTACCTTAGCTGACATGTAACATTCTAGCATTGTTTTCAATTTGTTGGCTGATTACAGTCCCTGAAATGGACTGACTTAATAACATAAACAGATGGTTAGAGAACTTGCCAAAAGACACCACTGGTACAATAATGTGTTTCACAAATCTGTTTTTCCCAGAGAGTATGAAATATAACATGTTTTGCCGTCACTCACACTGCCACCTGGTAGTTGAACTAATATCTACGTTTCAAAATTGAATTTATACGTCCAACTTGACGAACATTTTCACTAATATCAACGTGTGTTTGACACAGAGCTGGCCTACCCGGTCTACCTATTTGGCATAGGCCAGGAGTACCTTCGCCAAAAACTGACCAGTCGGACAATGGAGAGTAAGTGGGGCGGTCAGCAGGAGAGTATAGAAGTGGCCCTGAACACGGAGCAGGCCACTCATACACGCGACGCCCTCACCAAGGCCTTGTACACACGCCTCTTTGACTTCCTTGTCAATGTAAGTGACCAAGGCCCTGTACACACACCTCTTTGACTTCCTTGTCAATGTAAGTGACCAAGGCCTTGTACACACGCCTCTTTGACTTCCTTGTCAATGTAAGTGACCAAGGCCCTGTACACACACCTCTTTGACTTCCTTGTCAGTGTAAGTTACCAAGGCCCTGTACACGTGCCTCTTTGAATTCCTTGTCAGTGTAAGTGACCAAGGCCCTGTACACACGCCTCTTTGACTTCCTTGTCAGTGTAAGTGACCAAGCCCCTGTACACACGCCTCTTTGACTTCCTTGTCAGTGTAAATGACCAAGGCTCTGTACACATGCCTCTTTGACTTGACAATGTAAGTGACCAAGGCCTTGCTAATGTGTCTGAGTTCCTTGTAAGTGACCAAGGCCCTGTACACACACACCTCTTTCAGTTCCTTGTCAGTGTAAGTGACCAAGGCCTTCTAAACGTGCCTCTTTACCTTCCTTGTCAGTGTAAGTGACCAAGGCCCTGTACACGTGCTTCTTTGACTTCCTTGTCAGTGTAAGTGACCAAGGCCCTGTACACCCACCTCTTTGACTTCCTTATCAGTGTAAGTGACCAAGGCCCAGTACACCCACCTCTTTGACTTCCTTGTCAGTGTAAGTGATCAAGGCCCTTTGAAACCCACCTCTTTGACTTCCTTGTCAGTGTAAGTGACCAAGGCCCAGTACACCCAACTCTTTGACTTCCTTGTCAGTGTAAGTGACCAAGGCCCTGTACACACACCTCTTTGACGTCCTTGTCAGTGTAAGTGACCAAGGCCCTGTACACACGCCTCTTTAACTTCCTTGTCAGTGTAAGTGACCAAGCCCGTGTACACACGCCTCTTTGACTTCCTTGTCAGTGTAAGTGACCAAGCCCCTGTACACATGCCTCTGACTTCCTTGTCAGTATAAATGACCAAGGCTCTGTACACACACCTCTTTGACTTGACAATGTAAGTGACCAAGGCCTTGCTCATGTGTCTGAGTTCCTTGTAAGTGACCAAGGCCCTGTACACACACACACACACACACCTCTTTCACTTCCTTGTCAGTTTAAGTGACCAAGGCCTTGTACATACACGTCTGACTTCCTTGTCAGTGTAAGTGACCAAGGCCTTCTAAACATGCCTCTTTGCCTTCCTTGTCTGTGTAAGTGACCAAGGCCCTGTACATGTGCCTCTTTGACTTCCTTGTCAGTGTAAGTGACCAAGGCCCTGTACACACGCCTCTTTGACTTCCTTGTCAGTGTAAGTGACCAAGGCTCTGTACACACGCCTCTGACTTCCTTGTCAGTGTAAGTGACCAAGGCCCTGTACACGTGCCTCTTTGACTTCCTTGTCAGTGTAAGTGACCAAGGCCCTGTACACATGCCTCTGACTTCCTTGTCAATGTAAATGACCAAGGCTCTGTACACACGCCTCTTTGACTTGACAATGTAAGTGACCAAGGCCTTGCTAATGTGTCTGAGTTCCTTGTAAGTGACCAAGGCCCTGTACACACACACCTCTTTCAGTTCCTTGTCAGTGTAAGTGACCAAGGCCTTCTAAACATGCCTTCCTTGTCAGTGTAAGTGACCAAGGCCCTGTACACGTGCCTCTTTGACTTCCTTGTCAGTATAAGTGACCAAGGCCCTGTACACGTGCCTCTTTGACTTCCTTGTCAGTGTAAGTGACCAAGGCCCTGTACACCCACCTCTTTGACTTCCTTGTCAGTGTAAGTGACTAAGGCCCAGTACACCCACCTCTTTGACTTCCTTGTCAGTGTAAGTGATCAATGCCCTGTACACCCACCTCTTTGACTTCCTTGTCAATGTAAGTGACCAAGGCCCTGTACACGTGCCTCTGACTTCATTCTCAGTGTAAGATCCTGCACATGTCACTCTTTGACTTACTTGTCAATATAAGTGACCAAAGCCCTGTACACACGCCTCTTTGACTTCCCTGTCAGTATAAGTGACCAAGTCCCTGTACACATGCCTCTTTGGCTTCCTTGTCAGTGTAAGTGACCAAGGCCGTTTACACATGCCTCTTTGACTTCTTTGTTAGTGTAAGTGATCAAGGCTTCATCACTTCGTAGACCTGTTAATTCTAAGACCTACTCAACATGGGAAGCATTCAGCCATGCCACATTCACTATGCTAAGTCTATTCATTTATTTATCCACAACAGTCGGATACAAATTTATACAGCTGAGTGACCTCTTTGACTTCTTTGTCAGTGTAAGTGACCAAGGCCCTGTACACACGCCTCTTTGACTTCCTTGTCAGTGTAAGTTACCAAGGCCCTGTACACACGCCTCTTTGACTTCCTTGTCAGTGTAAGTTACCAAGGCCCTGTACACGTGCCTCTTTGACTTCCTTGTCAGTGTAAGTGACCAAGGCCCTGTACACATGCCTCTTTGACTTCCTTGTCAGTGTAAGTGACCAAGGCCCTGTACACACGCCTGTTTGACTTCCCTGTCAGTGTAAGTGACCAAGGCCCTGTACACACGCCTCTTTGACTTCCTTATCAGTGTAAGTGACCAAGGCCCTGTACACACGCCTCTTTGACTTGACAATGTAAGTGACCAAGGCCTTGCTAATGTGTCTGAGTTCCTTGTAAGTGACCAAGGCCCTGTACACACACACACCTCTTTCACTTCCTTGTCAGTGTAAGTGACCAAGGCCTTCTAAACATGCCTCTTTGCCTTCCTTGTCAGTGTAAGTGACCAAGGCCTTCTAAACATGCCTCTTTGCCTACCTTGTCAGTGTAAGTGACCAAGGCCCTGTACACACGCCTCTTTGACTTCCTTGTCAGTGTAAGTGACCAAGGCCCTGTACACACGCCTCTTTGACTTCCTTGTCAGTGTAAGTGACCAAGCCCCTGTACACACGCCTCTTTGACTTCCTTGTCAATGTAAATGACCAAGGCTCTGTACACACGCCTCTTTGACTTTCTTGTCAATGTAAATGACCAAGGCTCTGTACACACGCCTCTTTGACTTGACAATGTAAGTGACCAAGGCCTTGCTAATGTGTCTGAGTTCCTTGTAAGTGACCAAGGCCCTGTACACACACACCTCTTTCACTTCCTTGTCAGTGTAAGTGGCCAAGGCCTTCTATACATGCCTCTTTGCCTTCCTTGTCAGTGTAAGTGACCAAGGCCCTGTACACACGCCTCTTTGACTTCCCTGTCAGTATAAGTGACCAAGTCCCTGTACACATGCCTCTTTGGCTTCCTTGTCAGCGTAAGTGACCAAGGCCGTTTACACATGCCTCTTTGACTTCTTTGTTAGTGTAAGTGATCAAGGCTTCATCACTTCGTAGACCTGTTCATTCTAAGACCTACTCAACATGGGAAGCATTCAGCCATGCCACATTCACTATGCTAAGTCTATTCATTTATTTATCCACAACAGTCGGATACTAATTTATACAGCTGAGTGACCTCTTTGACTTCTTTGTCAGTGTAAGTGACCAAGGCCCTGTACACACGCCTCTTTGACTTCCTTGTCAGTGTAAGTTACCAAGGCCCTGTACACACGCCTCTTTGACTTCCTTGTCAGTGTAAGTTACCAAGGCCCTGTACACGTGCCTCTTTGACTTCCTTGTCAGTGTAAGTGACCAAGGCCCTGTACACATGCCTCTTTGACTTCCTTGTCAGTGTAAGTGACCAAGGCCCTGTACACACGCCTGTTTGACTTCCCTGTCAGTGTAAGTGACCAAGGCCCTGTACACACGCCTCTTTGACTTCCTTATCAGTGTAAGTGACCAAGGCCCTGTACACACGCCTCTTTGACTTGACAATGTAAGTGACCAAGGCCTTGCTAATGTGTCTGAGTTCCTTGTAAGTGACCAAGGCCCTGTACACACACACCTCTTTCACTTCCTTGTCAGTGTAAGTGACCAAGGCCTTCTAAACATGCCTCTTTGCCTTCCTTGTCAGTGTAAGTGACCAAGGCCTTCTAAACATGCCTCTTTGCCTACCTTGTCAGTGTAAGTGATCAAGGCCCTGTACACACGCCTCTTTGACTTCCTTGTCAGTGTAAGTGACCAAGGCCCTGTACACACGCCTCTTTGACTTCCTTGTCAGTGTAGGTGACCAAGCCCCTGTACACACGCCTCTTTGACTTCCTTGTCAATGTAAATGACCAAGGCTCTGTACACACGCCTCTTTGACTTTCTTGTCAATGTAAATGACCAAGGCTCTGTACACACGCCTCTTTGACTTGACAATGTAAGTGACCAAGGCCTTGCTAATGTGTCTGAGTTCCTTGTAAGTGACCAAGGCCCTGTACACACACACCTCTTTCACTTCCTTGTCAGTGTAAGTGGCCAAGGCCTTCTATACATGCCTCTTTGCCTTCCTTGTCAGTGTAAGTGACCAAGGCCCTGTATACCTGCCTCTTTGACTTCCTTGTCAGTGTAAGTGACCAAGGCCCTGTACACCCACCTCTTTGACTTCCTTGTCAGTGTAAGTGACTAAGGCCCAGTACACCCACCTCTTTGACTTCTTTGTCAGTGTAAGTGATCAAGGCCCTGTACACCCACCTCTTTGATTTCAATTGCAGTGTAAGTGATTAAGGCCCTTTGAAACCCACCTCTTTGACTTCCTGGTCAGTGTAAGTGACCAAGGCCCAGTACACCCACCTCTTTGACTTCCTTGTCAATGTAAGTGACCAAGGCCCTGTACACGTGCCTCTGACTTCCTTCTCAGTGTAAGATCCTGCACATGTCACTCTTTGACTTCCTTGTCAATAAAAGTGACCAAAGCCCTGTACACACGCCTCTTTGACTTCCCTGTCAGTGTAAGTGACCAAGGCCCTATACACATGCCTCTTTGGCTTCCTTGTCAGTGTAAGTGACCAAGGCCGTGTACACATGCCTCTTTGACTTCTTTGTTAGTGTAAGTGACCAAGGCGTCATCATTTCGTAGACCTGTTCATTATAAGACCTACTCAACTTGGGAAGCATTCAGCCATGCCACATTCACTATGCTAAGTCTATTCATTTATATATCCACCACAGTCGGATACTAATTTATACAGCTGAGTGACCTGGACAAAATCGCTGAATCTGCAAAATGGTAGCAAGAATATGTAAACCTGGATTCCCTTGACTGTAAGTCTGTGTTATAACAACTATGCCACTTGTATACCTGCAAAATAAAAATGTGAAATTTCAGACTGTCAACAATGCCATGGCGGTGCAGACGGCAGATGTCAACATTGGCATTCTCGACATCTATGGGTTCGAGATCTTCTCAAGGAATGGTTTTGAGCAGTTCTGTATCAACTACGTGAACGAGAAACTGCAGCAGATCTTCATAGAGCTGACACTGAAGGCTGAGCAGGTGAGTGCATGTTGTGGTCTGACCCCACTACAGACTGACTCGCACGGCACCATAGCAAGACACAGCTAGAAATACTTCTTTGAGTGTTTCTTGTGGTGCTGTAATAATAGTTGTCAATTTTGTTAAAAGAAGGATGTTGCTTTGTGTCACTTTACTTGTTGCTGTTGACAGTTTGACATTAGTGGAATCAGTGTTACACAAGTTGGCATACATGCACACACACACCACCCCTGTATGCACACACACACCACCCCTGTATACACACACACACCACCCCTGTATGCACACACACACCACCCCTGTATGCACACACACACCACCCCTGTATGCACACACACACCACCCCTGTATGCACACACACACACCACCCCTGTATGCACACACACACCACCCCTGTATACACACACACACCACCCCTGTATGCACACACACACCACCCCTGTATGCACACAAACACCACCCCTGTATGCACACACACACCACCCCTGTATGCACACACACCACCCCTGTATGCATACACACACCACCCCTGTATGCACACACACACCACCCCTGTATACACACACACACCACCCCTGTATGCACACACACATCACCCCTGTATGCACACTTTCATATCCATACCACGCTTGCATCCAAGCAAGCACAAACACACATACACACACTCAAGCATGCACACACCCAGGTGCATACACCCCACACCCACCACACCCACTGCATGCGCACACACACACACCACACACACACGCGTGCATTCACACCATGCACACACGCATGCGCACACACACACACACACACACACACACACACACACACACACACACACGGTGATTGAGTGCCTGACATGAATCAACAGGAAGAGTACGTGAATGAAGGCATCAAGTGGTCATCCATCGAATACTTCAACAACAAGATTGTGTGTGACTTGATTGAGAGCAAGAGTCCCCCTGGGATGATGGCGGTGCTCGATGATGTCTGCGCCACTATGCATGCGGTGTCATCCGCCGCAGATGAAACACTTCATCAGGTTGGTTCCACTTCTTTCTCCTTGTTAGATTGTGCGGTGTGGCCACACGTGATGTGTGAAAGTTTTATTCAACAACAACATAGTACAATTGTACAGTATGGTGGCCTGCTGCTGCTGCTGCAGCTGCTGCTGCTCCTGCTGCTGCTGCTGAAGGGACATAGCTGAAGTCATGCGACTTAAGAGGCGCTATGCCCTTCTCGAACTAAAACACATTTTTTAAAATTGTGTTAAACTTGATAGCTGAATCACTCCGTCTATTCCACCATCTTGCCGATACTTCACCTGACCCGAACTTCTGCAGGAATTAACGGATCCAGTACATTGCGGTTGGCCAACAATGTTTATATATATAATATATATATATATATTACATTACTATAAGGCGGCATGACATTTGCTAGATCAGTCTTTCCTGCATGCCGTTCTCGCTTAGACAACCTTGCTAGGAGGTAGCGATCAAACTGAAAGTGCTGATTGTTGGCACTGTAGCAAATACTGTTTTTTGCAAATATGTATGAAAAATATAATAGGTTAATGTAACTTGCTTCTGCACATTGCTCCAAAGTGTTTACAATATTGATTATTTACCAATTTACATTATGTAAAGTATTTGTGATATTATGAAATGTGTAACAGCTTTGATGCCACAAAGAATCAACAGAAAACAAGGTCTGTGTGTGTGTGTGTGTGCATGCATATGGGTGTGTGCGTGCGTGCGTGCGTGCGTGCGTGTGTGTCCTTGTCCTTGAAAATACGTATGTACTCTAGTATTGTGGTAGATGTGGTTGTTAACAAGTCCCTGTTGTTGACAGAAACTACAAAATGGCGTAGGAACTCACCAGCACTATAACAGTCACGCTAGCGGCTTCATCATTCACCACTATGCAGGCCAGGTGAGCAAATCAGTAGTCAGAAAGACACTCGCAGGAAAAAGTAACAGATTTTGCCATGAAAAAGACAACCTTGCTAGGAGGTAGCGATCAAACTGAAAGTGCTGATTGTTGGCACTGTAGCAAATACTGTTTTTTGCAAATATGTATGAAAAATATAATAGGTTAATGTAACTTGCTTCTGCACATTGCTCCAAAGTGTTTACAATATTGATTATTTACCAATTTACATTATGTAAAGTATTTGTGATATTATGAAATGTGTAACAGCTTTGGTGCCACAAAGAATCAATCACTGTTATAGTGCTGAAAAAATTAACACATTTTGTGTCTAGAAGTAGTATCATAAATAAAATAACATGTTTCCTAGAATCGGACACATTTTAATAGTTACTTACTTTTAGTGTCTTAAAAATGTAATTCTTTCTCAGCACTTTTCTTTTTTACGTCAATGTTTACAACATCAGTTTGCAGCTTTTCATCAGGTTTCACTGGAGTTTATTATTCAAAATGTTGTAATATTGACGATTCACTGTTGATACACGCGATGTGTAAGGTGTAATTGAGTGATTTGTCTGCAGGTGTCCTATGAAATAGACGGCTTCTGTGAGAAGAATCGGGATGTCCTCTTCCCTGATCTTATTCAACTGATGCAATCGAGCAGCAAGTGAGAATGATTAAGTATTCCGTTTGCCACATGTAGCTAGTATCTCTATCTAAGCATGAGACTCATAAAATCCTATCCAGTTACTGTATTTTCCAGAAATGCGAAATGTCACTTGCTACTAATAATATGCAAAAATATAAATTCTTATGACATGATAAGGAAAATACATGATATCAAATAAATGTTTACTTCTCAACCCAGAACTTTACCTACCACGTTGCCTTTTTCTGATATCCACAATAGCATCTGTGTGCATTAATATATGTTCCACCTCAGCTATAAGTGAAGATCCATCCACTCGCACATAATACTGAACATTTTTAGACTTTGTGAACTTATGCACTGAATGACCAGGAAAACTGGAACGTTTCTGAGTCGGGGGAATGTTTTGTAGAAAGGTTTGTTTCCTGTTGCAGGGCATTTATAAGAAGTCTCTTTCCTGAGTCAATAGTGACAAAGACAAGACCAACCACAGCAAGCAGAAAGATCAAGGTCAGTATAGGTCAAAGGTCAACTGGTTAAGATTAGTGCTGGTCAAACGTCATTCATTTGGCCTTTTTTCATCACTATATTGGACTTTGTGTTGTTGCTTGCATAAATCATTTTTTGCGTTGATGATGTTGTTTTATTTATACAGGAATCTAGTCACTGGAATGATCTTTCTTATTAAAAACTCGAAAATTTTTACATTTCAATAGTGTTTAATTTTCTTACTGCAGGACTCGTATGCAATGGCATGTGCTTGGTTTAGGTACTATCTGATCATTTGTAGATAGTGTACATGGCCACGGCATAGACAGATCAAGCAATAGTCAAGGCTTGGATAAAGTCAGGGATGCCATTTTATGTTTTAAAAATTAATTTGAAGTTGTTAATAATATTTTTTTTTTATAAATAAAAACCATTTTGATCAGGAAAGTAAATTTCAATGTGGGAAAAGAGTACATTTTTATTTGGGAAAAGAGTACATTTTAATTAGGGATAATTACATTTTGGTCAGGGAATATTACATCTTGAGATAGAAAATCATATCTTGGTCAGGGAAAATTTATTTTGATCAGGGAAAATATATTTTTATTGGAGGAAAATTACATTTTTGGTGGGGAAAAGTATATTTTGGTTTGGGAAAATGATGTTTCTTTTGGAGAAAAGACGTATTGGTCAGTGGTAGGTTTGGGAATGTGTATGTTAGTTGCCTGTCAAAGTGTGACACAGCCTGCGTGTGTTGTAGACGCAGGCGAATGAGCTTGTGAGCACCCTCAAGAAGACTGTGCCCCACTACATCCGCTGCATCAAGCCAAACGAGACAAAGAAACCCCGCGACTGGGAAGAGAGCAGGTGGGAGTCACTTCCTCGGTCGACAGTGGGGGGTCACTTCCTCAGTCCACAGTGGGGGGGGGGTCACTTCCTCGGTCCACAGTGGGGAGGTCACTTCCTGGGTGCATTGTTGGAATGCCTCTCGGAATATATTATTAACAATGACACACTGTAACAAGTATCCACCGTATTTGTTCTGTTAAGCATACAGTTTGCCAAACAAATATTTGGGACGTGAAAATATGTCAAATTTTGCATTCCAGTATGCCCGTTTTCGTTGGCTCCTGGGGTTCCTGGGTAAAACCATCTCAGCAGACACGACTGGCAAGTGATTTATGCATCCACATATATGAGCAAAAGGATACCATAACATTGTAAAGTCTGATAAATTAGGTGGACTTTTCAATATTTTTATCACTGAGCTTTGAAACTAGTGTGACATTAATAACAATTAAGTGACAATGATGGTTAACCGAACGACTGTTTTCTGGACATAATGAATGTTTCATTTACAATGTTATAATATTTACAACATCTTGGTTAAAATAAACTCTAAACAACGTTTGCTAGTATTACCTGTATTCAGAGGCTGCTTTACTCTATTAAGACAGACCAATAAATCTTTACAAACTGTATATGTATTTGGACATTTACGTTTTTTGGATGCCCTGAAAATCTACAAAATTAATTATGTTTCAGTAGTACTGTTTGTTTTTGGATACCTCTGTAAATATTAGTTTTTTCTTCTATATAATCAGACATGAGAATTATGTTAATATTGTATGTTTTCGGACAGCTGATGATTAAGTTATTTTTAAAAGTGTTACAGAATTACAGATAATAACATAATTTAGGTGTATTTTGAGCATATTAGTCCAATTATGTTTCAACTGATAAGCGGCGCTGCAGTATTGTTCTTTCCTCGCGATGCTTGATGACAAACAAACCATGCTACATGTATTTTAGACCCACAAACTTACACGCCCACCCATAATGATTTGTTTCAGAGTGAAACACCAGGTGGAGTATCTGGGCTTGAAGGAGAACATTCGAGTGAGACGAGCTGGCTTCGCCTACAGGAGGCCCTTCGACAAGTTCCTGCGACGGTTTGTATTACAACAGATAATAAGTTAACACTATGTAGTGTGATAGGTATCAAACATCACACAGGGATTGTAGACCACGTCTGGCAACTGCAGGGAAATTACTATTAACAGTTGCTGAGTTGTCCAATCAGTGACCAAAACATAACATGGAACACCTCCATGGCATGGTCGCTGTTTACTGTAACAAGTGTATCAGACCTCCAGAGAACATGTTATGGTTGCTGTTGGCTGTAACTTGTGTATCAGACCTCCAGAGAACATATTATGGTTGCTCTTGGCTGTAACTCGTGTATCAGACCTCCAGAGAACATGTTATGGTTGTTGTTGGCTGTAACTAGTGTATCAGACCTCCAGAAAACATGTTATGGTTGCTGTTGGCTGTAACTCATATATCAGACCTCCAGAGAACATGTTATGGTTACTGTTGGCTGTAACTAGTGTATCAGACCTCCAGAGAACATGTTATGGTTGCTGTTGGCTCTAACTAGTGTATCAGACCTCCAGAGAACATGTTATGGTTGCTGTTGGCTGTAACTAGTGTATCAGACCTCCAGAGAACATGTTGTGGTTGCTGTTGGCTGTAACTAGTGTATCAGACCTCCAGAGAACATGTTGTGGTTGCTGTTGGCTGTAACGAGTGTATCACCTCTCCAGAGAACATGTTATGGTTGTTGTTTCTTATAACAAGTGTATCAGACCTACAGAGGACATGTTATGGTTGTTGTTTCTTGTAACAAGTGTATCAGCCCTCCAGAGAACATGTTATGGTTGTTGTTTCTTGTAACAAGTGTATCAGCTCTACAGAGAACATGTTATGGTTGTCGTTTCTTTTAACAAGTGTATCAGCTCGCCAGAGAACATGTTATGGTTGTCGTTTCTTGTAGCAATTGTATCAGACCTCCAGAGAACATGTTATGGTTGTTGTTTCTTTTAACAAGTGTATCAGACCTACAGAGAACATGTTATGGTTGTTGTTTCTTGTAACAAGTGTATCAGCTCTCCAGAGAACATGTTATGGTTGTCGTTTCTTTTAACAAGTGTATCAGCCCTCCAGAGAACATGTTATGGTTGTCGTTTCTTGTAGCAATTGTATCAGACCTACAGAGAACATGTTATGGTTGTTGTTTCTTGTAACAAGTGTATCAGCCCTCCAGAGAACATGTTATGGTTGTTGTTTCTTGTAACAATTGTATCAGCCTTCCAGAGAACATGTTATGGTTGTTTCTTGTAACAAGTGTATCAGCCCTCCAGAGAACATGTTATGGTTGTTGTTTCTTGTAACAAGTGTATCAGCCCTCCAGAGAACATGTTATGGTTGTTGTTTCTTTTAATAAGTGTATCAGACCTACAGAGAACATGTTATGGTTGTTTCTTGTAACAAATGTATCAGACCTACAGAGAACATGTTATGGTTGTTGTTTCTTGTAACAAGTGTATCAGCCCTCTAGAGAACATGTTATGGTTGTTGTTTCTTGTAACAACTGTCAGCCCTCCAGAGAACATGTTATGGTTGTTGTTTCTTGTAACAAGTGTATCACCCCTCCAGAGAACATGTTATGGTTGTTGTTTCTTATAACAAGTGTATCAGACCTACAGAGAACATGTTATGGTTGCTGCTGGCTGTAACAAGCGTATAAGATATTTTAAAATTGCAAACACTGTTTCGCACTTTAAAAAATGCAATTTGGCTGGCAGCATACCTTCACTATATTAATTTTGACGATAAGAACAATACAAACAGAAATGTTTTAAATAACTGTAAATAAAAGATGATCCTTTAACAGATGAGTTAGTGTTAGTTAGTGGGAGAATCTTGCCGTGTTAGTTTGTGGTGATGCTGTCTCTGGTGTACATTACAGTTACGCCATACTCACCCCTGAGACGTGGCCGCAGTGGCGGGGGGACGTCAAGCGGGGTGTCCACCATCTCATGGCCAGTGTACACATGGAGCAGGACCAGTACCAACTTGGCAGGTCAAAGGTCTTCATCAAGAACCCTGAATCTGTGAGTTGTAGGCAATAATGGGGATATACTTGCCACTTTTTTGTTGATATACGGACGATTCATCAGCGGTTCAGCACGCTTCCCTTGTTGCACTATCTTTTCACTCTGTCTCGGATTTTGACATCAAAAGATGGGGGGTGCTGTTGGAGATTTTTTGTCGAAACTGAGGGGGGTTCTATTGGAGATTTTTTGCAGGAAATTCTGTCGTTCAGCACTTCTCAGCATGTCTCCTGTGGTGTCGCGCTGTCTCAAAGACGGGGGGGGGGTATTGTTGGAGATTTACAGAGAAAATCCGGGAGATTTGCCTGTATTCTGCGAGACTGAGAGATACATACAGAATCCAGGACACTCCCTGATTTCACGGGAAAGTTGGCGGGTATACATACTGAAAGAACTGGGACTATTTCACTAAGATAATGACCTTGTAAATAAAATCTATCATTGAGGGTAGCCACTACATGAAAACGTCCATATGCCATATCTTTGTTAATACTGAACATATCTTAACAAAATTGTGGAGTACTAATTAGTTAAATGAATAATATATGATATGTGGAATATGGGCTCATGTGCTTGTGTGTTACCATGGTAATGAACTTTTTAGTGTGATAGAGGGGCATGCATCCTTGAAAATTATTCTGAGCTAACAACTGTATGTGTGATCATGCAATTGTCAAGAATCATTAGCTAGAATACTCCTTTGTGCAATAAGGTGGTTTTGGGTAAGGATATCTGACTTCACTGATTATTGTGAGATGGGACGTTAGGTTTGGGCATTTTTCAAGGCTTCTTGAAAAATGCTAAAACCTGAACAACAGTCAGTGAAACCAGATATCATTGCCTAAAACCACCTAATCTGACAGAGGAGCATTCTAGCTAATGATTCTTGACAATTGCATGATCACACATACAGTTGCTAGCTTAGAATAATTTTCAAGGATGTGAATATCTGTCTCACTTGAAACATTCATTGCCATGGTAATACACAAGCAAATGAGCCCATATTTCATGTATCATATACTATTCATTTACCTAATTAGTACTCCAACTTTTATTAAGATATGTTCAGTATTAACAGAGATATGGCGTATTGGTTATATAGCCGTTTTTTTTATAGTGGCTACGCTTAAACAGAATTTGTTGTTAAATTTCACAAGCTTTTTCAAAATATAAAAATTGCTGCATCACAGAGGACACTATTTTTGTGACACCGGTGAAAGTCCCAGTGGCACCTCCTGGTGTTGACAGTTTTCAGTGGGGTGGTCACAGGTTGAGGTGACCGGTGGCATAATCGACCCCACTTTTAAGGTTTAGCCTCAGTTATATATAGTGTAATGCGTTAGCGGGTAGTGTTGGTTTTAGATTTGGTGTGGTTGACTGGTGTGCTTGGCTAGTATTATACTGTGCAGTAGGTCTATGGTGATTTTAGCAGTAATGACATTGTTTGATATATGATATCATGTATACCAATACTGCTTGTTTTATGTGCCGAAATGTGGGCTCTGTCAACCTGAGGTACAGGAGACTAGTATGGGCTCAGTCACAGGCCTGGCCTTGGGATGTCGAGCCCACATTTCTCTCTTATCACGTTAATAAATAAACGTCATTCATTTGGCCTTTTTTCATCACTATATTGGACTCTGTGTTGTTGCTTGCATAAATGTATATATGTATTTGTTTATTTAATTGTTCTCTTAATTTTTATACCATGATTTCATTGGCTTTACATTTTATCAGATCTCTTGAATGATTGGGCCAGATGTGTTGACCAGATACTCGAGCAGGTTTGTGAATGATCGTTTGTCTTGCAGCTTTTCCTGCTCGAGGAGTCAAGGGAGAGAAAGTTTGACACTTACGCCCGGGTCATTCAAAAAGCATTCCGGAAGTTTAATGCAGTGAAGCACTACATGCGACTGAGACAGGAAGGTAGGACAAGAAACACATACGTGTAACGTGACCATACAAACTATTTCTTTTTGACATATCCAATGATTTTAACTTGTAGTTGTAGTCATTCGTCAGCGTAATACACCAACTTCTCCAGTACATGTGACATAAGACGTCATCGTACAGGTGAGATAGTTCACCCTCAAGGATCATGCAACAACACAAAATCACATCCGAGACTGGGAGAGAGCGAAGATAGTGGACAACAAAGTCAACAGAAGAACAGATAAAAGAAGCCATGTGAATCAGAATGGCCAGAACACCAATCAACCAAGACAAGGGGAATTATGAAATATCTCGCATGTACAGTGACGATGACGTCACATGTACCAAAGAAGTTGGTGTACTATGCTGACGAAACACTCTACAACTACAAGGTAAAATCATGTATTAGATGTGTCAAAAAGAAATCAGTTGCTTGAAAATGAACTACCCTAAAGAATGCTCAGCAAAGTGACCTGACAGAGTTTGGCCATTTGCATGTTCCCATGGACAGATTACAACGCGGCAGTCATGACAGCCACCTTGCACATGCAGCTGGCTCTTACACCCATTTTCACTACCAGGTACTTATATTCCATCATTCTGTGAAAAGTTCTCCACTCATTGTGGATTGTAGTGATTTCACATAGCATGAAAACTCTTTCCTACAAACCATCCGGCGTCCACAGTATTGCCAATAGAGCATATTTACATTCAGAATGTTTAGTTTACAATTTGAGCGGAAATATTCAAAAGTGAACACCATTTCTGGTTTATTAAACGCAGTTTGCCAGGCTTACATCGTCACCATGTTTATTGTAGCTTTAAGAACATTATATTGACAAGTGAGGAACAGACGGCCTCGTGTTAATGGTATCCCTGGGAGATGGCTCAAAGGAAAATATCATTTCGAGAAGTCAGTTCATATAGTTGTCTAATCTGTACAACAGTGAAGGGAGGGATGGTAATAAAAATAGTGCTTTATACAGCGCTTCTCAGGTTAAACATTACCAACCGCCGTGCTTCACAATAGCTGATAATTAAAATGACATGGAGTTGTTTCACTGACATAATGAGCTTGTCATAAATCCATCATTAAACAAAATCCATTGTTAACTTAAAGGAACATTAAAAAAAAAATAATTCCATCATCGTATGACAGCGGAACTATTTCTGTGACACACTCATGCGAAAGTTTCCCAATGGCGCATCCTGGTGTTGACGGTTTTCGGATTTCTGTTAAGGTGCGAAATTAATTTTTAAGAGCAATATCGGTTTTATAAGCTGATATGAATGTTAGTGAAATGAGGCAGTGAAGATTAAGAAGTCAACCACTGTGAAGCACATTGGTGCAGTGGATAGAGCATCCCACTGTATCGAGAGAACCTGGGTTCGAATCCTGTGCTGCCGTGTCAAGCCTTGGGCAAGTCACTCAACATTGCTTCAGTCCACTCAGCTGTATGACAGTATCTTGCTATAGACAGTGGTGGATATTTGTGTACGAAGCGTGGCTGAATGCTTCCTAGAGAAGTCGACATGGTGTTAAATTGTACAGGTCTGCTAGGGAGTAGAATGTAAAGTGCTTTGAGCAGTCCTGTTGACTGGATACTGCGCTATATAAGAACTTACATTTGCTCGTTGCCAGCCACAGGCCTGATGACTGGATACTGCGCTATATAAGAACTTACCTTTGCTCGTTGCCAGCCACAGGCCTGATGACTGGATACTGCGCTATATAAGACCTTACCTTTGCTTGTTGCCAGCCACAGACCTGCTGTACAATAATAAGGAGAGGCGACGTTATAGCATCAACCGAAGCTTCGTCGGCGACTACATCAACTGTGATGAGAACCCAGCACTGAGGGCACTCATGGACAGGCGGGAACGTGTACTCTTCGCCGACACTGTCAACAAGTTTGACCGCAGGTTCAAGGTCAGTACGGGAGATCTCATTAGTTCACAACATCAAAAAAGATTACATATGGGTGGGTGTCATCATTGCGGGGGGGGGGTTAGTTTTGCCACCTATTGAGTGGAAGAGGTATTAATGCATATTGGTGCTATTGTGGATATCTGAATTAGGAAGCATTGTGGGTAATGTCTGGGCTACCAAGTCACTAGGTTGATGTCACCAGGCTGTGGTTTGGAACAGGGTTGGGGCCGAAGTATTCGTTACTCGTACTTGTTGGTACTCGAGTACTGATTTTTCACGAAGTACTCGTTTCTCGTACTTTTACTTGTATATATATTAAACTACTCGTACCCGTTACTCATTAAAAATATACAGGCACTTGAATGTCAAATAAACCCACAATGGCTTCAAACAGTCTTCACACTGTGTAGGCTGACCAGCTGGTGTTGTCTAATCCAGTCATACAGTCAGAAACTGGCTTCCCTTTGAAGATGTGCCACATCTCTTGAAAGGCATAGCTGTTTACAATCACATTGTCAGCAGGCTCAAGGCTGCATGAGTGAATGAAATAAGGTTAGCCAAAGTAACTAGCAGTAGGTTTAGTTTGAAGTAGATTCACAGCCACGTACACTACCAGCAAAATGGTATGTTTGACGATTCAGTGTTTGTTCTCTATGGCAGATGGCCAAGAGGGACCTACTTCTTTCGCCCAAGAACATCTACCTCGTTGGTCGAGAAGTGGTAAGTAGGCATGACCAGCAGAAGGATATATTTTGACCAATTATTTTGGATTTTGCAATGGTGAATATCATGTTTCATTACATGTAGAGGGAAAACAATGATAAGTCTGTGGACTGGTGCCTTGAATGCCTGACCTCACTCAATAAGCTTTGTCCACTGGAAATTGTTGATAGATAGCTATACACAGATATACTGCATGGCAGCAGGATCACTGCATATTTAAATTGTGTAAATTAACTGTCGGCACTACTGCATGGATAGAACAGACTTTCTTTTGGTCAATTCAATGCCACTTGTCTTGTGTGAACACAGTCTTACACATATCACAACAGTGCAGTCTCCTAACAGTTGTTGTCATTCTAATAAACTAGTCAATATTGTAATGACTATGTATTGTAATGACTATGTATTGTAATGACTATGTATTCGGACACTTAAGAATAATAAAAAACTGCCCGAAAACATACAATGTACAACAATAATTCTCAGACACTGTCGGAATACTTACATACATGATCGAGTGTCGTCGTCATATCAGCCCCGTTTTATTACCCTAGTATTAACATGCCTTTGTAACTTCATTACAGTTACCTCCTATATTGGTGTTCAATTACACAGGAACAAAAATAAAATTATTTTACAGAGGTGTCCGAAAACTTACGGTACACAAAAAGAATTAATTTTGTAAATTTTGGTGTTGTCCAAAAACATACGGTGTCTGAGTACATACAATAATTACGAGTACCTACAATCATTACGAGTACATACAATCATTAAGAGTACATACAATCATTACGAGTACATACAATCGTTACGAGTACATACAATCATTACAAGTACATGCAATCATTACGAGTACATACAATCGTTACGAATACATACAATAATTACGAGTACATACAGTCGTTACAAGTACATACAGTCGTTACGAGTACATACAATCATTACGAGTACATACAGTCGTTACAAGTACATACAATCGTTACGAGTACATACAGTCGTTAGGAGTACATACAGTCGTTACGAGTACATACAATCGTTACGAGTACATACAATCATTACGAGTACGTACAATTGTTACGAGTATGTACAGTTGTTAATGTGTATCATCACAAATACTTATTAGCAAGACTATACAGAAGCGATATGTTATCATACACAACCAGGGATCCATTCATTACTGTCACATTCATATGCTAGCAACTAGAACTACAAGTCTGTGCACAGCAGAAATGTCATAGTATACAAATGTGCCCTTTTTCCTCTTCATAAAGAACATCTTAAAAGTGCAGATATTCTTAAATATCAGTGGCACTTTTTTCGTAGTTGTGAACACATCAGTAAAATAATGATTGATCCCCGGTTCCTCGTATGTGATGGTCATTTTTTAAAGTGGGGCGGCATTGAGTGATGCATCTTGGCATCCACAAGGTGTGGTAGACCATGCAAGTTGGCACTTGTTGTCTCACAACTAATTTCTCCCTCCACAGGTGAAGAAAGGACCAAACAAGGGTCAGATGCAGGAGGTCATCAAGAGGAAGATTCCTCTCAGCCAGATACAGGGCATCTCACTTAGGTTAGTGTCGCACCTTGATAAATGTCATAAAATGAACATGGTGATGTTTAGTGCATTTATTTGGTCACACACATAATATACATCACATTAGGAGACATTCAGAAGGCAACATGTGCAACTGAGGAGATCCTCTGGAAACCCCTAGGGGCTTTTGTCGAGGACCACTTGGAGTAAAATTACACCGTAAAGCAAGATGAAAAGAATATGGTTGTAAATATATGTAAAATAAAATAGTATGTTACAGTGCAAAGTCCTGTGAATGCACAACAGATGTAACAACTATTGCAAATATAAATTTTGCTACAAGTTACTGATATGCGAATGTTTACGCAACAACATATCAACTGGTTTAACATTAGTTAAAACTAACTACAACATCAATACTACTGCTACTACTACTACTACTATTACTACTACTACTACTACTACTATTACTACATAAATAACACTAACTACATAAATAATACTGACTATACACAAAAGAAATGATCTGTTACTTAGTACATACTCTCTACTAATACCTGAATTTACTATTTTTTCAGTAGTAATGTAAAGAGATCTTTACGAGAAAACAGATAGGCAGATTTTGGAGTTTCCTGTGAATGATAATTTTTGTTTATGAGCTTTGGGAATGAATCGTATTCGTGTTGCAGCAAAAAGCAGGATGACTTGTTTGTGGTGTACGTCAGCAATGAATATGCCAGTCTTCTTGAATCAGTCTTCAAGACGGAATTTGTCACAATGCTCGCAAAATACTACAAGCAGGAGGCTGGCTCTCCACTTCCGATGCAATTCAGTGACAGGTCAGTACCAGTGGAGTTTCAGCCATTTAAAGCTATGATGTATATGTCTCATTAATTTATATACTTTTATAAATACTAGAATAGATATGTTAAAAATATGCTGCCTGCAAAATTGCGTTTAACTCTACTGCACAAACGTACCACAGTGCCCAACCCGTGCGCAGTTGTTTCAAAAGCGCCTAGAAAATTAACTTCTAGGCTTTTCGTTTATCGCGTTCAGATCCTTCTTTTCCAATAACTAGCCAGGCCAAATTGGTGACATAGATTCTATAATGTTCAAGAAGACGTGTGATTTTGCCATCTTGCGAAAGCAGTTTGTGTTTATAAATTGAGAGAGTTTATTTGGAAAGAAGTTGAGTTGCATTCGTCAAAATGAACTCCCGACATCGCGCAGCATTTGGCAGATTTGATTGAGATCGTTTTCCATCAATTTAGAACCAGAATTTGATGTATACATCATCAGTAGTGTTAATAATGATCCCAGATATCTATTATCATCCATTAACAATGTCTGTGCGACTTTTAGACACAGAGATATCCTGCAGATGACCTGTCGTCTGCGTCTTCATTTCACCATATATATGCAGCCATCTTGTTGATCGTGACACCGTCCACACCTAGTTTAATTTGTTTATTTTGCTGTAGTTTGCTATCAGGATAACATTGATAATGAGAAGGGAACACATAGTTGTGAAAGACGTTGCTGTCTTTTGACATTTCGGGTGTTGATGATATATTGGAATAGAACATTCCATTCAGTAATATGATCAGTAGACGGTAGCCATTTTGTAATTTATGATTTTTATGTTTTCATGCAAGTTGATGTCATTTTATAAAATAATGTGTAATTTTAAAACTGATCATCAGTATTGGATAAATGTTTTAGTAGGGCAAAGGTAACATATGTGGCTACATTTGCTTCACTGGATCACTTATGGTAGGTTCTGTGAATTTTTTAGTATAGCATGGTGAAATTAACGTTTTCTTTTGTCATCATAATTGTTGAACTTCGCTTCAAAATCTGAAACTTAATTAATGTAATACAGCAATTTTAACAACACATTTTCAAACATTAATTTCTATGTACAATGTAATTAATTTGGAGATATCCAAATTTTAATGCAAGCAACACACAATATAATTCACAATTGGCCACCAATTATAAATTGTCTGCCCACACAGCAGGGTGTAAAATAAGCAGGCTGTCTACCCAGGAAAGAATTAATAACCCTGAAACAGTGTTTGTACATGTGAAATGTTCAGATTGTAAACACAGCATTCCTGTACTGAACAGATGCTATTGCCTGTATTTAGCACTTATTGCAGAGGCACATGTCCCTATGCACAAATACCTTTGATGTTTGTACTTCTCACACACCAAACCACATGTCAGGCGAAGTACAACAGTACTTCCTGCTAATAATTACTTAACGGAACAGACAACTTCACGTTAAAGGAAATATTTTTATGCTGATTGTCACTGCCCTATTCAAAGGGAATCATAAATAATATTTCACAAAACTAAAGTGCCTCTATTCTCTTAACGGAAGTTTTGACATCTTGCTGAATAAATCATATGTTGACATTTTTTAGTCCTTTGGCCAAAGGTCCAAGGGACTATTGCCATCACTTTGCGTCCGCCGTCCGCCGTTAGCTGCCGTATCTCAGAAACCGTTCAGCAGCTTTTTTCTAATTTTGCATAGACATCTTAGGCACTGCCACTATGCACGAGAAATCTGTATTTGATTGAATCATTCTAAGGGCACCTAATGACCCCCTCAAAAAGGACATTTTGCCTATTTTTTAAAAAACTTTTAAGTAACTTTTTCTCTAATTTTGCACAGACATTTCATGTGGTAGTGCCACTGTATACAAGAAATCTGTATTTGATTGAATCATTCTAAGGGCTCCAAAGGTCCCCTAAAATGCTAAATTTGCTAACTAAATGGTCTACTGTAGCAGCAGATCTATCATGCTTCCAGTCCTTTTTTTTGTTCAACTAATCCCTATTCCCACAACATCTGTCACACCTCACTGTGGCTGGTTAAAGTGTGACTAATCTGTAATTGGTCACTGGCAGAGGCTTGGGTCACTGTGGCTGGTGGTAGGAAGTATGACTAATCTGTAATTGGTCACTGGCAGAGGCTTGGGTCAACAAACACAGCACCTTGTACCAGAAACAGAACACTATTCCCCTTCCCAAAACATCTGTCACATGCGGAGTCTGTGTCTTGTATGGATATATATTTTTATGCAGTCGTTTTATATAAGCAGAAAGTTAATTTAAATTAGTTATTCTTAGGCCACAGAAAAGTAATTCCCGGTTTCTCACCAATGCATGTATATAAAAATATGTGCCACAACATTTTATTTTTTATTATAATTATTCCTCTAAATGCAAGATGTGCAATAAGTGAACAGTAAACCTGTACACATTTTACTTCCTTAATGATCTGTAACTATGATTCACCAAAAAAACATTTGATTAATAATTACCTACAAGGTTGTTTGATTTATGCCGGGCAGAAACTGTTTCTGCAAAAAACATTTGATTAATAATTACCTATAGGGTTGTTTGATTTATGCTGTGCAGAAATAGTTTCTGCCCGGCAGAAACGGCAACAATAGGAAATACATGCCATTAATAGGCAAACGTGTTCTTTTTATAGAAAACGTCAGTTTCTTTCTGTACCTGTCTACGTATGATAACCATTTGTCCGCCCTGCTCACAAAAAACATCACATGAATGATAAAAGGAAGATCACTGCCACTTGTGGATTATTATTATTATAAACTGTTCTGCTACTGCTTTGTGGACAGTTAATTAGTGGGTCAAGTTCAAATACATCAGGACGTTTTTCACACCTGCATGGTAGTTTAGGCTCGGTAGTGTGCTGGCAGCCACTAAACCTATAGGCTTGTGTGAAAAGGATAGTTGGCAGAAGAACTAACTTCAAAGCACCATTGCATCCATTTAGCCAGTCACACTGTCCCAGTGTCTGCTGCTATGTTTATATAATAATGATATAGGCTTAATGATCCCAATACACCAATCTGTTGGCACAATGTCAGATAATAGAACTAGGTTAAACTTCTTAACAATAAGTATAATTAGTTCTGTGGGGCTGTTTTTTTCAAAAACTTCAGTAACTTTTTCTCAAATTTTTCATAAACATTTCATGTGGTAGTGCCTGCTATTGTTTGATAGACCCCTGTTAAACTGGACAGTTGCCTGTAGGTTTTAAACTGTGTCAAACAGTGAGTCTATCTTTTGCTCTCAAATAATCTGTCCTCTTAGTTTTATACATAAAGACATAATCTAGCATAACTTGATAAGTTTTTGTAGCAGCACATTTGTACTTCCAGTGTATCAGTGCAACATAACATATACACTGTGAGCCATATTTGAATGTCATGCATGTAATATTTCCATGCAGTCCATTTGCATATATAATATAAAATTTCAACAGCCGTTATCTTCATTTTCACTTTTTGACCCTTACCATGTTCAATGCTCCATAACTTTGCCAATTTTTGTAGCAGTCATAATTTTTGAAACCATTTAAAGCACCCTAACCAACCTTTACAAGAATGTAAGAAAACAATGTTACAATTTTTCCGACTTATCACTCATTTGGTCAGGGGTCACATATAGACGTATTAGTTCAAAGGACTTCAGGGCCACTTGGCCCATTTTTCTGCTATACTCTCCATTTCTATGGCAGCAAACAAAATGGCTGCCAAATGATGGAATTTATATTCCTAGAAAACTGCAACATTTGAAATGGTATGAGTATTTTATCAGTATATTGGTGTTATGGGTGTACCGATGACCCTGCTGTGTCATGTGACTGTTTTTTATTGCAGTATTGAGTTTCAAGTGAAGAAGGAGGGTTGGGGGGGCGGAGGATCAAGGACAGTCAAGTTTACCTGTGGTCAAGGTGAACAGCGGCAACTGAAGGTGTCTGGCAAACAAATGGTCGTTTCCATAGGTCAGGGATTGCCAGCGACTTCCAGTAAGTATCTAATATGTGCTTGTAGAGAGTATCAGTACATACTTGTAGAAACTATCGCAACTCTCCAGTAAGTATCTAGTACACACTTGTAAAAACGATCTCAACTCTCCAGTAAGTATCTAGTACACACTTGTAGAAACTATCACAACTCTCCAGTAAATATCTAGTACACACTTGTAGAAACTATCACAACTCTCCAGTAAGTATCTAGTACATACTTGTAGAAACTATCCCATCTCTCCAGTAAGTATCTAGTACACACTTGTAGAAACTATCCCAACTCTCCAGTAAGTATCTAGTACACACTTGTAGAAACTATCGCAACTCTCCAGTAAATATCTAGTACACACTTGTAGAAACTATCCCTACTCTCCAGTAAATATCTAGTACACACTTGTAGAAACTATCCCATCTCTCATGTAAGTATCTAGTACACACTTGTAAAAACTATCCCAACTCTCCAGTAAGTATCTAGTACACACTTGTAGAAACTATCCCAACTCTCCAGTAAGTATCTAGTACACACTTGTAGAAACTATCCCAACTCTCCAGTAAGTATCTAGTACACACTTGTAGAAACTATCCCAACTCTCCAGTAAGTATCTAGTACACACTTGTAGAAACTATCACAACTCTCCAGTAAGTATCTAGTACACACTTGTAGAAGCTATCACAACTCTCCAGTAAGTATTTATTACATAGAAACTATCATATTTATAGAAACTATCACAAATCTCCAGTATTATCAGTATGTCAGTGATAATATTACTTTCAATGTCCCAAAAGTTCAATGTGTTCTTGATGTTACAGAAATGGCCAAGACACCTTTTTTGTTTTTGCATATATATGCATATATATATATATATATATATATATTTATGCAAGCAACAACACAGAGTCCAATATAGTGATGAAAAAAGGCCAAATGAATGACGTTTATTTATTAACGTGATAAGAGAGAAATGTGGGCTCGACATCCCAAGGCCAGGCCTGTGACTGAGCCCATACTAGTCTCCTGTACCTCAGGTTGACAGAGCCCACATTTCGGCACATAAAACAAGCAGTATTGGTATACATGATATCATATATCAAACAATGTCATTACTGCTAAAATAACCATAGACCTGCAAAAACAGGTGAGGTGTGTCCTGGTTGTGACAAAGTCTTTAGAGGGCTGTCCTTGCTGTGTCCTGTAGGACCTGGTTGTGACAATGTCTGTTGAGATCTGTCCTTGCTGTGTCCTGTTGGACCTGGTTGTGACAATGTTTGTAGAGGTCTGTCCTTGCCGTGTCCTGTAGATCCTGGTTGTGACAATGTCTATATGTGTGTCCTTGCTGTGTCTTGTACAGCCTGGTTGTGACAATGTCTAGAGGTGAGTCCTTGCTGTGTCCAGGTTGTGACAATGTATGTAGAGGTCTGTCCTTGCTGTGTCCTGTTGAACCTGGTTGTGACAATGTCTGTAGAGGTCTGTCCTTGTTGTGTTCTGGTTGTGACAATGTCAAGAGATTTGTCCTTGCTGTGTCCTGTAGGACTTTGTTATGACAATGCCTATAGAAGTCTGTCCTTGCTGTGTCCTGTAGGACCTGGTCGGAGAGAGAAGTGTGACATGAGTCAGCTACCACGTGGAATGCGCATCGCCAATGACAACAACAACATTCCAAGACACGGCTATGGGCAGCAGCTGACACAAGGGTACAGGGATCAACCGAGGCAGGTCACGACAGGAAGAAGGGCGCCTGCACGGCCTGCTGCTCAAGTGCCGCAGCGTGAGTTTTGTCACATAGAACTAGTGACTATTGGTATCACAGCACTGAAGTCGGCAGACTCAATTAAATAATTCATTTAAAATTTTACACTTTAAAGTAAAGCAACAGTTAAAATGTTTCAGTTGAATTAATAGGTTATTTCGTTAATGTACACGGTATGGCAAAGTCTGGATTTTGTCCAGTTCCCTCTTGACTTAGGTTATGTCAGAACATAAATTATTGTTTTTTTATTTTTCACATGTTGCAAATGGTGTTTTATTTGGTAATAATTGAATGTGTACTGATGGTACAATTACTATAGTTATACCAGTTGTCTAGTTATGAACTGCAGTAAAAATGTCTTCCATAATACAACAATAGTGTTTATATCACAAATATCCAATAGAGGGTGCCATTTGTGTGGGTATTCAAAGGTCTTGGTCGGGAAAAGTCGACTGAGGAGTTCGGTGGTCGGCTGGGAAAAGCTGACCTAAGATCTTAAGGGTAAAGTGCTAACAAAATACTTCTATCAATATGTTAATAATAATAAGATAACTTCTTTTGTGCCTGAATCCTTGGAAACTCAGAGTCCCACCAATACAAAAGGGTTAGTCAATCTCAGAATCAATAAGCCATATTAAAGTCACTGGTATGGATCGATATGAGAGGATATGCAAAGTTATAAACGTATGTTTTTAAATGATGGCAAAATTATGTAATATTTTCAACTGATCTAGCACTAAGAGGCAGCAACAGAAAATGCCCTATTTCCAATATTAGTATTGACTAGGAGCAAAAAGTAGGTCAGAACTAGATGATTGAAGCTGGATAGACTTTCTTACAGGAGTAAGCAATGAATGTAAATATGCTGGTTGCTTACATGGAAGTGCCTGCTTGGGAGGTGATGGTACAGATCTTAAAAATGAGTCGATATCAGTCAGGAAGCCAGTGCAAAGACTGCAGAAATCATACCTTTGAAACTTGTGTGTGATCTCATCTTAACCCTGTTGTCACTAGCCACGAGTCCAATTAACAAGACCACGGAGTTCTTCAAGCAGAAGTCTTTGGAACGAGGCCAGAACCTGAAGACACCGAGATTACAGCATGGCCAGCATGTCATGCCACAGCAGTTCAATCCCTCGGTCATCTCCAATCGCGAGTTCTTGAAGACACCTGACGCAGGCGTATCGGGGTGAGTAGGTCAAACACACTGCATCATGTTTGACTACCTACAAACTTGCTGCGTTATTTTCGTTGGCTATAAATACTGCAGGTAGCAGTAAGAAAGATGGTGAAATGTTGTTTCAAAGTTTTTTTTAGTATGAGCTTCTCTTGTCTATCCTATCTGTGTTTTGGTCTTGGTTCTATTACTCAGGGTAAATGTACCAGCCAATGTGGGAATAACCTAGGTGTGTTAGCCAATATGGGAATAACCTATGTCTTAGCTAAAAGGAGAATGCTCTTCTTGGTGTGCTAGCCGAACTCGGAATAACTAATATGTCTTAGCCAATATGGGCATAACCTAAATCTTAGCCAATATGGGGATGATTTTATTGGTGTGTTAGCCAATATGAGAATAATTAACAAGTCTTAGCCAATATCTGACTAATCAAGATGTCTTAGCTGATCTGGGAATAACCAAAATATCTTAACCAGTATGGGAATGACCTTGATATGTTAGCCAATATGGGAATAACCGAGAAGTCTTAGCCAATTTGAGAATAATCTACTTGGTTTGGTAGCCAATATGGGTATAACCAAACAATTACTGCTGTTTGTTTAGATGACCAGACAGTAACCAGTAAGACAGATATACAATGAGCAACAAAATGACAAATGACCTGTAGACGTTTATGAAAGAAAACAAATTATCCGTCTGATTTATGAAAGTTGTTAAAACAAATTTTTTTCAAAATCGTTTTGCTCTCCGAGGTTGTAATATTTAATAGAAAGTGAAATGAGCATTTAGTTAACACTACAATCTAGTCGTCCATAGGGTCTTGTGAAAGTCACAGTTCGCCTCCATTGGTGTCTGTTTTGCGTAATTTCTTCAACTTCATGAACAGTTATTCTAAATTAAGACGCCTGTAGTTTTAGGTAAGTCTGTCGAGGTTTCCTTGGACTTTTCTGTTTCTGTAACTAGTACCTTACTACTAGACTTTCAGTAATAGGAAGTAAAGCAAAAACAACAGTATTGATAAAAGACTACTTTAGTGCAGATTCTTTGTAAATTCTTGTAGTGAAAGATATACGTCTGACAGCTTCTACACGTGCTCTACTACTCATATTATATTTCTTTGGTTCAAATCAGTAGTTTTCACTTGAAATTCTCTGTAGAGCAAGATAAATCTGTGTACATGTCAATAGCACATTCTCATTTTGTTCAAGTGCCTACATCTATCCGGCTGCAAAACATCTTAGCCTACATTCAACGAACTCCACTAAGTTTTGTTGGACATCTGCGTGGTATGAAAGGTGTTGCTTATCGACCACTGCAGTTTGTTATTAAATATTATAATTGTGTGAACAACTGAACATAACGTAATCTAGAACATTTCTATTTGAAGCAAATCTGTATTAAAATGAGATAAACCGTATTCCTAAAAAATCTGTATTGTATATGTAAAGTGCATATGATGTGGCCGGTGTGACGCTGTCTGGCACAATGGCCTCAACACTGGTCCTCCACCAATCTTGCCTGTTTCCATTTCTCCAGACGTGATTGCAGTCAAGAAAAGTGAGAGACCCGTGCATATTTTTTCACTTGTTTTGCATGTTGTGTGCACCTGAGATTTCTGTTTATTTCGGCTGTTTACAACTGGCTGCCATAGTAACCAGATTGTC
Organism: Escarpia spicata; assembly: GCA_963995525.1. Lineage (NCBI taxonomy): Eukaryota > Metazoa > Annelida > Polychaeta > Sabellida > Siboglinidae > Escarpia > Escarpia spicata. Next base: position 5,779,962 of record OZ023216.1, read on the forward strand.
CAAGTGTCGCAGTCGAAATAGTATCCCTCCCATCATACTTACAGGGTTGTGCAAACAACGTGTTCAAATTCTACAGAAAATTAGCCGAGATGAAATATAACATTGTAATGTTGCTGATTATTTGGTGTAACATATAATTCCCATGACTAATGAGTTGTATCTTGGAATGTATCTTGGAATGTTTGTTACGATGCCACGTTTTACAATCTGTGCAATTAAAGATTTTTAGCATCAAATTGTGTGGTGTACCGGTAGTATAAACTGTGTCTATTCTGCTATCTTGACAACTCATATGTGTTTTCATGAAACACGTTTATTAAGTGTAACATGTAAACATGATATTTGGGGCATAGTATTAAATTTAGTAACGTAACGGTCAATTTATATTCAATGATTGTACTCCCAAAAATCATTTCAACAACAAACACTGGTTGTTGAAACATATTTGGGCAGTCAGTATGTTATACTAGATATCATTTATACGTTTTATACTGTGTAACATCATTTTATGATAACAGTGAATGGACAACCTTCCTTTAATAGTGACAAGGCCCCTTGTGTATCCTGAAAATTATCTCAAATGTGTCGTCAATAATCTGCTCTTACTCATCAAAGCTCATTGATGTCAAAAACTTCCGGATACCGACAATTTTGTGAAGAGAAACCGTTTAATAAAATGTTATACATCGGCCATGCATATGAACCTTTTCAAAATACTTCCAGTTTCATTGTAATAAGGTAATTGAACTGCGCTTGGCGCTAAGGGATTAAATCCGCCCTACCATATTTGTAATGCAAGAAGACCAGAAATGCTCAGGTGCGTGCCAATAACAGTTTCAACACAAATGTTTGTTGTTGGTTTCTGCTTCCAAACATTTAACCATTGATTTCGCTAACATTTAGAACTTCCCTGTAACACTTGGTTTACACATTCCTTTTAACACTGAGTGTTAGTTAAGCAGAGAGTGTTGTTTGTTTCTGTGTTGCTGTTGTTGAAGCATGCTTTGTTAATTGTTTCTGCCGTCTTCCATGGTGGTTTCTAATTGTGGACTTTGTCCTCAGTTGTATTTTGATGTCCGTTAATTGATTCTCTGACATGCATGTTTCATCAGTGTTTTTGCTCAGGAAAACTCCCGCCTAATTGTGGCAGACGACTTTCTAAAATATTTAAGCCTTACCCATAATGCAGTATTTCTCCCAGATGGTAGTATTTACGGCCATAGTCACATTTCGGCATGCTAATTATCCACTATTATAACTGCATCGTCAAGTACATCTTGTAATCAACATTTACAGACGCAAGCTCCATAAATGTGTGACCTATAATTGCATTCCTTTCATTACTAAACACCTTTATAGTAATAACTTGTTTATGTATCTTATTTCAGTTGTTTCTTATATATGACAATTACAAAAATAGTCCTTATTCTTATACCACCTGAAACTGATGGATTGTTTAAGGCAGTGTTCTCGTGAAGGAGATTATTATACCAGGTGATTTTTCGTAACCATTCTTCTACAGTATTTGTTCTTGTTCACCGAACTTACGGAATCACGTTTGGGCGTATCAGAATAACATTTGTGTTTTCTGTTACGTTTTCCAAATGTTGACTGAGGAGGGCAAGTTTGCTTCCTTTTATTAATTGTACCCAGGGCGGGTCACATTTTAGGGTATATTGGCATTTTGGTATTTTCTTGGTAATTGTTATTGCATCACGCATAATGTTTTCACACCAATGAAAAACATATATCTGGTATTTACAGCTTCACATTGGGTCAGGAGGTAGAAGTTTTACTGTTTCTTGCACTTAGATTTATGCAGGTTCACAAATATAATGATGTACCGGTATTTTAAGAACGTGTAGGTTAGGCAATATTTAACAGGGTCAGTTGGCTAAGTGGGAATACGAGTATTATACAGTTTGGCCATGAGGTGAAATGTAATCACCTGTTATTAAGTAACATGTGGCAATCGGTGTTGCAGAATGCAGCGACGACGAAGTAGAAAGCACGGTCCGCCACCCGGTGGAGGCCGGCCAAAGCCACAGCCGAAACCAAAGCCGCAGCCGCGTTTTCCGCGCGGCCGCTGTCTATACGCTTATGATGCTCAAGACACAGACGAACTCAGTTTCAACGAAGGGGACATCATCGAAGTGGTCAAGGAAGGTGAGGTGTTGGCGTTTCTTCTTCCTGCGTTACTTCCAGCTAGTCTACACCCATCCACAGAGCTCAGTGGCTAGAGCATCACTCTCTCAATCAAGAGTGTGTAAAACCTTGGGCAAGTTCGTTCACTTCACGTTGCTCCAGGTCACTCGGCTGTATGAATGAGTACCTGGCTCTAGACAATTATGAATATTTGTGTACGAATAGTCTCTATGCATTAATTGCAGCATGCCTGAATTCTTCCCAGAGAAGTTGAGATGGTGTTCGATTGAACAGATCTTATTTAATTCTATTATATATATTTTAGAAGCTATTAGTTGTCAACACCCTTGAACAGAGTCCTGCTCTGGATATGAGTGTATAAATAAAGTATATTATTATTATTGTTCTATAATCGAGGTAGCGTGTGTATGCATGCATGCATGTGTTCAGATTATCCTCCGAGATGGTTGCAACTCAGGTGTCAAACTTTCAGGGATTCATCTATGACCTTTCAGACGAAAAATATAATCTTTTAAAGAAATATTCTGTTGGTTAAGGGTTCTTAACTGGTTTTCGGGTTCATACCAGATGTTAGATAGATGTAAATCGATTGTTCATAATGTTACACATGATTGAATTTGTGTTCTTTATAACGCTGCCCTGCGTACATGTTACTCTGCATAATTGTTATGAATGAGCATTTGCATAATTCACTATTTTGCTAACAATTAATTCTTACATTTTGCTAATGAGTTTTCATTTTGTGCTGGTAGCAAAAATCTAATGCAACGTGATCTTCCGTTTCAGACTCATCCGGGTGGTGGTTGGGTAAACTAAACGGCAAACAAGGATTGTTCCCAGAAAACTACATAACCAAGATCTGATTGCCACCAGGAGGCGCTATCGAGCTGAGCAAATTGCTGCAGTAGACGTTGGTACATTCAGGAACACACCGTGAATTGAATATGCTTAGAATAAAACAAACATTCACAGATGTCACGAAATAGCGATATTCGAAGCCAACGTTACCCAGAATGCATCAACACTTGCACTGACAGGGGTGGGCAGTGTGACATCACAGGCTTCCGTAATCCTTGGCCATGTTATGTTGTCTGCAAGTGAAACCGGCTACTGACCATATTCCTGAACATACTCGTTGCAAACATCCGTTTACGTAGCCCAGTTACCTGAATGGCAAATCAAGGTAATGTTCTTTGGGGCCAACGCGGCTAACTCTTGCCAAGTCTTGCCAAGTGGATGGTGAATTGAGGGCAGCCACTGTTCAAGAGAGCCACTGCCCACACCAAATGTCTGTTCTGTGTTGGTTGTACCATAGATGTGAATGACCCAGGAAGAGGCCATGAAATTCAGTTTCTCTGGTGGTTTCTTGAACAAGTTAGAACTACTTACGTAGCGTGACTAACATATGCAAACTTAATTACTGAATTGATTAGAATATATTATATCAAGTTGGCATCATGGTATCAAAATCATGGCTGTTTTTATATAAAAAGTTTCCACATGCACATTTTGGTGGGACAGAATCAACAGAAGTGTGCAGCAAAATCACCAACGGACACTTCTAATACAACGGCACTGTAGTGTTTTTATGGCTAACTTTGTACATATTTTATTACATCTGACTTATACTGAAGATGTGCAGTTTCTGGTTGCAGAAGTTTACCAGTTGGCTGGAGTGGTTGGTCAAGTGACATTGCATAACAAGTTCATGAAAAAAGCATTTCCACATATCTTCTTACAAAACTTAACTTATTTCAGAAAGATAATGCAACAGTGACCAATTCGTCTCTGGTGTAACAGTTCAGTTATCAAAGCAATGATCTTATAACTAAATGTGTCTGTTGTTAGGAGATATTTACTTTATCCCTACATATACTTGCAGCACATAGTTTTTGTCAAAATCCATAATTTTGACTTGATGTTCCATATTGGATTGTGTAAATGCATATATAATTTCCCAGTGATTGCCATCCTACATACCTATTCTGCTTGTATATCAGAAACATTTACCAGGCTATGTAATATAGCTGCATCAAAAACTGCTAGGTTTCGCTGGAAATTATTGAACAGAACCATCAGTCAGTCTGACACGTACTGGATCTCTCCAGTTTTATGGGTCTCTGCCTTAAAAATTATTTTCTCTTCTACAGCTATAAGTTTGGCATTCAATTTCATACATCTACGATAACATAAGAAAATCATTTTGTGTACTTTATCACGATGTTTCCACGTGAAGGGATAATGATACAGTAAATTAAATACAGAAATTCTGTCTGCATTGAATACATTTTCCGCTAAGAGTTGGTCTGTTTGTATACATCGTTGAGTGGAGACCACTCGACACCAAACACAAGTGGAACAGGAGTATAATTATTTGTATGTTGCAGACCTCTGTATTTGCATCCTAGGACTTGTACATGGTACTCATCAGCGTATAGTGGGTATATAGGGGTTGGTTTTCCATGATTTTATATACATAATTTGTCTGATTTTTTATAGCGAGTGTGATGTAACATTTATATCAGTAATATCATCCGTTCATTATTTCTCTATTCCGCACATATAAATTTATTTCAAGTTCCTGTTGTTGAAACATAAGCTGTACCATTTCTATAATCTCCATTATAGAAGAACTTCCTACGTGATGTTGTTTGTATGCCAAGTACTCTTTCCATGCAAACATTTTACTATTTAGAGATATTTTGCGCATGGAAGCTGCAAGTATACCCATGATTAGAGTAACTTTATTTGCAGTAATGATTCCAACATTGTTTATACACAAGTGATGTGGTTTGTGTCGGATTTAAGGGAGGTCTCATAAAGTAAAAAAACATGCTTAGCATTTGGTTCAAACCACCCTCTTCCTTCCCAAAATATGTGTTGTGCGACTTCAGATAATGCGCTGCCTATTGCTAATCAAATGACAGTCATTATTCTACCGAAACAATCAACACCCCATGTAAGAGGACAGGTCGCTGTATTTCTCCATTGGTGACAACATCTGTCAGCGTTACACCCAAAGTTGTTATATATCTGGAAATTGGATATCTCAATATCTGTTATTTCATTAAGCTGCTAAGAAAAATGTGTCACTTTCTGTTCAAGATATTCAACATAGACGGTTCTCATTAAAAGTAGCCTGAAACAACCTGATTCTGTCGACAAACACAAGGGATCCTACTGTCATCGACACCTTCATATGCACCCAAACAACCCCAAGAAAATTGGCTTTCTGTACAGAGTATGTATTATTGTCCTTAAATATGCCAATATCCCTTTCCAAATCCGTCTCAGAATGTAACACTGCAGTGAATATGTGGAAATGTGACGAGCCTTGGCCAGTTATCAAGACACTACCCACTGAGCTGCCCGGTCCTCATATCTGCAATAACGTCAGTTTACACCTACCGGGGGTACTTTGACGATTATTCTTGTGTGAAACTTTGAAATAACCAAACCACCACCTATACATGAAGCTATGTTCGTTTGGACTTCATAAACTTGTGCAAACTCTCCCCGACAACATAGCAACGGAACAAGATTGTATTGCGCAGGTCGCAACATTAGAACATAGAAACGGCTACGGTGTCATGTTCAGGCAGTGCGCACAGCTAAGAACACAACGTATTCAGGACTGGCATCCAGAATGACCTATATATTCCAGTGTATTCTGGACTGGCATCCAGAATGACCTATATATTCCAGTGTATTCTGGACTGGCATCCAGAATGACCTATATATTCCAGTGTATTCTGGACTGGCATCCAGAATTACCTATATATTCCAGAGGTGTAATGTCAATGCCAATCTTTTACCGTGCATTTGTACTGATCTATTGTAATTATTACTAGAAAATAAAATATATATTTTGAACAGACATCTTTCTAATACATTATTAGAAAGACTAATTAAAGATCACATGGTGGATTTTCTTGTTAAACATAACTTGATAAACACATCGGTTTCTAAAAGCGAGGTCATGCTTAACAAATATTTTATGTTTTTTGGAAGATATTACTAAGTGGGTATAAGAGGCATCACTAGCAGATATTATCTACTTAATTCGTTAGAAAGCTTTCGACAAAGTGCCACATCAAAGATTACTGCTTAAACTAAAGGCCCATGGCATAGGGATGGTATAATTAACTGGATAGAAAAATGGTTAATTGACAGAAGACAACGGGTAGTAGTTGATGGGGAGGCTTCAAACTGGAAATCAGTTTTGAGTGGGGTACCACAGGGATCAGTATTGGGATCTATATTATTCTTAATATATATCAACAATTTAGATGATGTTATAACAACATTTTGAGATTTGACAATGATACAAGTGTTTAGAAGGATTAAATGTGATACAGATAGACTGCATTTACAAAATGATCTTGACTGGTTGATCAAATGGTCTGAAAAATGGCAGATGTTCAATTTTGAGAAATGTAAATGCCTCCACACAGGACATGGGAACAGCGGTAGAATATACAATGGGGGGTACTGTACTAAGTACTACTGTAAAAGAAAAGAACCATTAATGCTGATATGAAGGTTTCAGAGCAGCGCGGAATTGCAGCTTCAAAGGGAAATCAAATCCTTGGATTAATTAGGCGAAATATAGCGTATAAGGAAAAAGAACTAATAATACTGTAAAAAACAATAGTGAGGCCTCATTTAGAATATTGTATACAAGCGTGGAGGCCATACCGCAAGGACATAGATATGCTAGAAAAAGTAGAGTGACTAAAATTATACAAAATACAATACAAACTTTTGTAATCAGATATTTGACAGTTTAAACTATGCAACATAAATTTACGATATTTAATGGAAAAAAATCCCTTTATGTAAATGGATATCCATTATATATGCTGAATTATATACTTTTGGGCTGTTCCACACTGAATGTCATGTTATGAGGTAGTGCATCATACAATATATTTAAAGTTCCCCACTTTCTCTGTTTAACACCCATTTAAAGCACACAGATTAGGAGATCTTCATTGATGTGTGTGCATGTGGTTTTTGGATTGAGAAATAGTCCAGTAGCTTTAGAAGTGTTTTCTACTTTATGGAGTAGGAGTTCTGCAATGAACGGTGCAATGTCGTCAGCAAAATTCAGATCAGATAGATGATGGGCTGGATTTCTGGTGCTTTGTAGAGTTTAATCCAACGTCATCCTTGGTGAAAAACAGAAGCTGTTATCATTGTACTTCTTTTGGTAAAGTCTGCAGTCAACCAAATTGTGACATTTTTAAATATTATAACTGCTTATCAGCCCATCTCAATTATCAGACAATAATTTTATGGCAATTTTCAGTGCATGTGTTTGAAAAACGAATGCAGTTACTTGCACCAAAGGTAATTTATTTTTACAGTAGTATCAATGTGATACAAATTACAATATGCCAATGTTTTGGCTCAGCAGGTATATTTAATACCTGTAATGTAATAAAGTAAACAAATATACAGTTCCATTATTTATACTCGAGGTACTTTAGTTTTGTGTGGTGCCCAGGTCTGTTGCATTATGGGAAGTCAGTCTATAATACTGAATGTCCACTATCAACACAGGTCAACATGCACATTTATATCACGTATTCAATATAAAATAACCATAAGTTAGTCTATATATAACTAGGACAGCATTTAAGATAACCCTAACCTCAGCACTTCTGACTAGCGTAATTTAGCAATAACTATTTACCCTAAAAATATAGCATTCTTTTTGTCAATTTTGTTTAAAGAAAATGGATGCAATATTGAACTTATCCAGTATATCCTTTCTTTGTTTTGTAATTGCATTCCAGTGGCTGTCCAACAAGAAGTTGCCACACAACTTTTCTACAATACATCCATTTCATTGGCCATTCCAATAGCCAATGAGGAGCTGCCACACATCCTGTTTCACTTTGAAGTTTGTTGGTGTTTCATTGGTCGTTCCATCAACCAATGATGAGCCACCACACAACTTCTCTACTGTACAACACATCCTTTTTCACTTTGCTTGCATTTCATTGGCTGTCCCGTTAACCAATGAGGTGTCACCACCCGAGTTCTCCACACCACTGGCAGGCCCTTCATTCGCCACGTCCGACTTCATGCTGTCGCCCAAGGAAACATCCGCTTGAAAAAGAACAAAACATGCCATTAGATAATCGGTCTGTATCAACTTGTATCGGACTCTGTTTTCTGGCGTTTTGGCGGAGAAGGCCTGCTGCAGGCCTCTGCTTCCTCAGTCTTCCTGGCCGATGATTCGGTTTCTGGTTTGTGTTTTGAAGAGCCAGATAAAAGAGCAGCTGAAAGGAAAGAAAGTATTGCATCACTGACGTGTGCACATTGTCTATCCTTCGAAGGAGCTACAAACAAAATTCAGACAAACACCACAGTAAGACAATTTCCTTAAATTGTCTGCAAAGAACAATATTGTGGCTACATGGATCTTTTTTTTATATAAATCACAGCAGTTGAAATGTTGCAATACAACAGCAGATTACCATATGTATGAGCATTACATTATTTTTAGTTTGATGGAATAATTTTTTATCAAGAACATAAACACTTTATCTTTGCCAAAAATTGGTTTTTGTAGGTTTCAAATCATCAGATTTCAATGGTGATCTCCCAAATTTTGGGAAAAATAAAGATTTTATTTTACTAATGCCTCTTGCGATGAAATCAAATTGTTCTAATTTTTCTCATGATATTGCAGAAGTTGGAAAATTCTTGTTTTTTTCAAGTGTCGTTCATCTATCTTTTTACCACATTTCATTTATTCATTTATAACAGATATGGAGATCCAAGTTTTTCTTTTCCACTTGAAACCTTGTTTTATTTGCTTTGGCATCAAGTCTTCCTTATGCTGTAAAATTAATCTTGTTTTAGGCATGATGATATGATCGCTTGTAATGAGTCGATACCACTACATCTGCCGAGACCGAGTCTGGCACCCGCCATCGTAACACATTGCATCAACATTTCCCACATAAGGTCAAAGGTTATTTGAGTGACAGCTATTACAATGTTATTAAGTCCATTTGCAACAGGAAATTGCAACTGTGTGATCTCAGACAGTCTGAATCCTGCGACAACAGTATATATTTGCACATGAAAAATTATTAAAATTTCAGCTGTTCGAAAACACAGTGTACCCAAATATTACACTGGTAGGCAAAAGCGGCTTACGAATTATAGAGTAGCAACGACCGACGAGCGGGTGACAAAGTGAGCAGGTAATGTTTCTAGATTCACGTTACGGACCTCACCTGTCTTTAGCACGTAGACGTCGTTGTGATATTCTCGACACTGCATTGTCTCTGCGTCGAACCGTGATGACCCCCCAAACACCACCAGACTGTTGCCCACGACGGTGGCAGAGTGGACCCCCCGTGCTTTTGGCACGTCCCCTTGAATGCTTGGCTGCAGCCATTCCCTAGTCTCTATAAGAAAGAAAACCGGCCTTATTTGTATTACCAAAAATAGATAAGCAAGCAAAAAACGTACAACTCGAAACACGTCCCAAAATACTAATTTTAGTGGTTACTAACACCCTATGACTGGTCCAATGGAAATGATCGATATCATTTGAAAGCTTAAACAATCATCAACTAACGTAACTAAAGTACCGCAATCGGAAGATTTGTGTACTGAGTACCCACCGCCAACATCGTTGGGAATCGTACAGAACACCAACAATGTTACGATTGTAGGTCTGTTTACAGGTGTTATATGAATTGTTTCCAAGGAATCTAGATGACGCTAGAATAACAGAAAGTGCAAGCTTTCATACCATACCAAGGTCATCGGGATTGGACGAGCCGTGAGGGTGCTAGCGATCTTTGAATTTATTGTTTCCGCATGTGTTTGGAATTATACTTTTTTTTCACTCGCTTATCTATTTTTGGAATTAGGGGCGATACCTTCCGTTCACAACGACACCCCAAAAATGTATAGCATTACGGGGGGCAGTTTGGTCGTCATTATGTATAGCAGTGAAAATAAATCACTACGTTGGCACCACCTATCGAATGGAACATATATTAAAGCATATACAACACGTACAAGCATGCCACCAAAGAATATCTTGTTCAATACAGGTATATCTTATAGACAGTATTTTTAATAACTATCAAAAATGTCCATCTTACTTACACAGATACAGAAGACGGTTTCATGTAGTATTTTGTATGTGATATAAACATGACGTAAATTTGAACTGTTTTTCATTTAACATGCGTTTTAAAATTGTATTCCTTAATTAACTTGTAGGAATTATTAATAAATGGTGCTTTTTTATGAGGGGGTAAAAAAGGAACTTCTAAAAAATTGCCTAGAAGAAAAGTTTAACATTAGGAATCATCTCAGAACATGATGTCTGATATCAGATGAAATTATTTTCATCTGGCCTCAGCCCCCCATCCCAACGCCAGACAAAACTGCCTCTGACCACCCTCCCCCAAACAAAAGTAATTTCACCTGATATCGGACATCAATGTTCTAAGATGATCCCCTAGCGAGATTATAGCTAAGTTCTTTTCTATAGTGTTACCTGTGTCGAATATATGGAAGTCATTGAAGTGTTCATTGCTAGGACTACGACCTCCGAGAATGACGACCCGTCTGTCGGCGATGGCCGTTGCCGTGTGGAACGACCGAGGCTCCGGCTGTCGCCCGGCAACCACCAGCTCTTTCTCCCACTTCCTCGTCACTGAAAGGGGGCAAAATGAACTCCCATCATCATAGCTTTATGTAGAGACCCGTCCACCCGTCATATGGACGGGTAGTTCGTTTTTGGACGGGTTGAAATTAAAATTTGGACAGGTGACAATTTGAGGAGCAAAAAACCTTCTTCAATATTGCCAGTCACTGTTATTCATATGTCCAGTATGCATTAAAATGTGTCACACGTACACATATATGTACTTATTATATGTTTTGAGTGGATTGTATATGCAAGAGCAGATGCAGTTATCTACCTGAACATTTGTGGATTGGTCAAAATTTTTTCAGGCATAATGGCCTGTCCATCATCCAGTATTAAAATGGCTTGTTTCGTGCAATATGGTATGATTAATTTTGTTTAACACAGCGGATCTTAACCCCTGGGTGGTGACCCAAAACTGGGTCGGCAGGCTATTTTGAGTGGGTCGCCAAGAGTTTCCAGCAACTCAGAATTTTCCTTTTTTTCCTGTTTGCTCATGATTCGTGGTGCATGCGAGATTAATAATTTATGCCATTTGAATATTGCACGAATTTGAAATGTTGCGTCAATAATAAATTGAATATCACATGGAATTGTAAATTCATACGACATTTGGTGTAAACTGTTCAACTCGCATGCATTTGATTTATATTCCGTCTGATGCCGCCAAAATGTGCATTTGGTAAAAATCTGTTTAGTTTTCGACACACTACATATATTAGTCTTCAAAGTACAGTTTCACAGACAAATACCGCTTAAGTCAGCAGGTCCGGGAAACCATCTTTTCTGTTTGGTTGTCAGCCTCCTTAGTATCACCAATATTATGAAGTTGGTGTAATATTCTTCAAACGAAATATATTACGACTTTACTGCGGAATTTGGGTTGCAGCAAAAAAAGGTTAACCGCTGGTTTAACAAATAAATTAATGCTTCAAAAGAAAATCTGACAATGTCACATAGCGAATAGATTTTGCTGCGACACATAACCTGAATGCAACCCCAATAAATCACCTGATCATCCGTTATACTGATCACTTTATCCATAAAGGTTGATATAAAATTTACACAGAACTGTTCACCCTTTAGCAGACGTGTTCATTCAGCGTCTCTGGGAAGCATTCAGCCATCACATAAATAAACTATTAATCGCTGTGTCAAGATTATTCGCTCATTAATATATCTTTAGCCCTATACTCAGGTACTAATTTATACAGCTGAGGCAACGTGGAGTGACAAACATTCCCCAGGTTAGGAATGGCAGCGGAAGGGTTTGAATCCCAATGGTGTCACCTAAGCTGATGGTGTTCTATTTATTTACCCCTCTTACCTGTGTTGAAGATGTGAAGGTCGTTCGTCCGACCTTCAGAGTCGCGACCTCCGAATATGACGAGGTAGTGTTTGACTGCACACATGCCATGTGCGGCGCGAGGGGTTGGAACCCCAAGGTTCATCTGTAGAGGGTTGGACCAGGTTCTTGTCCCTACATCACAAACATACATCAATGTGTCACCTGGTTTATGACGGCAGCTCCAATCTTTCAAATAACCTACCTGTGTCAATACGTGAACTGAATAGTGAGGCACCTTTTAAGAGTAAAAAAGTAAAGGTATCCAGACCTCAGGACTGCTCAAAGCGCTTTAAATACATCCCTGGCAGACCTGTTCAATCAAACACCATCTCGACTTCTCTGGGAAGCATTCAGCCATGCTGCAAATATCCAACACTATCTATCGCCAGGTACTCATTCATACAGCTGAGTGAACTGGAGCAATGTAAAGTGAATAAACTTGCCCAAAGTTTGACACGGCAGCACAGGATTCGAACCCGGGTTCTCTCCATCGAGAGTCTAAAGCCCTAGCCACTGCACCACTGTGGTCCACAAGAGTGCATTTTAAACACTATTTTAGTCAATATTTTAAATACGAGAATGACTTTTCAGATTTGGCATTATGCCTTTTTAGTTCTGAATAGTTATATGACAGAATTATAATTTAAGAACAATCTTTTTAAAACTTTTTATTATTATTATTTTACATTATAATGTTAAACGCATGGTAGAGCATAAACTAGATTTGGCGCTATTTAAAAGTAAATATTTTATTTGCAGTCAGGATGCGGTACGCTGCTGGTGAAATTGATGACCAAGTTGGAAACTGAAAGATTTCACTATTTTTTAACACAATTATTAGAACTTTAACTTATTTTCTGTTTCAGTAACCTACGATTGCCTTCTTTAAACAGGAACTGAACTGTGGCAACACAATCCCACAATTCAGTTCCTGAAGAAAGCAACTGGTGCTATCGAAACATACAAAATTATAGTCTTCATATTTGTGTCAAAAAGTAAATTGGCATAATCAGTAGGCTCAAAATATTACTTGGTGTATAATACTTTTTTCAAGTCAAGTCTAAAGCGTTTATTCAAACCAATCAAACAATTCAAGTGTAGAAGTGAATGAGACACACAAAACCTACGGGTGACAAGTTTGAAAGGAGAAGCATAGAAGTAGCATTACTTATAAAGGCATGCTTCTCCTTTGTTGACAGTTTCTAGCAGCTTTTGTTTTACATGATGTTAAGCATTTCCAGGGCACACTTTCTTCAAGTACTCTGGAGTTCATTTACAGAAAAAACAATGTAATGTTATGAACAACTAACCGGTCTGGTACAAACCCTAAACCAAGGGTAAATTTTGAAAAAATAAAGGTGCCAGTTTTCATATGAGGGGTTGTAGATGAATCGTGAAAGTTTGGCATCCGAGATGAAAACCGGCGAGGAGGAAAATATTAACATACCGATATGTACACACGTAAACTCTATTATAGTTAGATCTGTGGAGACAACAGCAAGTATATAACTGACCTGTGTTGAAGACAAACAAATCATTAAACCAACGGAATTGGGCTCCTTCCTTTTCCTCATCTTCACTGTCCTCATTTTCGTCTACATCTTCTTCATCCAACTGGAGACAATCACACAATCATAAATAAATGTCTGACCATCAGAGCTACTTTTCTCATACACCAAAATTAGGTGATCTTTTAAGTGTTTCAAATAGAATCAAAATAAAATAATAACTTTGCCCCATATGGCCACACCAACTAATTGGATATGTCATTATGGAATCACTTAGCTCCGTGTTTTGAATAATTTTGAAATAGTTTTAATTACAAACGCATGGAGTATGTCAGTATATACACTTTGTGTCCACTGAGGTATATTCCAAGGTAAATTTAGTTTATTTGACATAATTTAACAAAGAGTGGTTTCGTATAAGTTCACAAAAGTAAAAAAGCGTAATGTTTTGTATTGGTTCAAACAGGTGTGGAACTTAAGATTTCTAGTAATCCAAAATGGCTTGCTTGCTTTCACCATGGATCAGTGGCTTCTGATCTACCAATTGGCAATGTTTAAAAATAGCTATTTTATGTTATTTACTTACACTGTTACATACTTCCAGAGCTACCTACCAATTGGAGAAATGTGGAAATTAGAGTTATTAGCTAACCTCCATCTATGATTCCACTGTGAACGGTTTAAAACCAAAATGCTGTAATGCTACTTTATATCTCATGCCCTTAATGTTGCATTGCACCATGGGTAGGTGTCATGTCAGCCAGTGTACATAGCAATTTATTTCCCCATGACACATGGTGACAACCCAATCACCACTCACCCAGAAATAATGCTACAAATTGTTTTCTCTTGATGTGTCTACCCAAAAAATTAAGAGTGTTTATAGCATTACAACAGTGGCCTCTGGGACTGTTGGATCTGGGCAGATCTGGTGCTAAACTATGACACGTGACCGGTCATGCAGCCGTTACACCGTCCAGTCCGCATTAAATAATACATATTTAATACCATTGGAACGACAACATAACATTGTTTTCAATGGTATAAAGTTTTTAAAAATATTCCTTAATTTTTTTGACAACATTATTGTGTGTGTGTGATTTAGCAATAATGCGCGCCAACATTTTCATGCCGACTGCATGTTGCACTGGTAGTTTTCACACACAGGGCGCAGCAAATTGAAAACCCACACTTGTTAACATATTTGGATCGTCGTGATTTTTAGTCAACCAATGAGGAGTTGTGATGGTCTTTATTGCTGATGTTGCACGAAATCGATGCTGTCAGAGAATCAAAAGTTATGAGTAGAAGTGTAAACATGTCGGTCGGTTTACCTATGTTATCGCCTGAAATACAACTTTGTGCATCACTGATGCCACTCATCAGTTTTCCACTATTCAAATTATGTATGTTGTATGATAAATAAACATGATTTTCAAGTGCGGAAAGTGTTTTTTTCCGATGTCGCATAATTTTTGAACAGGATTGCGATAAACAGCCTGCATGTCCAGCAACCATGCTAGATTTTGTTACATGCCCGTCGCGTGTTGTCTGGTCACCTGCTTGGATGGTTGCAGAAAAATGTATTATTCGGACTCGATTAAATTATCAACCATTATCGATTACTGATCTGGTATTTGAATAAACGGATTACTATATAATAATCAAATTAATAAGAAGTAATATATTGAAAGTAAAAGTTAAACACACATTGTTGTTTTCATAGTGATTTAAATGGAGAGAACCAGACATTTTCTCCATGAAGGAGGCAACATATCAATGAGCAAGTTGATTTTATTTTATACACCATTCTCCCCTGAAAACAATGATGTCAAACTTGTTCACGTATCTTGGATAATTATCTCATTATGTATAATTCTGTAGTAACATCCCTATGCAAAAAAAAACAGAATGGCAGCGTGTGGCGTCCCTGGATGGATTTATGCAAATTTTTGAAATATCTTCTGTCAACGATACCTATTTTTGTGTTTCGAAACTAACGTAACAAACTAAAGTAACAAATTTGGTAAAAATTTCAATGTAAATTTATTTGTGAAGCAGTTACTGTCGTTGAAAGTAACATTAAGTTTGTTGCCGCTAAAAATGCGTCGTGGCGCAAAGTGGGCGAAAATATATGCCACTGTCGGTTCACTCCAATTCGAAGCATTCAAAGTACATTTTCTCGGACAAATATCACACCAATTGGCATGTCCGTGCATATTATATCATTTATCCGCTTGTCTGCCTCTTTGTTATCACGAGCATAAAGTAAATTAGTAGCTATCCTTCCAAAATTGTCAAATTTGACAATGTTTGCGACTTGTCCACCATCATTGGTTTTAATTTACAGGGGGTAGCCGACTTCTATATCAAATAACCAATGAACTGCGCTTAATTGGTGATTCCTACGTGTTTCCCAATGACTACAAGATGTTGACGTCATTCAATGTTAATCAACCAATAGGGATCCATAGCACTACAGCACTGGGTCTGTGTCAAGTGCAGACTAATACAGTAGTCCCTGCCTTCAGCGGACACATCTGTATCCAGGCATAATTGTCCGCTCATCGCAGTGACAGGCATTTCGGTGCGGGAGTTCAGACTTCAGTACAACCAGTACATAGACATGGTAGAAATACATCTATGCATTATTTGATAGTAATCCAACCATAGGCATATTTATTATCCCTATATTACAGTCAAGTGTAAATACACAGTAGAATGCATTTGATGTCAATAAAATGTATGATATTCCACTATATTGTTGTCCAGAATATTAATTTTCTATGTTTGTGACAACATATATTTAATCAATCAACACCACAGTCACATAATTTTCAAGATAATTCAATGGACACCAAAATAAACACAACTTGCAATTGTAGAAAATCAATAGTTTTGAAGATACAGCTTAAAAACTGCAAGGACCCAGAAATGTTTAGATGTTTGTCTGTGGCACTGGGGAACAGGGACACATGCCTATTTAAAACTGGCCGGGGTTTAATGGTTTTAATGTGTTCTAATGAAACGGCTTCCATGTGCTATATTGTAAATGGCATTAAAATGTGAATCACAGGCTTTGAATAAAAAGTATACAAACAAATTAGGAATTCTCATTCAATATGGCCGCAATTTTGTAATATGCTAATTATGCGACAATTATGTAAATTTGTAGCAGTAAAATCAGCTCTGATGAAACATATGTATGTTGCACTTTCTAAAACACTTATACATTAAACATTTAATGACATATCTCTTGTTACTTTCTAGGATCCACTATGGCTGCCATATTATGTTAATTAGGTTATTAGATATGCAAATTACACCAGCGAAAATAAAAAGTAGATTCGGCATGTCAAAATATGTACATCAACCAAATTTGAAGTAATTAGCTCAAATAGTGATTTAGCTGTGAAAACAATGAGACTAATGGTAAAATAGGGGTACATCAGGGGCCAGTTTCATGAAGCGGCTAAGAACATTCTTAACCATTTCAGTACTACAGCCCTGATCAGCTGTGACCACTGAATATTGTGTTGCCAGTGAATATGCAACATAATGGACTACCTCACTTC
Source organism: Escarpia spicata (assembly GCA_963995525.1). Classification (NCBI taxonomy): domain Eukaryota; kingdom Metazoa; phylum Annelida; class Polychaeta; order Sabellida; family Siboglinidae; genus Escarpia; species Escarpia spicata. Next base: position 5,797,251 of record OZ023216.1, read on the forward strand.
AAGACAAGATTTGAGCAACAAAAATGCATTTTACTTGGGATGTAGAGCCCACATTTCGCTCTCTAACTTAATCTCTTAATAAACGTCATTCATTTGGCCTTCTTTCATCACTATTCATGACTTGTGTTGGTGCTTGCATAAATGCATTTTATGAATAGGAATGTTACATATTTTCGGAAAGTATGATAATCAGCGAATAAAATGAGCCATATCATTTTACATTCCGTCGTCATGGTAACCAAGATTTCAACGTTTTTGCAGTTGTTGAACTCAGGTGTATACTAAGTTCGCCGACATCGTTATTATGTCGATTGTTAACATCTGACAAAGATTCTTCGCTAAAACTATCAAATAATCTGTCCAAAACATACAGTGGTAAATTGCTAGTTGAAGTAATGCTGTCTGCCATTGTGGCCACCGCAGATTTTGATAATCCATCATTAAAAACTGCGAAAATCACTGTACAACTATTATTCTGCGATAATAAACGATGACCACTGCTGAATAGCTAATTTATTTGCCTTGACAACCATAGACAAGTGGCTCCATGTAGTGAATAATTATCAATAAAAACGATATGAATAGCAGATATCGTCAATGCCGAATAACCGGCCTGTCGTACTGAAGCATTACAGAAAATGCGCCCCGAAAACCGGCCTGTCGTACTGAAATAGTTAACGCTAAGATGATTGTTTTTAGTAAATTACGCGTTTTTTTATATGAGCAAACATAGGAGTTACACAAAACTTGTGACGCTAAGTAACTGCTTAACTTTAAGTACGCTTCATGAAACCGGCCCCAGTTGAATAGAGTGATCCTATTCTTTCCGTGTTAATTTCCATGCACACCGTTCCAACGAAAACGCCCAGGGCAGGTATCTTTACAACTTAATACCTCTGTCATTAATTGTCAAATTTTCATGAAATAAAAAACATATACTTCAGAAGTAGTTGCTTATAAGTTATAGCCACAAGAACAAATATTTAAGTAATGCAGCTCTTAATTTTCATGTGGTATCTATCTTCGAGTTTAGTGCATATCAAAGTATGTCATGATATGAAAATGTCCATGTTTTCTTACTTCCGCAGCAGACTGGGGCCCAAAACCCCCAAAGATGTAGATCTTGTCTCCAATGACAGTTGCACCATGTTTGTCTCTGGCGCTCGGAGCCGTCCCTTCTGTCTTTGTCTTCTCCCAGGTGCTGCTCTCTGGTGACAGAATACTTCATTATAAGCTATTATCAGTCAAAATGTAGAAAGGCAAGTTCTTATATCTAGCGCAGTATCCAGTCCTCAGAACTACTCAAAGAGCTTTACACTGTACTCCCTGGCAGACCTGTTCAACAGAAGTTTTTACCACTGCGCTACTGCGCTCCACACAAATGTATAATCCAGATTTCCAGACATGTTGTGGAACAAGCATTTATACATAATATTGATGCATGAGTTTGTATATTACAAAACAGTTCCTTCTCTGTTTGTTTGTGCACCCACATCTCCGTTAGTTTTGCACTGAAATTTGGCAGAGATGGTACGTAGATTTAGACATTTTCGAAATTCATCGGGGGGTAGAGAACTTGGGGGGCTCAATATTTTAAAAGGCTGTACGTGGAGTTCCAGCTGTGGAATTTAATGTTTTTCATTGTAAAGATAATTATGCCATCTACAAATATGTTGCTGGATGTATGCAGAAATTTTGAATAGTTTTTAAGTTATTGATGTTTGAAAATCCTCAGCGCTTAACATGCACTAGGTCTACCTGTCGCTGGTCATGTCCGCATTTCATATATTTCTTAAGCTGGAACTATGTGTCATTTTGTTATTTAGCATCAACATTATCGCCTGTCAAGTTAGTGTCAAAAGTGATATTGGATAACTAGGAATACGACATATCTATATTATAAAACAGTTCATTCTCTGTTTGTGCACCCACATCTCCGTTAGTTTTGTATGTATTGGGCTGAAATTTCAACCAAGCATCTGCTGTTGCTGGTTACGTCAGTTAGACGGGTGAGCGATTGAGATTTCTGGAAAAAGGTTATCCTAACAACTAAGCCAGTGACCAGTTAAATATGACTGCCTTTTTTCCCCAGGCAACGTCACATAACTCAGCTAGTCTAAAATATGAAGATAATTACATAAATAGTTATAATGTATTAAAATTAATTAAAATATATTATGTGACCACTAAATACTGCATTCCCAGTGAATATGTAAGACAGTGGACTACCTCACTGCAAGTCAAGATTTGTGCAACAAAAATGCATTTTATGAATAAGAATGTTATATATAATCACGGCCTGACCCAGAGACCCGTCCACCCATCATTTGGATGGTTAAAATTAGGAAATTGCGTTTTTGGATGGTTTGAAATTGATTGTGGACGGGTCTGTCCATCCCGTTTTTTGTGCGGATGAAACACTTGCGTTGACTAAATAATCTTACGTCAACGTCAGGGCGGGAGATATAACAAGCACTTAAATTGCTGATTACAATGCGATCTTGGAAAACGAATGGAATTCCACGTAATTGACATTTCGAAATGGAATTTGTGTAAACGCTGAAAAAATAGAATCACCAATACCATAAACGATACTGAGTTTTTTGGCGACATTTTGAAACAAGCATGATTACTATGCAACGGTATTCGTTTATTTTGGTGGACTGATGACGCAGGATTTTTTAAACGCGCAAGGGAAATCATTATGACTGTCATCAATCATGGCGCCACGCCGGTGCTACATTGTGTCAACCAACTGATGTAAAGAGGGATGCGGGCGGAAGGCGCTAACATAAACTGTTTCGCGATCGTTGTCTGGCTGTCCGCTAAGCGCGTTGAAGACATGTTGCTAATTAAATGGGAGCAACAGGTCAAACCCATTAGTTACGCAGTCATCAACATCACGTACACTCTAGCCTAATCAACTCTAGTATGATAAATGACGGGGGGGGGGGGAGCGATGGAACAAAACCATTATATTAATTACACTGGGTCAAAACCATTAGTTACATTGTCATCAACACCACCTACACTCTAGCCTACTCTAGCGATGAACCAAAACCATTACATTAAACTGTCATCGACATCGCCTAGACTGTAGTAACTGTAATTATACACTAAACTCCTCAATAAATACACTAACTTAGTACAGTCAGTTGGCCTAACACTACAAGTACAACATTCACTACATTTTTGCATTACACATTTCTTTTGGGTTGGCGGTGGCGTCCTTTCGCTGTCAGCCATCATTTCATGCAGCGTGACTTCGTTTTGTTTGATTGAGGAAATGCGATTTTTTCATAACGCTGTTTCCTATTGGTTACATTACGACCAGACTCAGCGAATGAAAAACCATGTCACAACATGCTGCATACATATGCTGCCACCTGTTGAATATAGTGCAACCTAAATTTCAGTGATTACCCAACATGGTCACAGTCCGTAATATTTTCATCCCTCACCGTAATTTGAGGTGACTTTCCGGAATGATTCCGGACAATCCGGAATGGTAGGCAGGTCTGTTAGCCACTTCATGACACCTGCCCCTGTTCTATACGCTTTCCCCAATGGAAGAGAAGGCATGTTTTATCTCTCTATCAGTGCTTCCAATGTGCCAAGTCAATAAGGTAAATAAAGACTAGTTGCCACTGTGCCTGTCCATGGGTGACTGATTGTTTGGAAAGACTAAATGCTTTATGCAACATGAATGTGCCAGCACTGTGGACAGGACTGTGGCAGGACAGGCAGACAGCTGTTATCTGTCCATGTTCACCAGAAAGAGTCACTGTCTGACTATAACACCTCCAAAAATGGGGAGTATGAGAGGGAAGGTGATTTCAGAGGGAAACAGCCTTGGTTTTCATAATGAAATAAAAAAAACAGTTCTGGGAGTTTCACCCACAAAACGATGGGAAAGTAATTGAATTGTAATTTAACAATTAAGGCAATTACAATGGCCAATTACGACACACACAAAATCAGTTACAATTACGACACTTTCAAATATTTCAACATAATTGTAATTAATTACACAATTACGAATTACAATTGACCCCAACCCTGTTACAAGGAAAATCCATTATTTTTTTTTAGTTTCTCACGGCTTTATAACAGAACCTCTGTGAGTTTCACCCTGGAGTTTAAGAATGTCAACATCGTGTAACATTGAAAATTACCAAAATCATGTACAAACAAATGCATTCGTTCACTCAAAGTAAACCAAAATGTAACTTTGTCACTAGCCACATTGATGTGCTACATATAAAAAGCAGTTATTTGACCGCACCTGTGTCAAAGACGTAGATGTCGCTGAACCAGCCCGAGTTGCGACTCAACCCACCAAACAGAAACAGCGACTTGCCAACTGCTGACAGCGTCGCTCCAGATCTCGGGGCGGGCACGTCACCTTTGACCTCTGCCTTCCTCCATCTACACTCATCTACAACAAAGCCAGCAACAATTTATAAAATAGTTCTTACCTTAAGAATGGTCAATAATTGCCCAAGTTGAGCACTGAGACCGTCTCAAGGTTAATTTTCTGTAGTGGTATTCCATTGTCTATTGATTTTGCTGCTATTGTTGTTGCTGTTATTGTTTTTTTCTTCTTCTTTATCTTGTCTTTTCTGGTTTGCCTAGACTCCAATCTCTTTGGAGGCAGGACTTCAGCTGATTGATTGTCTGTGCTTCAACTGTGTCTTCTGATAGTGCATTCCAGGATCTATCTACACGGGTGGAGAGGAAAGAGTGTCTGATTCCTGCTGATGTCTGTGTTACTGGTTTTTCTCTGTGACCTCTTGTGGTTCCAGTGGCTTTTAGGTACATCTGCTTTTGTGGACAGAGTTGGCATTTACAGTCCTGGTCGATTTGGTCAAGTCCCTTGATAATTTTGAATGATTTTTGTGTGTGGCGAGTTTTAGTCAGTCTGTTTAGTTAATAACTTATTGTACGTTTTGTATAATTTTCCCCAAAACATTTTATATTGATAACATTACGTTTAGAAACACTAGATTGCCGGAAAAGGAATTAAAATGCTTCCTATAAAATAAATATTTTTAGTAGCATTTTTTAATCATTGTTCATGTTTATGCACTATTTGAATGCATGTGTACCACATACAAACTGGATGCATGCATGCTAGCCAAAATCCCCAAGAGCAGAAGGAAATATCTACCAGAGTAAATTAACTATTCCAAGAGTCAAGACCAGATTCTGGTTATGGTATATTTTGTAAAACGTTTTTCAACTTTTTGTTGTCTGTTATTAAATCGTAATTATTCATAGAACTGTGCAATGCGTGAACTTGGGACATAAAAATGCCTAGGGCTTATATTATATAAGACGTCAGTGATGAGAAGTTGTCACTGCCAATGAATTACAGTGGCTGTCACTGTCGGTAGTAACAGACCTGCCTACCCCACAAAATTCCTGTCAGTAATCCATCTTCCCATTTACACTGATTTTCATGAATATAGGCTTCCTGTCAGTAACTGTTCAGAACCGTCAGATATTGTCACGGGGGGGGGGGGGGGGGGGGGGGGGTGGGTGGGTGTAGCGACGGCAAAACCATTACATTACGCTGTCATCGACATCGCCTAGATTCTAGTGACTGTACGATAGGCTGTAAATGATAGACTAAACTCCTCAATAAATACACTAACTTAGTCTTAATACAGTCAGTTGGCCTAACACTACAACACTCACAAAATTTTTGCATTACACATTTGTTTTTGGTTGGCGGTGGCGTCGTTTTGCTATCAGCCGCGTGACTTCGTTTTGTTTGATCGCGGAAATGCGAATTTGTCATAACACTGTTTCCTACTGGTTAGATTACGACCAGACTCGGCGAATGAAAAACAACATGCTGCATACATATGCTGCCACCTGTTGAATATAGTGGAAGCTAAATTTGAGTGATTGGCAAACATGGTGACAGTCCGTAATACCGTAATTTGAGGTGACTTTCCGGAATGATTCCGGACAATCCGGAATGGTAGGCAGGTCTGTAGTAGTGACATCCGACTCAATCTTGACTTGAGTTGAGGGTGACCAGCGACGGTCCCGGATGGTTCGGCCCCCGACATGTTCAGCCCACAGCGACAGATGGTTCGGCCCACATAAAAAAAATCCGCTTGCAGGGTCGGATGTTTCGGCCCATTGATAATTATTAAAGTAGCGGTCGCCTCAGCCCACTGTGTTTGATTCGGCCCGTTGCGTTTAAAGATTGTTTTTTTATGTTTCACAATAAATTACCTACCACCACTTTATTGTTTGTTGGTTTGTTTGAACTGGCACTCTTACCTGGATTGCTTGTATATGTGGTATTTGTTTGTTTGTTGCAAAGTATCCTAGCAGTAAGCTAAACAAACACGGTAACGGAGCACACGGCAATGTGCTCACTCCCTTTATCTAGTTGATGCCGATTGAACAGATAAAAAGTGTGACCACACTTTTCAAAGATGCATTGATGGAGGTGTTATTCTACATTTCACAGCTCTATTGTAACTATTTTTCAAGGGCTGTAAAAAAAGCCTGTATGATGATGACGGATGTGCCTCCTTTCCAGAATAAACATAATTATTATTGCAAGCTATACATTGAAACATTACGTGTAAATATATAGTATTTACCAAAAATACGCAAGTCAAAATAGTTGCATGCAATATAAGAATTGTTGAAACATTTATCAAATCAAGTACTTCGATTTCCAGAGCAATTATAAGTGAGGTTAAGGGTCGCAAAAGTCAGATTTCTAAACAGAAGCAGGACGATGGTTCGGTCCATAGGCCTAGGCATGATAGAGCCCGCCGACACCAGTTACAGAAACTGTTGATTCGGCTCACGCGAATGCAAGCAGGTCACGGTTAACTGGTTACGTGAACGGATTGTTCGGCCCCATGGCCATAGGGGGCCGAAACATCCGACTCCCAGCAGGGGCGAATGAGTGGACTGGATTGGATATTAATTACGCCCTGGCTATTTCTCGAGCAGCTCGAGAAATAATGGTCAGACTTCGCGTTATTTATCTAGCAGACCGGAAGTTGTAATGACCAATCAGATTGCTTATTCGTCGAGCTCCTCTAGAAATAACGCCGACTTCGTTCGTTATTTATCGAGCAGATCTGGACGTACATGCATGTGCACTCAGAAATATTTTCAATGCATCGACATGGACATAATAATTGGTTGAAGTAAATCCGATGCAGTCTGATCGTTTCGTGCCTGTATTTGTCCGTTCTGATGGGAAATTAAGACTTTTCTTATTCGTCGAGCTGCTCGAGAAACAACGCCGACTTCGTTCGCTATTTATCGATCAGATCTGGACATGCATGCATGTGCACTTAGAAATATTTTCAAGGCATCTACGTGGACATACTAATTGTTTGAAGTAAATCCAACGCTGTTGAATCGCTTCGTGCCTGTATTTGTCCGTTCTGATGGGAAATTAAGACTTTTCGTATTCGTCGAACTGCTCTAGAAATAACGCCAACTTTGTTCGTTATTTATTGAGCAGATCTGGACATGCATGCACACTTAGAAATATTTTCAAGGCATCTACGTGGACATACTGATTGTTTGAAGTAAATCCAAAGCTGTTGAATCGCTTCGTGCCTATATGTGTCCATTTTTATGGGAAATGAAGACTTTTCTTATTCGTCGAGCTGCTCTAGAAATAATGCAGACTTCATTCGTTTAATTATCAAGCAGATCTAGACGTGCATGCATGTGCACTTAGCTATATTTTGAAGGTATCTACGTGGACATACTAACTGTTTGAAGTAAATCCCACGCTGTCTGATCGTTTCGTGCCTGCATTTGTCCGTTCTGATAGAAAATAAAGACTTTTCTTATTCGTCGAGTTGCTCAAGAAATAACACCGACTTCGTTCGTTATTTATTGAGCAGATCTGGACGTGCATGCAGGTGCACTTACAAAAGAAATATCTTCAAGGTATCGACGTGGACGTACTAATTGTCTGAAGTAAATCAACGCTGTTGAATTGTTTTGTGCGTGTATTAGTCCGTTCTGGTGGGAAATTAAGATGTTTCTTATTCTAGTGTCTGCGTATACTCCTGGAGATGTGGAATTCAAGACTTTTCAAGGCTATTTGAAAAAGAAATTCAAGACTATTCTGGACGACAGATGATATCTTTAATTGCATGGAATTACAATTCATATACGTTTCATCGCTCGTCATCACATCAAGCCTACACCTGTACACCTTTCATCGCTTGTCATCACATCAAGCCTACACCTGTAAACCTTTCATCGCTTGGCATCACCTCGAGCCTACACCTTTCATCGCTTGGCATCACCTCGAGCCTACACCTTTCATCGCTTGGCATCACCTCGAGCCTACACCTTTCATCGCTTGGCATCACCTCGAGCCTACACCTTTCATCGCTTGGCATCACCTCGAGCCTACAACAGTACACATTATTTGTTTCGCGGTGCCTTGTGCATAATTCACTACAGTAAAAATTACGTGGATTTTTTGTAACCCTTGCACAGCTGCAGTGCCACCAGGCCATACAATTCTAGCAGTTAATCCAATTCTCTACTCTTTTCGTTGGATGACAGGTTGGACTTGCACAAGTCACCTTAATTTCCACTTTCATCCACAAACCTGCTCCAAACGTAGTTTCTGTATTTTGTGGCTTGGGCTTGACCCATGATGGCAGTAGGTATGCCTTTTGTCAACAGTTCAGCACCTTGCAATGAATTCCAGCCCAATATCACATGCAATGTTGACATGAACAGATGTAGTATTTTTTGTTCAGTGTGATATGTATTGTAATGGTGAGTTATTGCTTTTTGTACTGATGACAATGGAACTAATTAAAACAAGATAGCATTTAAACAAATGCATTTTATTTTATCACTTTGATTGTGGGTTTATAAATTTGTTAAACATTTTTATTGCCTTGTTGTTTGTTATGGTATGTAACAATGTACGATTCATTATATTAAGTGTACAGTACACTTAAAAGCAAGGTTACACCTGTATGATATTATTAATTAAATTATTTGTCATTAAGACATATGTACAAATATATATGATTGGAGATAAGTTAGCGTGTGTGTTTCTAAACAAGCAATATGCATGACATATATGTTAACACATATACACAGTCAAACAGCATGCCATGTCATCTGCGTAAATTAGTTTACTTCAGCCGGGATTACAAACGTCAATAAAACGTGAGTGGAAGTAATTTATACATCCATATGATGGTCATTTTGTGATCAACGGAACACGGCAAATGATGCAGTTGCAGGTTGAACTTTCTTATGAAAATAAGTGTTTTGATTAGTCATTAAACTTATGCACACAAACATAACATTGGATGTAGAAATGTGGAGACATGCCAAAATCTTTACAAGTACTTAAATCTCAGTTGATTTTCTCATTGTAAACTGACATATGTTTCAGCCGAGTTGTCTGTTTTATAATGTTTTTGATTTGTACATTTTTAATCTGTGCCCATGCGTGCGTAATTCGGTATGTTGCATATATTTTAACTATGATGTAATTCATTTCGTAATATATTACATTTTTGTATCAGAAATGGTGACAACTGATGAAATGGCACTCAAAGTATGAACTACATGTTATTTCTTGAGCAGCTCGACATATAAGAAGACTTAATTTTCCCATCAAGACGGACAAATACAGGCACGAAACAATTCAACAGCGTCGGATTTACTTCAGACAATTACTGTCCACGTATATGCCATGAAAATATGTATAACTGCACATGCATGCACGTCCAGATCTCCTCGATAAATAACGAACGAAGTTGGCGTTATTTCTCGAGCAGCTCGTGATTGACGAATAAGAAAAGTTTTCATTTCCCATCAGAACGGACAAATACAGGCACAAAACGATTCGATCAACAGCGTCGGATTTACTTCAGACAATTACTATGTCCGTGTATATGCCTTGAAAATATATATAACTGCACATGCATGCACCTCCAGATCTGCTCGATAAATAATGAACGAAGTCGGCATTATTTCTCGAGCAGCTCGACGAATAAGAAGTCTTCATTTCCCATCAGAACGGACAAATACAGGCACGAAACGATTCGATCAACAGCGTCGAATTTACTTCAAACAATTCTGTCCAAGTAGATCATGCATTGAAAATATTTCTAAGTGCACATGCGTGCATATCCAGGTCTGCTCAATAAATAACAAACGAAGTCGGCGTTATTTCTCAAGCAGCTCGACGAATAAGAAGTCTTCATTTCCCGTCAGAATGGACAAATACAGGCACGAAACGATTTAACAGCGTCAAATTTACTTCAGAAAATTACTGTGTCCACGTATATGCCTTGAAAATATGTTCAGTGCATATGCATGCATGTCCAGATCTGCTCAATCAATAATGAACAAAGTCGGCGATATTTCGTGAGCAGCTCGACGATTAAGTCTTACTTTTCCCATTGAAACAAATAAATACACGCACGAAACGAAATTTGTATGTCCACGTAGATGCCTTGAAAATATATATAATTCTAAGTGCACGTCCAGATCTGCTCGATAAATAACGATCAGATTCGGCGTTATTTATCGAGCAGCTCAAGAAATAGCCTGAGCCTATTAATTATGGAAATCGGATGTTTCGGCCCATGGGGCCGAACCATCCGTTCACGCAACCGGTTAGTTGAGTTATTAAACGTGACCTGCTTGCGTTCGCGTGGGCCGATTCAACCGTTTCTGTAACCGGTGTCGGCGGTGAAGTGGGCCGAATCAACCGTTTCTGTAACCTGTGTCGGCGGGCTCTATTGATGTGTAATGTTTCAATGTTTAGCCGAACTCGTCGGGGGCCGAACCATCCGGGACCCATTAATTAAGACGTGCGTGTAATGTGACAGATACCGATGTTGATAAATATTGCGGTCTAACGTTCAGTGATCACCCTCACAAATAAACTTGCTTACCTGTGTCAAAGATTAGCAGTTCATTAGATTCACCACATTCAGAATCATCGGTTTGTAAAACTCCACCGAAGACGTAGAGATCATTCTTAATAGTACACGAACAATGTCCGTCGCGGCCAGGAAATGGGTTGCTGCACTGTATTTTCTTCCAGTTTACAACCACGTCATTGTCTAGTTTTTCGCCATACGACATTGACTGTAGACTAGTTTCATTCCCCATGACTTTATAAAGCACGGGAATACTAAAACTTACTTAAATAAGGCAAATTTACATGCGCCAGAAATACAACTCAAAACTGCCCCTTTCGGAATTTCCCGCCACATTTGAGCTCACGGGAAGTGCTTGTGGATTTACCGAAATGTTACTTTTTACTAAAAAGATACATTGCAAGCGTCCCTATTTATGCCCAATTAAAACGGTTTTTCATTTTAAAATATTCGAATTGATGCTAAAGAAAATACGATGTTAAACGACAACTAACGAGTTGCGGCGTAGATGACGTCATGCAGGCGGCCAGCTGATCGAGCGAGAAAGAAATGGCTTCGGAGTGGAGTTGAGAGTTGTAGTTGAGATAGTGACTGGAATATACTTACATCGGGTATGTATATCAACATTTATTAGTGCATATGTAATGAGTGTATGGATATATTTTGTACATGCATTGCTTGCAATGGCACATCATACTTGTCACATTGCAAACTAGCCATGAAAACCGGCGAATTGCAAGCACCGAGATTTTTCGAATCGTCGTTCGTTTTGCTCTAGATCTGTAAATTTTGACAATTTCTTCCCTTTGTTTATGGCGTCGTTGTATTTTGTTGTGATTTACATTGAATACTCATAGTGCTGATATACAGTGCGCCGTTAAATATATTATGATTCCCCCGAAAAAGGGCTCTAATGGGTCGAAAGGGTTGACGAAACGAGAAGAAAGCCCCAGTTAATTAATGAGATCAGCTGTTATCACCCGGAGTAGTGCTCACCTGATGACCTACTTGACAGCTGCACTTGTGAGCATTATGTATTTAAATTTACAATGACAGTTCATGCCAAATCATGTTAATTTCATTTTCAACATTAGTCTAAAAAAAATAGTAGTAGTAGTAGTAGTAGTAGTATGATTATTGGTCTGACTAGATATTTTATAATCCTATAATATACATAATTTGAGTAACACTAAAGACAAAGTTCAGTAAAAGACATACAAATTTCAAAAGTGACAAAAACTCTATGCTACTGTGGTCCAGTGTGGACATTTGTATATATAATTCTTTTGATGTGGGGCTTATCATCCTTATGTGTTCATAAATCACTCTGTCATAATGTTATGCCTATGGGTTTGGAATTGGTAATTTATGGTGATGTTATATAAATAACCTGGGCCTGTATCTATTTTAATCTGCAGTCTATACCATGATTGATGTGAGTGAATCGACAGCTAAATCACTGCTGTATGTATAATTTATATTAATTGGTCACTTCCTATAGTACTAGAACTGTATTATATTATCTTGACTGAATATGTTGGCTATTAAATTAGTATCTTTATTTCAGACTCAGCTGTGCAGCATGTACAGATGTCCATATAATTATAAAGCTAACTACATCATACTTCAGATCTGTAACAAAATAAGAGTTTTCTATAGATGACATGGATATCATTAAATCAGTATCACATATTCAGAGTCACTAAATAGATACTGTTGTACAACTGTGTGCATCTGTATGCAGATTCTGCTTAAATGTAAGACTACGTAAGAGTAAGCCAACTAAATGAACCTTGCACAGTTATTGTAATAATATCCATAATTATATATTAGGACATTACTTCGGTATAACTTTAAAACAAATATCACCTACCGGTAGTCCAATACATAGTGTACATGCAATAAGTATGAATGTTACCCCCTCTTTTAAAGGATATATATTTTTGCAAGGTTTCATGTACATATATACATTTCATACATGTGATAAAATTACAAAATACAAAATAGGACATTTATAACAGTTCAAGTAGTCGAATCAATCTGATTGTTTCTATTTATATTTAAACAACAGGTGTGTTGGTAGTTTAACCTGGTGTTATTTGTTTGGTAGTCTAAAGGGTTCACTGGCTAAAGTGCATTTAGATCCTGTTGAAAATAGTAAAACTGTGACCTTTGACACATGTGAGCTGATTGAAAGACTACCATTCAAACGAGGCAAATAGATTGTCGATTCAGTTACTGACCATTCCTTTTGATTTTACCTGTCCTTCACTTGAAGCCAATATTGTTTACATCACCTTAAGCTTAAATAAAGCCACTGTGGTTTACCATAAAACCACATTGTGTGGTAGATTGGTCATCAAAGGCCCATCATATATATATTGATCCTTTCACCTGTTTTATTTGGCACCTGATATAGTGTAGCATTAGTAGTAGTAGTTGTAGTAGTAGTAGGCTCCAGTAAGAAACAAAGCCTTGTGATCAGTGCAGCCACCAAGTTATAATAATAATATAGAACTTTAGAAGCTGGATAGTGTCATAGTAACAAGATGACGATATGGTATATTTTTATTTTAACAGGGATAATTTCATTTTGTAAGAAAACAAATATTGATCAGTATAATTTGTGTGATGTATTCTTAGTTAAAATGGTTGTATCCTGCCGGAATCTACCATAACAATCTACCATAATAATCTTCCATAATTTCAGACGAAACAATGTAATCAGACATGAGCATTGCATGTTTTCAGACAACTGATAATTTTATTATTAAATGTCCAAATTCATGCAGTCATTTTAAGTCCTAATGGAAATTGGAAAGCAATATATATATATGTCACATTCTATTTGTGACTTTACATTATAGTTTGATTGTGTTATGAATCTGTTTTCTTATTTGTTTATAATCCAAACAACCTGTTTCTAGTTTCATAAAGGGCTCATGCTTACACTGTATTCATGAACCTTCAAATGAACAGCAGTTTGCAATTACTTAGAGTTGTTCGTTGACTCTGCAAGTTTCTATGATTGTTCCGAGTTATTAATCTGCGGCAACTGTCCACATATAAAATAATCAAGTCCATATATGGTATGAATACTTTGTGAAACTGACCACATTGCCAACCATTGGGTTTATTTACAAGTGATTTACTGGCATTGTTATGTTAGGTTTGTAGACTAAGATATCCCCAGGTCTGTTGATTAATGACAGGTTACACATTTATCACCTGTGTGGGTTCTTTTATTTGCCCTGGCACAGACACCAGATAGAAGAGACCTACAACTTTTAGTGTCTGATGGCTCATCTGAAAAACTTTCTGTACTGCAGTAGCTTGGTCAGCCTTGGTATTAAGTGAGTGTGCAAGTTTTAATTTTCATGAAATAACTGAATTGGTGATTAACCTGGGGTTTGATCCCAGTAGCTACTGGGCATGAGGTGAGAACCAAGCTACCACACCAGTATCTTTCTATGAAATTACGGTTTAAATTGTTTTCATTATTTGATGAACATTTTGGAATTGTAGATCCATTATTTACACGAACGCTTAGTTGTCTGGCTGTCAGGGTAAATAAAGGATTTAAAGTAACTCTGTTGTTTGCGAGCTTCCTTTGTGTGTAAAGTTTATTTTAAATTCAAGCAGTTGACTGTTTACGTTGCTTCTTGCACTGTGTAAAGTGCACACGTGTAGTAAGTGCGGGTGGCTGTCACAGTTTATGTATTCTTAACACTAATAACTTGTAGTCTGAAGGTAAACAGGTGTGTAAGCACTCAACCCTGGTACACATGTTCCAGTGGGTGGCTTCGTGCTCCATGGGGGGGTAAGATGAGGATTTAGTAAGTAAGTACGTGCTCTTATGCACATTCACAGTGTCATATATGCATGCGCTTGCCGTACTTATGAAGAGTTTTAGAAAACTCAACTTTGTTGATATGGGGTCTGTTCAGGCAGTATTGCAGTATATTTAGGATTTTCAGCATGTTTGTATTCACTGTTGCATGTCAGGCTATTAATTTTGTCATCTCAGGTTTTTCGATAGTTAAAAACTGAAGCTTCTGTTTTTTCTCATAGTTAGATTTATTTAAACTTTAACATTTTTGACAGTTACATTTGTTTGTTTTTTGACAGTTGGACTTGTTTGGATTGTGCAGTGCAGTTAATTGTAAGTCATGTACTTTTTAAAAATCAGTATCAGATTTTCAGAACAATTTCTGCAAGTGCTCCATGATTAGAGGCGTAAGTTGATTTGAGTGACGAAAATAATTGGAAATCTCAAAATATCAAGTGTAGGCTGCACTTGCACACAAATGTTGACTTGTCTGTGTGTAAGCGGGGCCATATTATAAACACATTTTAATTGAATGTCAGGCATAGTAGATTGTTGGTATAGCTGTGAAAGTCAAAATGCATTTCTAAGTCGGGTATGTGAGAGTCCGATGTGATCCTTACATAACAGTATCACACACACCTGTTTTGAGATGTCCCACATACTTCCCTTTATCCTCAAGTGCCAGATACATCCAGGGGTGGCTTCATATTTCAGGTGTCACTCAAGGGTCCAGGGCCAAGTGGCATCCAGGGTTGCCAGGGTGGACATTGCCTCTGTGGCCACTTGACCCACCTGGGCTAAAAATGGTGTTTGACAGTAGATGCCCAGCTGTGATCAACAACGCCATTGTTCACTGGTCTCCATAGGCTTTTGTTACCCTCAGTTGGAAATGCACACACAGGGTATTATGTGCTGCATTGGGGTGACAGGTGGGCTGATTAACCCTTAAATAATGGCTGCATTAGTGGAAAACTTGTAGTGGGACTGTGTGAGTGCAGGTCTCTGTGTGCCCAGGTGATTATATTTTACTTTCAGGGAGGGTGGGGTCCCTCTGGCTGCCTCTTTAATTGCCCCAGCTGCATCCAGCAGGCTTGATGAACCAATTTTGCTAGTTTTTGCACCGCTTTATTGGACCGAGTAGGAGTGGTTTGATTGGGTTCACCTGCCACTGTGTGTCAACCTTGTCCATGAATGTGTGCCAAATGTTTACTACTACATGTGCTAAACTTGCCGAAGACTGTTCCTTGCCATCCGCCACAGTAACCAGAAAGTGACCTGCCACAGTGAACCAGGTATTCAGTTGCAAAGGCCTATCCTGCACACGAGCCAAAAATATTTGTCTATGTCATGATCCATCAGTGTTGTGATTTTGGCAGAAATGCAATGCATGTACAATGAAGTAAATAATATAAAAATAATAATTAATTAAAAAAAATTAAAATACATGCATTTACAAACCTGGTAAACGATATGAGTCGAAATGACCTAATTTCTCCAAATGTCACTTTTTCAGTTTGCTTCAATTTTAGCAATGAATGAAAAACTACTGAAGATAATATCTTAACCAATGAGGTATAAGTTTGAAGCTCATGATCTGTGGAATCAAAAAAGGTACATCATTCCATTTCTCAATGTTTTTAACACCCACGTTGCTGCAGCAGTCACTTGTTAATCTTTCAGATGTAAGGTTTTAGCAGCTATACTTTGCAGCCAACACATAAATCGTGTCTATTTGTGCCATGCACATTCAAGGGTTTTCTGGCAAACGAGATTAAGAAAATTTTAATTGGCTTTTGATTTGAAATCCTACATCTGCTGGTAAAATATATTGCATAGAGAATGTTGTGCACTGGCAAGACCCATATGCGAAAGGGGGGTATCGATGTGTGTTCAAATTAATTATTTATTACATGTCATTAGTGTTTGTACAAATTTATCATACAGATGTTGTTGCTTCACCCGTGGGATTGTCCTTGTTCAATTATCTATTGTTTGGATGAAAATAACTGCTTACTAATTTAAATGTTTACCTAATATACTATAATTTGATACTCTATACCAAATGTCCCATATGAATTATCAACAGAATATGTACAGTAATGGAATTTCAGTACTTTGCACCTAGCTATGTAAATAAAATTGTTGATTATCGTGCACTACATATTTCATGATTACAAGTTACAATTTCATAATTAGAAGTAATGTCCACAGGAGTAAGGGACACAAATCATAATTTAAAAAATTCATATTTATTAATTAAAAACAGAAACTGTCTCTAGTGCATGTAAAACAAGTTCATATGTCTGAAGAGCTTGTTACATGTCTTAATAATAACTCTTATGGAGGTCAGATAGCCGAAGGTGATCTCTCCAGTTATTTACTTGATCTCCAGTTGTTTGTTGAAGTTAGTTGGCCATATGTAACAGGCCGACAGTTTTATTTAGAGAGCTCTGTGCCTATTTAGCTGCCATAGCCAGTGGGACTCTGGGTTGATTCGTGTCAAGGTCAGCTCATCCAAATTGGGATATGTTGTTTTGCAGTGCAGATCCTTTCTGATCACTTGAGTCGGCTCTGCTCCCTTGTAAGCTCACAGACACAGGCCAGATGTCTGCTAATTGGGCAAGTCTGTGAGATCTGGAAGGCTTGTTGTTGTCAGAACTCAGGCCTGAGGTTCCAGCATTTATTGGTATATCAAGCCACTGATAATGGCCATTTATTATACTATCTTCTCCCCCAAACAAGTGTAGTTTCAGTGAAGCAGAAGAGTATAAGTACTATAACTACATTGCAGCAAAATTCTGTCATTTAAATATTAGACGGCTTACTTAATTATTCTGATGAATACTGCATATATAACACTGAATTATTAATTGGACTTATTGGGGTTTCAGTGTATTTGATGACAAATATAAGTCAAAAGCGTTTATTCAAACAAATCAAACAATTCAAGTGTACAAGTGAATGAAACATACAAAACCTATGGGTGACAAGGAGAAAGGAGAAGCAAAGAAGTAACATTACTTATAAAGGCATGCTTCTCCTTTATTGACTTTTGTTTTACATGATGTTAAATTAATTAGTTATATACAACATTGCGATCATTACAAATGTTTTTGGTGCTTGCAACGAAAACTGAAAGATAAAAAGAAGGGAGATTATATAGTAGGCATACAATAACTCTCAATTATATGTTTGCTGTAGTGTGATTTAAAAAGGTGAAACAAATTTCTATTGCTAAAATTGATATTCAATGAATTCCACATTTTTGATCCATATACAATTAATGACACACATCTTCTAGTGGTTGAAACACGGCTACGTAAAAATTGATTTTGACTTCGTGTAGAGTGCTTCTTAACATGCATAACAAATAACCTTTGAATATTCATTTTTATGGGCTTTATACATAAATAGCAATATACTAAATTGTATCAAGTCAGTAAATTTTAAAATGCAGGCTTTGTAAAAAAAAGTGGAGGTGCGTGATCGCATCGCTGTGCATTTTGCATAATTCATATTACCCTCTTTTGTTAATTGTTATGCAGTGTAAGTTGGTGGGATAGGTATTCCCCCATATTTCTACACAATACAATATATACGGCAAACACAGAGTAGAATATAACATGTACATACAGTGGCGGGCGATTAATTTACTGCATCTGTACATAATACCAACACTAATTGATAGTTTAGATTTTACTCGTCTGATGTGATCTTTCCAGTTTAATGCTTCATTGATGAGCACGCCTAGAAATTTCGTAACTCGTACTCTTAATATCTGTGTATTTTTTATCTTGATATTTACATCATTGAGCACAACCGGAAAATAACGTCATTGTTCTTGGCTATATTAACAGACACTGGACGATGATGGGACGTTTCCCATCACGCCGCAGTGGAAGATCGTGATGTCGTATGGCCCAGTTGTCACGTTCAACTTCTGTAACGCATTGTTTCGTGCTCAGAGATAGTCAGTGTTTCCTCTGCTGCAGTCGACTATGAACTACGCGTGCGTGGTCTAGTTGAAGTGGCGGTCGACGCGTAGCTGTGTATTTTCAGTCCGGTGATTATCACATTATTTTTTTTAGTTCTGCTCCAGATCGTTCACCTGAGCCTCCAGCTTCGATATGCGTTCATCCTTTGCCTTGATCAACTTCAATAACTCGGAGGTGCGCTGGTCTGTAGCAGTGTGTTGTTTTCTGATGACGAGTTGCACAGAAAGTCAAGCGATCAGCGGATTTCATCCATCTCTGATTCGTTGTGCTTTATAGCTTTTGAAGTAGGCATATTGTGTGTGTATGTGTATGTGTATGTGTTGACGCTCTGCAGTTAGTGACTTAACAAGTAATATTAGCCTAGGGTTGTTCAGGCATGACGGGTCGCAGTTCCTTTGTATGGTCGCATCAGGACAATGACATGGTTTGGCAATTACCACCCCATGCAATTGGCTTTGTTGCACTGGCCCTGTCAAGCGAGTTGTTATTCTCTGTCGACACCGCCGAGGGTCTAAAGTTTCCACTTGTAGTAATAGCATTGGGCGATATTAACAGGGAGTTTCGGAGGTAGAGATGATTATGTTAAGTTTGCGAAAGTCACAAACTAGCAGACTTGTTGATTTTACGATATCGTGATTTACAACTTACTCTTCTTTGCTGTATGCAATCTTCACGTTGGTAGCGTAGGTAGACACATCATGAAAGGTATCCCATTGTCAGAAAATCTTCAGCTGCACGTCAGACAAAGATGTATCGAATGCTTTCTATGAGGCATGACACTTCCACTTTTATTTAGATTAATACATTTAATACCTAACAGCACAACAACTAAACATCTCATGATTACGTTTTTTTTCCTGCACTTACAATGAAAGGATTCTTCATAGTCTTCTACAGTTTTCCAATTCAAACTGCCCATTACAGTATCTACTAAGGACCGTCAGTTTCTGTGTACAATACACATTTTTTCCTTAATTTTTACTTAAAAGTCCGGGTGTGTATTACTAGTATATGTGGTGATAGCACTAAACAGAATTGTCTCCGACTGGATATATAACTATAAACCAGATACATACTCCGTGATATGTACTGTAGCTTCTTATTAAGCAAAGTTGACAAAAACGTCACCACTAACATTATACCACATACATTGACAGTATACTAAACATCTCATGATTAGTTTTTTCCTGTATTTATGATGAAATGGTTCTTGATAATTTTTTTCTCCAGTTTTCCAGTTCAAACTACCCATTATAGTGTCTACTATTATACATAATAATACTAAGTCAATGTCTAGGATGGTGAAGTGTAAACCATGTAATAGTAGTAGTACAGTACATCATGTAATTGTTTGGGTCACTGTGAATCTACCTGCAATTTCCTCCAGATTGTAAGTTGATTCGCCCATTTTGAGGAATGCAGAATAACTGCACCTCTCCCAACCTTTGAATATCTGATTGTTAGCAACTTGGTACCCATTTCTGAGAAAATGAAGCATGCCAGGCTGTGTGAAATAGTACACCACGCAGTTTACTCAACGTAGGAAATATTTATTCAGAACAGATCACTTTTTATTCCCCTCTAATAACCATCCTTTCGAGCCAGAAGTGGTACTGGTAGTACTAATGTACACATATATTGTACTGTACACAGCGTAAGGAATTTCACTGAATCTGCTGTACTTTGCACCACTTACTGTCTTCGGTCTTGGCTGTGGGAACCAACATCAAAGCAATTCCAGGAAATCCCCATAATTACCTGTTTGGCCAGCTTC
Source organism: Escarpia spicata (assembly GCA_963995525.1). NCBI lineage: Eukaryota > Metazoa > Annelida > Polychaeta > Sabellida > Siboglinidae > Escarpia > Escarpia spicata. The sequence goes on from OZ023216.1 coordinate 5,817,780, forward strand.
ATGCTCTTTTTATCCATTAGCCGTTTCAGCGCCTGCCAAAATTGCACTAACATACAAGAAGTGCCAAGCCATTTTTTAGAAATTTGCACATCGTTCTAAACTTGTATTTTATACACTTAGTAAAATAAACTATCCATTTCCTAAAAGGACAGATAATTTTCTATTTAGTTAAAAAAACATAATAGTCAGATGACACAACATAACTAACTTTCACTAATAATAATATATGTGCTTAGACTCATCTGATGGTTTTGCATGGTAAACATACAAGATTTTGTTGTTTGGTTACGACTTTCGGTTTATTTTCGCCGTCAAAGTCATGCAAATCTAAGACGTAATTGTAAAACCAGCAGCCGAACACCTCCCTTTTGTTATGATTAATCTCATTGGTCAATTTGAAATGGTGTCATGGACACCAGCCAATGCCAACAGACATTGCAAAAATGAAATCGGCGCAATTTCTTGATAAAACCGGCAATCGGCTGTGTGGAACTGAAACGTTTAAGAGATTTAACCAATGATATTACAGTTTACTGACTTTCAGATTTTGTTATTTAGGGATAAATCTACGTTTTGATACCAGGTCGATAATCCTGTAGTACTGGTGTGTTCACTACTGCAGTCAGCACTCCCTGGCTCCGAAGGATCATTCTAAACATAAACAAATCAACCTGGACTGTTTGTTATCAGATTGTACTGGTTTCATACATTTCTGGAACTTGTTAATGTGCATTTTCTTTCCCTTTTTGACTGAAAACTCCTGACCCCGTCCATAATTTTTTTAATTTGTAATGGGTGTACTTAAAGTGTCATTTATAATATTCAGTTTTACTGACTATAATTTGATGTTGTGGAGCATTGTGGTGCAGTGGTAGAGCATCGGCCTCTCAATTGAGAGAACCTGTGTTCAAATCATGTGCTGCCATTTTCAACCTTCGACAAGTTTGTTCACTCTTACATTTTGGTCCAGTTCACTCGGCTGTATGAATGAGTTCCTGGCTGTAGACAGTGGTGAATATTTGTGTACAAATAGTGTGCACATTAATTGCAGCGTGGCTGAATGCTTTTCAGAGAAGTTGAGATTGTGTTCGATTGAACAGGTCTGCCAGGGAGTAAAGTGTAGAGAGCTTTGACCTGTCCTAAGGACTGGATAATGCAGTATATATATATGTATTATATATATATATATATATATAAGAACTTAACTTTACTGTTTTTTATAGTTTTGAAGACGACTTTTTACAATGTAACTTTTTGGTCAACAACACAACAGTAAATATGCATAGATCGAGACGTGCTGACCTGTCCCAAGGACTGGATACTGCAGTATATATATATATATATATGTATTATATATATATATAAGAACTTAACTTTACTGTTTTTTTTTAGTTTTGAAGACGACTTTTTACAATGTAACTTTTTGGTCAACAACACAACAGTAAATATGCATAGATCAAGCCGTGCTGAAATTCAGAAGAAACCCCAGTGACTAAGATGAATGACAAAAACAGGGACTTGTAGTTGACACCTTGACACCGACTTTAATCCAGCAGGGTTATCTTGGTACACTAGTGTCTGTATCTATGACTACTGTTGTCCTTGTTGAAGATTGCATATCACCAGTAACTCTCTGTGTTCTGAAGCCACAAACAGTAACCAGTGAAGAGTCTTACTCTGGTCTCCTGATATGTCACATTGTTTGTTGTGACAATCATGTTGTTTGTTGGGTTACTGGCCTAAGCTAGGTGCATGGTCTCCCATTGCACTGCGCCCATAGGTCTGTCTTAGTCTTACAAATTTGTTTGATTCGTATAAATTTCTTCGAATTTGTATCCGTGCATGCTTGCTTGTTTGCGTGTGTGTATGATGCACTTCATGCATGCATGCGTGCAGTGCATGCGTGCGTGTTTGTGACAGTGTGACTTGTATCTGTGCCAGCTTCAGCCCTTAGCTCTCTCACTCTCTCTCTCTCTCTCTTGGTCTCACACTATGATGCAAGGGTATTAACGGCATGGAAGTGCTTCTGGTAGCAGGCCTTGTAATGTGGAAAATGATGGAGAGCGATGTGAAAAATGTGGAAAATGATGGAGAGCGATGTGAAAAATGTGGAAAATGATGGAGAGCGATGTGAAAAATGTGGAAAATGATGGAGAGCGATGTGAAAAATGTGGAAAATGATGGAGAACGATGTCGCAAAATGTGTGCTAAAAATTGTCTTAAAACACAATGTTCCTTAAAAAGACATGCCGTCTTTGTACCTAAAACAATGTTGCCAACAGAGACATCAGTATGAGTCTAAACATGTTTTTCCTTTAACTCTAGGCGCACGAGAGTAAACACTCCCAAAATTTAAATTAGGTGCATGGTGATGTGTGATCACATTTGCACAAGTGTTCCTATAAAATGAAGGTCTTTGGGAAGCTTTGTCATTTACAGCCGGAGAACTGCTGTCATTTTGACCTGACACAGTAGCTGCCTGCTGGGGTCACTTATCACTCTGACAAATATCTGCTGCATTAATTAACACTGCAGTCTTGGTGGGTGTTTTTTTAGCTTCTGATTAACTGCAAACTATATGTTACGTGGGGACTAATGAGCATTAGTTGGGACAAGTAACATGAGTATTGTGGTATTGTGAATAGATTAACACCATTTGCGGATAATCTAACAGGAAAATTATTTGCATGGAAATGCTGTCAAACTGTCCTCAAAGCTCATAGTAATTAGCACTTGAAGCGAGGCCGTCTGTTCTGAAACCTAGAGTCAGCCAGGGGTGGCAATTATTAATAGGAAATTCACAGTGTCAGTTGTACTTGGCCCCACTGTGCAGTCAGGAGTGTGGGCACCGACCAACTTCAATGGTGCTTCTGGGTTTGGACATGTGCTTCCGCAAAGCATACAATTAACAGAGCTCTGCTATCAGTGAACAATCTGAATGTTTCATTTACAATTTAAAAAGTTTGCGAGTGTATTGAAATTGCGAACACTATCGGGTTTATTAAAGGCACTTTTGTGGCCAGTCTACCTTTAACATATTTGTTTATAATAGTATTAAGAGCAGCATTGACAACGAACAGGCAATCTTTTTTTAACATGTTATGTACCATTAATTAAAAAAACAGTTTGAAGCTAAAGTTTTGTTGTACCAGTTTGTAAATTGAGGCTATTTCAGCAGAGTAAAATTGTTGTTGTGAAAAGTTTAATAATTTAGGAAATATAATATCTCCAAGAATTATCGTATGTAGAGAGGTATACACATGTATAGTTTAATCAATTCTTGGAAATAGTTATACAGACCAGTAACACATGGACAACAGGTTTGTGCCATAACAATGTCAATGTTCCTGATTAGTTGTTCCTGATTAGATTAGTTTCCCAAAGAAATTGTGTTAATAAACAGTTGCGATGAAACATCTAAGACAGTTTACCAAGAACCCGAATTCAAAACAGAAGTCCAACCATACATCTTGAACCTAGAAAGTGCACCTATTCACCCGCGATTATTTATCACCGAAGATCCGAAACGTGATTTTTCATTGATTCTGTTGATTGCATTAATACCCGACCTTGTTATGATCTACGCCGGTGATGCAGACCGAATGGCCATTAAGTGCAAAGCATGACTAAATTGGCCAATGTGAGAAAGCTGCCGTGTTTGTTGGAAGGTGTTTTTATGCCAGCAAACTACACACTTGTAGTGATGTGTGCATTCATGCACGAAACCTTAAGTTGATCTCCAGAAATAAGCTGGCCCAGTTAAAATTTCACTTGTGTATTACATATGTAATAAAATGCATCAAATCAGCAAAATGTAAACAAGAGACACTTGGCAATTCCTGTTATTCTCATTTAATTAAAAAATGACATCTGAAATAACCATTTCATATATATATGTGAGACTCACTTGAGGAATTGAAGGACAGAAAACTTTGTTTAGTGTAAACCTGTGCATACACTGCCATACTTTTTTAATCTCGTGTATATTTGCAGGGGTTGATTTTAAGGTAAAACTTCTGGTAGTCCAGACGGATTACCAACGTATGGAATTCAGTGATCCGTCTAGAAATCTGGTAATCCGTCAAGTTCATGTAAAATGAAAAAACGTGACTACCGTAAATTTCTGTGTATAATACGCCCCCATGGCCATGTATAATACGCACCCTGACGTTTGACATAAATCCCTGACTTCTCCGCTTCTAATATTTTGCTTGAACCCATGAATCCATCTCAGAATCGTAAACATGTCACCTACGCAAGTTACGACATTGCTGCCGGCTTGTCGCTCGCTAGTGACTAGTGTGTAACTTGTTTTGTAGCTTGACGATTGCACAATTGATTAAATCAACGCTTGCTAGAACTTACATTGTGTCGTTCTGATTTCACTTTTAAATCAACACCAAGTTATATTCTGAAATGCTACATGCAAACCTGGTACTTTCAACTGAGAAGCATACATGCGCTACATTCGTCTTTATTTACATTCACAATATTTGCATTCATAACTTTAAACATGGAGTCACACTTGTTGACACTCGACCCGTAACGCGAGCATCATTCACGTGATTCAGGAAATCAGTTGTCCACTCACAGAATATTCCCGCGGGATCCCCAGTGTCTCAAATTGTGACACCATGCAGAGTTTTGACACACTAGAAATCTAACATGGCGCCCAAACGGTCACTGCGTTTCGGTGATACAGTATATATGAAACTCAAAGAAAAAGTCTAAGAAAACGGTAGACGAACTAAGATGTCTTTTGCACTCAAATTTACTATTATAGTATGTGCCCACATGAACTCAGAATGCTGGTGTACCTACGTTCCAACATATAGCGGTAATCCGGCCGGATCTCTGCAGCGTTGAGTCTGGTAATCCGTTGCAAAATCTGGGGTGCTCGGAGTAATGGAATACCGTTAAAATCGACCCCTGATTTGCCTTAAAATTAATAATTATTCAGTATGTGCTGGATAAATATATGTACAACTAACAGTGGTGCTCCAGTCTTTGTACAACAAACAGATCTGAGTATGGTTCTCCAGTCTTTGTATAACAATGCAGAAACTGTTATGTTTGGCTGAACGAGTGTGATACAAAGACAAAAGTATGGCAGTGTGTGTCACAGGTAAGACTAACACCACGAAGATCATGCACACACAGTGAGGGTCATTTCAGGCCATCATTCAATTTTGGGAATTAATCAGTTCTGGTTAAGTGCGGTCCATAATCCAGTATTGTCACAAAATAGCACATGTTATAAATTTATTAGCAGTTAATTTCTACACTGACTTACTGCATCATATGAGTAGGTACAAACTTGTAATAATAAGTTGTAACACGTATGTATACGCCAAGTTGCCAACATAAATAATGGCAGATGTTTTTTATGTTCTTTGGGGAGGAGCGTTTCCAATTATTCACAGCTTCATGGAGCAGTAAACAGGAGTTTCTCGGATACACATGGATGTGCATGTAAAGTGTGGCATTGTGCAATAACTTAATTCTTTTGTTTTGCTATGACTGGCAGTTTGTAGCTGAACTTATGCTTCCAAGAAACTCTGTTTACCGCTCGTTCTTGCAGTAAATAATCGGGAATGGCCCTGTCCGAAGAACATAAATACATCTGCTATTATTTATGTGGGCATATGTCACTACAATTTACGTGGATGACTTTTTGCCTGCACTCGTGATGTAATGGGAGTATGTCATGAGATTCTCTGTAGCTTGCTATACTTCTAGAGGACGGACGATTAGGCAGAAAGTTGGAGGTGGCTCAGAAAACTTATATGGTTAGAGGTTGGCCCCAGAACATATGTGAAATGAGAGGTTGGAACCCATGCCACTGTGTATTGTTGCCACACTCTCCATGGGAAAAAAGGAGAAAAGCAGTCTTGGTGAGAAGTTGCTCTTGAGAGTGTATACTTTGTTTTTGTAAATTTATGCATTTATTGATTTTTTATTTGTGATTCCTTATTTGTTTTACTATGACTAATTCACATTTCAAAGTGAATAATTATTTGAATCTTACTATGGGCTCATAATTATTTTTAAAATTAACATGTACTGTACTACCGGTACACTAAATAAACTGTTATATATTCATGCAGTTGTCAAATTATACGGTAGCTTGACTGATTCAGTTGGCTCTGAGATGTAACTGTGGTCAGGTGTATTGGAAGGGAAGGTGCACTAAATTATGTTTTGCGCCAGGGTAGCGACAGTCCTCACTATCCTTTGTAAGAGGGAGTTATGAGCATTTGTTCCTATAAAATGATGGGAGTTTGGCCCTCAAAAAGGAAAACTGGTTGGATTTTGGCCCTCAAAATGGAAAACTGGTTGGATTTTGGCCCCAAAATGGTGGGAGTTTGGCCTTTAAAATTGTGGGAGCTTGGCCCCCTAAAATAGCTGCGAGATGGCAGGTTAACCGTTTCAGTGCCAGCCAAAATGTGCTGACGTACAAGAAGTGCCAGGCCTTTTTAGAGACTTGCATGCCGTTCTAAACTTGTATTTTTATGTGCTTAATGTAATCAAATATCACCACATGAACTATGCATTTCCTGAAAGGACAGATCATTTTCTATTTAGTTGCAAAAATATAATAGTCAATTGAGACTTATTTTCACTAATATATATGCCTAGACTGTCATTCGATGAAACATAAAAAATGTGTTTTTGGGTTATGACTTCCGGTTTACTTTCGCCATCAAACTAGTGAAAAAATATAATTGTAATTGTGAAACCAGCAGCCGAAAACCCCTTTTGTAATGATTAAAGGGAATAAAAACATCTATTGCTTGAATTCATGTTATATTACATCCTGCTATCTATTTCCACGTCCACCAAGCCAAAAAAATCACTGAATTAGAAATTCCACATTTTATGCTGTGCATCCGGACATTTTCGAATATGCATGATTTTGGCGCGCTTTTTGGGATGCCGAGATGTGACGTCACTTATGACACACACACTCGCATCAGGCCGACTCTTTCCATACATGTTGTAAACATGCTCTGAATGCATGGAAAGGGTCGGCCTGATGTGAATGTGTGTCATAAGTGATGTCGCTATACCACATGATCGCCTAGCTCATTAACATTTTATTTTCTGCAGGAATCACTTCACAGACGGGCTTAAAATCGAATTTATGCTACAAATGTATTTCTCTGTATTTGTTTAATGTTGTCAAATGTTACATACAATGTTAAACTTTGTGTACACATGGAAAAAGGATTTTAGCTAATGCCTTATTTTTATTTCCTTTAAACTTATTGGTAAATTTAAAATGGTGTCAGACAGTATCCGGTATCAGTATACATTGCAAAATGATGAAGTCGGCGCAGTCGGCTGCGTGACACTTCTTGGCAAAATCAGTGATCAGTGCATTCAGCCCAGTGGCACTGAAACGGTTGAGACTGCTGCCACACACCCGTACATACAACCAGTGGAGGTTTCTGTGCCGCCACTCTGACATCAGCTTGCACCCGATGCCCCCGGCCAAACTACAGATATTGCACCAGTGTGGTGGTTGTGTTGTTTGTATTGTGGGCCAGACAGACACACACACTTGAAGGGGAGATGGTGCTGACGGAGGAATGAAAGTGTCTTGTCTCCATGCCAGCTTCACAATAGTTTCACCTGGCGTTTGTTTTTACTTGACAAGGCAGCGGTTTTTTCGGATGCCAGGTATGTAAATGGGAGGGGGCAGGAGTAGAGAATTAGGATAGGAAATAGTTACTGCTGACTAAGCAGTGGAAATCATGTAACGGAGCATGGACTAGGCCGTAGTAGTAATCATTTTGTTGCACCGACTGTAGTTACTAAGTGCAGCCACAAAAACACAGAATCTGAGATATCCGTGAATGTAAAAAGTGAGATATCAGTGAATGCGATATCTGAAATGGAGATGTCAACGATCGTGATACCTGAATCGCAGTTTTAGTGAATATGACTCAATATTAAGTGAACCTCGGGAGAAATCACTTAAAAACGTAAATGCTTAATCATAATGAGTAGACAAGTAGGGAACATAGTCTTGATGTTACTTACTTACTCACTAGGAGCATAGGCCATCGACCATGGCCCTCTGCTGTTATCTGTTTGATGCCATTTTCTCAATTTCTCTCCAGGTTTTTCCCAAAGGGTTCCATGTAATTGCTTGTGTGATGTTTGTTGCAGGTTTCCTCAGTGTACGTCCTAACCACCTCCATTTTCTCTTCTTTATTTCGTTTTCTAGTTGTTTGTTGGCAGTTGTTTGGTCCATTCCCACAGTGTAGTGTTGGGTACCTTGTCTGACCACTCACTCCATTCTGCGCAGGCATTTGTTGATGAAGGTCTGTAATCTTTTTAGTGTTTTCTATGTAATTCGCCATGTCTCCGAGCCAAAGAGTAACACTGACTTGACATTTGAGTTGAATATCCTAAATTTGGTGTTAAACTTGATTTGTTTTACCTTCCAAATGTTTCTCAAAATGAGAAATGCCACTCTTGCTTTTTGTATCCTTGCTTTGACGTCTTCTGTGCCTTCACTCTTGTTAATTGCTCTTCCCAGGTACGTGAAGGAGTCGGTTTCTTCTAGTGGTTCCCCTCCTAATATGACTGCGCAGTTATTCGTCACATTGGTCTTCATGATCTTTGTCTTGCTTCTGTTGATGTTGAGTCCTATCTGTGTTGACACTTGATTTAGAAGCCCTGTTTTCTACTGCATCTGTTGGTGACTGTGGAAGGGGAGCAAGGTCATCTGCAAAATCCAGGTCCTCCAACTGGCTCCAAGGTGTCCACTGGATACCATTTCTTCTGTGTTCTGTTTTCCTCTTCATAATCCAATCTATGGCAAGCAGGAAGAGGAATGGTAACAGAAGGCAACCTTGCCTCACTCCTGTCTTCACCATAAATGAGTCTGTGAGTTGTCCTGCATGACTGACCTTACAAGCTTCATACTTTGTATCGGAGAAATAAATTTCTCTGGTTTCCCGTAGCATCTCTGTGGAGGTCTCCATGTCTGACTTGATTGCCTCAGCAATAATTTCATCTGAGCTGGAAGCTTTCCCTCTGTTCAGGTGATGAATGGCTTTCTCGATCTTTGCCTTGCTTGGTTTTTCGCAGTTTACCTGGAGTAGTTCTTCAGCTAGTGGGATATCTGGTGGGTTCTGTGATGGTGGTCGGTTCAGCAGTTCATCAAAATGTTTCCTCCATCTCTTCAACTGATCTTCGTCACTGGTACGTTGCCGTTCTTGTGTTTGATTGGCCTGTCCGGGTGCTTGTACTTTCCTGCTAACTTTCTTGTTGTGTCATACAGTTGTTTCATGTTCCCCTAGGCTGCAGCATCCTCTGCTTCCTTGGCAAGGTCAGCGATTAAGTTTTTGTCTGTTCTTATGCTTTTCTTGATTGCTCTGTTTGCCTCTGCATACTGTTCCTGGGCTGCTGCTTCCGCTGCTCTAGTTCGGCTGTTGTTAATTGCACCTTTCTTTTCCTTCCTCACTTGCACTTTGTTGATAGTGTCCACAGTCCTCACTCCTTCTGTTAGTATTTTATCTTTCCCAGGACTTTGTTGCATGTGCTTGTCCATGTTTCCTTGATCTTTTGTCACTGGGTGTCTATGTCCATGTTTCTTTCTTCGAGAAGGTCCTGTGATACTTCATATTTGTTGCTGGTTGTGAGTCGGGATGTCTCTGTTGTGACTCTGTCCTTTAGGAAGTCCACATTGTATCTTGTTCTGGTGCTACTCTTTACGTCTCTCTTCTTCAGCTTCATCTTCTGTCTGGCCAGCACTAGGTGGTGGTCTGAGGCTGCGGCTGCTCCTCTATGTACCCGCACGTCTTGCAGTGATCTTCTGAACTTTCTTTCTATGCAGATCGATGTGGTCAATTTGGTTTTCTGTTCGGTGGTCTGGTGATATTTGTGTAATTTTGTGAATTCTGCTGTGCGGGAATACGCTACCGCCAATGATCATGTTGCTAAATGTGCAAAAGTTTGCCAACATCTCTCCATTTTCATTCATTGTCCCCAGTCCATTTCTCCCCACGACTTCTTCGTACCTGCTGTTGGTTGATCCTTTGAAGTCTCCCATGAGTATCGTCAATGTCCTTGTCCTTCAGTTTACCGAGCAATGCTTGCAGTCTGTTGTAAAAGTCCTCCTCTGTTTCTTCATCCTTGTCATTTGTTGGCGCATAGCACTGTATGATGTTTAGCTTAATCTTTTTCTTCTTTGTTTTGAATACGGCATAGATGATCATTGGTCCCACTGCCTCCCAGCTGATGAGGGCGCTCTGTGCCTCTTGTGACAACATGAATGCCACTCCTTCTATGTGGTGGGCATCTTCTTCCTCATGCCCCGAGTAAAGTATAATTTCTCTTGTGTTCAGTCCAGGTGACATGTCCTGACTGTGTCCACCTTGTTTCGCACAGTCCTAATACTCTGATGTTGTAGCCACGTCGTTCCCTTGCTGTTTGGGCTGCTTTGTTTGCTTCATACATAATTCTCACGCTCCATGTTCCGATTTTAAAATTTTCTTGGAAGATAAAAAGGGCATCGGCTTTCACTGCATAGCGTCATACTCTCCATGGGAGGCCCCCCTTTCCCAGGTTCTGTACAGTTCTTTTGGTCGATGTTTTCGTAACAATCTGTTTTTTACGGCAAAGGGTTGTTAGCCCTTTGCCCAACCCTTCTCTTTTCATATCCAGGCTTGGGACTGGCATTGGCAGCATTGTAGAATTTATGTGGGTGATATATATATTTTATCTATGGATTTATGCAAAGTAATAAATTCAGTCTGTGTAATAATAATTTTGTAGGTTGAGATCAAACTAGGTACAGGTAATTCACAACTGTATAGATAAAATGTGCTCATCTTTCTGGGGTGATGCAATAATGTATTATCAAAACAATAATTATATGCTAGGGCTGTTTGTGATAAGACCAGAACTTTTTTGTAAACTTTTAAGTTGTGCGTGTCGTATATATGGTCTGGAACTCCTGGAAGGAGGGTTAGACTTGTGTAATAATTGGGAAATCACTACAATAGTACATTGGGAGTGCGTGTTGTGAGGATTGGGAGTCGCTTGATAGATATGTGTGCCTTGCATAAGTACAATCCCCACTTGCTAATCTAGCTCTAGACTGTTATCAAGAGTTACAGTAGCCAGCAAGATAACGTTGCAAGTGCAGCTGTTGTCACATAAATGTGGGTTTTCAAGGTTAAGGTACTACGTAGTATGTAGTAACGATTTCACTCTGATTTATGTGTGTTCTGCCTCATAGTGCTAGGCATGATTTTAATCTTTAAAAATCTTTTAGAAGAGATACCATAAGACGTTGGTCCCTTCTAAGAAGGGGAAGTAAAAGATTCCACTTGGGAAATGGAAAAACCTCTCGTGGATTCACTGGGCGGAGGTCTCCTTTTCATAAAATTCTATGACAGAATCATCAACAAAATGATGTTGGTTGTTATATAACGGAAGAAGAAGTGCGCCCTGTACCATCGCTGAGTAAACATGTTTTCCTGGAAAAAGCTTGATACTAATTACCTGAGTGGTATAGAGACAGGTAGAATGTGAAGCTAATGCCTGTCTCCTATTAGTGCTGTGTTTGAATGACACTGCCAGATAAGCAGATATAAATAGGACAATGTTGTAAGTAGTTGTTATTAATGACGTTTGCAAGAGATAAAGTATTACCACTGGCCATGACTCCTGGCCACTTTTGTAGGCCTGTCTTGTCTTCAGTTACTCCTGACCTTGAGGATGTGAATGATTGGTTGCATACAGTGTTAGTCCTGTCCATTGTTCACACTGTATATCTTGTTTCAGGTAGGATATGTATGCACATGTGCTGGTGTGTAACATTTTGATGGCGCATTGAAAATCTTGCGATAAACGTAACATGGCCACCATCATGAAACAAAGTACTAAAATGCTCCCAATAAGACACTGAATCGAACCCTCTAGATACAACTGTTTTTGTTGGTACACCGTGTTCAGATTACTATTGTGACATCTACTGCTAGAACAAGTTTAGCGTTTCCAAACATGCAGTTGAATTTAGTATTACTGTAACACCTATTTGACCAGTTATGGCTCATTTTTTATTCATGAGAATAATTTTGTATGATAGATATTCAGAGTTAATTAGGCCCCCAGTAAATATTTAATACTGGAAATAATTGCCCAGTTCCAGTTTTGCCTGGCAGAAACAAGTTGTTATTGTTTGGATACATGCTCTAATTGTAAGCAATTACGTCAGCAGTTTAATATTATATTTGCTGATTATTTGCCTATGCTTGCTCCAGTTTGCGGGTGAGAAAACGTGGGTGGGAAAGCTTTGTTTTTGTAATCAGATGTGAGGTTTCTTTATTCATTTGTCCAAATAGGAGGTAACTAAATGAACTGTACAAACTGCACTGTTTGTGTAATTGCTATTACCAGCCTATCTGATAATAACAAATACATTATTCATATTGTGGCTAATGATTTTAGTTTTAGGTAGGTCACTATTCCACAGTACATTTGATATATTTAGTTGTGGAGACAAGTTGGATGGGATAACGGTGAGTCAGTACTGATATGGATAGATACCTGCCAGATAGAACGGGCAACGTGTTTTAATGTCTTGCTTGGTTGGTGAAGTTTCATTGAGTGTTATGAAGAAAACGTTTCCAATTTAGGGTCGGGCATGGATGTTATTATAAAAAGCAATTTTTTACATACTGCAACTTTTTAATTAATGGCTTCTATCTAATAATATTACACATGTGACACTAACAATAATATACACTGTAAGTCTACAATATATTTGATGGATGTGAACGATACTTTTCGAGATATCTTATTTTGAAAATGAGGAAATATATTGTTTTGGCAGTTTGAATTGAAAATATAACTGAGGTAAATAAAAAAATGGAAGATAAATTTGATATGTGGTCAATAAAACAAGTTTAATTAAGCTATGCCTTGTTGTTTGTTTTTTATCTGACTGTGTGACTGGTTTTCCTTTCCCCGATTGCCTGGAGCAAACTTCTTGCACTGGAGTGGATCTGAAACCAGAACAACCATTACAACATAAAAACGTTGTAATTTCTAATGTACCTTTATTAGAGAGTTAACTTCTGTTACAAATATAGCTCTGTTTGTATAAGTACAATTGTTTTATAGATATCTCGAAAAGTATCGTTCACATCCATCTAATATTTTGTAGACTTATAGAATATTGTTAGTGTCCTTGGATATGTGTAATATTATTAGGTTGAAGCCATTAATTAAAAAGTTATATTATGTCAAAAATTGCATTTTATAATAACATCTGAATGTATATATATATATATATAAATATTATATTATAAAATCTATATATACAAAACCAGGTTGTGACAAATTCTATGTAGAGGATTATGTCAGATGGTCAGATATATACAGAACAGAACCAGTGTGTGATGTTGGGTTTAATTGGTGGAATTGCTGGATGAATGTTGCCCCACTGCCACTATCCATGTGCTTAATGTGGTCACAACCTCACCTACCAGGTAGGCAGTACATGAGTGGGTGCACCCATTTGTTGGACACATCTATTAATGTTTTATACATATATGTGTGTGTGTGTATGTGTACAGTTCATCTAGGAACATCTGTTGCTAAAGCAGAATCTTATCAAGTTCTCTGTGCCAGTGTGTATTATACCAAGATAGCATCAGTACCTTTCTAGCAGTCACACTCCACACACTAGCTGCTTGCCTGCCTGGGGTATATTTAGCTGCATGCCTGGCCAACTGACATATCATGTTGCCTTGTATCAGGGGGCTGCTGTGTGCTGTTTGATTTGTGTATCCATTGTGCAAGCCACCATAAGTGTTGAACCCTGGGCGACCTACAGATGTAACTCCCTCAATAGTTCCAAGCATTGCTTGCTGTAATGTCTCCAACAAACCTAGGGATTCTCTGCCACAGACAAACCAATACTGGTTGCAGATTGGATGTAGACCGTTTGAATAACCACGATAATTGTTTTTAAAACCAGATATGAAAGATATATATATATATACTTATACGCTGTCCTGGTTTTGGAAATTCTTTTCCAACGTAATTTGCTGGTGATATCGGGTCAGTGTACTAAGCATGTCAAAAAAGGGATCCGTGGAAAAAAACTGTGATTGATTTCGTAACTTGACATGTTCGCCTTGGTTTCGACTGCTTGGGTGACATGGGTGACAGTTAGGCTTTGTGGTGACATTCTGACAGTATCTGGGAGCATGGGATCATATGGTGGCGAGTTAGGCTTTGTGGTGACATTCTGACAGTATATGGGAGCATGGGATCATATGGTGGCGAGTTAGGCTTTGTGGTGACATTCTGGCAGTATCTGGGAGCATGGGATCATATGGTGGCGAGTTAGGCTTTGTGGTGACATTCTCACAGTATCTGGGAGCATGGGATCATATGGTGGCGAGTTAGGCTTTGTGGTGACATTCTGACAGTATCTGGGAGGATGGGATCATATGGTGGCGAGCATTCATTGCCTCACAAACTGGGCATGTCTTAGATAAACTCTGGCAATACACTCGCCGGAAACTTGGAGTTGGAAGGACAACTCAGCAGTGTGACTAGATGTCTGCGAATGTTATTTGTGTGTCGAACGCTGCATCGGATGATGTAAACTTTCTTTGAATTCGGAGAAAGCTTAGAGTGAGTATGTTAAAAACCTGTCATATTTTAAATATCAAAGTTTATATATTTACGTGGTACCTACACTTATCTTAGATACAGGTTTACGTTATAAATTACCTCGATGTAACTTTGCTAATTTTGAAGATAGTTGTATCTACAGTTAATGGTCGCTATGTACAAGAACTGGTGATGTAAGGTGCATAGGGCTGCTTAAAAACTTTGAAATCTCAAACATGGCCTACAGTTTTAACTATCCGTGGATATATAAGGAACATTAGAGATAAATAGTTTGACCAAGTGCCAAAACGTTCCTTACAGCGAGACCACTGTAAACATGAACTGACAACATTTTCTTAAACAAAGATACATCGGTAATAATAATTTTTTGTATTTTCTATTTAATACATTTATGTTTTTTTAATCCTAAATCCTTGAATGCCTAGGGTGAGGGCAACTTCGATACTGGTCCTCCATTTCTTTTTTCTTTCTTTCTGTCCCCCCCCCCCACTGTTCTTGCCCTGCCGCCAACACCAATCATCTCCACTCCCCTTTCTCTTTAGCTGCGTTCACACTTACACTTTAAACGGTTTAGTTAAACCGTTTTAACTAATCCAATCAGAAAACATACATGTGAACGTGATTTCGCGCTAAAATATTTTAGCTAAAACGGTTTAACTAATCCACTTCAGTAGGAGGTTTAGTTAAACCGTTTTAGCTAAAACGGTTCAGCTAAAATGGTTCAGCTAAAACGTTTTAAGTATGTCCTCGTTGCTTCCTGTTTACAACATCAACAAGATTTTGGCGGCATCATGTCTTGTAAGGATCCAAGCAATGCAAAAGTTAAAATTGTTAATTGAGTTGTGGGGGCATGATCGGGTGCAGGCCGAATTGGAAGGAGTCGGACGCAATATAGCCATTTTTGCTATGCTAGCTCGCGCATATATCAACTTCCTCCTTAAAATGGTTGAGCTAAATGCGTGTGTGAACTCTCTCAGTTTACAAACATAAGCCGGTTTAAGTAAAATTGTTTAACTAAACCGTTTTTATTCTGTAGGTATGAACGCAGCTTTACATTCTCTTCTTCCACTCATCTTCAAATCTCTACACAGTCGTCCCACTGGTTTTGGTTGTCACCATCTCTTTTTAAGTTCCACTTTCAGGGCATTAGCTTTATGCGCTAACCATTCTTTCATTCACTCTACGTGTCCAGGTATCTGTATTTAGAACTCTATTATTATTGTACTAATTTTGTTTTCTCTGCGCAGACTGGTGCGAAGATGAACGATGGACACCGACCACTACTGTCCGACACGAGTATCACATCGTCGTCGAATCCATGGTGGTGGTCGGGCCTGTTTTTGACGGCGACCGTGGGTGGCGTCCTGTGCCTGCTGGCTTTGGTGCTCCTCTACCTGGGCATGTCCTTCCGCAAGCTCGTCACAGCGGCAAAGAAAGCAGTGCTCAGCGTCGCCTCCGACGAGTGCAGCGGAGAGGACCAGCCGCTGAAAAAAGCTCGCTGCACGTCGATGTCGGTTGATATGGACAACAAGAAGAATGTGACCGGCAGCGGTGATGCGATAACGCCGCGTCTACAGCGCAGTCGCAGTCTTGACTGTCGTCCGATGCAGAGCTATGGCAGCAAGTGTGATGGTGACTCCGCGGTGCGCTGCGCTGCCAAAGCGATGGCCGCAGTGGTGTCTACAGAGACACACGTGAGAAAGGGCAAGACAATGATGCAGCCAACAGTGTTCCCTTTCCAGGAGCTACCGAACGATTGCCAGATCAGGATCTTTCAGTTCCTCAGTCCGGCGGACCGGGGACGGTTGTCGCGTGTATGCGCCAAGTGGGCGGCCCTCATGCGCACCTCGTGTATCTGGGACAAGATCGATCTCACGACCTTCCCCAGTTGTCCGGCAGGCGACGACACCGATGAAGAGAGTTATGTACATTACAGGAAGAGCGTGAAGGCGTACCTGCGGTACCTGCAGGAGGTGAGGCCAACCCTGCACTGGCTCAGCTTCGCGTTCGACATCGGCAACCACGAGGACGGCTGGCTCGAGTGCTTGTCATGCTTCCTCAAGAAAGCGCATTGCCGCGACCTCAAGTTCGCACGTCTTGACTGGACTGAGACGCCGATACGGACGATGGTCGAGAGCGTGACGTGGTCGACTAACGACTACCACGAACTGATGCACAGGCACCGACACCGCCAACGCTTGTTCGTTAATTTCTTCACGATGTTCGGCGCAATGGCCCCGAACCTCCGACAGCTGATAGTGCCGTTTGATTGGTCACCCAAGTCGCTTGTAACACTCTCGCGACTCAGCAACATACGCACGCTTGTGCTGGAGAAGTATTTCGTTGTACAGCAGCTGGACCAGGCGATGCTAGATGAACTCTTCCAGGCAGTGCCGAATGTGCGCCAACTCATTCTTGAGGTGTGGACTGCGAGCGGCAAGGGCCTGCAGCTGTACTCGCTTCGTTCGGAGAATCTGCGCGAACTCGACATCTCACAGTGCAAGGGCTTCTACATCCGTGATATACGACTGCCCAACATTGAGGTGCTAAAGATGAGTCGGCGGCCCTGCTACGGACCGCTCATGTGCAGCGACGGCATGCGCGTGCCATGCATTTACGAGGTGTTGTGCGAGGGAACGGAACGCCTGCGTCAGCTCAACGAGCACATGTTGCGGCCAGACTGGCGCGAGAATATCTACGACGAACTCAACACCGTCCTCAGGGCTGTATGTTCCTGTAAGGTGCACAAGTCATCGTTGGCAACGTGATTGGTGTCCTCCCGGCATCATTCTATCGGTGACGTTCTACAAGTTCGTATGCAGGATGCGTATTCTGAGTTGATGAAGGAGTGATGTGCAAGCATTGTGAATATCAGACTTCGCGTTGAAGTCATGGTGTTTGTGATTGTAGGTGCAAATCTATGAATGGGCATGAACTACCAGGCGGAGTTAGCGTTGCAGCGGCGGACCGTAAGGTTTTTTTAATGCACCTGGAATTACCATGATGTCATGGTTGGTTTGCCACAATCTGGCTAGCTGAAGTTAAAAAAGTTATTATTTAGTATGATTGCTGATCAACATGTGTCCATATGCAATGAAGATGCTAACGTAAATGACACAGTGTGATGGACCGAATGCAGGGAAGACGAGCACTGGTTACGTTGAACAAGCCTTGAGTTTGAAAGAGAAGGAAGTTGTTTTTCCATTTGTTGTCATATTTTCAATTCGGTGTTTGTCTGTTATATGCGTTTCCCTTGGCCGTGAACGCACCAAATGTTGTTGGACAGTTGGGTCTGTCTGTGATGCTCCTACACTCAAGGCCAGTCGGCAGGGTCAACCTCACTTCACCATATCGCATCAGTGTAGGCAATGCAACGTGCGGGTAAATACTAAGGCCACGATTAGTTGCCTCTTGTGCCATACTTACACAGGACAGTCGTCATTGGCGCATTCATGTCCGGACAGGTGTTTTTGTTTTGTTGTGACTGGGAAATTAACCATCCTACTGGACCTGGATGGGGTGTCAGTGGAACTGATGTTATTTTGTTTAACTGCCTGTCAACTGCTACCATTTCTTACACTTTCAACTGCTTACTGGTCACCAAACATGCTGGTGCAGCTTTTGTGTGTTTGCTGTGCTGGACAGAGCTGCAGGACATTGAACTTTTTTACCATTGATGACAATGTTGCAGTTGTGATGAGGTAAAAACAGCACGGTGCTTAGATTACGATGAACGGAGGGTGCTGGTGGTGCCATCTTTGAAGGCACCGGCAGGCAGCAAGAGGGGTGTAGGCAGAGGGGTGAATCATGGTTGCCCTGTTACCCCGTGTACAAAGTGTGTTCATAGTGTACATAGTCTGTCGGGAGCAGTCTGTGTGATCTGCATATCAAGGAGGACTGCCACAAACTTTTACTTGGTCCTGTGTATGCAACTTTCACAGCAAGTGGAACAGCACCTGTAGCAGCTGAACATTTGTAGCTGCTGCTGTAGCGGCTGTTGTAGATCACATTAATTATACCACTTCCTGATGAATCAGCATTTTTAATGATTTGTCCGTGTGTGCGAGTGCTGCCGTTGTTATCAAAATACTATTTCAGTCCAGTTAACGATGATGATAGCCATGTTAGGAAATGGTCTGTGCGTAAAGATGTATCGGCCTCCGAGTTGAAGAGCTCGTCACGACACGGGGGTTTGGAAGTTATTGTGCCATAGGTGGATTGAACATAATGTTCCCATGAGTTAGTTATATAAGGTACAGAGGGTTTATGAGTTACGTGTTTATTAAGTTTTCTTACCTGTCTTGATGGTGAAGTCATAAAAGCCACAAGTCAGTTGTGTTAGCAGGCGGTTACGCGACTAAACCATCACATTATGATCTCATAGTTGGCGATACACAGCGGAATAATAGTGGCATTTTCCTAGAGGTATTTGCCACTGTTGATTGGCTGTCTTGTCAAGCGCACCATGTTTGTCCACTGTTGATTGGCTGTCTTGTCAAGCGCACCATGTTTGTCCACTGTTGATTGGCTGTCTTGTCAAGCGCACCATGTTTGTCCACTGATGATTTCTGCTTTAAATTTTCTACACACATCTGCGTCCCAGACGAATTGTTGTCAGATGCCTAAATTTGTTATGTGCCATGGAGTGTTTAATGTACATAGATGTTTAAGCGCACAAAAAGATTGTAAAGGCAGCTGTAGGGTATGTTATCAGTTGTTTAAAATTGGCCGCATGAATGCAATTGACAAGTGTAGAATCGCTTGTTTTGAAGCAGGAAACCGAAGCAACTATGTTAGTTCCCGAGTTTGGAAGACCCAATGCAGCATCTCGAATCATCGCATCATAATGTGCACTCAGGTCTGATACACGTCAGTCTTGTATTACTGAGCAGGGCGAATCTTCTCGTCAAATGCAGTGTCATAATGTGCGCACAGGTTGGATACACTATAGTCTCATACCACTGAGGGAGCTAATCTTCAGATTTGTTTATAGAAGTTAGTTTCATCATTGTGCTTTTATAGTTCCACCTGTTTTTTTATTTTGCTTTTATTTTCAGTTGCCCTGTTTTACTGATTTTGTGCATGCCAAGTTTAAATTATTATGTGTAAACATTTGCCATATATAATGACATGCTAAAAGGCAACAAATTTATTTTGTTTCATCGTAAAAAAAAATGTTGCTGCGGTGAGCCATTTTAGATAAAATCTGCTGCTCCATTGAAAAATTTTCACCCAGTTTGGTGTGTTAACTTCTTGTGACATTTTTGTTTTAAACACTGCCATTTAACAAAAATATGTTCCACTTCAGTGTAGATGCTGTCTTGTTGACACAATATTTTGCGAATGGTTCAGAACGGCACAAATCAGGGACAACACAGCAGTGCAAGCTGGGAAATGTTTGAGGGACGAGAATGTATTGTTGATGACCTAAGGTGCGTTGTTGATGTTGGCGATAATCACGGTGTTGTCATGGCTACAAGCATTGTAGCCATGGCAACCGAGAGTATTTGAGTGTATATATCATATATAAATATATATATATATATATCGAACAACTATTATTATACTTCAAAAAGACACATATATATATCAAAGTTAACAGTTGACTACAGATAGAGTGTATCCATTCGTGTGTAAATATTTGCGTGCATGCGGGTGCGCATTCGTTGGTGTGTTAGTGAAGATGCAGTCTATTTTAACAGAGTATTTTTAAGATGTATAGTAAACGTAGCAGTTGCAGCAAGAGTGAGACACTGGCACAGTGTTGGATTGGAATCATTTGAACGTAATGTTCAGACGTTGGAACTAAGCTTATAAATTAGTTTCGGCTGTGATGTAGAATTGCGACACGTGATGTCACGTGTGCGCATACTAATTATTAAAAATATTGTTTCCGAAGAAGAAGTGTCTTTTTTGTTATTTTATATCATGCGTAGCAACGTGCAGAATTTCCTCCTCAAGGATATAAAATATATATTATATATATGGTCGATTCTCATCATGGAATTGTATCAGCTCCTCTGCAAGAAATGGAACAACGCGAGAGCCGATATCAGGCGAAACACATATGTTTTTTGTAAATTGTGTCGAGACTTATTTCAAAAATGTTATTGTTGTGGTTTCATTGATAGTCCACTCATCAATTAGCGTTAAAACAAAATATTTGTTGGGCAGCAAGAATTAACATTTACTTTGGAGCATTTTGTGGAAACTTGCAACGTTGAGCCATGAACAATATTTTCCGTTAAATATTTGTTAACCAGCTATTCTATGTATGCTGGTGGGACATGTTATGTTAGTTGTGTTATGGTTAAGTCAGAAACAACACTTTAAATCAAAATGTGTTGTTAAATATGTTTGACCATGTTTTCCTTGTCAAGCTAGATATGAAGTATTCTCAGTAAAGCGATGAAATTAATATAAATGCATTAATAGCTATTTGACAGGTACCCAATTATAACAAATATAAGCAATACCCACAAAACACATCTTTCTAAATCCGCATTCACCATTATTATTAATGATCCCACAGAAACAAACTTGATACCATTGCAAAGCCATCTTTTTCTATTTTGTCATAAATAACAACATTATTGTCAATGCACAACATAAGTAAACATTTGACGTGGAAGAAGTGCAAACAAATATCAACTTAAAACAACAAGAAAACTATTAAACCGTGTGTTGACTGCTGATGAATTTACATTACACGTAACAGTTTATGTATTCGGTGTACCACAAAGCCATCAGAAATACGTTAAGTCTAATAATATAGAGACGAGATGTTGCAAGACGGACGGTCTATGTGTTTCGCATGGTATCACACGAATCGGACAGGTCACTTCAAACACCTCCCTCTGGCAGGAATAACCATATTAAGATATCCCATGTGTTGTCTTAAAATCTTCCCTATGTGTACTTTATCATATTAAAAAATGAAAACAATATGAGTCGCAAAATCGACAATGTGTCCAGGTTTTGTGAGAATAGACCATATTTACATATATTTATAATATATATTCCATGTATATTTTGTCCATTATGTGGCTTGCCATAAAGTGGGTATTAAGTTGCAAAATTGAAAAGTGGAGTGTTGTACCTTTTTGGATTCCACAGATCGTGAGCTTTAAAATGATTCCTCGTTTGGTGAAATATTTTTATTAGTTTTTGATTTATTGTTAAAATTGAGGCAAAATGTTTGAAAAGCAACATTTTGAGAAATGAGGCCATTTTTAATCACGAGTACTATCAATTGATTTTAAATCTGTTGGTTCGTAAATGCACATATTTGATTAGGTTTGGATTATTTCTCAAAGAAAATTAACTGGATATTGAAAGATTGATTATAAGACTATGAATTTCTACAAGTCACAAAATTGATGGGACATGACCTTGACACAAATTTTTTGCTCGAATGTAGAACAGACCTGTGCACCTTAATACCCAATTCGCAGTGGCAAATCACAGCTATAACCAAGTTTCCATGTTTTTGAAAAAGTGAAAACCAAGTTATATTACAATTCCCTGCTTTTTATATAACTTTTTAAACAACAAAATTATATCACTTTTACAAATGTTTTAAAGGTGTCTATCCCACGAGCTTAGCTGTCACCTTTGGTGTAACGCAATAATTATGGTTTCTAATAAAAGAGCATGTCATTTAATAAAATGGTACATGTACCTTCATGCAAAAAAATCCCATTACTGCCAATGTTGGCTCAATTAGTCAGTTGTCACTCTGGTTATTCTTAACTTGAAGTAGTAGATTGATCACCTAGTACGGCTAGATGATGGATCTTATCACTGTGAAACTAGTGTGACATTTATGCCTTGACAGCCCATATGTATGTCTCATGTATAGTCACCAGGTCAATGTTCTGGGCAGCCTTTGTGTCATGAGTGACATGGCAAACGTTTTTATCAAGACAATATTTTATCTCATGCACACCTGTTCATTGTTATTAAGTATATATGATGTATGTTCTACTACTACACCGCAAGAACTACAAAAAATGCTAGAAAATGACACCAATATATATATCAACACCACGCAGATAAAGAACGTTGAAAGCTGCGTCTATCTGGGTCAGCAATACAGTATAAGAGACAAAAACCAAGACAAGGAGATTCAAAGAAGAATCACCGCCGGCTGGACAGCATTCGCCAAACACCGCGACATCTTCAAGAGTAACTTTGGAACCTGCTTGAATAGACAAGTCTACAACTCGTGTACTTCCAGCGATGACGTACAGAATGGAAACATAGACACTCACCATCCAGGCAAAGAACAAGCTAGCAGCTGCACAAACAAAGATGGAAAGACATATATGTTAAACATCATATATCGGGAGAGAAAACAAATATTTGGGTAAGAGAGAAGACAAAGGTCATAGAAGTGACAGAACAAATAAGTGGACCTGGACAGGGCACATCAGCAGACAACGAGATAACCGATGGACATCGCGTATCACAATCTAGAGACCTTACAAATGGAAAGGATCTAGAGTAAGACCGCCGAGACAGTAGAGAGACGAACTAGACGAGTACTGGCAGGGCACCATCTGGCAGAGGATAGCGCAAGACAGGCAGATGTGGAAATGACATGCTGAGGCCTTTGCCCAACAACGGGACACTACGGCTGCACAATGAGGATGAAGTATGTTCATAATTATTTAGAAATATATATATATATTGTTCTTAATACTAGAGTAAATATGTCGAAGACATGCTGCCCGCCAGATTCTGTTTACTAAGTCAGAAATAATGTTCACGATTTGAAGGTTGGGCCTGCAAAATCTTCAAATGATATATTCAACATTCAAATTCTAAACAGCTGCTATTGCGTTGTAATATACACATATTGCAGAGGCATGCATATCTATCGACAAATACCTGTTGATATTTATGGCAAATCTAGTATTTTGAAGTCCAAATAGGTAATGTTTAAACACTTTAAATATCAGTCGGAATATAAAAGTGCTTACATTTGTTTAAATGGTCACAAGAATTTATTTGTTTCGATACATCTGTAATTTGCCCAAGCCAACTGACATTTAACATTCAACCCACTGAAATTGTCAGTGACATGGTTTTTGAGAAAGCAAGCAAAAGTCTATAACAACAAAGATACACAGACATGCATAATCGTACCTCGCATTCACATGTAGATTACAATTTAGAAAATAATTTTTGTATTGATTTTTAAGCAAGAATTAAACAAGTTAAATGTGTGTATTACCAACACTACATGCTTGGATGGTTGTGGAGAACAGTTGAGGCCAAATGATTGATTTTGTAACTTGACATGGTCGCTTTTGTTTCGATAGCTTGGGTGACAGTGGGTGACAGTTGGGTTTTGTGGTGACGTAGTATCTGGGAGCATAGGATCAGATGGAGGGGAGCTTTCATTGCCTCACAAACTGGTCAAGTCCGAGATAAGCTCTGGCAATACACAGGCGAGAAATTCAGAACTTGAGAAGAACAGCAAAACACCTGGCTTTATAACTGTCTGTATTACACAATGTATGGGCATGTGGTGCTTAGCAACAAATCACATGTCACAGGGGAAGTAAATCGCTACAGTGGCACTACCTATTGGGTGGAACCGAAATTAACGCACATCGATGCTATTGTGGATATGAGAACCAGGCAGCGTGGTGGGTTATGTCTTGGTAATCATAGCACATCAGTTGAATTTGATGGGTATCTTTGGAAGCCATTTTGATGCCTCCAAAATCGTGGAAATATGATCACCATATAGACTGCTAGCATTCTGCATAAATAAAGGATTTTTCTCAACCTCTGCAGTTTGCTGGTGGCAGGAACCTTAAGTTGCTGTCATTTGTCATTCCATACTCAGGAAGAAACACGAGTGAAACTTTTTGAACTGTTCTTAGCCTTGGCGTTGTTCCCTTAAATAAATGTACTTTTTTGCCTACTTCAAACGATGATTTTGTAATACCGGACTTCCATGTTTTGACTGATCATCAGCAGCGCCCCCTGGCACATGAAGATGACGGGAACGCAGGATAATTATCATATATTTAATTTACTGAAATACTGGGTACACTGATGATTTTTTATCACAATTTCAACATTAGCACTTTCGGGTAGGAAAACCCCTTGTCCTTGGTCCAATTTTCTCACTTTTTATTGTTCCTCTTTGTGTGTGTGTGTGTATGTGTGTAATTTTCACAAACAAGATTCACTGTAAAATCAACAAAATGTTGCATATAAAATTTTGCACTTAAGTATTTGAAGTTTTGATTTGCTGAACATTTTCGTAATATTGTACAACATTGTCAATCTGAGAGCGTTTTTCAACATTCTTTTAATTTAGATGGTATTTAAAAGGTCATAATGACAACAAAACAAGTGTTAGCACAGGGGATGTTTCTGCTAGAAAATTATGTTTTAGTGCCTGAGAATATGCCAGTTGCAGCACAGCCCGGTAGTTTAAAACATCATTTTCTCAGTAACAACATTATCCAATGACAACATGCAGCATGTGGGTAAAATGCATTTACGAGTGACATAATTACAACAAAATTATCAGTTACGTTTGGTTGATTAGGACAACAGAGAGATAGCATTTGTAAATGAAACAAGTCAAAGTTACACAGTATGTTTATTGATATTTCTTATGCTCATCTTAATCATACAATACACATAGATCTAGATAACGCAGTGCAACTTATGTATCCGAAATTCAGTAAGAGTTTCTATTATCTTTAAATTAACTTTTCCAGTTTATCCTCAATATATCGAAACCTAGAGGAAAAGATATTTAATTTTACTGCATCATAAGAAGCACTGACACCCACGAGTCAAAATTTCATATGAAATGTGGACAACCCGGCCCAAAATATCAGAGGGTCTACGAACATATTTTGGGATTAAGTTATCAAAACAAACACACACAATTACTTAACACCCACTATGTTGAACAGAATTATTATTTTAAAATATAACTTTATCCTTTTTTCCAAAATATCCAAATAAGATATTTTTGACAGAATACAGAAATACAAACAATTGTATTTCTATGCAAATCTAGTTGTAATATAACTCTTAGACAGATACTGACTGATACAAATTTAAATCAAAACGGTAAAATTTAAACATCGTCACACGTCCGTTTGAAAAAATACAAACGTACATGCTTTCATGAGATTTACAAAAATGGTTCTGTCAAACATATCACAGGAGGAATCTTGTCACTTCTTACAAAGAGACGACTTTTGCATGCTAGACTTTCATGAATTCCTGCAGTTGTTGCATTATTTCAACATCGACGGAATCGATGAGTTTTCTGAAAGTCTCCTCCCCATGTTGTTGCTGACATGCCTGAAGTTGCACCAAGATATACTCCTTGAGGTTCACTGTGTACACGGGGTCCTGACGACACAGCTACAAACAATGCAACAGTACGTAAGTCACATAATCGATGCTCCCTGGAAAGGTAATCTGAAACCGTGATTGACTGACGGTTTTTTGGGGAGATTTGGGTTACCTCCTCATGTTATTGCTCGTCTCATTTCAAATTAATCTAGCAAAAAAACAAATATACACATCATCCACATGTTAGTATGTTTGTGCCACTTTTGTAAAACTGTGTAGTTTTGGAAAAATCATCAGAAAAAACTTCACTTATTTAACTCTTGCCTAAAATCAATTCAAGTAAATACGTGTTTCAGTGTCGATGTCGTTGGCGTTCTTTCATAAAAACCATCAACAAATTCAGTGATTTGAAGGCTAAATATTGGTCCAGCAACTGATTTTGGCCGGTTACCAGATGCAACTACCATAGTTAATTCATTTAACAATTTAAACAAATGTACACATTTTTTATTCAACTAAATGTGGTTGTTATTTAAAGTATCCACACATTACATATTTGGAAATAAAAGAACTGGGTTTGCAATGTGCTAAACAGTTGAGGTAGAAGCTTCAAAGTGAGGTATCGTTATTTTAACTTTTTACAATGCTGATAACGAATCCAGTTATTTGTATAAATTACTTAAACGTACCAATCGTTTTCGTTTCTCGTGTTCCGTTTCTTGTTCATCGTCTGGTAATTCTTCCGTGGCATCATGCACCAGTGCACTGTGGGATACGATAGGATGATGTCAGCAACATGCACCCAGAAACATCACAACATGTAGTCAGTTATTTTATGTAAACTGCTGTAGTAATGTGTGCCGAAAGTATGTTGTCTCAGTCGTTCTACAAGGACTGCTCCCTTCCTTCCCTGGAGGCTCCTTTCCCCTTGTTTAATGCTTCTTATCTTTATATTGTCATTTTCCTCCTTGTCTGGTTTCATTTTTAACCCTGATTCCAAGCATGGTCCTCCTCTTTCCCTTTCTCCTCCTAAGACCCCTTTCCTCAATGCCTGGTCCCTTCCCTCATCTTTTGGTTCCTTCCCTAATCTTTTGGTCTCTTCCCTCATCATTTGGTCCCTTCCCTCCTCTTCTGGTCCTTTCCCTCATATTATGGTCCATTCCTTCCTTGTTTGGTTATTTCTCTTTTTTTGTGCCATTCCTCCTTGTCTGGGCCCTTCCCTCATCTTTTGGTTCTTTCCCTCCTTGTCTGGTCCCTTCCATCATCTTATGGTCCCTTCCCTCATATTATGGTCCCTTCCCTCTTTGTTTGGTCCGTTCTCTCCTTGTTTGGTCGCATCTCTCATCTTATGGTCCCTTCCCTCCTTGTCTGGTCCCTTCCTTCATATTATGGTCCCTTCTCTTCTTGTTTGGTCCCTTCCCTCATCTTATGGTCCCATCCCTCATTGTCTGGTCCCATCCTTCATATTATGGTCCCTTCTCTTCTTGTCTGATCCCTTCCTTCATCTCATCATTTGGTCCCTTCCCTCCTCTTCTGGTCCTTTCCCTCATATTATGGTCCATTCCTTCCTTGTTTGGTTATTTCTCTTTTTTTGTGCCTTTCCTCCTTGTCTGGTCCCTTCCCTCATCTTTTGGTTCTTTCCTCCTTGTCTGGTCCCTTCAACCATCTTTTGGTTCCTTCCCTAATCTTTTGGTCTCTTCCCTCATCATTTGGTCCCTTCCCTCCTCTTCTGGTCGTTTCCCTCATATTATGGTCCATTCCTTCCTTGTTTGGTTATTTCTCTTTTTTTTTGCCTTTCCTCCTTGTCTGGTCCCTTCCCTCATATTATGGTCCCTTCCCTCCTTGTCTGGTCCCTTCCCTCTTTGTTTGGTCCGTTCTCTCCTTGTTTGGTCGCATCTCTCATCTTATGGTCCCTTCCCTCCTTGTCTGGTTCCTTCCTTCATATTATGGTCCCTTCTCTTCTTGTTTGGTCCCATCCCTCATTGTCTGGTCCCATCCTTCATATTATGGTCCCTTCTCTTCTTGTCTGATCCCTTCCTTCATCTTATGGTCCCATCCCTTCTTGTCCGATTCCTTCCCTCATCTTATGCTCTCTTTCTCCTTGCATGGTTCATTCCCTCTTATTTTGGTCCCTCTTCTTGTCTGGTTCCTTCCCTCCTCTTTTGGTCCCTTTCCCCTTGTCTGGTCTCTTCCCTCATCTCATGGTCCCCTTCTCCTTGCATGGTCCATTTTTTCCTTCTCTGGTCCCTTCCACTTTATGTGGCTTCCATTCTGTCCTCCCTACATGGTCCCTGTGTTCCTCACTCCATGGTGAAGTCCTGTTGGTCCTCCGATGGTCCCTTCCCTTCATGAGAAAGGACCAGACCGTGCAAATTAGCACCAACAAACAGTGAGAAATCTCCAGGTGTCCCCAGTGGGAGTTTTTAATAATGAATATTGTTATGGTGTAATACATGCTAGGGTATGCTACATTTAACAGGGTCTGGCAGATAAGGGCTCACCCATAAGTTATGTTATATCTAGGGGGGTGGGGTGTCTAGGTTTCTATAATATGATCACGTGGACTTTATCAAATGCACTTATTCATATTTTAAGTAATATTTTTATTTATTATATTTCAATAAACTTTTTTTTAAATACATATAATATACTTTTTAATTGTTTACACAGGTCTATTAAATTTGGAAGGATTATTCTAATGATTATTTCATGGCATGTTTTTGAACGATTTTTTTCTCAAATTTAATACAATTCTAAAGTTACGAATACATGCATGTAGAGCACCTGAGAGCAATCTGGTTGACTGGGTGCTATAATTATAAATAAGTTGTATTATTATTATGTGCTCGCATGACAAAATGTTACAGGGGTCTTTGGGTGTTTGGGGCGTCTTTGGGTAAGCGTTTGGGGGGTCTTTGGGTAAGTGTTTGGGGGGTCTTTGGGTAAGCGTTGGGGGTCTTTAGGTAAATAACAATGTCTGAAATGTTCGTTCATCCATCTGGCGATATCAGATTGATAGAGAATTAATACTGTTCAGCCAGATATATGCATCATGTCGGGGTGGGGGCCTTTGTCAATCCAATACAGTTTTAGGGATGTGTAGGCCTACATGCCAATGTTACAAAGCATGGTAGGATCTGAAAAATGTCCACATATAATATGACACTTTATAGATGCCCCCTAACTAGAAACACAGATGGAACGTCTAATATAGAAGATCAGACATGGGAAGGCTATGGAAGAATCCTGACTCAGTCAACTATAACAATGTTTCACTTGTCATGACAAAGGAATGTTGTTGACAAACTAGCTTGTAACAATGTTACACAATTTCACACTGTGTCCAGACAGGCAGGTTTACTAGTCACCACCAGACAGAAATAGATACAAAGTGTAATTTTTTTTTTTAAATTGGAGCATTCATCAAGCTGTGAACAGACAAGATAATGTCAAAGGCTAACAGGTCAGTATTTATATTATCATAAGCATGACACAGAATCATCGTACACAAGTCACAATATCATGGTTCACAATTTATAATTGTTTTTTATTAATATGATTAGCTCAACAGAAACCTCCAATTGCATCCAACTGCACTCCCCTTGAGGTTCACCAAAGACCCCCCAACTGCACTCCCCTTGAGGTTCACCAAAGACCCCCCCAACTGCACTCCCCTTAAGGTTCACCAAAGACCCCCCCAACTGCACTCCCCTTAAAGTTCAGCAAACACCCCCCAACTGTACTCCCCTTGAGGTTTACCAAAGACCCCCCCAACTGCACTCCCCTTAAGGTTCAGCAAAGACCCCCCAACTGCACTCCCCTTGAGGTTCACCAAAGACCCCCCCAACTGCACTCCCCTTAAGGTTCAGCAAAGACCCCCCCAACTGCACTCCCCTTAAGGTTCAGCAAAGACCCCCCAACTGTACTCCCCTTGAGGTTCACCAAAGACCCCCCCAACTGCACTCCCCTTAAGGTTCAGCAAAGACCCCCCAACTGCACTCCCCTTGAGGTTCACCAAAGACCCCCCAACTGCACTCCCCTTGAGGTTCACCAAAGACCCCCCAACTGCACTCCCCTTGATGTTCACCAAAAGCCCCCCAACTGTACTCCCCTTGAGGTTCACCAAAGACCCTCCAACTGCATTCCCCTTGAGGTTCACCAAAGACCCCCAACTGCATTCCCCTTGAGGTTCACCAAAGACCCCCCCAACTGCACTCCCCTTGAGGTTCACCAAAGACCCCCCAACTGCACTCCCCTTGAGGTTCACCAAAAGCCCCCCAACTGTACTCCCCTTGAGGTTCACCAAAGACCCTCCAACTGCATTCCCCTTGAGGTTCACCAAAGACCCCCCCAACTGCACTCCCCTTGAGGTTCACCAAAGACCCCCCAACTGCACTCCCTTTGAGGCTCACCAAAGACCCCTCAACTGCACACCCTTTGAGTCTCACCAAAGACCCACCCAACTGTACTCCCTTTGAGGTTCACCAAAAATCTGCAATTGCATCAGATGGGAGATGGAAGGTTGGCCCCAAAACAAGTGCAAGGTGTGAAGTTTGCCCTAAAATATGTAGGAGATGGAAGTTGGCCCCAAAACAGATGAGAGGTTGGCCCCAAAACAGATGGGAGATCGGAGGTTGGCCACAAAACAGGTGGGAGATGGGAGGTTGGTCCCCAAACAGATGGGATATGGGAGGTTGGCCCCAAAACAGGTGGGAGATGGGAGGTTGGCCCCAAAACAGGTGGGAGATGGGAGGTTGGCCCCAAAACAGGTGGGAGATGGGAGGTTGGCCCCAAAACAGGTGGGAGATGGGAGGTTGGCCCCAAAACAGGTGAGAGATGGGAGTTGGACCCTTGCCAAATTTTTGTCACAGAGAAATTCACTAAAATTATTATTATTACCTGATGTTACTTACTCAATGTAAAGTGACGTGTCAACGTCGCTGCGACACACGTCATGTAACGCTTCAACGCAGATGTTGATGATAGCCCCAAATCTCTGTAGCACGACACTGAAATACACAAACACACCTGGGTCATGTGATGTCATCATTGGGTCATGTGATGTCATTGCCGGGTCATGTGATGTCATCTCTAGGTCACATGACCCAGTGATGTGACATCATCGCTGTCATGGAGGCATTAATTTGCCAACAACAAACACTCTACATTTACTTCTAAAACATGACGGTTGGACATTCTGGCCTTGTGTGTTTTAGTATTGGACAATGTGGTCCATAGGGAATGAACAGGCAGGTAATTTGGGCCATACACAATATACCACTTCAGTGTAAATGCATGCAGATTTAGCAGATATGCTTATTTTTAAAACAAATCTTCAGTATAATAACCTACAAGCTTACGAAAAACATAAACACTACAAAAACCAATAAAATAAAACACTGTTTGTACATATTAAGAATGTAGTCAATGGTTGCTAATGGCAACGACCCCAGACCTTTGATTGGAGGTGAGCAGAGAAACAAGGCTAAGACTGCATAGTTTCTTCCTCTCTGTCTGAATCACTCCGTCCATCTTGTCAAACCAACTGTCCAGAAACGAGGCCAGTACGTCGTTGCTCTGAAACACCGACATGATAACGACGTCTCAATGTTACAACATAGATACCAATGGTTCTGTCATTTCAGAAATTCCAAACAATTTTCTGGGTTTATAACATGGTGTGGGACCTTCAACTTGTAAAATCCAAAATTTATATTACAGTCAATATGCATTAATATGTTGCCTTCACTAGATGTCACCACATTATAATGTACTTCCCACCGACACATGTGATGATCAAATCAGCCTTTCATAATGGTTAATATATTTTGTGAACTTATACAATGGGTCTTTTTTTTATGAAAAACACTTTCCCAGTTACACTTAGACAAATATCACAATATTGCTTTAAGCAATCTGCAACAAAATGTGTTCTATGATCTTGGAATAATAAATTACGAGGCAAAATAAATATAGCATGCAATAATATATAATGACACTGAGGGTCAAACATGACTTGCACTGAGGGTCAAATATGACCTGCACTGAGGGTCAAAGATGCCCTACACTGAGGGTCAAATACGACCTACAGTGAGATCAAATATGACCTACACTGAGGGTCAAACATGACCTACACTGAGGGTCAAATCAGAGATGGAGTAATCGTACTCTGTAATCGTACTCGTACTCGTGGTAATTGTACTCGTACTTTTTGAGTAATCGTACTCGTACTCGATTACAGTAGTAACAAAAGCCAAGTAATCGTAATCGTACTCGATTACATTACCAAAGTAATCGTAATTATGATTACTTAATCACGATTACAATTTTTTTCATATAAAAAGTTGCAAGCAAATAGATTAGACAGATAGAAATGGCCATACCAGAGGTAATCTAATAAATGTAATAGTAATTGAGCTATTACTTTCCTATTACTATTGAGCATTTCAGTTGCATAAACATTCAGTTAGATTTCCCTAATTAGTACCTTCTCTCCCCAGAGAAGCCAGTCCTAGCCACATCACCCTCCTGCTTACTGTAGTATATAATAGTGACAGTCTCTGGGAAGCAGTGCAGTCAATAAGCCCCCCTACCATCTTGCTTTGTAATTTTAGAAGCTTGTACTGTTTGCACTGTTAGTGGTGTGAATGATTGGTCATGGTTCCTACCTCCGGAGTCCTGACTGGGTGCCAGTGGGTGGTTAGCTGCTAAATCCCTGTCTAGTATAAAGTGTAAACTGTAAACCTGTCTAAGTTCACCACTGTATTCTGTGTTTGTCCCTTTTAATATACTGCATATCTGAATCGGATATCCTTTTGAATCTGACTGCCTGGATTTGAAATGTTATCAGTGTAATGTATTTGATCATGTGTACAGCCACTGTATTTGTATTTGCCATTTAAAAAAGAGGGTATTTGAAATTTTTAAATGCAACATATTTGTATTTGATTCAGAAACCATATTTGTTTGTCACCACCCCTGTTTTTCTAAATATAGTTAGTATACAAATTGCAACTGGCTTGCTTGCAGATATCTGTAACTGGGTAACCTGTAACTGTGCCCTGTGTTTGTGTGTGTCAGTGAGGATCTGGCCTGCCACCCCAACACAACACAGTCAAGTCATTGGCTTGCTACTCCTACAGTCTTTTATCTGAAGCCATGTATAACCCAATGACACACAAAGCTAGGGCCACTAAGCCTGCAGTTCAACATGGCCAGTTGATGTTTCACTGTAAATGCTTCAAACCTAAGAAGTGGAGTTCATTTCAGTTCCAACTGTCTATGTGATATGTTGTGATCTGCTATCTGTTTGATAAAGCTATCTGTCAAGACACACATATTTTAGTATAAGTATGGCATCACAATGTTTTTATATATGCCATTGATTGCTGCTGTCATTACTATTTTTTTTATCACTAATGAACAATATTTCAACCACATCAATTTAATTAGTCTGGTAGGCTCTGGTATCAACTTTAAGCCAGACTGCAGGATTTATGATTGCCTTTCTGTGAATTATGGCCCTTGGTAGCAGACCTGGAACAAAGGGGATGCTGGACTCTGGACACTGGCAACTGCAAATTAACTCCCTTAGCAAACACCACTTTTAGTCTCTGACCTCTCTGGAGGTCAGTTGGCACTTAGCAGCTCTGTTGTATGCTGCTAGTAAAATGGGGTACAAAGGGACTGAGAGAGCTGATAACTGTCATAGCAACAGAAAAAGATCAATGCTTTTGAATTCCAAGAAGGTCACATTCATGGTAGAAACAGGATTAGCATATTCTTTAAAGTAATCATGAAAGTAATCATGATTACATGGTAAAGTAATCGTACTCGTAATCGATTACATTTGTTTTATGAGTAATCGTACTCGTAATCGTACTCATACACCTTCATAGAAATCATACTCGTACTCGATTACATTTGTATTGTACTCACTCCATCTCTGGGTCAAATATGACCAACACTGAGGGTCAAACATGACTTGCATTGAGGGTCAAACATGACCTGCACGGAGGGTCAAACATGACCTACAGTGAGGGTCAAATATGACCTGCATTGAGGGTCAAATCTGACCTGTACTGAGGGTCAAACATGATCTGCGCTGAAGGTCAAACATGATGGTCAAATGAATCACCTGTGTGCCGAGTTCTTTCGCAAGTTGCTCGAGAAACTGCCAGAAGAAGCCGCCATTCTGAAGGATGATCCGTGCAAACAGGGAGAGATGCAACGACGCCACCATGGGGTATAGCTGGAGCATTCAATGAGTCAGTCAATCAATCAATCAACACACCACTTTACCAATCAATCAACCAATCAATACATTAATCAATATATCAATCATTCAAAACATCAATCGATACAACAATCAGTCAATATATCAATCAATCCTGAGTATTTCCATAGTGCCTTTTTCAGTGTAAACTGCCCAATGGCCCTTTCTAAGTTGAATTTAAAACAAGTCACATATATAAAAAGAAAAAACTACAGAGTACCTTATTTCTATAAAACACATTCAGTAAAGAAGCTAAACAAAAAATTGTACCTTCTCTTCGATGATTGACTTGAAGATGTTTGGTAGCATTGATGTGAAGACAGCGGGACCCTGGTCAGGAATGACTCGAAGCACCAACTCGACCAACTGCAGCAGACCAGCCAATCAGCACACTCTCTTTGTGTACATGCCGTAATGTTAACTATTTCAGTGCCACAAAGCTGAATGCGTAAATTGTCAGTTTTGTTGCGCAACCAATTGTGCCTATTTAATTTAGCAATGCACAGGTATTAGCTGGTGTCCACTGACACCATTTTAAAATGACCAATATGATTAATCATTACAAAAGGAATGTGTTCAGCTGCTGATTTTACAATTATGCCTTGATTTTGACTGCAAAAATGAACCGGAAATTGACCCAAAAAACTAAATTTTGTATGTTTATCATGCAAAACGCATCTGATGACAATCTAAACACAAATATAAGTGAAAGTAAGTTATGAAAACTATCTGCCCTTTCAGAAAATGTACCGTTTACTTTTTAACAGCGCATAAAAATACAAGTTCAGAATGGCATGCAAGTCTCAAAAAAGGCTTGACACTTTTGTATGTCAGCACAATTTTGGCAGTTAGTAAAAACTGGTTATGGCTGTGAGATTTTTTGACTACATAATATCACGACTGTAAACATTGTAGGTAGAGTGCAATCATATTGGCTGAAACTTTCTACAGTACAATATGTGTCGGATACCAACTTCCTGGTAGATTTAATAAGGTAAGTATCCAGTCCTCAGGACTGCTCAAAGCGCTTTACACTTTACTCCCTGGCAGACCTGTTCAATTGAAAGCCATCTCAACATCTCTGGGAAGCATCCAGCCACACTGCAATTAATGCGCAAAGAGTATTCATACACAAATATCCACCACTGTCTGTTGCCAGGTACTCATTCATACAGCTGAGTGAACTGGAGCAATGTACAGGGAACGAACTTGCCCAAGGTTCGACACTGCCACACAAGATTCGAACCTGGGTTCTCTCGGTTGTGAGTCTGAAGCTGTAGCCACTGCACCACGGCGTGTAGTGCCATGGTGCAGTTAGATATAATACCCTTACTTAAATAATTGCCCTGGCTTCTGGTTATTTACTGAATCAAATTTAAAGTACCGGTAGCCACTATTACATTTTGTGCCCTATCGATGCAATAGCCACCCTGTTGGGTTAATCTTCTGCATTTTTCAAATATCCCCGGCATCTCAAATCTTCTGTCTCACAACAACTGGTGTAACATAAGACACAAAGGCCCAAAGTCTGAAATGAACACCTGATCACTTTAGAACCATCTGAAACTATGGCAACCTTCTGTAGGATACTCGAGACTTATAAGAAATATATTGTTCATGGTTCCAAGATTCCATCAGACAGCAAGAATTAAACTTACTTTGGAGCAATTGTTTAAACATATGAGACGTTTCAACCTGTCTACAGCGGATCTTGTTCGCGCACTGGTGACATTTCAACCTGTCTACAGCGGATCTTGTTCGCGCACTGGTGACATTTCAACCTGTCTACAGCGGATCTTGTTCGCGCACTGGTGACATTTCAACCTGTCTACAGCCGATCTTGTTCGCGCACTGGTGACATTTCAACCTGTCTACAGCGGATCTTGTTCGCGCACTGGTGACATTTCAACCTGTCTACAGCGGATCTTGTTCGCGCACTGGTGACATTTCAACCTGTCTACAGCGGATCTTGTTCGTGCACTCATGTCTCAATCTGCTGTAGATGGGTTGCGACATGTCATATGTTTCAACAACTGCTTCAAAGTTTAATTGTTGCTGTCAAGACTTACAATAAAACGCCTCTCTAACTTCTACTTGTTTCCAGCACCCGGCAATGTTTTATTAACTGGCTAGTCTATGTTGTGATTACAATGTTATGGTCTTACTCAACTAGTCAGCCCTCAGCTCAGGTTCCTGAGGTTACAGACGTCATAGAGGTATGCTCATATTATTATTTCATAGACTTACTTTATAGACTAGTACGACTCCTTCTGTGCGCATATCTGTCAGTAGCCTGGCCAGGGACGACACCAAACCACTGGAGTACCTCTGGAACACGCAATGAATGACAAAATAGCAGGTACGTAATCAGTTCAGATCAAATTTATTTTTGCAACAGCAACAATAATGTATGGTATACAAACAATCTTATTGTTTAAATGAAGTTGTGTTGCTTGGTAACATTTTAGATGCTGTCTTCCTGTGCCCACGTAAAATATGTAACTATGTAATATAATTATTCATACATTTATTTTAATTTATTTATTATTATTTATCTACTGTTATTATTTTAAATTCCTGCATACATGCATTTATTAATTTATTTTTAAGATAACATAGTTGATTTTATTTAGTAGTAATGATTATTTATTTTAGCATATTCGTATTTTAAATTTGTATGGTTTGATACGTTATTACTTTACTTGTAATAACCATTGTAGAGCACCAAAGAACAATTATCATTTGGATGGGGCGCTACATAAGACATTTATTATTATTACACCTTCTGAGTGGAGGGTAAAAGAGGAAGACCACAACTGGGACGGGAGAAGTGTGTAAGGAGAGATTTGGTGGGACTGGGGGGGGGGGTGACTAAAGAGGGATGGTGGCAATGGAAGTTCAGGAGCAGTGAAGGAAATGGACAAAAAGTCAGCATTAAAGGGACGTAGTCTGTTCGTCTACCCGGAATTAGTGTCTGCTATAATGATCTGTTGTGTTGATTGTGGGAAGGTGAGCATTGTTAAACATCAAAGGCTATAGCAGTAAACTCAGCACAACCCGGCCATATTGATAATAAAGCTTGTTTTGAAACTGGATGTTTTGTTTACTATTTGAACGTGCACCCGTGATCGTGCCTTCAATTTGCGTCCGTTGTTACGGGCTTACAAAACATAATTTGGCGGGCAGTATACCTTCGACAAAGTTAGTTTTCTCTTAAGTATAATATATTAATTAATACATGAAAAACATGGAACAGACTACGTCCTTTTAACGCCAACTTCACCTCAGACTGCAGGGAGAATTGGGAGGACGACTACTGAAGACCGTCATATGGAGGGTAGATGGGGAGAGACTATGACTGAGATGGGAGGACTGTGTGATTTGGTGGGGTTGGGAGGGGTGGAGAGAGAGAGACGGAGGTGTGAGAAGGGTGGTGGAGACGGCAGTGCAGGAGAAGTGATGGGAAAAAATGGGGGAAAAAATGTCAGGATAAGTATCGAGACCTGCCTCTTCCCGGAGCAGAGGGGAAAGAGAAGAGCGACTAGGTACAGAGAATTATTACTAAACATTCTCCAGGATGGTTTTTTGAAATTCACAAATTTCATTTTGATGTATCCAAACAAATTTACCTGGTAGAGCCTTTCGTTTGACGTATCACGTCGACTTCTTCAACACCTATGACGCTGTATGACGTCATTGTACACATGAGGCAGATCGTAGGAAAGACCAGAACACCTATCAACCGAGATGAGGGCAATTCCGATCTACCTCATGTGTACAATGACGTCACACAGTGTCATAGGTACTGAAGAAGTCAACGTCATATGTCAGATGAAAGCCTGTACCAGGTAATTTTTTTTTGGATATGTCAAAATGAAATGTTTACATTTAAATTAGGTGCAGAGAATCCTGCGTGCAAAGATGACTCTGTGAGCCAGGAGTTAGGGCAAGTACCTGTAGAAACTCTTGCGGCGCCAGCAGTAGGTACGTCTCTATAATCTTCAGACATGTTCGCATTGTATCAGATCCCAGCTCTGAAAAACAAAAAATTAGCATTAATAGTTCTTTTCTTGATTCAATGAGTTACTTGTCAATAGTCCGCTGATTAAATTAAGATAGCTTGTGCCAATTCAGTTGAATTCGTGCAATCATGTGGAAATACATATTAAAAAGGTATACAACTTAAAATGCCATGATCATCATTAGAGCTGTAGCCAGTACGTGTCAATGAATCGCGCTATTTTTCTTATGAGGCAATACACAATGCATTTGAAAAGAATTGTGACACGTATACGATATATGCAAACATATTTTCCAAAGATATATCACGTTGTAAAAGTTATCAAAACACACACCTTACAGTCTCATCTTTCAATGGTCAGTTTATTTTCCTCGATAAACAATCCAAAACTAATCAAATACCTGCATTTACGAACCCATATATTAAAGAAATAGACAATATGAGTCAAAATTTAATCGTTTCTCAAATGTTGCTTTTTTAAAGTTTGCTACTATTTTAGCAATAAATAAAAAACTACTGTGTATATTTCAACAAATGATGTATCGTCTTAAAGCTCTTCATCTGTGGAGTCACAAAAAATACAAACCCCATTTCCCAATTTTGCGATTTAATACCAACTTTGCTGTGGCTGGTTAAACATGTCTGCTTAATCCTGATAAGTTCGTATTGTTACAAAAATAAAATGTTTGTAACAATTTGTTATCGCTGGTGTTACCGCCAAGTAACACCTGTGATATTTTTAAAGAAGTACAATGATTACTTCCAGCAAGTGGACTGCACTGCTGATTTGCCTCACCCATAATTAGGATTTGAAATACTTGTGATTTTATTGAAGCTCCAAAATCACACAAAGCTACACCAGTGATAACTTGCTCTACAATCTATACATTTTGACTGTACTGTACAATTCAATCTACTATATCCATAACACAAACAATGCAGCATTGGTCTCTTTACATGATACATGCATTCATTCATTTATTCATTCATGTATACCATACGGTACATGGTCTGATCAAGATCTACCTGGTAACACACCCAACGGTGAGTCATCTTGTTTGTACACATTTCTCCACAACTACTGTCTACATATCTCCCAATTCTACCAATATCACCAGGAAGATTACACATAGGGTGAGAGAGTGAAGTATCTGACATAATCAGCTATTCCCTCCACATTTGTAGGGATTCACCTAAGTAATTAGTAATCTGCTCACTTCAAAGCACCAAAGCACATTCTTCCTTCCTTCCGTATAGTAATCACAGTCATTATTGACTATTCTATCATTGTGCGGGGGATCTGTGTTGTTACATCAAGTTGGCGACAGCAATGGAAAAATAAAATGTTAGAATGTTTAATCTACATATTATTAATAATCTACATAGTACTAATAATATATATATATATCCTACCTCCTAGAATTAGCATAAATAAATACATCTACAAGTGTAACTAGCCAGTGGAGCTGCCAGCAGGCTACCACGGTCGCTTTTCACCCGAAGGGCTAGTTGGCCCCAACACTACCTAATGAAGTGCCCGGCAAACCATTGGCCAGCTGGGCAAAAAGAGAAACAGAGAGAACAAAACAAAACAGAGAGAACAAAAGTTTCTTTGGAGGCCCTAGACACAAACGTGTCAGTAGTATAGGTGTCCACAGCCATGAGGTGTAGCGAATTCCTGTCCCGGATGGTAAGTGGGAGGAATTCATATATGCAATTAACTGATGGTTCAATTAGTGGCATATAATCTGTATGTGGCCAATATGTCTTTTGTTCCTAGCCTCTATGATCAGGATCAGGGATCATCAATTGCAATCAGGATGATCCTTTAATCTGGAGTGATCTTATTTCTAGGTAATTTCCAGTGTATGAGCTTAATCTTCCTGCCAACAATTGCCAGTCAGGTTGCAGTTAGCTCTAAGGGGGTGAGGCAGGACATGGGAGATTGACCCAATAATGGGTAGGAGGTTGGCCCAATAATTGGTAAGTGGTTGGCCCAATAATGATTGAGAGGTTGGCCCAATAATGGGTGGGAAGTTGGCCCAACAATGGGTGAGAGGTTGGCCCAATAATGAGTAAAAGGTTCAGAAAATAGAAAATGATGCTAAACCTCTCTCATCCTTCCCCATGGTGATGTATTTATTATCAATCTACTTGATCATTATTTAAAACTCACTATAAATCTCTCAAAAATAATATCCACAACAAACCTCAAAGTTCGTAAGTGGCCGTGTTATGAATACTATAAAGGAGCAAATGTCAATATTTTCAGTAAGCAGGAGGGGGTACGTTTACCTGGCAAATGTCCAATTCCCTAGTGTGCAAGTGGCAAGGGTTATAAGAGGGTTTTATCACTGGGGACTGATACCTCCATCAGACCATGTCAGGAATGCATACAATGTGCAAAACATAGCTGCTGCTGCCGGAAAAGTCTCGTGGATTTGTAAGAACCTATTTTAATAACATATCTGCCAGCCTTGCATGTGAAAGTTGGTGGAATGCATTTGATGTGTGAATCATGTCGTCTGTAGACCTGAAAACACCAGTTCTGAGATGTACCACCGGAAGAGAGGCTGACTACTGATTCTGCAGAGAACTGGTTTACAAGAAGAAGCAAGAACACAGGTAATGTTTTCTAGATGACACAATCAGTTCCATGATACAAGACACGGACTTCTACTGTGCTAAAATCCTCAGTCACCCAAGAACCGAAATGGGTACATAGACAGTCTAATCATTTTGCAATTCTATGTTGTAAACAGACAACCTAGCTGTAAATGATTTGCAAATCCAAGTTATAAACAGGCAGTCTCTAATTAATTTGCAATTCGAAGTTGTAAACAGGCAAATTTAAATCAATTTGTATTTTCCGTTTAGTCATAAACATATATATTAATCATACTGGTGAATAGGGGAAACCAAGACTAAGTCTGTTTCCAGCACATATCAAACATATATAGTAATACAATAATAACATGAACACAGGGTTGTGGGTGAAAACAAAGATCGCCAAGCATTTTATTATTATGTGACCACATGTCACATAATTACCCATAGCAAACATTATGCAGCTATACATAAATGCGATCTCCTAAACTAATACTAAGCTAACTACAACGCTAACTAAATACATATATATCACATACACATGACAAACTAGCAGGGATGGTGGGTGGGAGTTTTGAAAACTTGTGTGAAAGAAACGCGACTTGCTCGTGCCGCTGCGCGATACAAAGTGCGACATTCGCGCCAATTTAACTGCTGCGACAACAGGCTGTCTGCGATAGGCGCAGCAGAACACGTGACATGGAATTACCAAGCAAGTCCACCACCTGATTAATAATATATTAAACATGATTTAATCCACACATATAATTCATAGACAAGAATGGCTACAAATCAAACATATGTCTACATAGTATCTGACGTGGGTGAATCACAACCTAGGTATTACGGAATAACTTCTTGTCCACCTGACATCTGACGTTTTGGCCATGGCTAGTAATTTATGTAAACAAATTAGATGAATATTTAATATATTGTTGGTT
Organism: Escarpia spicata; assembly: GCA_963995525.1. NCBI lineage: Eukaryota > Metazoa > Annelida > Polychaeta > Sabellida > Siboglinidae > Escarpia > Escarpia spicata. The sequence goes on from OZ023216.1 coordinate 5,859,634, forward strand.
AAAAAGTTCTTTTAATATGCCATGTGTAAGATTACTAGCAATACTTGGTACACAAAATTCGCGATGCGTGCACATCAGGAAACTGTCCGACAAATGCAGTTCAATGGTTAGTCACCAAATGCTGTATGATATATAAACAGCGTGTAATGACACTGTTTCAAATACTGAGGATAGTCTATAGAAACAATCGCCCAAACCCTACATACCCGGCAGTACATGGCTAGAACATGCCAAAATGTTAGTGTTCTATACTAAGACTCGGTCGATGTGTAGTCCGAGATTATATTTTTAGTACAGATACTATTTAATCTGAAGTGCTCTGCACTGAAGTGCTGTTCTTTCCAATGAACGAGCGTTTGCTTGTGGCGGAAAACTCACCCACAACTGTAGTTCTAATTTTAGTCACCAAATGCTGCTTCACAAATATTTAAAATATGTAAAATTTGGCATTTCAAAAAAGTGTACCACACCCATTTCTTGGATTCCTGGCTACAGCCATCTCAGCGGACTTGACTAGCAAGCGATTTATGCATCTCACATATGACCCAAAAGGATATCAGAACATTGTAGTCTGATAATTTAGGTGGACAGTTCGATATTTTTTTCATCACTGAGTTTTGAATCTAATGTGAAATTTATAGCAAAAAAGTAGAACGATGCATTCAGCAATAGATTTTGTTTATAATACTGACTCTTAACTCTTTCTGTACCAGTGCCTTTGAACAGGGTCACCTCGAGCCATGGCACTCTACAAATGTTCTTCTATTATTATTATTTAATAGTCATGGTTGGTCTCGGAGATCACCGTTATTCCAACAATTTTTGAAGGAATGTCTAATATGTAAATAGCTTAGTCTACCTCATTGATGTGTCACCTGTGGCCATGATGCCACAATGGGGTTAAATGGCGTGGAGGGGGGTTATCTCACCAATAGTATTCATAATAGTGAATGGCTTGTTGATTTGATATTATGCCAATGTTCAAGGGTTTATTACCCAAAAGTGTTTATGAAGTCTGGTGAGTTTGTTGTTTGTCTGCGGTAACTTTTAACAAATCTGGCGGCAAACCCACACAGTGACACGCATGGACGCACGCATACATGCATACACACAATCACACATAAACATGCGAAAGCTGGTTAACACACATCTGATCAATATCAGGGCAAATTCTATAGCTCTAGGCATTTGGCTGTGGTATGTAATGTGATTTTATTAAGTGACAATGAACAATGTCACCCGTGTATATCAGTATCAGGGCTTTCAGTATTAAAAAGTCACTCACATCAAACAGTCATAACTGTGGCAAACCTCCAACATATCTTCAACACAAACTGGAAGTGGGCCAAAAAGTATGCTTTTTAAGACTGGAATCAAATGTAATTAAATTTATATCTAGACACATCATATCTCTAAAAATAGAATCAGTGGTGTTTACAAATAACAAAATTAAGTAAAAATTAATGACATCGGATAACACAATGAAATATAATAATATAACATAAATAATTTTTTTTTTTTTAAACCTGATAAAAGAGAAGGGTTTTCAGGTCCAGAACCATGCTACATTCATAACCCCAGTAGAAGAGTTCCAAAAAATTTCCGTCAGTTGAACCATTCCAGGTTTACTCAAGGGACAACCATGAGACACTGGTCATTCGAATGAAGGCTACAATATGGAACATACCCCCCGGTAGGCAGATAAGAAACATAGATAGATAGAGAACACAGGCAGATAGGGACTTGATGCCAACATAAAAAATTTCTTAATAGTTAAAATTAATGCATATGTGTTATTAAATATATACTTTCTTTTTTATTTACAGACTCAGTACATTTGCCAATTGACAGCACAATAGAAAATGGGTAGATTTGGTTGGATTACCAAAAGGATTACTAAAGCCCTGAAAACACCTGACAATGACCGCCCACAGTCATCCAGAACAAGATCACATCCATCTAGGGGAAAACGTTATGCATGCACACCACATTTACCAACCGAATGCAACAACTCAACAAACATCAATGCCAACCATTCAGCATCAAAGCATATAAATGGCCAAGAAAACGACCATGCTCCAAGGGCTAGAGAACATACATCTTCTACAGCAAGAGACAGGACTAGAAGAAAACGCTACGCATCCACACCGCATTCACTAAACAAATGCAATGACTCAACAAATGAAAACGCCAACAGTTCAAAGCAAATGAATGCCCAAGGTACCCATCATATTGGAGAACATAAACCTGAAACATTGAGAAACAGACAGAGTCTATCTAGAGGTGAATACTATACATCCACACCTCATTTACTAAACAAATACAGCAACTCCACAAATACAGACAGCAACAATCCAGACTCAAAGCGACTGAATGTCGAGAAAGAGACATATCACACAGTTGGGGTTAGAGAACGCAAATCTTCAACGTCAAGAAACAGACAGCGTCCATCTCAGGGAGAACACTATGCATCCATGCCTCATATACCACACAAAAACAGCAACTCCACAAGTATAAACAGCCAAGAACCCAAACGAACATACATCCGTGACACCCATCACACTGCAAGGGTTCGAGAGCATAGACCTGCAACCTCACAAAGTCCATCAAGAGCAGGACATCGGGTGTCTTCAAATGAACGCAGCATCTCCACCAATACGAACAGCCAACTGTTACAACAGTCACATCAACATGCAGCTCCACCCTGGAGCAATAGATGTAGCATGGTATGTCTGCCGGCTGGAGGAAACAATGCTCCAATGGTGTCACCTCCAAACACTTGCAGCCAGTGGTCACTGGGACCTCTCCTGCAGCCGCAATGTTTTCAACCAGAAGCAGACGAAAGAACATCCTGTCAGTCTCCACAGTGGAGAAGCATTGATTGTCTTCTGGAGGAAGGAAGCAATGTTCCGGTAGATCCAGACAAATACACCTCAGAGTCAGGCTCCACAAATATGATATCCCTGCAGCAGAAGCAATCTAGACAGCCAAGAGTAGACAGAAGACCCCCCTGTCAGTTGCCTAGCAACCGCCACCCTCCCCCCTGGAGAAGCTCAGCAGACTTGTCCGCAGGAAGAAGCCATGATCCAGCAGAACTCTCTCTCTCTGGCTACTTGTCCACCGCCCAGTCAAAGTCACAGAGCATGATGTCTGAAGAACTCTGGAGCTGGACTGTGTGTGGGACACCTGCCAACCACATGTCACATGCCAACCGCGTCGAGCCAATGAGTAAGACCATGAGTAACATCTGCCAACACTGTAAGTAACACACCAGTTGTTATTCTCCATGTAGAACTCACTCAAACACACTTAAACCAAAGCTGTTTGTTACTCATTTGTAATGCTCAATATTGGTCCTCGATTTCTGTTTTCTTTTCTCTCCCCCTGTCTTCTACCAACCATCTCCACTCCGCTTTATTTTTCGCTCTCCTTAATTCCTCTCCCACTCCCTCCAAATCTCTTTCTACATGTAGGTGAACTGTTCAGGTCAGAAATCTCTCTCTACATGTAGGTGAACTGTTCAGGTCATAAATCTCTCTCTACGTGTAGGTGAACAGTTCAGGTCATAAATCTCTCTCTATGTGTATGTGAACTGTTCAGGTCATAAATCTCTCTCTACGTGTAGGTGAACTGTTCAGGTCATAAATCTCTCTCTACATGTAGGTGAACTGTTCAGATCATAAATCTCTTTCTACATGTAGGTGAACTGTTCAGGTCAGAAATCTCTCTCTACATGTAGGTGAACTGTTCAGGTCATAAATCTCTCTCTACGTATAGGTGAACAGTTCAGGTCATAAATCTCTCTCTATGTGTATGTGAACTGTTCAGGTCATAAATCTCTCTCTACATGTAGGTGAACTGTTCAGATCATAAATCTCTTTCTACATGTAGGTGAACTGTTCAGGTCATAAATAAAACATTCAAATTCTAAACACTCTTTGGTACCTTTATTTTAAAGGGACTCAATCTGTTCATCTTACTGGAATTAGCAGCAGTAGTAATTTGTAAAAAGAAGTCTGCTGTGTTGACCGTGGAAATGTAAGCATTGTTGAACGTCAAAGGGTACAGCAGTTAACTCAGCCCGACTCAGCTGTATTCGCATTAATGCTTGTTTTGAAACTGGATGTTTTGTTTACTATTTGATCATGCTCTCGTGGTCGTACCTTCAAATTGCAACTGCTGTTACGGCTTACTAAACACGATTTGGTTACCTTCAACATAGTTGGTATAGTCTTAAGAACATTATATTAATTTCTAAATAAAAAACTAGGAACAGACTTGCTTCTTTTAAATCTGTGCACTGTGAATGCATTTGCAGGCTGTCGACAGCAGCAAGGCACGTCAACGTCTCCACCAACAACCGTCATCCACAACCACTTCTACCTGATCAACAACTCGACCACAAATCTCCCTGGAAGCACCACAAACCTACACGGCAGCAACACGTACATCCACACAATCTCCTCGCATCTCCATGGCAACTATAATGAGGGTCATCACCTCTGTGACGTCAACAACGTCAACATTGGCAACGGCAACACCATTGTCACCGCAGTAGAAGAGTAATCTGATCAAGATTCCGTGGTCACTATGAAATCGCTGTGGCAGTCATGCATTTAAACTGACCCACTGCAAACTGAAAATGCACTAACCGAGAGCTGTGAACAAGAAAAACCCTTGCACTTTTCTGCAAGAACGTACAGTGCATGGCAGCTTTTCGACACGACTAACATGTTCCCATGATATATAAAAATTTGTGGCAGTCAAATTGCTGAACCACAATGATGCATGTATGTAGAGGTACATTGAATGACAGCAGTGCAGAGAAAGCACTGAACCTTTCTACAGCAAAGTACTGTGATTGAGAGCTTTTTGTTGACAAAGTACGTTGAACAATAGTTGTACTAACTGCGAGTGTAGCAAGTGTATTAACTCAACTGTGGTTGTAAAAAGTGTACTAACTGTGATTGTGAAGGCCTGATTACACGGTAAACGGTATTGGGAAACCTTGACAGCAAACGGTATGCCGCACAGTATATTGTTTAAACATGTAGCACAAAACTGTAGTGATTTTGACAGATAAACATCCAATACATGTGCAACTTGACGTCAAACCAAAACAACAGTGCTGATGACCAGTAATTGGTCAGTGTAATTTTTTGTAAATCGTTTTGGTTCTGAAACAGCACAATATACTATGAGATGGTCAGGTGGACACAAAGTGTAACCGTTCCTAGGTTTCCCAATGAATGCCATTTTTACCACGCAGTTTCCCGTTATCACTTCTTCTTCAGTTCAACATCTCTGTGAGACATAGCTGCCCAGATGATCCCGTGATATGCTGCTTTGTCTGCCGTTCGTCTCCCTGCTCTCACGATGTCGACTTCCAACCAGTCGCTGATGTCCTGCTCCCATCTTCTCCTTGGTCTTCCTCTCTATCCCTCCACTTTGCCTTCTAGGATTGTTTTCTCTAAGGAATTGTGTCTTTTGATGTGGCCAAAATAACTCATATTTAGTTGGCAGTTCTTTGTCTAATTTGTTAAGGATCTCTGCGTTGGTTGTTTTTGTTATCCATGGCACTCTTAGGACTTTACAGCTGTGTAATCTTTGTTGTAACACAAACTGAATAGCTGTGTAATCTTTGTTGTAACACAAACTGACTGATTAAAAAATATTAAGTGTCATCACTTTAGTGTTTATTGTGTGTGTTGATGTTATTTTATGGCATATAATGAACTAACATAGTCATATTATTGATTAATTCATAGCACCAAGTAAAACTATTAGTCATTTTATGAGCATGGCACATTTAATCTCAAACGCTTTTATTCTTCTCATGTCTTCTCTTAATAGAACTACGACATATGCAATAAGAGAGATTGAAGGCCTACCTCGTGTAACACTGGCATGTTTACACACACTAATTACGTTATTGAACTCGTGCATAGCTGTCATAATAACTAGGAAGCTTAGTTTTGTATCTATATTTCACCCTCTGATATTTAGTTCTTTAACAATATAATAATATATGAACCCTTCATTGGCAGAAACAATTTCTACAACATCTATAAATATAAAAGTGTGGGTCTGATGTTCTGAATGTCCAAGCATATCCCCGTTAGTTTTGCACGTATTACACCATTATGGCATTTCGGCGGTTGTAACATTTTGTTATAATGTAATATTAAATTGTTTATTTTCTGTTCCTCTCCCTTTGTTTTGTTGATCTCTAGAGCTTCCGTCGTTTATGGGCAAGATTTTATTTAAAAGTAGGGACCCCCTCTTAGACCTGAGCCATCTACACAAGGGAGACCCGCCAAACCGTGACAGTCATTTATACAAGTGGCCAGCGTGATCGGTAGTCAATAGGTCAATATTAAAAATAGCAATAAGAAAACACAGTGGTTATATAGCAAAGTAGGTCAACTGGTCAGTTGAAATGTATGACTGATCAGTACAGTGTATGTTGACTTGGTCAGTGCCTTCCTGACCGCTCGGACTGTTCAAGCTCAAAAACTACTCATAAGATGTTTAGATCTAAGTCTGCAGTGATTGCAACTGGGAATCACAACTTAACAATGATTGTCTGAAGAACTGGACCACAGTAAGAAGGTAAGACTTAAATTCAATGACAATGGAAACTTGGGGTATAACCACAACCCAAGGTTTTCTGACCCATGGCGAATTCAATTCCATTTGCTGCAAAGTTGGTATGTTTGAGTGAATTGATACAAACTGGTCAGGGTGTTGAAAATATTTATGGACAAATTTAATGGAGGTCATACACTATTCTGTAATAAAAAATAAAAAAAATCTAGCAACAGTCAAATATAGGGTCTATAATAAAATAATGGAAAGATATTACTTTAGTTTGGATGCCATGTAAATAAAACTGTTGCTTATAGATCTATGCACTTTCAATGAGGAATGTCAACTCTACCACGTTTAATAGACGATCTGTTATGACAAATATAATTGACAAAATGCAATATTGACTGTATAGTACATGTTTACACTCTGTAATAGGGTATACTTCATTTTGTTGTAGCTTATCAAATATAAATTTTATGGACATTCCTATACTCCAGACAGCAACCAATGGTCTAAAAGTATAATTACTCAAGGAGGTGAAAACATGGGGTGACACTGAAACACTGGTGCGGTTATTCCCCGTCTTGTGCTATATAATTCTTTTGAAAAACGTGCTACTTCAGTTACATAAGCCAACTCTGGTGTGCCATCATACTTGCCTACCTACTGCAGCTGCACCACAAACTAAAGCATATGTTATATCCTATTATTAAGTGTTTAAAATTATCATTTTGGTTGCAATCTGTCCGATAATTAGATTCAATAACACAAACAATTTTTATCTCGTCGCTCTTCCCTTACAGATGATTTCATAAGTTCGCAAAGTACAAAAATGTAACGTGCTTCCCTGATCCAAACCCCAACTACCGGGTACTTCATTGCACCAATACGTGGCTTGGAACTTATGACTTTTACAATCCAAGATGGCTATTAAGATCATACTTTGTGTATTGTTCTTATGTTGGAAGAATAAAAACAATTATTATTATTATTTACATTAACATGTGCTTCATTTACTAGATGAGTGATTTATTTTCCCGCGCTACGCGGTGAAGTCCAAACTCACTGTGTGATGCTCAACGTATTTTTGGAGTTTGCGAACTTGTGTGGGTGCCCCTTACCTTCTTAGCTCTCTGTGTGCCTTTTTATCTGCCACCGTTTCCTATATTATCTGTCAGCCTGTGTGACATTATAACAAACTTACTCATAACGTGTAAGAATCAGTTTATTAAATATTTATATTTATTTCATTTACAGACTCATTTGCAAACCGAGAGTACCCCACAGAACAAAATGGGTAGATTTAGGAGGTTTAAGAAGAGAGTGATGAATGCTTGGAAGAGACATTTCAGGAAGGAATTGGATGTTCCTGAGACTATGTATATATACAGAACACAGCAGCCACTATGCATATCTAAACCTCAGCGCTCGAGAAGCATGGATTGTCTGCTAGAAGGTGGAAGCCATGTTACAGTAGATCCATGCAGTTTGCAGGGATCAGGGGCCACAAGCACAACGACTCTACACAGGCAACGCCGACGGCCAAAAGACAGACTTCCCTGCTTGTCCCCCATTTTCCGCAGAAATAAAGAGGCACCACCTTGGCAAAGTGTAGACTGTTTGCTAGGAGTAACTAGCACTGCTGCGATGGCATCATCACTAGATCCTGACAGCCACACTTCGAAGCAGCAGCAGCAGCTGCAGCAGCAGTACCTACAGCCAAAACTAAAAAGAACTCCTCATCAAAAAGCTAGAGGTCCAAAATCAAGAGGTCCTGAACCTCAATCATGGAGAAGCACAGGTTGCCTGTTAGAAGTAGTAAACATTGCTCCATCAGTGTTATTGCGAGATCCCTACACCACAAGCACCAGGCCACAACAGCAGCACCCAAAACTAAAAAGAACTACAGGTATCGACCCTCGATTGTGGAGAAGCACGGATTGTCTGCAAGACGAAGGAAGGAGTGCTGCACTAGCACCATCAAGTGATCTTTATAAATACACCACAAGAACCAAGCCACACCAGCAACAATACCAGCAGGCAAGACAACAAAGAACTAATCGACAGTCCCCTAGGAGACAAGACGTTCCCCACAGTGGAAACAAAGACTCTCTATCTCCTGAAAGATGCAATGCGCCAGTAGAATCATCACCAGACCACGACAACCACATCACACGTCAACCAGGTGTTTCGAGCACCAAACCACAAGATCAGCAGTACCGACTACTAAGACAAGAAAGAACTCTTCGACAGTCCCCTAGAAGGCCTGAACCTAAATCCTGGGGAAGTACGGATTGTCTGCTAGAACAAGGAATGAATTATCAGGTAACATCATCAGTAGGGCTTGACAGCCACACTATGAGCACCAGACCACAACAGTGGCAGTACCAACAGCCAAGAGCAGACAAAACTTCCATTCATGATCAAAAATACCAAGAACCTCGATTCTGGAGAAGCGCAGATTATCTGCTAGAAGGAGGAAGCAATGATCCCGACAACACAAGCACCAGGCCACAACAGCAGCAGTACCAACAGACACGAGAAGAACAAATACATCAGCAGTTTTCAGGAGCTATGAACACCAGGCCACAGCAGCAACATAACCAGCAGCCAAGACAAGAAAGAACTCCTGAATCTCCTAGAGGTATCAGACCTCCATCCTGGAGAAGCACAGGTTGTGTGCTAGGGGAAGGATGCAAATCTCCAGTTGTGTCATCATGTGTTTCTTACAAATACACCACACATATATCACTTGCCATGAGTAGTTTGCAACCACTACAGCAGCGATACAAACAGTCAATACAAGAAAGAACTCCTCGTCAATCTCCTAGAAGTCCTGAACCTCAGTCCTGGCAAAGCACAGATTGTCTTCTAGGAGGAAGTAATCTTCCAGCAGTGTCATCACGAGATCCCTACAGCTACACCACGAGCACCAGACCACAGCAGCAACACCAGCAGCCAAGACAAGAAAGAACTCCTAGACAGTACCCTAGAAATGTTGAACTTCAATCCTGGAAAAGCACAGATTGTGTGCTAGAGAAAGGAAGTAGTACTCCAGTAGAGCCACCATCTGATCCATACAAATACACCTCACAGAGATCAGATGCCATGCGTAGCTTGCCACCATTACAGCAACGTCACCAACAGCCAAGACAAGAAAGAATTCCTGGTCCAAAACCTAGAGGTCTTGAACCTAAATCCTGGAGAAGCACAGATTGTCTTCTAAGAGAAAACAATCTTCCAGCAGTGCCATCACGAGATCCCCTCAGCTACACCATGAGCCCAAGGCCACAGCAACAAGAGTACCAGCACACGAGACAAGAAAGAACTCCTGGTCCAAAACCTAGAGGTCTTGAAGCTAAATCCTGGAGAAGCACAGATTGTCTTCTAAGAGAAAACAATCTTCCAGCAGTGCCATCACGAGATCCCCTCAGCTACTCCATGAGCCCAAGGCCACAGCAACAAGAGTACCAGCACACGAGACAAGAAAGAACTCCTGGTCCAAAACCTAGAGGTCTTGAACCTAAATCCTGGAGAAGCACAGATTGTCTTCTAAGAGAAAACAATCTTCCAGCAGTGCCATCACGAGATCCCCTCAGCTATACCATGAGCCCAAGGCCACAGCAACAAGAGTACCAGCACACGAGACAAGAAAGAACTCCTGGTCCTAAACCTAGAGGTCTTGAACCTAAATCCTGGAGAAGCACAGATTGTCTTCTAAGAGAAAACAATCTTCCAGCAGTGCCATCACGAGATCCCCTCAGCTATACCATGAGCCCAAGGCCACAGCAACAAGAGTACCAGCACACGAGACAAGAAAGAACTCCTGGTCCAAAACCTAGAGGTCTTGAACCTAAATCCTGGAGAAGCACAGATTGTCTTCTAAGAGAAAACAATCTTCCAGCAGTGCCATCACGAGATCCCCTCAGCTACTCCATGAGCCCAAGGCCACAGCAACAAGAGTACCAGCACACGAGACAAGAAAGAACTCCTGGTCCAAAACCTAGAGGTCTTGAACCTAAATCCTGGAGAAGCACAGATTGTCTTCTAAGAGAAAACAATCTTCCAGCAGTGCCATCACGAGATCCCCTCAGCTATACCATGAGCCCAAGGCCACAGCAACAAGAGTACCAGCACACGAGACAAGAAAGAACTCCTGGTCCAAAACCTAGAGGTCTTGAACCTAAATCCTGGAGAAGCACAGATTGTCTTCTAAGAGAAAACAATCTTCCAGCAGTGCCATCACGAGATCCCCTCAGCTATACCATGAGCCCAAGGCCACAGCAACAAGAGTACCAGCACACGAGACAAGAAAGAACTCCTGGTCCAAAACCTAGAGGTCTTGAACCTAAATCCTGGAGAAGCACAGATTGTCTTCTAAGAGAAAACAATCTTCCAGCAGTGCCATCACGAGATCCCCTCAGCTACACCATGAGCCCAAGGCCACAGCAACAAGAGTACCAGCACACGAGACAAGAAAGAACTCCTGGTCCAAAACCTAGAGGTCTTGAAGCTAAATCCTGGAGAAGCACAGATTGTCTTCTAAGAGAAAACAATCTTCCAGCAGTGCCATCACGAGATCCCCTCAGCTACTCCATGAGCCCAAGGCCACAGCAACAAGAGTACCAGCACACGAGACAAGAAAGAACTCCTGGTCCAAAACCTAGAGGTCTTGAACCTAAATCCTGGAGAAGCACAGATTATCTTGTAGGAGGAAGCCATGCTGAAGTAGAACCACCATCTGATTCTTATGGACACATCATGCAGAGATCAGGTGCCATGAGTAGCTTGTCACCAATACAGCAGCGATACCGACAACCAAGTCCCAATCGCAGTCCTAGAATCTGTGAAGCTCCACTCTGGGGAAGCTTAGACTGTTTGCTAGAAGAAGCAAGTACCGCTCTGACAGAGAAACCACTACATTCCTACAGCTACACCTCACAGGAATCAGGTTATCCAAGCTGTAAATCAAAACAGGAGCAACAACAACAGCCAAGAGAAGACAGAAGATGGTTCCCTCGAGAGCGTGAAGCGTCACCCAGAAGCTACACGTATGAGGCGTCGTCTATAAACAATCTCAATGAGGGAATGAAATATCATCAGGAAAACCACTGTAAGTAATATACAACTTCTTGTTGCCATTGTCCTACTAAAGACTTTGAAATATTTCCACCTGCTGAATAGCTGTGTAATCTTTGTTGTAACACAAACTGAATAGCTGTGTAATCTTTGTTGTAACACAAAACTGAATAGCTGTGCAATCTTTGTTGTAACACAAACTGAATAGCTGTGTAATCTTTGTTGTAACACAAACTGAATAGCTGTGTAATCTTTGTTGTAACACAAACTGAATAGCTGTGTAATCTTTGTTGTAACACAAACTGAACAGCTGTGTAATCTTTGTTGTAACACAAATTGAATAGCTGTGTAATCTTTGTTGTAACACAAACTGAACAGCTGTGCAATCTTTGTTGTAACACAAACTGAATAGCTGTGTAATCTGTGTTGTAACACAAACTGACTGATTAAAAAATATTAATTGTCATCACTTTAGTGTCTATTGTGTGTGCTGATGTTATTTTATAGCATATAATGAACTAACATAGTCATATTATTCATTCATAGCACTGAACAAAACTATTAGTCATTTTATGAGCAACGCACTTTGTTTGCATGTTGTTGTACAACAATTTTTAACTCTGTAGTTCAAAATTTCATTTTGGTATTGACCAAAGTCCAGTCTTGTCGATGAACAAAGTTCCATCTTGTTGTACATCAGCGACCAGTTCCACTGCATATCAAAGATAATGACAAGTTCCAATTGTATCATTTATATCTACTGTCAATGTATTTGTAGTCACTCAACAAAAGAGATGGATGTCAGAGGCAAATCTACCAATGATTGTTTACTATACCAACAACTACATATGTCTACCAGGCAGCACTACACATGTAAACAGTGCATGCAGCTCAGGCAGTACACTCAATTACTATGAAAGCCCTCACTTTGGCAACGGCAGCAATGTCAACATAGGCAATGGCAACAGCATTGTCACCACGGTAGAAGAGTTGTCTGATCACGATTCGGTGTTCACTGAAGACTCCTACTGAACTATAATGGGCAAGAAGGTCCATCGTGGTACAGTGAATTTTGCATCGCAATGCATGATGATGCGATGTGTAATGCCATGTGCGATACGATGAACGATGCGCGACGAACGATGCACGATGCCATGTGCGATGCAATGAACGATGCACGACGAACGATGCATGATGCCATGTGCGATGCGATGAACGATGCGCGACGAACGATCCACGATGCCATGTGTGATGCGATGAACGATGCGCGACGAACGATGCACGATGCCATGTGCGATGAAGGATGCGCAGCGAACGATGCGCGGCGAACGATGCATAATGCCATGTGCGATGCGATGAACGATGCGCGACAAACGATGCACGATGCCATGTGCGATGCGATGAACGATGCGCGACGAACGATGCGCGACGAACGATGCACGATGCCATGTGCGATGCGATGAGCGACGAACGATGCCATGTGCGATGCAATGAGCGATGCGCGACGAACGATGCACGATGCCATGTGCGATGCGATGAGCGATGCACGACGAACGATGCCATGTGCGATGCGATGAGCGATGCATGATGAACGATGCCATGTGCGATGCGATGAGCGATGCACGATGCACGATGATCGATGCCATGTGTGATGCGATGAACGATGCGTGATGAACAATGCACGATGCGTGATGAATGATGCACGGTGCCATGTGCGATGGACGATGTTATCTGTGATGCGATGAACGACGCACGATGCTATGTGCAATGTGATGCATGATGTGTGATGTTATGTGCAATGCGTGATGTTATGTGTGATACAATGGAATATGCACGATGCAATGAATGATGTGCGATGCTACGTGCAACATATGTGCGATGGCCCTTCTTGGCCGTAGAATTGCCAATAGCATTGCACATAGCATATGTATTGCATCATCGAGTTGAGCAATCAGATGATTTAGCACTGAACTGATCAACAATGTGAAACAATGACCACTGAGATGACCAAGACTGTGACACTGTTGTATTTAATCATCATAACACTGATATTTTATGCACAATAACTATGTGACATATTTATGTACTTGTTAATAACAGTAACAATGAATGATAACATCATTGTACATGAGCATTGTTGCACCATGTGTGCTTTCCTCTGTAATAACAACCAAATGTTTTAATTTCTACATACTGCACTGTTACTATACATGGCAAGATTATTTGTAGTGCATATATTGTAAGCATTAAAACATTATTTTACAGTTGTCTTACTTTTGTAATAATTATATAAAAACTATGAGTATGGTTTAAATACACTACAAGATGGCTTAAAGTAGTATACTATATACTACTATTTAAAGCCGTCTTGTATGTATCAATGCCTCCACAAAGTAGTAAATTGATAACCTTAAAACTACAGGTGAAGTGTTATGTTTAAGAAGATCAGATTTCTTGGGGTAACTGGGGAATTCACAATTAGATGTACATCTCGAGAAGAATATCAACACAAATATTATTTGGAAAAGCAACAACTAGGGTAGATATCCTAATGAATATATCACTGGAAAGGTAACTGACAAGTATAATTGATTTTTGCTGATGATAAAAATGAAACACACACAGTCACTGACTCACTGACTGACACTCACTCACTCACTCACTCACTCACTCACTCACTCACTCACTCACTCACTCACTCACTCACTCACTCACTCACTCACTCACTCACTCACTCACTCACTCACTCACTCACTCACTCACTCAATCAATCAATCAATCAATCACTCATTCATACTAACATACATACTCATTCACACACAAACACACATGCACGCACCCATTCACTCACTCATTTATATAGTCACTCATTAATTCACTCACAGGCTCACACGTTTTTCACTCATTCATAAATTCACTCACTCATTCATCCACAGACACAAACTCACTAACACCAAAAAGAATATATGACAAGAGGAATCACTTCAGTTTTTATTGAAGCCGGTGCACAGCAGCCGCCTGGTGACGAGCTAGGAGTACTACTCACCGAGATGCGGCAGCAACAACATTTTTCAAACAGTAGAAATAAATGTTTGGAGGTTTTTGTTTTCAAAAACAGGCCAAAATGCAAGTATAATTGAGTGTGGTTGTGTTATAATTCACTGTTGACATTCGTGATATTTTTTAATTGATGAAATAAATCAAAGAATTCTCTTGCTTAAATGCACCCATCCTATGGCTATGCATTATACCTACACACTGGTAGTTGCTTTAGTTGAGGATAATTCAATGTTCACCTGCACTGTATATGCAGCAGTTGGCTGAGAAAGAGAGAACAGCAATATTTTGTAATAACTAAAAGTTTGGATAATTTTCCATGTACTCAGAGTTCAACTGGTTATACAAGGATGTCAACAGACAGTGCTGCTACATCAAACGGATGGGAATCCGTTACATCTATGATTTAGACGACTTGTAACTTAACTTGCATCCATGTAAATACATTTTGTTCCTATACAGGTGTATACACATATACTAGTGTCTCATTACTTAGAACTCTTGTGATAAGCTAAAGTGTGAGAGATGTTTCTGCCTGTTCATTCGTTCTTACACTCAAATTGGAGGTTATCAACAGCGATTCTGCTGTTTCAAATGGGCAAGAATCCTTTATTATTTGGAATATAAAAAAATATCATAATTTCTTTCTTTCTTTCTGTGTATAGATGTGAAAAATGGTGCAATTTAACAGATGACCAGATTTTCTTGGCAACCCATCAGACTATGTGTTGAACATATTTATCAACATTTTCCTTCAAGCTGTCTTGAGGAACAATAACAAATTCACTACACCAAGAGGGAGAAACAAGAAAATACTGAAGTTCTCACACGCCCAGGACAGCAGCATGCAGCGGGCATAGATCTGCACCCAATACATATTTCAACAATAATATATATATACAGGTGCCAGTTTTGAAGATTGTTTGATGGTGTACACAAAATATATATGTGCTTTTTTAAAATGTATGTTTTTGAACACCTGTAGTACACATGCAAATGCACATACATAAGTATATGAGCACTGTTTTTTGTGAAACCAGCGTGCGACAGTATTGAGAAGTTATCACAGCTGCGTAGTTCTCCAAGCTAGCCACCTAATGGCGCCACTAATTGTGCTGCTTCACTTTTTGACCAGTATTTAGGATGAGTCGTTCCTCTTGACGTCTACTCTTTTTGCAAAATAACACTCACCCACCCATTCACCGACCCAAACACACACCCACCAATCAACTCACCCACCAATCACTCACTCAGTCACTAACACTCACTATCCCACCCACCCACTCACTCATACAAGTTGTTCCCACTCACTCACTCACTCACTCACCAACCCACCCACCCACTCACTCATTCACACTCACTCCGTCATTCACACTCACTCCGTCACTAACACTCACTCAGTCACTAACACTCACTCAGTCACTAACACTCACTTCACTCACTCACTCACCCACTCACACTCACTCAGTCACTAACACTCACTCAGTCACTAACACTCACTTCACTCACTCACTCACTAACACTCACTCGGTCACTAACACTCACTCAGTCACTAACACTCACTCAGTCACTAACACTCACTTCACTCACTCACCCACTAACACTCACTCAGTCACTAACACTCACTTCACTCACTCACTCACTCACTCACTCACTCACTCACTCACTCACTCACTCACTCACTCACTCACTCACTCACTCACTCACTCACTCACTCACTCACTCACTCACTCACTCACTCACTCACTCACTCACTCACTCACTCACTCACTCACTCACTCACTCACTCACCCACCCACCCACTCACTAACACTCACTCAGTCACTAACACTCACTTCACTCACCCACCCACCCACCCACCCACCCACCCACCCACCCAC
Organism: Escarpia spicata; assembly: GCA_963995525.1. NCBI lineage: Eukaryota > Metazoa > Annelida > Polychaeta > Sabellida > Siboglinidae > Escarpia > Escarpia spicata. The sequence continues at coordinate 5,876,241 of OZ023216.1, forward strand.
TCACTCATACAAGTTGTTCCTATGTAGCACCGAATGTTAGTCAGGTCAGTGGGTCAGTATTCAATAGTGTAACTAAAAAACCCATGGTTATATTAGGAATAGAAGATAGAGATCTGTAAATGTGCCATGCATGGTTGAGTCTTCCTGTTACATTTGGTCAATCCTGTTTTGATTGCAAAGTCTGTCCAAGTGTTTAAAAACTACTTGTACAATGGCAGTGCCGACAGCTCGAACCCTGCCGTGAATGCAGGTGGGAATCACAACGTAACAACTTTCTAAAAAACACAACAGACTTTGGGAAGAAAGTAAACATACAGAAAGTTAGTTATAAGGAAAGTACTGTAATTATCATGGCATATTGCTTCAGGTCACCCTTCATTCCTGTCTTGACTGCATGCGGAACAGTTTAGCCCCACACTGTATGGGTGGGATAGCTACTGACTCTGCCATGACAGCAAGTGATAATCACACCTGAACAGACAGAGTTTGAAGATCAAAGCCACAAGAAAAAGGTAAGACGACCACATCAAAACAATGAAAAATACACTATGTGGCATAGTATTTACTGTAATATTTATTGATTAGCTTACACCTACGTAACTGATCAGTGGGAAGTCTATGTTTATTTATTTTTTGTTTCTACAGGCAATACTTACATTGGAACTAGGGCTTTTTCGGTTGCTGCACCAACTCTTTGAAATATGCTATGTCTTAGTGTTAGATCAGTTGAAAATATTACACAATTCAGATGTCATTTAACAATTAACCTAAAGAACCTTGCATATTCACCATATCTCCCTAGCTTATACATACATCCATCTGTTGACAACTTTAATATTGCTTATCAATTTTGTGATTTACTATTTCGTTTGTTTTGATGCGTCTCTGAGCTTAATTTCCACGGATTTAGGTTTTAAAGAAGCTATGATATTATTATAATATATATATATATACAGGTATACACATATGCTAGTTCAGTAATAATTAGATGTGTAATTTTATCTGTAGATTCTACAGATTTGTCAAATGGCAACTCTACAAAAGAAAATGGGTAGACTTAAAAAGAAGTTTAGTAAGGCCCTAAAAAGGCGTAGTGCTACAGACACGGAGAGACGAGAAGAAAACTCTCATGTTGCATGGACTGGACAACAAAATGGCCAGCCAAGGAGTCTACACATAGGCGGAGGTCACATGACAGTTAGCCCACAGTCACATGACAGTGGCTACATACCAGTATACTCAACACAATATCAGCCAGTGGGAAGAAGCTATGGTGCATCATATTATCCCCAACTCGGCCCAACATATGGATCTGGGTCAAGGTCAGAACTCTGGAGACAGAATCAAAGATGGCTGCCTTCTACCAATCAACTACAGATGCGAGGCAGTAACATTTACTTGCCAGCGACCCCAGGCATGACCAGTGCTTACCAGGGAATGGCATATCTGCAAGGCTACCATTGTAAGTAACACACAACTTGTTTGATAAAGTTGTGAAGTTTTTTTTTACCTGACAGAATCCCATAATATACATGTCAACTTTTTTGTTGAAATCTGCGAGATTCATCAGCCGTTCAGCTTCCTGTATCGCGTTGTCTTTGATCTTGATGTCAGAAGACAGGGAGATGCTGTCAAATTTTTTGTCGCCACGCCATTGTAACTTCAGCTTTTCAGCTTCTCCGCTGTCTCGGCTTGACTCATGACATCGGTAGATAAGCGAGGGTGCTGTTTGATATTTTCTAAAAAATTCCGGTAGATTTGCCTGTATTCCGGGAGATCAGGAGATAGACCCAAAATCCGGAAGACACCCAGATTTCACGGGAGAGTTGGCAGCTATACTATAAGAAGATCACAGGAAGATTGTAGCCGGTGTTCATGTCAACCTCTCCCCTGGCATAGTCACTTCACTTAACTTTCTGTGCCAGAATGTGTGGCTGTGATGTTACGGCCCATGCTGACTGTGACACAACATTCCCAAACTTGTTGTCTCATGCATAATAAAGCTAACTCAAGCACAGCCTCACAGACTGCACATTTCCATAATCTCCATGTCCATAAACTGCCCCAATTCTTCATGAGGTTTAAGCAAACAGTGGCACTCTGTTGAAAGGACATCACCAAAAAATATTCAAAGGACGTCGTCGGTTAAACACTAAAAAAAATTCATTTATACACCGATGCACGGACGTATGGAACAGCCTCCCACAGTCTGTGGTAGAGGCTCCATCAGTCCAGTCCTTTGAGGGAAAATTAGACAAATTATGGAAAAACCACCCAATTAAGCTCGATTACACAGCCCCACCCCTATTATGGAACAACTCGTCAGACGCATGTGCACCATATAGACAAACATCAGAGCTGGCGTAAGAGGCATCACAGCCTAGAAGCCAGAAGAGAACCTGTAGGAACCTGTAAGAAAGCTTTCTGGAAAGCATAGCAGAAAGTATATACTGGTGACTATTTCTAAATAATACAAAAGATTTGCTAAGCAGGACTTCACTAAAGAAAGGCAGTGAACTGATAAACTCTCTGAACTGTGCTATAAAAGAACCTCTGATATTTTATTTACAACACAGTATTCCAGTGGTCCGACCTCACTGCACATTTTATGTTTACTCCAAATATACAATAGAAACGCGTGCTTTATTATCTTGTAAAAATATAGTTGCTCATGATCATTGCTTCAGACAACTTCCCTTTAAATCGAACAAACCAACATTTTCAAGAACTCTACAATTGTTGCACAAGTACGGAACAATATTCCAATAAGAAACTATAATTCTATAAGTGTATTTAAAGCATCGTATTTGCACAACATATTCGACTAAACAACAGTGACACATGACATCATGAACATTTTAAGAGTGCATTTTTATTGATGATGTAGCTTTTACCAATATTCTTTTATGCAGTTATAATTTTTAAGATGTCACCTATTTTATGTTTTAGATATATCTTTACTGCATCATGCACTACTCTTTTAGGTAATTATTAATTTTTTGCCATAGTATATAATTTCACCTACAGTTACATTTCTGTGATACATTAACAACCCGTAATATATATATTTGATAAGGTTATTGTAAGAAGAATGTTTATTTATTTGAATTTATTTGAACTGGATCTTTTGTTACTTTGCAGATGGCCGCCAGCAGAACGTGATGTCAAGGCCACCAATGGTGCATGTACCAGTGGTTGTCCACAACCACTACCACATCCAAACCAACACCACACACATCCACACTGACCACAGCACCATACCACATCCACAACATAGTGCCACACATCAAACTGGCAGCTCTGTTCAAAACCATGTTACTGGCAGGGAATGTTTGACACACGAACAAGACAGCACTTCATATGTACGTCACAGTTCAAGCCATCGAACTGGCAGCTCAACATATCGATCGCGTAGTGCCATACATATTCATGGTAGCTTCCATGTGGGTCATACGTTGCGCCATGTTAACAATGCCAACATTGGCAGTAACAACTGTCTCAATACCATAACGGATTAACACTGCAAAAACTGCACGGAGACTATTTGTAAACAAATATCCACCACTGCCTGTAGCCAGGTATTCACTCATGCAGTAACAGCTGAGTGAACTGGAGCAACGTAGAATGAACAAACTTGCCAAAGGTTCAAAACAACAGCACAGTATTCGAACCTCTAAACAACGTAATATTATCATTTACACCTGCAGCATAGTTAATAATAATATACATGGCAAGATTATTTGTACTGCATATATTATAAACATGATGATTAAAAAACATTTGTCTTACTTTTACATCAATCATACGTAAAATATGAGTATGACTTAACTAATACAAAACAATTGTTTGGGTCTATGCATCTAAAAGTATTATTGCAAACTAACCATTTGCACTACAATTAAGAATACTGTACCAGTATTATATTTACTAGAAAAACTTTGTTGACAACACAAAAATTAAGTTGTATGGAAAGCGTCATTTTCATAGAAAGGCTAACATCACTAGTTTCTACTCTTCCCAATTAGCCAGTCACCGAACTGGAAATACTAGTATACGATGCTCAATAAACGTGTATATTGCAGCCAACTGTTTGTTAGTCTTTGTAATGATGTTCTCAGCTGATTACGCCACTTTTAATTATGTAAGTTATTTTATTATAATGTGAGATGTTAACATCCATACAACGTACATAATCACTGAATTTGCTTTTTGCTATAACTTGTAAAAATGTTACATCTGCGTGGTGCATGGTATGACATCATAACAATCATTCATGCATATAAAAATGAATGTATCAAGAAGCAGTGAAGTTGGCAAATCGACCATTGAAGGCAGTCTGTAGGCTGTCCTGCACACTGACAAACATCGACCATTGAAGGCGGTCTGTAGACTGTCCTGCACACTGACAAACATCGACCATTGAAGGCGGTCTGTAGACTGTCCTGCACACTGACAAACATTGACCATTGAAGGCGGTCTGTAGACTGTCCTGCACACTGACAAACATCGACCATTGAAGGCGGCCTGTAGACTGTCCTGCACACTGACAAACATCGACCATTGAAGGCGGCCTGTAGACTGTCCTGCACACTGACAAACATCGACCATTGAAGGCGGCCTGTAGACTGTCCTGCACACTGACAAACATCGACCATTGAAGGCGGTCTGTAGACTGTCCTGCACACTGACAAACATCGACCATTGAAGGCGGTCTGTAGGCTGTCCTGCACACTGACAAACATCGACCATTGAAGGCGGTCTGTAGGCTGTCCTGCACACTGACAAACATCGACCATTGAAGGCGGTCTGTAGACTGTCCTGCACACTGACAAACATCGACCATTGAAGGCGGTCTGTAGACTGTCCTGCACACTGACAAACATCGACCATTGAAGGCGGTCTGTAGGCTGTCCTGCACACTGACAAACATCGACCATTGAAGGCGGTCTGTAGACTGTCCTGCACACTGACAAACATGGACCATTGAAGGCGGTCTGTAGGCTGTCCTGCACACTGACAAACATCGACCATTGAAGGCGGTCTGTAGACTGTTCTGCACACTGACAAACATCGACCATTGAAGGCGGTCTGTAGGCTGTCCTGCACACTGACAAACATCGACCATTGAAGGCGGTCTATAGGCTGTCCTGCACACTGACAAACATCGACCATTGAAGGCGGTCTGTAGGCTGTCCTGCACACTGACAAACATCGACCATTGAAGGCGGTCTGTAGGCTGTCCTGCACACTGACAAACATCGACCATTGAAGGCGGCCTGTAGACTGTCCTGCACACTGACAAACATCGACCATTGAAGGCGGCCTGTAGACTGTCCTGCACACTGACAAACATCGACCATTGAAGGCGGTCTGTAGGCTGTCCTGCACACTGACAAACATCGACCACTGAAGGCGGTCTGTAGGCTGTCCTGCACACTGACAAACATCGACCACTGAAGGCGGTCTGTAGGCTGTCCTGCACACTGACAAACATCGACCATTGAAGGCGGTCTGTAGGCTGTCCTGCACACTGACAAACATCGACCATTGAAGGCGGTCTGTAGGCTGTCCTGCACACTGACAAACATCGACCATTGAAGGCGGTCTGTAGGCTGTCCTGCACACTGACAAACATCGACCATTGAAGGCGGTCTGTAGGCTGTCCTGCACACTGACAAACATCGACCATTGAAGGCGGTCTGTAGGCTGTCCTGCACACTGACAAACATCGACCATTGAAGGCGGTCTGTAGGCTGTCCTGCACACTGACAAACATCGACCATTGAAGGCGGTCTGTAGGCTGTCCTGCACACTGACAAACATCGACCATTGAAGGCGGTCTGTAGACTGTCCTGCACACTGACAAACATCGACCAGTGAAGGCGGTCTGTAGACTGTCCTGCACACTGACAAACATCGACCATTGAAGGCGGTCTGTAGACTGTCCTGCACACTGACAAACATCGACCATTGAAGGCGGTCTGTAGACTGTCCTGCACACTGACAAACATCGACCATTGAAGGCGGTCTGTAGACTGTCCTGCACACTGACAAACATCGACCATTGAAGGCGGTCTGTAGGCTGTCCTGCACACTGACAAACATCGACCATTGAAGGCGGTCTGTAGACTGTCCTGCACACTGACAAACATCGACCATTGAAGGCGGTCTGTAGACTGTCCTGCACACTGACAAACATCGACCATTGAAGGCGGTCTGTAGACTGTCCTGCATACTGACAAACATCGACCATTGAAGGCGGTCTGTAGACTGTCCTGCACACTGACAAACATCGACCATTGAAGGCGGTCTGTAGACTGTCCTGCACACTGACAAACATCGACCATTGAAGGCGGCATGTAGACTGTCCTGCACACTGACAAATATCGACCATTGAAGGCGGTCTGTAGACTGTCCTGCACACTGACAAACATCGACCATTGAAGGCGGTCTGTTGACTGTCCAGCACACTGACAAACATCGACCATTGAAGGCGGTCTGTAGACTGTCCTGCACACTGACAAACATCGACCATTGAAGGCGGTCTGTAGACTGTCCTGCACACTGACAAACATCGACCATTGAAGGCGGTCTGTAGACTGTTCTGCACACTGACAAACATCGACCATTGAAGGCGGTCTGTAGGCTGTCCTGCACACTGACAAACATCGACCATTGAAGGCGGTCTGTAGACTGTCCTGCACACTGACAAACATCGACCATTGAAGGCGGTCTGTAGACTGTTCTGCACACTGACAAACATCGACCATTGAAGGCGGTCTGTAGGCTGTCCTGCACACTGACAAACATCGACCATTGAAGGCGGTCTGTAGACTGTCCTGCACACTGACAAACATCGACCATTGAAGGCGGTCTGTAGACTGTCCTGCACACTGACAAACATCGACCATTGAAGGCGGTCTGTAGACTGTCCTGCACACTGACAAACATCGACCATTGAAGGCGGTCTGTAGACTGTCCTGCACACTGACAAACATCGACCATTGAAGGCGGCATGTAGACTGTCCTGCACACTGACAAACATCGACCATTGAAGGCGGCCTGTAGACTGTCCTGCACACTGACAAACATCGACCATTGAAGGCGGTCTGTAGACTGTTCTGCACACTGACAAACATCGACCATTGAAGGCGGTCTGTAGGCTGTCCTGCACACTGACAAACATCGACCATTGAAGGCGGTCTGTAGGCTGTCCTGCACACTGACAAACATCGACCATTGAAGGCGGTCTGTAGGCTGTCCTGCACACTGACAAACATCGACCATTGAAGGCGGTCTGTAGGCTGTTCTGCACACTGACAAACATCGACCATTGAAGGCGGTCTGTAGGCTGTCCTGCACACTGACAAACATCGACCATTGAAGGCGGTCTGTAGACTGTCCTGCACACTGACAAACATCGACCATTGAAGGCGGTCTGTAGGCTGTCCTGCACACTGACAAACATCGACCATTGAAGGCGGTCTGTAGACTGTCCTGCACACTGACAAACATCGACCATTGAAGGCGGTCTGTAGGCTGTTCTGCACACTGACAAACATCGACCATTGAAGGCGGTCTGTAGGCTGTCCTGCACACTGACAAACATCGACCATTGAAGGCGGTCTGTAGACTGTCCTGCACACTGACAAACATCGACCATTGAAGGCGGTCTGTAGGCTGTCCTGCACACTGACAAACATCGACCATTGAAGGCGGTCTGTAGGCTGTCCTGCACACTGACAAACATCGACCATTGAAGGCGGTCTGTAGACTGTCCTGCACACTGACAAACATCGACCATTGAAGGCGGTCTGTAGGCTGTCCTGCACACTGACAAACATTGACCATTGAAGGCGGTCTGTAGGCTGTCCTGCACACTGACAAACATCGACCATTGAAGGCGGTCTGTAGGCTGTCCTGCACACTGACAAACATCGACCATTGAAGGCGGTCTGTAGACTGTCCTGCACACTGACAAACATCGACCATTGAAGGCGGTCTGTAGGCTGTCCTGCACACTGACAAACATTGACCATTGAAGGCGGTCTGTAGGCTGTCCTGCACACTGACAAACATCGACCATTGAAGGCGGTCTGTAGGCTGTCCTGCACACTGACAAACATCGACCATTGAAGGCGGTCTGTAGGCTGTCCTGCACACTGACAAACATCGACCATTGAAGGCGGTCTGTAGGCTGTCCTGCACACTGACAAACATCGACCATTGAAGGCGGTCTGTAGGCTGTCCTGCACACTGACAAACATCGACCATTGAAGGCGGTCTGTAGGCTGTCCTGCACACTGACAAACATCGACCATTGAAGGCGGTCTGTAGACTGTCCTGCACACTGACAAACATCGACCATTGAAGGCGGTCTGTAGGCTGTCCTGCACACTGACAAACATTGACCATTGAAGGCGGTCTGTAGGCTGTCCTGCACACTGACAAACATCGACCATTGAAGGCGGTCTGTAGGCTGTCCTGCACACTGACAAACATCGACCATTGAAGGCGGTCTGTAGACTGTCCTGCACACTGACAAACATCGACCATTGAAGGCGGTCTGTAGGCTGTCCTGCACACTGACAAACATTGACCATTGAAGGCGGTCTGTAGGCTGTCCTGCACACTGACAAACATCGACCATTGAAGGCGGTCTGTAGGCTGTCCTGCACACTGACAAACATCGACCATTGAAGGCGGTCTGTAGGCTGTCCTGCACACTGACAAACATCGACCATTGAAGGCGGTCTGTAGGCTGTCCTGCACACTGACAAACATCGACCATTGAAGGCGGTCTGTAGGCTGTCCTGCACACTGACAAACATCGACCATTGAAGGCGGTCTGTAGGCTGTCCTGCACACTGACAAACACCGGATTAGCATCTTCGATATGCGCATCGTCTTCACTGCAAAACTATCTCGTGAACTTGAAATGTAGAAAGCTGTTGTTCCCGGCATGACTTTCGAAGGGAGACAGCTTTCTGCTTCGTGCACATTGCTAATCAATATTTTATCTTATCTGAAGCAGCATATTTAACATGTTCAATTGTCCGAAATGAGTGCCGTAATGCAAAGCCAAACTTGAAACTCGGTATCGTCCAGATGAGTGAGTGGCCCGCCAATTCAATGGAGAAGACTCATTCACGGCTCAGCTAACGAACACTATTTCAGAACATGACTACCCGGTACTGGTATTTTGTGTTGTTCTTGACAATTTCCAATTCTTGTGGGCCAATTGGAAACCATACGCAGGCAAATGTGACCTGTGGAACAGGGTTTGTGGCAGGCTGAGCTAGAAGCTTGACACTTTGTATGCAAAATAAGAGATCCACAGGGATGATTACTTTTCTTTTGAGAAATTTGCCTCCACGACCGAGGGGCTTAGTTCAAGATGTCAGGACAACATATAATATTGTAATCTACAAAGACATCACTGGATGTATTGAACAATTGCTTTTACTTTCTGAGTTATTGCCATTTAAAAATCATGCATGTGTAACCCTGTATTATGTCCAAGGCTGGCTACTGCTGACATTGAAGGAACACAAAAGGAAATTGTGTGGGTTTATACACCTAAAACTAAAAGAATTAACACAATCTAACCATTTCCAATTACAACAGATCAACAATATCACACCTCTGGTTTACTCACAATTTACTTTCAAAGTAGGAGATTCTAATGAAATCTCACAGTTCCTGGCAACTGACATGTTGAGACCTGCCCCCGATACTTGACCACTAAGTGCCTACAGCTTCTTTGACCATGACACTGCGGTGTTGTATAAGAATATGCAAGCTCCTACATTGGTTTCTCGTATTCCATTCAATTCAGAGTTACACTTGTAAAGTATAAACAATTGCCTCCCTACTTTTCGTCCAGGTATGTTTGATGTATAGTCATGATTTGTGCATCGTTATTGGAAAGGGTTGCTGGTCTCACTGCTTTCCCCACATTTATAGTTGATTGTGAGCATAGGGTTTGCACCGGATGTGTTCACGGGGTTTTATTGCAAGAGACGTCGCATGCCTTTTTCCACCTTCGATTTAGGAATGGTATGGAATTGCATATCGGGGCGAAATATCCCCACATTTGGGATTATTATAATTTTAGATTTAGTGTTTTTGGCAGCAGATAACGTGGTATTCAGAAAGGCACTTTTTAGTTAATCATGTTGGCTTAGTTAATCATGTTGGCTTTAAAATTAACTACACATAACAAGCTCTGCTGTGATTACATGTCATTCCTTTCAATTGTTCTAGGAATACCACTGCTGCTTTATATGTTGAAATGTGGGCTCTAACAGCTGATGCTCAGGAGACTAGTATGGGCTCAGTCACAGGCCTGGCATTGGGTTGTAGAGTCCACATTTCTTTTATTTAAATATTACAGTGTGCCAAAAAGGCTTTTATGCAAGCACCAACACAAGTCATGAATAGTGATGAAATAAGGCCAAATGAATGACGTTTATTAAAGAGATTAAGTTAAAGAGAGAGAAATGTACAGACTCACTCACTCACTCACTCACTCACTCACTCACTCACTCACTCACTCACTCACTCACTCACTCACTCACTCACTCACTCACTCACTCACTCACTCACTCACTCACTCACTCACTCACTCACTCACTCACTCACTCACTCACTCACTCACTCACTCACTCACTCACTCACTCACTCACTCACTCACTCACTCACTCACTCATTATGCTCACTCACTCATTATGCTCACTCACTCATTATGCTCACTCACTCATTATGCTCACTCATTATGCTCACTCAGTCACTAACACTCATTTCACTCATGTAACTTCACTCAAGTCACTTCACTCACGTCCTGTCACTTCACGTAATTTCACTCAGTCACTAACACTTACTTAATTCATGTCACTTCACTCACACACGTCACTTAATTCACATCACTTCACACACATCACTCACTCACTCACCCACTCACTCAATAGCAGTTCTTCCTGTTTCAGCTTTCTTGGCACTGAATGTCAGCCAATTCAGTATTCAATTGTGCAGTATTAAAAATAACCAATAAAAATATAAAGCACCACAACTTGTAAAATTGCCACACATAACTTAATCTGGCTGTTGTTGTTTAAATTAGGTCAATGCCGATATGATTACAAAAGTCAGTTCAAGCAAATAATAACTACTTATAAATGGGAATGTTAACAGTTTGAACCCTGCAGTGAATTCAGCTATTAATGACAACTTAACAATGACTGTCTGAATAACATAACTGACCCTTAGAACAGATTAAGCATACCGAAAGTATGCTACTATGAAGAAATTGCTAGTCATGCATGAGGTCATAATTGGTGGTTGCCATGAACCACAGTCTGATTGTTGTTTACCTATCATTAAAACATTCCTGTCTTGGCTGCATGGAATTAAAGTTCAAAACATTATTATGGTAGAAAGAGCTTCTGATACAGTACTTTGACAGCAAGTGACTGCCGCAACTTAACAAAGATTGTCTGAAGAACCAAACCAACATAAAACGGTAAGATAACAACATCAAATTATGTAAATATACATACATTATTTCATGTAGTCAGTACTATACTAGCTATGCCAGCATTTATGCATTGTCATACTTTCATATATAGCAGTGACATCACAAATTAAAACATACATTTTTACATATATCATTGAATGTTTTACACACACCATGTATCTTGGTTGCATTTCGTTTGATTATTTGATCCAACGACAGTGTTATCTTCTCCACTTCCCCTGATATCTTTTGTGTCCATTCTCATCCAGTCTCCTTATCTCCACAGCTTTCTCTATCCATTTCTACCTGACATTTTTCTTAAGTTACCAGTCTGCCTCTATGCCAAAAACATAAAAATGTTATTCATAAATGTTGTCCTTTATTATTAAATACATGTTTATTTTATTTGCAAACTCTACAGATTAGCCAACTGACAGAACATCGCTGAACAAAATGGGTAGATTTGGCAGGATTAGAAAGAAAGTTAGTGAAGCCCTAAAAAGGCGTAGCGATACCAACACAGAGAGACGAGAAGAAAACCCTCATGCAACGCAGACTGGACAACGAAATGGTCGGTCAAGGAGTATACACATCACAGGACATCACATGACAGTGAGTCCATTGTCACATCAGAGTGGCTACGCACCAGGGCACTCAACACCACATCAGAGTGGCTACGCACCAGGGCACTCAACACCACATCAGAGTGGCTACGCACCAGGGCACTCAACACCACATCAGAGTGGCTACGCACCAGGGCACTCAACACCACATCAGAGTGGCTACGCACCAGGGCACTCAACACCACATCAGAGTGGCTACGCACCAGGGCACTCAACACCACATCAGAGTGGCTACGCACCAGGGCACTCAACACCACATCAGAGTGGCTACGCACCAGGGCACTCAACACCATATCAGCCAGGGCCAGTTGGAAGAAGCCATGGCGCATTGTATTATCCACAAGTCGGCCCAACATATGGATTTGGAGAACTCTGGAGACAGAATCCAAGATGGCCCCCTTCTACCAATCAACTACAGATGCGACACAGCAATGTTTACTTGCCGGCAAGCACGGGCATGACCAGTGCTTACCAGGGAATGGCAAATCTGCAAGACTACCATTGTAAGTAACACACAACTTGTTTCTAAGAACTCTATAGTCATTAATGGCATACAAGGATGGAACAATCTTAGCCCACAAATAAGAAATTATAATTCTATAAGTGCAAGAAACTGTAATTCTATAAGTGCCTTTAAAGCATCATATTTGTAGAACTCATTTGATTAATAATGATGTTTTCGCAACATAACAAACATTTTAACATGGCTTTTTTTATTGATGTTATAGCTTCAACTAGTATTTTTTTAGCAGTTATATTTTTTAAGATGTCACCTATTTTATGTGTTAGATATATCTTTACTGCATCATGCATTATATACTCTTTTAAGTAATTATTTATTTTTTGCAGTAGTATATAATTTCACCTACAGTCACATTTATGTGATACATTAACAACCCTTAATATTTGTATTTTATAAGGTTATTGTAAATCGAGAATGTTTATTTATTTCAACCGGATGTTTTCTTAATTTGCAGATAGTCGACAGCAGAATGTAATGTCAAGGCCAACAATAGTGTATGTACCAGTGGTTGTCAATAACCACTACCACATCCAAACCAACACCACACACATCCACAGAGACCATGGCACCACACCATATCCACATGATAGTGCCACATATCCATCAGATGGCGCCACACGTGGAACAGACAGCTCCGTTCAAACACATGTGACGGACAGTGACAACTCGAAACTCGAACAAGACAGTGCTTCACAGGTGCGTCAACGTTCAAGTCTTCGAACTGGCAGCTCAATGCACCGAACTGGTAGCTCAAGATGTCAATCATGCAGTGCCATACATATATATGGTAGCTTCCACGAAGGTCATACGTTGCGCCATGTTAAGAATGCCAACATTGGAAATAACAACTGTCTCAGTGCCACAACGGATTAACACTGCAATTACTGCACGGAGACTATTCGACACACCGAACTGGCAGCTCAATACAATGAACTGGTAGCTCAACATATAATTCGTGTAGCGCCATACATATACATGGTAGCTTCCACGAAGGTCATACGTTGCGACATGTTAAGAATGCCAACGTTGAAAATAACAACTGTCTCAGTGTCACAACGGATTAACACTGCAATTACTGCACGGAGACTATTCAACACACCGAACTGGCAGCTCAATACACTGAACTGGTAGCTCAACATATCATTCGTGTAGCACCATACATATACATGGTAGCTTCCACGAAGGTCATACGTTGCGACATGTTAAGAATGCCAATGTTGGAAATAACAACTGTCTCAGTGCCACAACGGATTAACACTGCAATTACTGCACGGAGACTATTCGTAGTTATTTGTAGCTCAACATACCATTCGTGCAGCACCATACATATACACAACGTCAATGGTGCCAACATTGGCAACAGCAACTATCTGAGTACCTCAAGGGACTAAAGTAAAAAAGCAGCGGCCTCAGATTAAGCCTACGAGCGAAGTACATCTACGTGGTACTATTTGCAGCATCCTGGGTGTTCAAACTGAATTTAGTTTCAGAAAGTGGCCCAAATACATATAGTAACACACCACACCCCACCCCACCCCACCCCACCCCACCCCACCCCACCCCAGCCCAGCCCACCCCAGCCCAGCCCAGCCCAGCCCACCCCACCACACACACACATTAATCTAATTAGCAATAAATGTGGTGCCCAGTGATTAGAGCAACGTGGAGCAAACAACAGCTGTAGCAGAAAAAGCACTGAACAGTTCCAATGTGTAACAGATGACAGCTGTGGCTGCACAAGACATTTCCACAAAGTGTAACAGATGACAGCTGTGGCTGCACAAGACATTTCCACAAAGTGTAACAGATGACAGTTGTGGCTGCACAAGACATTTCCACAAAGTGTAACAGATGACAGCTGTGGCTGCACAAGACATTTCCACAAAGTGTAACAGATGACAGCTGTGGCTGCACAAGACATTTCCACAAAGTGTAACAGATGACAGCTGTGGCTGCACAAGACATTTCCACAAAGTGTAACAGATGACAGCTGTGGCTGCACAAGACATTTCCACAAAGTGTAACAGATGACAGCTGTGGCTGCACAAGACATTTCCACAAAGTGTAACAGATGACAGCTGTGGCTGCACAAGACATTTCCACAAAGTGTAACAGATGACAGCTGTGGCTGCACAAGACATTTCCACAAAGTGTAACAGATGACAGTTGTGGCTGCACAAGACAGTTCCACAAAGTGTAACAGATGACAGTTGTGGCTGCACAAGACATTTCCACAAAGTGTAACAGATGACAGCTGTGGCTGCACAAGACATTTCCACAAAGTGTAACAGATGACAGCTGTGGCTGCACAAGACATTTCCACAAAGTGTAACAGATGACAGTTGTGGCTGCACAAGACAGTTCCACAAAGTGTAACAGATGACAGTTGTGGCTGCATAAAACAGTTCCACAAAGTGTAACAGATGACAGTTGTGGCTGCACAAGACATTTCCACAAGTGTAACAGATGACAGTTGTGGCTGCACAAGACAGTTCCACAAAGTGTAACAGATGACAGTTGTGGCTGCACAAGACAGTTCCACAAAGTGTAACAGATGACAGCTGTGGCTGCACAAGACATTTCCACAAAGTGTAACAGATGACAGCTGTGGCTGCACAAGACATTTCCACAAAGTGTAACAGATGACAGCTGTGGCTGCACAAGACATTTCCACAAAGTGTAACAGATGACAGCTGTGGCTGCACAAGACATTTCCACAAAGTGTAACAGATGACAGCTGTGGCTGCACAAGACATTTCCACAAAGTGTAACAGATGACAGCTGTGGCTGCACAAGACATTTCCACAAAGTGTAACAGATGACAGTTGTGGCTGCACAAGACAGTTCCACAAAGTGTAACAGATGACAGTTGTGGCTGCACAAGACATTTCCACAAAGTGTAACAGATGACAGCTGTGGCTGCACAAGACATTTCCACAAAGTGTAACAGATGACAGCTGTGGCTGCACAAGACATTTCCACAAAGTGTAACAGATGACAGTTGTGGCTGCACAAGACAGTTCCACAAAGTGTAACAGATGACAGTTGTGGCTGCATAAAACAGTTCCACAAAGTGTAACAGATGACAGTTGTGGCTGCACAAGACATTTCCACAAGTGTAACAGATGACAGTTGTGGCTGCACAAGACAGTTCCACAAAGTGTAACAGATGACAGTTGTGGCTGCACAAGACAGTTCCACAAAGTGTAACAGATGACAGCTGTGGCTGCACAAGACATTTCCACAAAGTGTAACAGATGACAGCTGTGGCTGCACAAGACATTTCCACAAAGTGTAACAGATGACAGTTGTGGCTGCACAAGACAGTTCCACAAAGTGTAACAGATGACAGTTGTGGCTGCATAAAACAGTTCCACAAAGTGTAACAGATGACAGTTGTGGCTGCACAAGACATTTCCACAAGTGTAACAGATGACAGTTGTGGCTGCACAAGACAGTTCCACAAAGTGTAACAGATGACAGTTGTGGCTGCACAAGACAGTTCCACAAAGTGTAACAGATGACAGTTGTGGCTGCACAAAACAGTTCCACAAAGTGTAACAGATGAGTTGTGGCTGCATAAGACAGTTCCACAAAGTGTAACAGATGACAGTTGTGGCAGCACAACACAGTTCCACAAAGTGTAACAGATGACAGTTGTGGCAGCACAAGACAGTTCTGCGAAGTGTAACAGATGACAGTTGTGGCTGCACAACACAGTTCCACAAAGTGTAACAGATGACAGTTGTGGCTGCACAAGACAGTTCCGCGAAGTGTAACAGATGACAGTTGTGGCTGCACAACACAGTTCCACAAAGTGTAACAGATGACAGTTGTGGCAGCACAACACAGTTCCACAAAGTGTAACAGATGACAGTTGTGGCAGCACAAGACAGTTCCGCGAAGTGTAACAGATGACAGTTGTGGCTGCACAACACAGTTCCACAAAGTGTAACAGATGACAGTTGTGGCTGCACAAGACAGTTCCACAAAGTGTAACAGATGACAGTTGTGGCTGCACAAAACAGTTCCACAAAGTGTAACAGATGAGTTGTGGCTGCATAAGACAGTTCCACAAAGTGTAACAGATGACAGTTGTGGCTGCACAAAACAGTTCCACAAAGTGTAACAGATGACAGTTGTGGCTGCACAAGACAGTTCCACAAAGTGTAACAGATGACAGTTGTGGCTGCACAAGACAGTTCCGCAAAGTGTAACAGATGACAGTTGTGGCTGCACAAGACAGTTCCGCAAAGTGTAACAGATGACAGTTGTGGCTGCACAAGACAGTTCCGCAAAGTGTAACAGATGACAGTTGTGGCTGCACAAGACAGTTCCACAAAGTGTAACAGATGACAGTTGTGGCTGCACAAGACAGTTCCGCAAAGTGTAACAGATGACAGTTGTGGCTGCACAAGACAGTTCCACAAAGTGTAACAGATGAGTTGTGGCTGCATAAGACAGTTCCACAAAGTGTAACAGATGACAGTTGTGGCTGCACAAAACAGTTCCACAAAGTGTAACAGATGACAGTTGTGGCAGCACAACACAGTTCCACAAAGTGTAACAGATGACAGTTGTGGCAGCACAAGACAGTTCCGCGAAGTGTAACAGATGACAGTTGTGGCTGCACAACACAGTTCCACAAAGTGTAACAGATGACAGTTGTGGCTGCACAAGACAGTTCCACAAAGTGTAACAGATGACAGTTGTGGCTGCACAAGACATTTCCACAAAGTGTAACAGATGACAGCTGTGGCTGCACAAGACATTTCCACAAAGTGTAACAGATGACAGCTGTGGCTGCACAAGACATTTCCACAAAGTGTAACAGATGACAGCTGTGGCTGCACAAGACATTTCCACAAAGTGTAACAGATGACAGCTGTGGCTGCACAAGACATTTCCACAAAGTGTAACAGATGACAGTTGTGGCTGCACAAGACAGTTCCACAAAGTGTAACAGATGACAGTTGTGGCTGCACAAGACATTTCCACAAAGTGTAACAGATGACAGCTGTGGCTGCACAAGACATTTCCACAAAGTGTAACAGATGACAGCTGTGGCTGCACAAGACATTTCCACAAAGTGTAACAGATGACAGTTGTGGCTGCACAAGACAGTTCCACAAAGTGTAACAGATGACAGTTGTGGCTGCATAAAACAGTTCCACAAAGTGTAACAGATGACAGTTGTGGCTGCACAAGACATTTCCACAAGTGTAACAGATGACAGTTGTGGCTGCACAAGACAGTTCCACAAAGTGTAACAGATGACAGTTGTGGCTGCACAAGACAGTTCCACAAAGTGTAACAGATGACAGCTGTGGCTGCACAAGACATTTCCATAAAGTGTAACAGATGACAGCTGTGGCTGCACAAGACATTTCCACAAAGTGTAACAGATGACAGTTGTGGCTGCACAAGACAGTTCCACAAAGTGTAACAGATGACAGTTGTGGCTGCATAAAACAGTTCCACAAAGTGTAACAGATGACAGTTGTGGCTGCACAAGACATTTCCACAAGTGTAACAGATGACAGTTGTGGCTGCACAAGACAGTTCCACAAAGTGTAACAGATGACAGTTGTGGCTGCACAAGACAGTTCCACAAAGTGTAACAGATGACAGTTGTGGCTGCACAAAACAGTTCCACAAAGTGTAACAGATGAGTTGTGGCTGCATAAGACAGTTCCACAAAGTGTAACAGATGACAGTTGTGGCTGCACAAGACAGTTCCGCGAAGTGTAACAGATGACAGTTGTGGCTGCACAACACAGTTCCACAAAGTGTAACAGATGACAGTTGTGGCAGCACAACACAGTTCCACAAAGTGTAACAGATGACAGTTGTGGCAGCACAAGACAGTTCCGCGAAGTGTAACAGATGACAGTTGTGGCTGCACAACACAGTTCCACAAAGTGTAACAGATGACAGTTGTGGCTGCACAAGACAGTTCCACAAAGTGTAACAGATGACAGTTGTGGCTGCACAAAACAGTTCCACAAAGTGTAACAGATGAGTTGTGGCTGCATAAGACAGTTCCACAAAGTGTAACAGATGACAGTTGTGGCTGCACAAAACAGTTCCACAAAGTGTAACAGATGACAGTTGTGGCTGCACAAGACAGTTCCACAAAGTGTAACAGATGACAGTTGTGGCTGCACAAGACAGTTCCACAAAGTGTAACAGATGACAGTTGTGGCTGCACAAGACAGTTCCGCAAAGTGTAACAGATGACAGTTGTGGCTGCACAAGACAGTTCCGCAAAGTGTAACAGATGACAGTTGTGGCTGCACAAGACAGTTCCGCAAAGTGTAACAGATGACAGTTG
Organism: Escarpia spicata; assembly: GCA_963995525.1. Classification (NCBI taxonomy): domain Eukaryota; kingdom Metazoa; phylum Annelida; class Polychaeta; order Sabellida; family Siboglinidae; genus Escarpia; species Escarpia spicata. Next base: position 5,895,236 of record OZ023216.1, read on the forward strand.
TGGCTGCACAAGACAGTTCCACAAAGTGTAACAGATGACAGTTGTGGCTGCACAAGACAGTTCCGCAAAGTGTAACAGATGACAGTTGTGGCTGCACAAGACAGTTCCGCAAAGTGTAACAGATGACAGTTGTGGCTGCACAAGACAGTTCCACAAAGTGTAACAGATGAGTTGTGGCTGCATAAGACAGTTCCACAAAGTGTAACAGATGACAGTTGTGGCTGCACAAAACAGTTCCACAAAGTGTAACAGATGACAGTTGTGGCTGCACAAGACAGTTCCACAAAGTGTAACAGATGACAGTTGTGGCTGCACAAGACAGTTCCACAAAGTGTAACAGATGACAGTTGTGGCTGCACAAGACAGTTCCGCAAAGTGTAACAGATGACAGTTGTGGCTGCACAAGACAGTTCCACAAAGTGTAACAGATGACAGTTGTGGCTGCACAAGACAGTTCCGCAAAGTGTAACAGATGACAGTTGTGGCTGCACAAGACAGTTCCGCAAAGTGTAACAGATGACAGTTGTGGCTGCACAAGACAGTTCCGCAAAGTGTAACAGATGACAGTTGTGGCTGCACAAGACAGTTCCGCAAAGTGTAACAGATGACAGTTGTGGCTGCACAAGACAGTTCCGCAAAGTGTAACAGATGACAGTTGTGGCTGCACAAGACAGTTCCACAAAGTGTAACAGATGACAGTTGTGGCTGCACAAGACAGTTCCACAAAGTGTAACAGATGACAGTTGTGGCTGCACAAGACAGTTCCACAAAGTGTAACAGATGACAGTTGTGGCTGCACAAGACAGTTCCACAAAGTGTAACAGATGACAGTTGTGGCTTAGTTGATATTTGGTGAGTTTGCTCTTAAACGTATACTATAATACACGCATGCACGTACGCATGTACACACACACTCAGTCACTCACTCTAAAACAAGTTTCTCCTAGATCCTTTCTTGATACATAATGCTTGCAGAGCAGTATTCAATGACGCAGCATTAAAACTAACTGCTAGGAAAAAGCACAGTGGTTATATGAGAACAAAGAACGAAGTGTAGCAGGCCAACTGAGTGTTGTCACGCATGATTGACTCTGCTAGGTCCACTTGGTCACAGCATTCTTGATCAGTGTGTTCTGGACAGTTTTATCTGCCCATGTCTGTAAAAAAATTCTAAAATACCGGTACATAGCAGTGGCTGCCAGTCTGAAGAACTGAACTAACAAAAAAGGTCAGATTTACATTTGACTGCCAACAAGGCAAGCACAATGGAAGCTTGCTGAGCTAGAAAAAGCACTGCTAGGAAACATAATTGTCAGGATAGCATTGTGGTTATATTTATACATATAACCACAGTGTGGGTTGCCATAATTCAGTCTGTTTATTTACAGTGGTGGTCAGCACACATTCATGTCTTGGTTGCTAAATACTAGTGTGACTATTCGTAGTTCTGAAATGTAAATGGGTTGGAATAGCTACTGATTCTACAAAATGAACGGTAATCACAACTTAACACAATGACAGTCTGAGGAACCACAATAAGAAGGTGAGATTTACAGTTGACAAAGGGAAGGCGGGATATAACCATAGCCAAGGGTTTCTTTAACTACAATGAATTCAGCCCTATTATACTGGTTCCACAGGTGGTGTGTCTGCGTGTGCGTGTGCGTGTGCGTGTGCATGTGTGCATGCTAGTGTGCATGCTTGTGTGTGTGCGTACAAGCGTGGTTGCATATCTCCATAGTTTTTCTGTTCATTTCTACCTGGCATAGTTTCTTATGTTCTTTACCTGTATGTAATTTTTCATCATAAAACATAAGAATTACGTCATTAAATATAAAGACAATTATTTTTCTTCTTCATTGCAGATTCATTTGCCAACTGACAGCAGACCACAGAATAAAATGGATAGACTCCGTTGGATTAAAAACAAACTTAAGAATGCCTGGCAAAGACGGCGTGGTCATGACAAACAACATTTGAAGGAAATGGATGTTCCTAAGAGTACATGGGCTCAAGAACGCAAACCGCCAGCACCAAGAAAAGGATGTATGAAAATGCATACATCTATAACCCCGTTACCGTATGATAGCAGCGACTTCTCAGGGTCTTCAACAAACATGAGCAGAAAACAGCAGCAACAATACACACATAAACCTCCACGCTCACAAAGCATGAGTTGTCTGCTAGAGGGAGCAAGCCTTGCTTCTGTAGAGTCGTCACTGGACACATACCGCGGCACCCCATGTGGCTCTACTTCATCACAGTGGCAGTGTCTACAGACAGAGGTAAACCAAACAACTCCTCGTCTCTTCCACAGGTGTTTAACTGCTCCAGCATGGAGCGGTAGGGAGTGTGTGTCTACCGAGGAATGCAATGCTCCAGCAGATCCGCAAAGCTATGTCCCTCAGAGATCATGTTCCACTATGTCACTACAGCCAAGAAGAACTCAGTGCCAGCCTCCGAGATATCGTGAACCTCCTCCCTGGGAAAGCTTGGACAGACTCCAAGAAGAACGGAGCAGTGCACTACTGGTAATGCCATCACAAAATGCACTGCGGTACAAGTCCCAGCATCCAGGTGCCATGAGCACGGTGCCACACCGACAGCCTAGAGATGACAGAAGAACGCGTCATCAATCCCCTAGATGGCAGGAAGCCTCACCAAGGTGTCCCAAGTTACACAGCATGATGAAGAATGCCAACAAGGAAACAGGACATCCACAGGGCATCCATTGTAATGGTAAGTAACACACATGTTGTTATTGTCTCAAAGAAATCCCCACATACTTAGCATTTGTGGCCATCAGCAGTTAATTTTTGTTGTAAGTCAAAAAAATTATTTGTGTAATCATTACAACTTCAGTGTTGTGTGTAAGAAGTGTTTAGTAAGGTAGGTGGCCCCCCCCCCCTCCCCCTATGGCAGCAATGCAAGCCTGGATAGTCGGTACTTCACACTGGCCATATGAGTGCCTGTAGTCAGTACTGTGGCATGGTTCACCCTGGCCATATGAGTGCCTGTAGTCAGTACTGTGGCATGGTTCACCCTGGCCATATGAGTGCCTGTAGTCGGTACTGTGGCATGGTTCACACTGGCCATATGAGTGCCTGTAGTCAGTACTGTGGCATGGTTCACACTGGCCATATGAGTGCCTGTAGTCAGTACTGTGGCATGGTTCACACTGGCCATATGGGTGCCTGTAGTCAGTACTGTGGCATGGTTCACACTGGCCATATGAGTGCCTGTAGTCAGTACTGTGGCATGGTTCACACTGGCCATATGAGTGCCTGTAGTCAGTACTGAGGCATGGTTCACCCTGGCCATATGAGTGCCTGTAGTCAGTACTGTGGCATGGTTCACCCTGGCCATATGAGTGCCTGTAGTCAGTACTGTGGCATGGTTCATCCTGGCCATATGAGTGCCTGTAGTCAGTACTGTGGCATGGTTCACCCTGGCCATATGGGTGCCTGTAGTCAGTACTGTGGCATGGTTCACCCTGGCCATATGAGTGCCTGTAGTCAGTACTGTGGCATGGTTCTCCCTGGCCATATGAGTGCCTGTAGTCAGTACTGTGGCATGGTTCACCCTGGCCATATGAGTGCCTGTAGTCAGTACTGTGGCATGGTTCACACTGGCCATATGAGTGCCTGTAGTCAGTACTGTGGCATGGTTCACACTGGCCATATGAGTGCCTGTAGTCAGTACTGTGGCATGGTTCACACTGGCCATATGAGTGCCTGTAGTCGGTACTGTGGCATGGTTCACCCTGGACATATGAGTGCCTGTAGTCAGTACTGTGGCATGGTTCACACTGGCCATATGGGTGCCTGTAGTCAGTACTGTGGCATGGTTCACCCTGGCCATATGAGTGCCTGTAGTCAGTACTGTGGCATGGTTCACACTGGCCATATGAGTGCCTGTAGTCAGTACTGTGGCATGGTTCACCCTGGCCATATGAGTGCCTGTAGTCAGTACTGTGGCATGGTTCACACTGGCCATATGAGTGCCTGTAGTCAGTACTGTGGCATGGTTCACACTGGCCATATGAGTGCCTGTAGTCAGTACTGTGGCATGGTTCACCCTGGCCATATGAGTGCCTGTAGTCGGTACTGTGGCATGGTTCACACTGGCCATATGAGTGCCTGTAGTCAGTACTGTGGCATGGTTCACACTGGCCATATGAGTGCCTGTAGTCAGTACTGTGGCATGGTTCACACTGGCCATATGAGTGCCTGTAGTCAGTACTGAGGCATGGTTCACCCTGGCCATATGAGTGCCTGTAGTCAGTACTGTGGCATGGTTCACCCTGGCCATATAAGTGCCTGTAGTCAGTACTGTGGCATGGTTCACCCTGGCCATATGGGTGCCTGTAGTCAGTACTGTGGCATGGTTCACCCTGGCCATATGAGTGCCTGTAGTCAGTACTGTGGCATGGTTCACACTGGCCATATGAGTGCCTGTAGTCAGTACTGTGGCATGGTTCACACTGGCCATATGAGTGCCTGTAGTCAGTACTGTGGCATGGTTCACACTGGCCATATGAGTGCCTGTAGTCAGTACTGTGGCATGGTTCACACTGGCCATATGAGTGCCTGTAGTCGGTACTGTGGCATGGTTCACCCTGGACATATGAGTGCCTGTAGTCAGTACTGTGGCATGGTTCACACTGGCCATATGGGTGCCTGTAGTCAGTACTGTGGCATGGTTCACCCTGGCCATATGAGTGCCTGTAGTCAGTACTGTGGCATGGTTCACACTGGCCATATGAGTGCCTGTAGTCAGTACTGTGGCATGGTTCACACTGGCCATATGAGTGCCTGTAGTCAGTACTGTGGCATGGTTCACACTGGCCATATGAGTGCCTGTAGTCAGTACTGTGGCATGGTTCACACTGGCCATATGAGTGCCTGTAGTCAGTACTGTGGCATGGTTCACACTGGCCATATGAGTGCCTGTAGTCAGTACTGTGGCATGGTTCACACTGGCCATATGAGTGCCTGTAGTCAGTACTGTGGCATGGTTCACACTGGCCATATGAGTGCCTGTAGTCAGTACTGTGGCATGGTTCACCCTGGCCATATGAGTGCCTGTAGTCAGTACTGTGGCATGGTTCACACTGGCCATATGAGTGCCTGTAGTCAGTACTGTGGCATGGTTCACACTGGCCATATGAGTGCCTGTAGTCGGTACTGTGGCATGGTTCACCCTGGCCATATGAGTGCCTGTAGTCGGTACTGTGGCATGGTTCACACTGGCCATATGAGTGCCTGTAGTCAGTACTGTGGCATGGTTCACACTGGCCATATGAGTGCCTGTAGTCAGTACTGTGGCATGGTTCACACTGGCCATATGAGTGCCTGTAGTCAGTACTGAGGCATGGTTCACCCTGGCCATATGAGTGCCTGTAGTCAGTACTGTGGCATGGTTCACCCTGGCCATATGAGTGCCTGTAGTCAGTACTGTGGCATGGTTCATCCTGGCCATATGAGTGCCTGTAGTCAGTACTGTGGCATGGTTCACCCTGGCCATATGGGTGCCTGTAGTCAGTACTGTGGCATGGTTCACCCTGGCCATATGAGTGCCTGTAGTCAGTACTGTGGCATGGTTCACCCTGGCCATATGAGTGCCTGTAGTCAGTACTGTGGCATGGTTCACCCTGGCCATATGAGTGCCTGTAGTCAGTACTGTGGCATGGTTCACACTGGCCATATGAGTGCCTGTAGTCAGTACTGTGGCATGGTTCACACTGGCCATATGAGTGCCTGTAGTCAGTACTGTGGCATGGTTCACACTGGCCATATGAGTGCCTGTAGTCGGTACTGTGGCATGGTTCACCCTGGACATATGAGTGCCTGTAGTCAGTACTGTGGCATGGTTCACACTGGCCATATGGGTGCCTGTAGTCAGTACTGTGGCATGGTTCACCCTGGCCATATGAGTGCCTGTAGTCAGTACTGTGGCATGGTTCACACTGGCCATATGAGTGCCTGTAGTCAGTACTGTGGCATGGTTCACCCTGGCCATATGAGTGCCTGTAGTCAGTACTGTGGCATGGTTCACACTGGCCATATGAGTGCCTGTAGTCAGTACTGTGGCATGGTTCACACTGGCCATATGGGTGCCTGTAGTCAGTACTGTGGCATGGTTCACCCTGGCCATATGAGTGCCTGTAGTCAGTACTGTGGCATGGTTCACCCTGGCCGTATGGGTGCCTGTAGTCAGTACTGTGGCATGGTTCACACTGGCCGTATGAGTGCCTGTAGTCAGTACTGTGGCATGGTTCACACTGGCCGTACGAGTGCCTGTAGTCAGTACTGTGGCATGGTTCACACTGGCCATATGAGTGCCTGTAGTCAGTACTGTGGCATGGTTCACACTGGCCATATGAGTGCCTGTAGTCAGTACTGTGGCATGGTTCACCCTGGACATATGAGTGCCTGTAGTCAGTACTGTGGCATGGTTCACACTGGCCATATGAGTGCCTGTAGTCGGTACTGTGGCATGGTTCACACTGGCCATATGAGTGCCTGTAGTCGGTACTGTGGCATGGTTCACACTGGCCATATGAGTGCCTGTAGTCGGTACTGTGGCATGGTTCACCCTGGCCATATGAGTGCCTGTAGTCGGTACTGTGGCATGGTTCACACTGGCCATATGAGTGCCTGTAGTCGGTACTGTGGCATGGTTCACACTGGCCATATGAGTGCCTGTAGTCGGTACTGTGGCATGGTTCACCCTGGCCATATGAGTGCCTGTAGTCGGTACTGTGGCATGGTTCACACTGGCCATATGAGTGCCTGTAGTCGGTACTGTGGCATGGTTCACACTGGCCATATGAATGCCTGTAGTCGGTACTGTGGCATGGTTCACACTGGCCATATGAGTGCCTGTAGTCGGTACTGTGGCATGGTTCACCCTGGACATATGGGTGCCTGTAGTCGGTACTGTGGCATGGTTCATCCTGGCCATATGGGTGCCTGTAGTCAGTACTGTGGCATGGTTCATCCTGGCCATATGGGTGCCTGTAGTCAGTACTGTGGCATGGTTCACCCTGGACATATGGGTGCCTGTAGTCAGTACTGTGGCATGGTTCACCCTGGACATATGGGTGCCTGTAGTCAGTACTGTGGCATGGTTCACCCTGGACATATGGGTGCCTGTAGTCGGTACTGTGGCATGGTTCACCCTGGACATATGGGTGCCTGTAGTCGGTACTGTGGCATGGTTCACCCTGGACATATGGGTGCCTGTAGTCAGTACTGTGGCATGGTTCATCCTGGCCATATGAGTGCCTGTAGTCAGTACTGTGGCATGGTTCACCCTGGACATATGGGTGCCTGTAGTCAGTACTGTGGCATGGTTCACCCTGGACATATGGGTGCCTGTAGTCGGTACTGTGGCATGGTTCACCCTGGACATATGGGTGCCTGTAGTCAGTACTGTGGCATGGTTTACACTGGCCGTACGAGTGCCTGTAGTCGGTACTGTGGCATGGTTCACCCTGGACATATGGGTGCCTGTAGTCGGTACTGTGGCATGGTTTACCCTGGCTGTACGAGTGCCTGTAGTCGGTACTGTGGCATTGTTCACACTGGCCATATGAGTGCCTGTAGTCAGTACTGTGGCATGGTTCACCCTGGCCGTAGGAGTGCCTGTAGTTGGTACTGTGGCATTGTTCACACTGGCCGTACGAGTGCCTGTAGTCGGTACTGTGGCATGGTTCACCCTGGCCATATGAGTGCCTGTAGTCGGTACTGTGGCATTGTTCACACTGGCCATATGAGTGCCTGTAGTCGGTACTGTGGCATTGTTCACACTGGCCGTACGAGTGCCTGTAGTCGGTACTGTGGCATTGTTCACACTGGCCGTACGAGTGCCTGTAGTCGGTACTATGGCATTGTTCACACTGGCCATATGAGTGCCTGTAGTCGGTACTGTGGCATTGTTCACACTGGCCGTATGAGTGCCTGTAGTCGGTACTGTGGCATTGTTCACACTGGCCGTACGAGTGCTTGTAGTCGGTACTGTGGCATTGTTCACACTGGCCGTATGAGTGCCTGTAGTCGGTACTGTGGCATTGTTCACACTGGCCGTAGGAGTGCCTGTAGTCGGTACTGTGGCATTGTTCACACTGGCCGTACGAGTGCCTGTAGTTGGTACTGTGGCATTGTTCACACTGGCCGTACGAGTGCCTGTAGTCGGTACTGTGGCATTGTTCACACTGGCCGTACGAGTGCCTGTAGTTGGTACTGTGGCATTGTTCACACTGGCCGTACGAGTGCCTGTAGTTGGTACTGTGGCATTGTTAATACTGGCCGTACGAGTGCCTGTAGTCGGTACTGTGGCATGGTTCACCCTGGCCGTATGAGTGCCTGTAGTCAGTACTGTGGCATGGTTCACACTGGCCGTATGAGTGCCTGTAGTCGGTACTGTGGCATTGTTCACACTGGCCATATGAGTGCCTGTAGTCGGTACTGTGGCATTGTTCACACTGGCCGTATGAGTGCCTGTAGTCGGTACTGTGGCATTGTTCACACTGGCCGTACGAGTGCTTGTAGTCGGTACTGTGGCATTGTTCACACTGGCCGTATGAGTGCCTGTAGTCGGTACTGTGGCATTGTTCACACTGGCCGTAGGAGTGCCTGTAGTCGGTACTGTGGCATTGTTCACACTGGCCGTACGAGTGCCTGTAGTTGGTACTGTGGCATTGTTCACACTGGCCGTACGAGTGCCTGTAGTCGGTACTGTGGCATTGTTCACACTGGCCGTACGAGTGCCTGTAGTTGGTACTGTGGCATTGTTCACACTGGCCGTACGAGTGCCTGTAGTTGGTACTGTGGCATTGTTAATACTGGCCGTACGAGTGCCTGTAGTCGGTACTGTGGCATGGTTCACCATTCTTAAAGCGCAACTGTCAGCTGATGGGTGTTGATCAGATGCTATCATTGCTGGTGAAACCATCTCTGCAGTTAATCCCATAGAATATGGGTCATTTTATGAGCATTGCACTTCATTTTGAAACAAATCTAATCTTATTGTTCAACATTGATGCGCCTACATGTTCAAAATTCCAAGTTCAATCTTGTAACTGAACACAGTTCTATGTTGTGGCTGACTCCATACAGTGGTGGGAATTTATTCATAACATTTCTTAGTTAGGCCACAAAGCTTCAGCACTTTTGGTTACTGTTAATTTGCATTTCGTTATTTCTCTAAACTAGACACAATAACATTATTTTTTAGAAGTTGTATCCATTGTGAACACATTTGTAGGCATCCATCAGCAGAACAGGTCAAGGTCACTGGAGGGTTCTCTACCTGTGGTTGTTAATAACTACAGTTTCTACACGTACACACATCTACCTGGCAGTACTACGCATCTACATAGTGCAGGCAGTTCAGTTAGTACACTGCATCTCAAAGGCAACTACTATGAAGATCATCTCCATGGTGACTACATTGAAGGTCACCTCCATGGCGACAACAACAATGTCAACATAGGCACTGACAATAGAATCGTCACCACGGTAGAAGCCTCGTCTGATCAAGATTCTGTGTTTACAGAGGATTGATACTGAACAGGTCAGCAGCCAAGTCTAACAAACAACTGCTGCGGCAGATACCGCAACTGAACAGTATTTTTAAAACAAAGACATGTTTAAGTGACTATAAAAGCCTTTCGGATGATGAGTGTTGGAGAGACTGCATAATTATACACATACATCAATATCCAGACAACTAGGCCACCAAATATATTTATGTATCGTATTTTTCTACACAACTTAGGCACATGTAGGTAAACATTTTGTTGACTTATTTAACAATTATATTTAATTCTTGTAAGAATACATTGGAGCACTGAGCATATATTTCTCACAGAGTTCACGGATTGATTGCAAATCATTAACCTAGTTTAACACTGTATCATAAAATTACTGCAGACCAACTGACAACTGCATTCCAGTGAATTGTGCCTCCTAACCAGATTTGCCCTTGAAGCACTCGAGGTGTTTCCGACAACAAGGAAGGCTGTCTCAAGTAAGTTGTCTCTGACCTGCCCCATCATATACACAGGGCAAAATCCAGTCATCAGACAGGTGCTGGTTTTAAGGGAGCGTCATCACACTTGTACACCTAATTTCAATTTTTGGAGTATTTATTTTCTCCCCTCATAAAATTTTAAGAAAAAACATTTATTTACTCGTATTGATTTGTCAATCGTCCACACTGTTTCATGTAAAAAAAACATGTATTCTTTAGGAATATCATGTTTTGCGCCTGTCTTGAAATTGGAGTAGAACACCAAATTACAATCTTTGTTGTTTTGACGCACCACGTGGTAAGGTTAGTGATAAGTGGGCCCTTAGTAGAGAACAGGTTTGACCTACCAAGTAGAGACCAGTTTGACCTACTAAGTAGAGATCAGTTTGACCTACCAAGTAGACATCAGTTTGACCTACAAAGTAGACATCAGTTTGATCTACCAAGTAGACATCAGTTTGACCTACCAAGTGGAGATCAGTTTGACTTACCAAGTAGAGGAGGGATGTTGGCATAAAGATCCAGGAGGGGCGGAGTGATCTGGGGACACTCCTGGAGTGTGGTGTGCCACAGATCCAGGCCATCCTCACACAGATAGACGTGTTGATCCTGGATGACGTCTGTGCTCATCTGGATCATGGGCACGAGGAAGTGGTACATGCTGACAGACTGCGCTCCAAGGCCCTGGAAGTGACAAAACATGATGTCAATATGGAGAACACACAGTGACATTGAAGTTATACGAAAGTGAAAGCAAAGTTCGATTTATACTGCACTCTTCCAACATTTGTTACTCGGAACATGTGTGTGTGTGTGTGTGTGTGTGTGTGTGTGTGTGTGTGTGTGTGTGTGTGTGTGTGCGTGTATGTCTGAGTGCATGTCTGTGTGTGTCTGTGTTACTCTGTGTGTGTGTGGTGTGTGTATGTGTGTGTGTGTATGCGTGTCTGTGTGTGTCTGTGTTACTCTGTGTGTGTGTGGTGTGTGTATGTGTGTGTGTGGTGTGTGTGTGTGTGTGTGTGTGTGTGTGTGTGTGTGTGTGTGTGTGTGTGTGTGTGTGTGTGTGTGTGTGTGTGTGTGTGTGTGTGTGTGTGTGTGTGTGTGCGTGTATGTCTGAGTGCGTGTCTGTGTGTGTCTGTGTTACTCTGTGTGTGTGTGGTGTGTATATGTGTGTGTGTGTGTGCGTGTCTGTGTGTGTCTGTGTTACTCTGTGTGTGTGTGGTGTGTGTATGTGTGTGTGTGTATGCGTGTCTGTGTGTGTCTGTGTTACTCTGTGTGTGTGTGGTGTGTGTATGTGTGTGTGTGGTGTGTGTGTGTGTGTGTGTGTGTGTGTGTGTGTGTGTGTGTGTGTGTGTGTGTGTGTGTGTGTGTGTGTGTGTGTGTGTGTGTGTGTGCGTGTATGTCTGAGTGCGTGTCTGTGTGTGTCTGTGTTACTCTGTGTGTGTGTGGTGTGTATATGTGTGTGTGTGTGTGCGTGTCTGTGTGTGTCTGTGTTACTCTGTGTGTGTGTGGTGTGTGTATGTGTGTGTGGTGTGTGTGTGTGTGTGTTGTGTGTGTGTGTGTGTGTGTGTGTGTGTGTGTGTGTGTGTGTGTGTGTGTGTGTGTGTGTGTGTGTGTGTGTGTGTGTGTGTGTGTGTGTGTGTGTGTGTGTGTGTGTGTGTGTGTGTGTGTGTGTGTGTGAGTGCGTGTCACATGTCACACAAATATTGTGGTAGTAGACTTATTAACATTTTTATTACGCAAACAATATCTAGACAATTATCTTAACCACATGCACTGCCAAATCCCAGATGTTTGGAGTGCAATTAGATTTATACATATTTGGATTCAGACAGATCTTTTCTAAATGTAATTTTCTATAATACATTTTTGTCTCGATCACACCCTCTGTCAGTTGTCATACAATCACACAGTCGATTCATATAATCATTGTATATATATATATATCAGCGTTTGAAATATATGCTGACCCGGTGGTTACTGACCACCTACTTTGTTGTCGGGTCGGTAACTTTTTTAAGTTACTTTTTTGAGTTACTGGTCCCTGTGACCGCCTACTTTTTCGGGGAAATTGCACCATTTAACAGCAGTAGGTTCTCTACACCAGTTTATAGTCAAAACTGGCCACCGGAAGACGGTATTTACAAAAACTGTTTACAAACATGCGTTTTTCACTCATTGTTGCCCAATGTATATTAACGCAAACCACGGCATTCCTGAAACACACATGTTATAGTGATACGTTTAGTCAAAAAGCACACGAAACGAACGAACAGTAATTTAGTCATTTCAGTAAATCATAACGATTCGTCATATCTAGCACCGCCATCGCCATGTCCAAACAGACTATGCTCTTCAGATTTTGTAGATAAGCTGCCAACACCAAAATCTACCGGGAAAAGTGTCAGAAAAATGCACGAAAGGGATCAACCCATTGTAGACTTTCAATATTAGTACAACATGACACATCAAAGTGTCACACTCTGGCAGCTGAACAGTACTGAAGAATGCTCCCACAGGAACATCAGATAACAAAGTCCATCCAATCCATGAACATTTTCTTTGAGAAGCTAGATAAGCTATTTCGTGACGGACATGGAATAGCACTCCACAGCGGTCTGTTTGGGGACTTCTGTTGGGTGACGGAATTGGATGTCAAGAAAGTCGTAGGAGATGCTTATAGGAATGACCAGTCCTTCAGGTACGTCATACGTGTATGTTGTTGCTGCAGATGAGCGCAAGGAAGCTACTAAGTTCATCAACCAAGAGGCATTATTCATAAGTCTGTTGTCTACTTAGTTGTCTACTAAGGTGGCTCTGTTGATATGTCCACCAGTGAGAACAACGTAATTTGTATCAGAACGTTTGTGCATGGCCAGATGTATCTGTGCATTGAAGAGAGCTGATACCAAGGACAGTTGATTCTGAGTCCGAGCTATTGCCATATTCATTGCCCAGGAAGACTGTGTGTTATGGGGGTGACGGGGGCCAGCGTAAACGTTGGCTATAAATCAGGTGTCATAACCTTCTTCCAGAGCTACATGATGTCATTCCCGTACATTTCCTTGTGCACTGTTTGGAATGGGCCTATAGGAAGGCAATGAAGCATTTCAAGCTCTTAGACCAAGTCACAATGGCCCTCTACAACTTCTACTGCAAAATGCTTTGAGCAGGATCACTCTTATACAGACAGCTGCCGCAGCATAGTGTGACATCATCCGAATGCCAACATGCACAGTTGTTGGTCCGGCTGACCAGCATCTTTTTGGCGTAAAGGTTGAACGCTGTATATATATATATATATATACGTCTATACAATGTCGTGTATGTTTATGGGGTCACAGGAAGACGGCACTTAACAAGCTATTGGGGCCACCATGCAATGCAACTTCATAAAATAAAAACAGTTGTTTTTGTGTACACCATCATGTTGTTGTTGCTGTTACAAAAATAAATTTGATGAAGGACAATGGCGTCTTACTTGGACTAGGAACATGAGAGTTGTGAGGATGGCACATCGCAGCATGTTGTGTTCGGCTGACTCCTGCCACAGCTGCGGCATATACTGCACCAGTGGCGCTGCATGGGGGCGAATCTCTCGCTGCATTCGCTCGATGATGAACGAAATCACGTGCAGGATCTGCATCTGAACACAGAGGGACAATGATTTACACAAACAGCAGCCTGTAAATATTATTTTGTGTACTTGGCACAAGTCTGCTGGATTGCATTCATATGTTCAAATGTAAAACATATGATATTAGGCAGTGCATTGATGCAGTGTCTACAGCACTGGACACAGAAACACCTTTTACATGAAGAAATGCAAAAGAAAACGATGTTAAGAATAAATCGTGACATTTATATTGCACCGTTCCAACAATTGTTGCTCATTCGTCCTTAAACAAAAGAGTACATATGTTTGATGACAGTACTGCCGTCATTACTACAACTACAATCAGAACCAGGGACTACTACAAATGTTGTTACCAGTACAATTAACATCACTTTTCAGCTATGCTGTTGTTTATTACTATTTTCCTTGATATATGGGTATGTTTTCGAGATAGGTACATTTTAAGCAGTCAATTCTAAATGTAACCCCGAAAACCTCTACTACAATGACTGACCGTCTCACCTTAGTTTCGCATTCTATAACGTCCTTGAGGAGGTGAAACAGCAGAGTGAAGCTGCTGTCCAAATACTGCAAACAACAACTGCTCCCTGAGCACATATTCCAATACTGCATGTTCCAATAGTGCGCATTCCAATGGTGAATATTTCATCAGTACATGACCGAAATATTTAAAATCTTTTTCATTACCAATAAATAATTTCTTTAGCACAATTAAATTTTTGACTGCGCACATTGCTTTAATTAAGTATTTCATAAGTAAACACACAACTTTTTAATTTTTCCTACTCAATCGAAAAACAACATCATAGTAACACTGAGCCAAGTGTATTCGAATAGACAGTACTGGACATTGAAAGTAAATTATCTTCACTATAATGAGAACACAGTGAATACAACTAAGACAAACTCACCGGCTGAAATTGTTCTGTCTTGAACTCAAAATCATCGATCGGTAAACAACCGTTAATGAAAACAACTTAGCTGAATAAAGATAATCAAATTGCTCAGAATTATATCTTTGGTCACCACCAAGCATTATTCATCAAGCTACTTGATTTAATGAAATTCACTTCACTATATCTGCCATCATAGATGATCATTTTGATAAAGAAATGTTCTCATAACAAATTTCTTAAAATAAGTTTTGGTGCTAATGGGCAATTTGAAAACATATAAAAGTATAAGTTAGATTGCACACGTATGGGTGTGTCTGTGGGTATATTGCATTTTTCTTTTAGACGGCATGCACCTTGGTTGCCAGACTTTCAAGGACTAATCTACGACCCTTCGGGAAGAAAGGTAATGCCTTTATTTTTTTCGAAATTTCCTGTTGGTTATGGTTTTCTAGCAGTCTTAGGGTTAATACCTGACATCAGACAGATGTAAGGCAATTGTTTGCAGTGTAAAACTTAACTTGCAACAATAGTAAAAACCGCTGCACAAACTTACATAATTTATTACATCATGCCAAGTTGTTCTGCGAGTAAATAGAACTAGCACAACAGGGATGTGCTTGGACAGGCATAACACAAACAAACTGAATGATGGTGTTGAAAGGATATCGATACGGAGGGTGTTTGCCACCTCCATCCTAACGACGAGATCTTCTGTGCATTGGAGGAGAGGTAGTAAAGCCTCGTACATTGTTGGCCGCATCTCTGGCGCCATCTTCACTCCCACCCAGCAACCAATGACCCACACCACTCGACGTCGCAGCACTCTGTAACTGCAACACCAACATTTCATTCACAATTATACGTTTTGCCTTCACAGTACATACGCTATGAGGATGTGGTCCTGGTTTATTTTCAGAGTATCCCTCTCTAGAGTGAGTCCATGACAGGTTACACATTTACTCCCTGCATGGGATCTTTTACTTCCCCTGGCACAGACACCAGGGAGAAGGGACCAACGGTTGATGGTGTTCTTCCGAAAATCACAGAAAATGCAGGGTGAATGAAAATGTCCAAGCTTCAAAATGGCTGCCGGTAGTGGGATGCGAACCCCGATCCCCTCGACTGACATTCCGGTACTCTAACACGCGACCATCACTCCCCACCCCACTGATTAAAATTATTACACCAAAATGGTTATGATTGAAGTGATATATCCATATTGTTGACTTTTAAAAAGGATTTTGACTCAAGATTTTTATCCTAATTATCATTACTATTTTAGATACGCCAATGAACTTAACAGAATGCAGCACTCATGAAATTAGAGTTTTATTTATTTCACAAGTGATGTTACATCATCACACAGGAGGCTATTTCATAACTGTGCTTTTTAAAAAGAAACATACTTGGTGTGTTTTGTTGTGAGCTCAGCAAGTAGATGGTTCTGGAACCACTGGTTGAAATCAACGTCATCATAGAGATCAAACGAGGCCAATCCAATTGCTGTGTAGACTGCGAAAAAGAGATGAGCAAATGAACATTACTGTAAATTATTATTATTTTAAATATTAAACAGAGGTTTTTCATGTTTTTGCTGTAACATCAATAACAAACACTATGCTTTTGGCATGTTCAGAAGCAATGCATTAGACATAGGTCCGTTCAATAGATTTCCTGTTGGGATTATATCAAACAAGTGCACACATTCTTCAAACATGTATGTTTACATCAACTGTCCCTGATGGGTCTTGAAACTACCAGGGACGTAGCCAGAGACCCATCTATCAGTCTTCAAGACTGGCAGATGACTGGCCAAGAAGGGTAATTACAACTGATAAGGCTGGTGGAATTTAGAAGGGGCCAGCTGGCCACTAGATTAACTAATAGTTCCAAATCTAGGGACCAACATTAATGACTACAATTGGCACAATTGGTAGTGAAACAAATCAAATGGATCAGTAGTAATTAAATAAATGGCTCAAATGATTTGTCAGTTTGTCATTGAAAAAATTAAACTGGCCAGTAATAGCTGTGACTGTCACGGATGACCTCCATGCAAGCCTTTCACTTTTGATTAATTCAAGACTGGCAAAAAATTATTTGTCTAAAGGTCTAACTACTACTGCTACCTAGTGATCAAACATCTCTTAGAATAGCTGCCTACAAACCGATTATCGATTAAACTGGTGATCGATTGTGAAAATCAAACCATCTTCAAAATAGTTTGTTTACCACTACGCATCAGCTGCTACTGGAACAATGAGGGTATAACTCACTGGCGTCTTTCATCAAGATTGCATTCATGTCATCGAAGTTGATTGGAGTCTGATACTCCTGCATGAGTGAGAGGATCACAGGTGTCAGCACTTCCCAGAATTCCTTCATTAGTGTCAGAAAGAGGCTCTCCACACATGGCTGCAAGACAAATCATCTCATTTCTGAATTTCATAGCGAAATGCTACATTCTCGTATGATTTTTAAGTATTCAGTTCATTATTTACTGAATGCACCATCTGTAACATTCATCAGCGACAACCCACAAATCCAAGAAAATCTGTCGAAAATTGCTTAAAAACATACCAATGAAATTTTTTTAACAAACGATTTAATATAAATCACAAAACTAAAAGGTTTACTTAACAACAAAGTACCAGTATAATTATACTTGGAAAGTTTCTGAAAATATTAAAACTTGTATCATTTACTTATCTGTCATCAAACGGACATCTGGGCTGTACAAATGTCTGACCAGAACAGATGTGTGGAAAGAGTTATCGTCTGGTCTGACCAGTCGTCTAGCAAGAACAGGTGTCTGGCCTAAAAGAAACATATCAAAGAAGAGAATAAGTCAAAACTCACCCTCAAACTAAATTTCCACGAATCACCACCCTCATCAGCAACTGAAATTAGGATGAAAAAGCTTTTTTGCTTTCGGTGCTTTGATTTGTCCTTAGGACTGGATACTGCGCTATATGAGAACTTACCTTTTACTTTTTACTGACTCGGTCAGCGTAGTAACAAGGCCTACGGTTAGGGCAAGAAAAACATCACCACAACCAAGAACCAGTGGTCAACTGGAAACCACGCCTCAACTGAGTACCAATGGTAAAGTGGAAACCACACCTCAACACAATGAAACAATCATGATTACTGACTTTTATCAATCATGATTACTACATTTACAAGTAGTGTCTTGTTGTTTTATATCTTTTCCTTTATATTCAAGAGTAAAGGGTAAAACATACCTCAGAATACACCATTTTTAAGCTAGTTTTAAAAAAATCTTCCCGGGAGCATGCCCCCAAACCGCCCTAGCAATGCTTCGCACCTGTGGCACTTACGTAACCTACCCCTACCACCTCGCCCATCATTTTACCCAGGGGAAACACTGATCGAAATCAAATGTCTACAAAGGAAAGGTTTTCAAAATTACTAAAAACATGCACCACAAGAAATACAGTGGAACTCTCCCTTAAGGTCATCCCTGAGACTGGGCAAAAGTGACCTGAATTAGCAGGACAAATGTCCTGCATGTTACACTAAATGGACATTATTTGGGACTGTCCTAGGGTGACCTTAATTGTTAGGTGGCTGCATTATTAAGGTGACCATAAAGTGAGGTGAACATATATATACTACTTTTGAGAAGTCATATATCTTCTTATGATCGAGCTAGCGTATGTATGTGGGTAGGTTAACGTTTTCTTCTTAGACGGCTTGAACCTCTAGCGCCAAACTTTCAGCGAATAATCTACAATTCCTAGAATAGGACGTAAAACTTATATCTTTTCAAATTACCTCATATATGTAAAGATTGCAATCTTTTATGTAGTAAATCAGTTGTTCGGAACGTAAAACGTAATGTGGGCATAATACGTAACCTAATGATCACAGGAATCATGCGCATGCGGTAAATACTTCGGGAAAACGGCCCCAGCGTCATAGACTTAGCAAGATGGAGTAGACGCTAACAAAATAATTTGTATGCAATCATGCCAATCCAAATATTATTTGACAATTCTACACTATCAAGATTAGGACCTATCGATGGACATTCTCTCCAACCTTTGTCGTTTTCAAACGAGTATCTACTAACGTGTTATGGTGCCATGTAACAATGCTGTGTTTTCTAACATTTGGTAAATACTATCACGACTGTCATCTAGCAGGGCATCCCGTCAGGCCCATCACAGAAATAGGGCACGTTTGCTAGTAATACTTGATGATATGTCATACAATTGTATACAAAACAAGGTCCGAGATTTCCCCGGATCTACTCACTGAAATCCTCGGGATCTGCATCCCACTTCTGTAGATCGTCGGATGTGAGGGGGAAGTAATGGGAGATGAGCCTACGACAGATCCCTGGCAACATTGTTGCATTGAAGAAGGTCAACTTGATCTGATGAGCCTCCAACACTGCGGGGTTCTTGGTGTCTGAACAGAACACTGGTGTTGCAATATTACCCTACTTATGTAACACTCCATTCCAGTTATTATCCGGGGCGTTGTATAAATAAAATTGTAACATACCATCCTTATGCAATTGTGGTTTTTATCATGCCTCAAAACTTGAAACGTAGTCTCGTTTTGAAGGTTTACTTTATTATGACAACTTGTTTGGTATGTTATTTAGATAAATAATAGTTTATACCAGATGTGGTAGCCGTACATTTTTCTTCAACAAAAAAGCCACTAGTCAGTGTATTTCAATATAAAAACAAATTTCTTTAAAAAGCATCCTCGTTACCCTTAGGGTTTATATTGTTGTGCCCCTTGTGGGTTGCCCTCTACAAACATGAATTTGTACTTTGTTCCACTAATTGTATCAAGAAATCATATACGGTGCTAAAAAATCATTTGATTCACCAAAAGTTGCTCGCATTGATGTACCAAATCACAAATACACAATATGTCAATATGTAACATAACTGGTAACGTATTTCACAGCAGAAATTACATGGTCAGCTGAAATGAGTTTACGATGATAGGTATGTCATGGTTATCAATACTGTGCGGGCATGGCTAACTGGCCCACGAATGGGTGATCAGTAATTTGAAATACAAATAGTGTCTATGATATCCACCAGGGTTGAGGCATAGTTCTGCATACAGAGACCCGACCCTTTGTGAATGGAGGAATTAAGTAAGCAAATAACCAGCTACAAACCTTCGATGTTCTTCGCTGGTCGATATGTTTCACATCGGAGTATGTTTCGAACGAGGTTAAGAGAGTTCACAGTAAACCTCTCGAACACGAAACCTGAAGCAGGATCCCACAGTGAGTTTCACAGAAGTCTAAACCATATGCTGATAAGACAAAATGAGAAACTTAGAACTAAAATTTAGTCGTCAAACAGATAAAAAAATCACTAGCAAAATGATCAAAATTATTAATATGACAGAACCATGAGATTCTTTCCTTTAAAAGAAGGTGTACAATTATTTTATTGGTTATATTTAATAACTTTCTGATGGCCTTTGGTGATATTCAGGGTATATTTTGACTAACATTATCCATGCTGTCACAGCAATAACCAGGCAATTTGCAATGTCTGGTTAAATACGTCAATTCTGTTTTACAGATTTCACATGTAAATGGACGGATAGTCAAACGTTTTGTTTAAGTTATCCTGTTTGCTTGCTTGCATGTAAGCATGCTTGTGCATGAGTGCTTGTGAGCGAGTCTGCCTGTCCACCTACCAGCTTGCCCACTCTGTTGTGGATCGATTCTTTCAGACCAGGATAACAACTTCCTGGCCATCAACACTCACTTCAAACACGTTGACCCCCCAACCCCAAAAATACCCCCTCACACCCACCCTGTGCCTCATCTGTGAAGTTGTAGCGCACGGCCAGCTCAAAGGACGGCCGCATAAAGACAATGTACGACTCGGGGCGATTCTCTTGAAGGTCCAGCAACTGCAGTATGTAGGAACACGTCCTTTTAGGCAATCAACACCACGCAACCATTATACAGGACATAGGAACACGTCCCTTTAGGCAATCAACACCACGCAACCATCATACAGGACATAAGAACGTGTCCCTTTAGGCAATCAACACCACGCAACCATCATACAGGACATAGGAACACGTCCCTTTAGGCAATCAACACCACGCAACCATCATACAGGACATAGCAACACGTCCTTTTAGGCAATCAACACCATGCAACCATCATACAGGACATACGAAAACTCCAAATGGATGACGTGGATAAAGTGTAAGTCATGTTTGACACACTTTAAGAAAAGAAATGTGGGTTAGGTTACACGGGACAGACGAAGCCAATTCTAGTCTCCTGGGGCCGGTTTCATGAAGCGTACTTAAAGTTACGCAATTACTTAGCGTCACGTGTTTGCGTAAACTCCTATGTTCGCTTATATTTTAAAAATCACGTCATTTACTAAGACAATCATTTTAGCGTTAAGAACGTTCTTAGCCGCTTCATGAAACCGGCCCCTGGACTGTAGCATTCCCTAAGTTCACATTGTGACACACAAACCTGTAGCTCTATACATATAACTTGTAAAGACTGTCAGAAATGAAGCAGTGGCACAGCTATAGCTAATATAGATATAGCTAATATAGCTATAGTTGTCTTAACAGTAAAACCAGCCAACAAAACAGGCAGTGCACATGTACTATCTTGTCACAGTATTAAAACACAAAACCAAGAAGTTTGTTTTTACATTACATGTTTAAAACACCCTTAGTTTAAACTGGAATTAGATGTTTAAAACACCCTAAATCTTAACTAGAATGACCAATAGGATAGGGTCATTTTGCCGCATGTCACCAAAACAGGTGATCATCCCACTTCCATTTCTGCACTGACGTTCCTGCGGTATATTATCCTGTTTCCACTGGTAAAATCCTGAATTTCTACACTTGGTCATGACAGTTTTTAAGGAAACTGAAAATATATGATTATAATCGAAATAGGATTGTGATGTGGGAAATAAATGCTGCTGGGTATAATGTGCTTTGCTTATCATTTAAGTGTAATTTTTAACAAATTTAAATCAAATTGAATGAAAAATAAATATGGTCCACTGAAAAAATAAAATCAGTGTAAAACAAAATCTATCTAACCCCCCCCAAGGGTAATGAATGTTTTTATTTACATCAGTGATCCACAGAGCATCACATGGGATTTATTGCATACAGCAATTTGGTATAATTAGAAACAAAAATCATCAAACAAACAATAAACAGTTTCAACTGAACCATTGCTAAGTGGCAGCTCAATATGACAGATGAAATAAAATTAGAAGGAAATAAAGCAAGGAAAAATCCTCTTTACATTGTGACTTAAACATATCATATATAAATAACTGTGCATGTCATGTGACTTACAACTTTTGTGAGTAATGTGATGACTTTCTCTCTCCTTGGGAATAGTTCCTGGCTTAGAAATTGCATCTCGTTTTCTGAAAGCACACCTCCATTAATTCAAATTTTTTAATAATAATTTTTTTTTCATTTCAAAGTCAAACACTGAAATGAACATTTTGAAAACAATTTTGACTAGTTTTTCTCTGTGCGGTGTTGTTGAAATTTAGAAGTGATCTGTTGTATTTTCATCATAGAGGATGTTTAACCAAGGTACCATTTCAAATGAATAGTCACATCATTCAGTAACTCTTTTATTTATACGTAGCTTAGTTTCATTTCATTTTGAGATAGAACTAAGTACTAATGAAAGACTTGTCCTGAAAACCTAAAGAAATCATATTAATTACAGATGAACAATATTGCAAGCTCCGTATCACCTACTTGATGTCAGGAATTGTTCTAGCCGCTGAAAGACGAGATTCACAAATGTGATGGCCGATTCATTCTTCTCTGGCTGTTTTACACCAAATACCACCAGCTTGCGTAACACTGAAAGTCCAACAGAATAGGCACAACTGTAAACAGGACATAAAACACAATGAAAGCCATCTTGTTAGATGTCACAGTCACTATTTGATATGTTGATTCTACACATTTACAACTGCACAATCTGATACTAACAGTAGACTTATGCAATTTGGAATTACTTTATGTACAATATATTTGTATGTGTTTGCCATTAAAAGTTTCTAGAACACACAAAACACAATACACAACTAACACATCACGGCCATGCACACATGCACAAACACACACACATGCACAAACACACACACATGCACAAACACACACACATGCACAAACACACACACATGCACAAACACACACACATGCACACACACTTTCCGACATATCCTCGGGCAGATGTTGACCGCTACGCTGTAGAATAACCACAACTGCTGACCTTTCAATGACAGGATGCTCTGATCGAAGGACACGAGAAGGTCGGCATGACCTTGACCTTGGATGTACTTGGCAGTGTTCTCCGTTTGCGAGTCCCACAAGGTCAGAATGTATGTAAACAAACCGGCCGTCAACTGTCGAAAGAAGTAAACCAAGTAGAGGAACTTCACCTTCTCAACATTTCATCAGGCTCTGTCATATATTAATACGATAAATTTGGCTCATTGTAACTGCATCTCCTCCGAGACGCCAAGGACCATTCACCTCTTTCTGTCTTCGTTCACTTCCTTGAACCATTGACCTCTGATGTAGCAATTTGCAATGTATTTCACAAAACACAATGATAGTTACTTATTAGAGTTTTTATTTACATGTTTTTACATGCTCTGCTTCTCTTGAGAGTCTTTCTCCTACCTGGGAGAATGATCCTGGTGTTGCACGGTGCCACCGTAAACAAGTGGTTTGTTCATCCACGGACGGTGTAAGCAAGTATTCTTTAATACTACTTTAAAGAGTTTTCTTAGTTTTCATAGCTGCCTTGCTGATATGACGCTGCAAAAAGCAGCCTACAAAAATAGACAGAATATATAGGTTATGTTGCTGATTAAAAGTAATGTAAAATTCTTTATCAAAGAGAAAACCTATAATTAGCACCATATTTGAAAACATAAATATTTCCAGAATAAAATTCTCCTCCAAATGCAACATACACAAAGTTTACCCCAAAATATTATCAAATTATATAGATATCAGATAAAGTCAATATTTTAACATGGGACATTAAAACACATTTTGCGATCAAGATGTGAGAACTGATAAAATGTTTACTAGTTATTAGGCATTGTATACACTAATCATGAATAAACCGAGATAAATCTATGTGGATTATTTATTCTTCCTAATTGTTGCAAGCCAACATATACCCTTACATTAAATGCATCTGTGCATAGCAGACGTGATGTGATTCACATGTGATTCATTTACGCCTTTCCATTGAGATGTACAAGGGAAGTTTTTTAACGTTCATTAATAAACAGATAAATAAATTTAAAAAAAAATTTATGTTCACATAATTTTTTTAATAATTTTTTTTAGTTACTTCTAACAAATTATTACAAAATCGTTACATCAGTAAATTAGAAAAAAAATTCCACCGCCTCCTATACTGCACACAGTCCAGATAACAATGTCTTTTATTTTTGCAGACTCACCTCTGCGAAGACGTTTCGGTCAGCTGCGAGTCTTTTTGACGCCAAAGCCTTGACAACATGGTAGAGTATAATCAGAGACCTCTGCATGAGGAGTATTTCATGTGACTTGATACCCTCCAGCAAAGTAGGAAACAGTTCTGGCCAGTTGTGGGGACAATCAAGTCGAGCAATCTTCGCAGTTAGCACGGCCAACTGGGTTGCTATCTTCACACACAAGAAAGACATCCATGAATAAATATATACAGTCACAGAGCAGCGGCATAATTCAATACCTATTGCACGTACGAAGTAGTACATGTGGATACTAACGTATACAATGATAATTTTAAGATATTGGACCATCTGAAATTTACCAGTGTAGGAAGCCATCTTTAATAAAAAAATGGCTGCCATAAAATTGCTTTGCTAGGTACACTGAATGGAATAATTAATCAATAATAAAATGTTGTTAATCAGACTGCAGAGATCACAATAACCCCGTTACATGTAGCTGATTATCTAGGCTTCATGAGGTGGTGACTTGTGTTGCTGTCTGTCGCAGCGATAATGATTTTTCTTGTTACAAAGCCTGCGCTGTTTGCCAAAAATTTGCAAACTTCACCTAATGTCTAGGACATTGTGTCTTACTGATGGGGCTAATCAAACAAAGATGTTACCTGATTCACTGGTTCTGCAAGCGCCATCACAAGGCGCTGTCGAAGTAATACCTTCTCTTCTTCCCGAACAGCACTACAACAGACATCACAGCACTACACAACACTACAACAGACATCACAGCACTACATAACACTACCAACAGACAGGACAGTACTACCAACAGACAGCAAAGCACTACACCTACCAATAAACAGGACAGTACTACCAACACACAGCACAGCACTACACTACCAACAAACAGCACAGTACTACCAACATACAGCACAGAACTACACCTACCAACAAACAGCACAGTACTACCAACAGACAGCACAGCACTACACTACCAACAAACAGCACAGTACTACCAACAGACAGCACAGCACTACACCTACCAAACAAACAGCACAGTACTACCAACAGACAGCACAGCACTACACTACCATAGTACCAACAAACAGCACAGTACTACAAACAGACAGCACAGCACTACACCTACCAACAAACAGTACAGTACTACCAACAGACTGCACAGCACTACACCTACCAACAAACAGCACAGTACTACCAACAGACAGCACAGCACTACACTACCAACAAACAGCACAGTACTACCAACAGACAGCACAGCACTACACTACCAACAGACAGCACAGCACTACACTACCAACAGACAGCACAGTACTACCAACAGACAGCACAGCACTACACTACCAACAGACAGCACAGTACTACACAGCACTAATAACAGACAACACTACACAGCACTACCAACAGACAGCACTGTACTACAACAGACAGCACTCCACAGCACTACCAACAGACAGCACAGCTATACACTGTATTACAACAGACATCACATCACTACACAGCACTACCAGACAGCGCAGCACTACACAGCACTACCAACACACATGATTGGTGCTTATTACATTCTGCACTTCCCACATGTTCTTGCGGGACAATGCAGCAGGTTCTTCTGCCCGTCGACGTACTGTTGTAACAACACCATTGTGTGCAATCATGTTTTTAATCCGCAGGCCGCATGAAACAGCACCACAAGCCACAGTTGGCCCACAGGTAGCCAACCGTCGACACAAAATAACACCAATGTACACAGCATTGCACTACACATCTACCTGCCAACTGAACCAGCAAATTTATGTCACTGTTTTTCGTGTACTCTTCCACTCGGTACCCCCATTCCCGGTGTGTCTGTGTTATGAATATGTCCATGCAGTCCTTTCTCTGTTTGTATTGAATTTACACCAACTATTGCGTAGGTTGGTAATGGGCAATCCAATTGATGGACCACACATGTTATGTACAATAATTTTTTGTGTACATATAATAATCATAATTCTTAAATTTTGCTAGTCATTTACTAAGAAACCCTTGATTGCTGTTATATTAAATTACAGCATACCGACTGTCATATGTTCACAGTATATAAAACACAAGGGAAAAAGATACCCGATGTGCAGACTGCACACCTTTCTGTAGTACTAGCTAAAGTAATCACAGCTTGATATATACAGAAGTCGGGGGTAAGACCTCCCCATACAACATTCATGTAACATCCGTATTTAGTCATCCTGCATTCTGTATGCTAATGTGGAA
The DNA here is from genome assembly GCA_963995525.1 of Escarpia spicata. NCBI lineage: Eukaryota > Metazoa > Annelida > Polychaeta > Sabellida > Siboglinidae > Escarpia > Escarpia spicata. Next base: position 5,921,575 of record OZ023216.1, read on the forward strand.
GTAAATACCACACAGTACCTGTACAACAGATACAACGGGTGGGTGGGAATAAAAATTGCGCACAATTTTTTCTCGCGCACACTGCTGGCCAATAGGATGCCGCGTAACTGACATGGACTGAATGTCACTGCCCAATTACTGACATCTCTGCCAGAAGTAACAACTAAATACAGGGTGAAATTTTCATCACCCATACCTGGGTGGGTCATTGTGTCATTGGATGACAAAGCGACAGAAGTCAGCTGACTTACTTTGGGGCTGTTTTTCGCCAGTATCTGTCCACTCCATTCTTGAAAAACAGCACGGCCAGCCAGCGAACATTCTGGTCAAGTGAATGGTTTGACCAGATTGTCTGTGAGAAAAGAAGGAATTTATTTTATGAAGAAAATTATTAAGAAACACATTCTGAATGTAGTGAGGAAGTTGTCAGATGACTGTCAAATCAAGTGTTATTAAACATATAATTTTATAGTCAATTTGACTGTTGAAATACATTGCCATATGTCAGTGGTTCGTAACCATTTTTGGCAGTGACGCAAATTCTGGTCACTGCTTAGCGACCCATGCTTTCAAACTGTTAACTTAAAAAATAAATAATTATGAAATAAATAGATATCACAGAAATACATTGTAAATGAACACACAGAAACCACCATATCAATGCCATTCATTGGTTTATCGACGTAGAAAGAGGACACTCTTTGCAAATGATTCAGAGGTGCCATGCCTACCACTTCCGTGGTAGAACTCATGCTTTTTCTGACTGTTTTGGATAGGCGTACAGCCTACTGCCTTAGTGCCAAACTCTGCCGCCATATCGATAGTTCACGGTTTAGAAAAATTACTAAGTTTGAATCACACCAATCACAGCCATTATTTACCAGCTTAGTTTTTCCAATTACAAAACTGCATCATTTGAGCTATTTATTAAAAAAATGCTGATCCATTTAATTTGTTTCACTGCCAGTGGTGCCAACGATAGTCATTAATGTGGATCTCTGAACTGTTTGTGAATCCAGTGGCCAGATGACCCCCTCTAAATTTCACCAGTCTTATCAGTTGTAATAATGACCATTCTTGGCCAGTCATCTGCCAGTCTTGAAGACAGGCAGACACGTCTCTGGCTAAGCCCCTGGTTTGAGTGGCTGCCCCCACCCCACAATGGTGAAGGAGTTCATGCAATATGTAATAACATGACTGATACCTGTAAGATGGTGTAGAAGCCCGGCTGAGTCTCCCATTGTTTCAGCTGCTCCTCTGCTGGCTTCAGCACTTCAGGCTGTTGACTACAGGCTTGGGTGAGGACATGCAACACCAGTGGACAGGCGGCCTCAACATCCATTGTCTGTCTCTACTCTCTCAAGGCAACGCGGTTCTAAAAGGAGACATGTTTCTGTCAGGCCATTCTGGTACATGCAATATCTAATAATAGTTTTATACTAATTTTAGTAGCTTATAACCATTCATGGATTTCACGGAGCAATGAACGTAACATAAATAATATACAAATTTATTAAAATGTGCACAGTAGTTCTACCATCAAAGTAATATAATTAGGCACTGTTTTTCTTCTTGATACTATAATTATTTACCCCGCATAATATAACAAGGAATATTGTCTACGTTGTTTGTGGAGACTCTGCCTGTGTTTCAAGCATTGAGCCTCAATGGACAAAAGTTACATTAACAATTATAATAAAAAAATTGAGATATTTACATGGATTGACCATACCTTTGGCCTAGATGTTTTTACTTTGACCACTGACACAATCCATTTAACCCCTCTCGGACAAAACTCCTCAACTCTTTAGAGATGGAATTAAATTGGATGCATCATTTAGGCCTTTAAGTTGCTTCACTTTCATTGAGACTTTGTTTTGTGGATGTCGTGTTTTAGAATCACTAAATAAATATGGGCCTTTCTTCCGTTGGACAGTTTAAAAGAAGGGTTGACACAACACTTGACAGTCAGGCAGGTGCAACAGAAAGATGGGTTGACACATCACTTGACAGTCAGGCAGGTGCAACAGAGAGATGGGTTGACACAACACTTGACAGTCAGGCAAGTGCAACAGAGATATGGGTTGACACAACACTTGACAGTCAGGCAGGTGCAACAGAGAGATGGGTTGACACAACACTTGACAGTCAGGCAGGTGCAACAGAGAGATGGGTTGACACAACACTTGACAGTCAGGCAGGTGCAACAGAAAGATGGGTTGACACAACACTTGACAGTCAGGCAGGTGCAACAGAAAGATTGGTTGACTCAACACTTGACAGTCAGGCAGGTGCAACAGAAAGATGGGTTGACACAACACTTGACAGTCAGGCAGGTGCAACAGAAAGATGGGTTGACACAACACTTGACAGTCAGGCAGGTGCAACAGAAAGATTGGTTGACACAACACTTGACAGTCAGGCAGGTGCAACACAAAGATTGGTTGACACAACACTTGACAGTCAGGCAGGTGCAACAGAGAGATGGGTTGACACAACACTTGACAGTCAGGCAGGTGCAACAGAAAGATTGGTTGACACAACACTTGACAGTCAGGCAGGTGCAACAGAAAGATGGGTTGACACAACCCTTGACAGTCAGGCAGGTGCAACAGAAAGATTGGTTGACAGAACACTTGACACTCAGGCAGGTGCAACAGAAAGATTGGTTGACACAACACTTGACAGTCAGGCAGGTGCAACAGAAAGATGGGTTGACTCAACACTTGACAGTCAGGCAGGTGCAACAGAAAGATTGGTTGACACAACACTTGACAGTCAGGCAGGCGCAACAGAAAGATGGGTTGACACAACACTTGACAGTCAGGCAGGTGCAACAGAGAGATGGGTTGACACAACACTTGACAGTCAGGCAGGCGCAACAGAAAGATGGGTTGACACAACACTTGACAGTCAGGCAGGTGCAACAGAGAGATGGGTTGACACAACACTTGACCGTCAGGCAGGTGCAACAGAAAGATTGGTTGACACAACACTTGACAGTCAGGCAGGTGCAACAGAAAGATTGGTTGACACAACACTTGACAGTCAGGCAGGCGCAACAGAAAGATGGGTTGACACAACACTTGACAGTCAGGCAGGTGCAACAGAGAGATGGGTTGACACAACACTTGACAGTCAGGCAGGCGCAACAGAAAGATGGGTTGACACAACACTTGACAGTCAGGCAGGTGCAACAGAGAGATGGGTTGACACAACACTTGACCGTCAGGCAGGTGCAACAGAAAGATGGGTTGACACAACACTTGATAGTCAGGCAGGTGCAACAGAAAGATTGGTTGACACAACACTTGACACTCAGGCAGGTGCAACAGAAAGATTGGTTGACACAACACTTGACAGTCAGGCAGGTGCAACAGAAAGATGGGTTGACACAACACTTGACAGTCAGGCAGGTGCAACAGAAAGATTGGTTGACACAACACTTGACAGTCAGGCAGGTGCAACAGAAAGATGGATTGACACAACACTTGACAGTCAGGCAGGTGCAACAGAAAGTGACTTATAAATCCACATGCACTGTACAGAGCAATCTAAGGGTCTGAGGATTGGGTAATGTCCAACATATTTACATTGTGTGACTGCCAAATGGGAAGTTGTATATTGGTATACATGTTGAAAATGTGAATGAAAATGGACAGAGCTTAGAATACAAGTTTGAAACAAACGTTCCGTTGAAGCCAAAGCGAAGGGTTTCGTGACGATGGTGAAATGACAACAGTACTGACAATACCAGGTAGCCATGATTCCCCACAGGCAACATATTCCCTGAGAATCTCTGCAATCTTTTACTACTGCTGGCAATGTTAGCCTTGGTTAGTGCAAGGATGCAGAAAATGTCCTCACCTTCAAAAAAGACTTAATGTAAACTGGAAGATGTACAGATTTAAATTCTAAAAGCAAAAACATCTCAAGACAAGCAGCATTCTCAATACCAGAAGTGTGACGCATAAACTGATAAAGGCAGATATTAGTAAAGTAAAGCCTTACTTTAGAACCCAAAGACCCAGACAAGTCCCCCTAAATAAAGTGGGTAAACTTTAGGTAAGTTCTCTGTTGCGCATTATCTAGTCCTTATGACTGCTCAAAGCACTTTACTACTCCCTGGTAGACCTATTCAGTTGAACACCATCTTGATTTCTCTGGGAAGCATTCAGTTATGCTGCAATTACTGCACGAAAACTATTCGTAAACATATATGAACCACTGTCTCTAGCCAGGTATTCATTCATGCAGCTGAGTGAACTGGAGCTATGTAGAGACAGTATAGTGAATGAATTTGCCCAAGAAGAACTCCAATAAGGCCAAGGATTCTAACCCGGATTTTCTTGATCGAGTCTGATGCTCTAGCCACTGCGCTCCAAATAAAAGATTACTGCCTCAAGCCTAAGGCCTTACTGAACTGTATGGCTAGCACAGGTTTAGGCTGGAGTAGAGATTAGAGTTTAGGCCTAGCCCCTGATGGGGTCAGTCTACGGTTAGTTTTTCCATTGGTTCCCATGTTAGCGTTTTGTATGACTATAAGAAAATGGGACCTACAAAAATTCTGAAATTTCTTACCAGCTGTTATTATCATCTCATTGACAGGCTGATCGAGTCTAGTTAAAATTAGATATAAATAAAAATTGCCTATATGTATGACATCCATCAATATTTACGAATGGGTGCAGATAGTACTCTGGCTAAAGGGTCAAATAGCTCAATTGCTGCCAAATATCCTTCCACTTAGTAAAAGCAACTAAATTACACCATTTTACTGTCAACAGCTTCTACAAGCACATCTGGAAATCTGACTACTCAAATACACTTATGTTACGTCAGAGCACATGAATTTTGTAAAAAAATAATTTCTCAATACATACATGCATACATATATACCCTCTTCAGCTCTTATAGGCTAGCAGCTTGTTAGCTGGTCTCTTTAGTGCCCTGAGCCGGTCACAATACTCCAGGTTTTTCAGGTCTGGTTTGTACATTGACAAGACTTGTGTACAGTGTTTTTTAGTTTTTATGATTTGTTCATCCAGTCTGATAGCCAGGAAGAACAAATCGTCAAAAACTAATCTGCCCTTTTTTCATCTGTAGAGTGTAACAAAACAGGAAGTATAACTGGGGCATGAGCCCTGATGGGCTTAGCACTACACTTACTGGCGATCTTTTACTTTCTGACCTAACCATGAAAACGACCACCTACAACCGCCAAACTTCTCCTCACATATCTTACATACATATACACATATTACGTTACAAAAACAAATTATTTTACATGCCTACAACGATCAAATTCAAGTAAAACTAACAAAACAAACTCAAGTAAAACTCGACTTCTACGGCAGCGACTATCCGTTGCTCCACGGTTACCGTAAAATTTATACTGTGTAAGCTTCACAGAAATTCCGTACAGTGGCGCTGTCATTACTGTACACATGTTCGCACGTGATATAAATATAATATATTGTTAATATATACGGGCGCATGAGTATGTGTGCATGTGGCAGTTATAATATTATTGGCATTGTTTCTGTTAAAAAGTAGCTCGATTAATTAAGGTAGCTGGGCCGGGTATCATGTCAGTTGATTTCTTTATTTTTTATTCATAGAACATTAGTAGGTGTCAGTATGAACATGTGTACTATTAAAAAAACCAAGGCACTATCGCCATATGTCAACAATCCGTTGTTTAAAAACTAGTATTTTTAGTGTGTCTGTGGAAAGTCCCTTTTCAGATTCTTGGAAACTGACGATGTTTCCATTGTGACGATGACGTGTGCGTCAGCCCAGTTCAAACATAAATTCATTCACCATGAATGCAGATCATAATAGTCTGATTATTCTCATGCCACTATGCTGTTGTATTATAATTACCTAAATGCATCATGCTGTCAAATCACTAAATACTGGCGGTAGTTTTGTTTATTCTCCGATAATGCCCGACCTCAGCCGTCATTTGCAATGACATGTGACTGACCCCAGCAGGTGTCAATCAATCTTGTCTACCACAACAAGTGGCCCTTCGTAACACAATATCATGAGACAACTTGGCGGGAAAACCTTGGGGGGAAATCTCAGTAATAGAATTTTCTGTCAAATTGTGTTGAAATTAGCCACATGCCAGTAAAAAAGTCACATTTCTAAGCAAAAAACAAGCATCTGGTGACACTTATATTATCAGTAACAACCAGGAAATATTACTTAATGTAACTTTTTATAAAAACTACAATACTTACAAAGCCATAACTTGGCATATGAACTCGACTTGTGTTTACCCAAAATTGCATGGGATGGTTTTGTTGTTAATATTTAAAAAACCTGTATGAATGTCAATAACATGTTTGTATTTACAACCATACAAATTTTTCTTTTGGGGAGTTTCTCAAAATAAAATAAAATGCCATTTTAGGGTATTTTTTGACATATTTTTTAATTGTCTTTAAACACATTTAAATATATCTAAACAACATAAAAATCAATTCTTTTTGGTCTGGAGTATTGTTTAGTGTCTTAGGCAAACTCTAAGAAAAATTGTTAATGATTAATTCAAAAGAAGCATGTAATAGCTGATCCAGCCTCCTTACTTATGCATAATTTGTCCCAAACCTGCACTTTTAATGGTGACACAAAAAAACAAGCTGGAAATGAGGATTCGTGTCTACTTAGTTCAGTTTGTCACATTAACTAATTATGGAAATGACTTTCCCAGCTTAGCAAAATGCACAATTTAAAAAAATGTTCACATAAACGAATATATATGATTCATCTTAAGTCTGAATGCCCCCCAAAATTGTGTAATTCGTTGGAGAACTGACCCACGGGAACACAATTATTGGGTATTCGTAAAACTTATTTTGTTTTTTACATTAAGTAGAAACCTTCATTACCTGCAAACCATACTGATGATAATAATTATGCCTTAATTAATCTAGCTACTTTTTAACAGAAATAATGCCAATATTACACTCACGCGCCCGTAAATATTAACAATATATATTATATTAATATCGCGCACGAACATGTGTACAGTAATGACAGCGCCATTGTATGGAATTTCTGTGAAGCTTGACACAATATCAATTTTGCGGTAACTGCAGAGCAACAGATAGTCACCGCCATAGAAGTCGAGTTTTAGATATGTGAGAAGTTTGGCGGCTGTAGTCACTGTTTCCGCCAGCAGGATAAAAGGGTCAAATTACGTACCCAAAAAAATGTTAGGGTACAGATATACGTACCCAAATTAAATCCAGATTAAAAAATGTTGTTTAATATTCTGTGCAATGAAACTCATGTTTGACGACGATTTTTAAGGTGAAGAATGAGCCCGTGCCAACGCGTTTATGCTAGCTATTCTGTGATTGGCCAAATGTGGTATTCACTGCGGGATTGAAGCCTTCACCTCAGGATAGAACATAGCGTACCGGTATATTGGTAGGCTTAGTGTAAAGAATACGACATGCTGTCATGGCTGTACATTTTTCGCGATGTTTTCGAGTATTCATTGTTTCTTGGTGAAGAAAAATAACGCAACAAGATAGTAGAAGATACCATACAACAGTTTACAATTTTCCTGCCGACTGTTACATTTATTATTCATTCTCTCATGGAAATGATCACCATAAGCCGGGCGGGATTTCCGACTTCAAATGCTGGGAAATGACTTCTCCGAGCATCTAGAAATAATTTTTTTCTGGGGGAGGCCCACACCCCCCGCCCATCAGGGCCCGTGGCAGGTTTAGTTAGGTACATTACAAAAAAATTCAAAATTTATATATAATCATTTAATCACTTCTATGTGATAGTGTATGCTGTGTAGTTTACAACCCTTTTTGAAATTTTGAATTATCTCTATTATTAACAAAGTAAATCCACTTTTTAATGTCTGAAAAAAGGGTCATTGTGTCTATAGGATTCATGTCCATTTCTTGTGATCTGGAGCTTGTGCAGACTGTGCTGCCACCATGTGGCACTGAATATAGGCAAAACATTACATAATCTGTATATTGTAAGATATTGAAGTAAAGTAAAATGTTATGACCCAAAAATGTTGACCTTGTACTGTGACCTTGACATGACCTAGTTATTTGACCTTTAACGACCGTTGACCTATATATGTTGACAAGTGACCTAATTAAATGATTATGTGTGACACATGGGCTTGGTATGTTTATAAAGTGTTGGAATGGAACATTTATGTACACACTGACTATAAAGTAGCATATTAAAGCATGAACAATAGTGAGGTAACTTGTTTAAAAAAATGACCTTTGACCTAATTGCATGTATGAATGTGGAATTTATTTTAAACTAATAATTATGGTATGTTGTGCTAGCAAATTAAAAGTAACTAAATGTTTAACCTTGACCATAATAGCATATGACCTTGATACGACCTAGATAATTGAATGAGCACCGATTTAATTATGTTGACAAATTACTTACTTAAATTATTTAGTGTAACACATGGACTTAGTAACTTTATAAATCCTTGTAATTTATCACATCTACATATTAACCATAATTTTTGGGATAAAATGGCATATTAAAGTGTGAACCATTAATGATTAATTTATTTTAAAAATTGACCTCTAACCATGTTGTCTATATTATTAATGTCCAATTTATTTTTACTTAATAATTATGGTATGTTGATCAAAATGAAAGTTCAACTACTAACTGTTAACCATTGGGCATTATTTGACTTGTTTGTAAACATTGAGGTGTCCCTGACACAACCATTGTTGTGAAGAAACACAACAGCATTGCTTGAATTTAACATAATTTATTATGCATTCCAAGATCTGTATAATTTCCTATATAGTTCAATGTCATGAAATGTTCACAGTACAATGCAAAGGTCAGTACTACAACAATGATATTTAATTCTTTTGTTCAATAATGTCTCACACATCAACATGAAGTAATGTTAACATGTTGTTCACAGTATGCAGCCGACAAGTAGACATTGAAAACAACTGAAACAGCAGAAGTACAATAACTATTGTCAACTTCACTGCACATATAGGGAACTATAGAAGGAGGAACAGAGTACATTGCCGACTAGTGTAGATATAATCGGTTCACTGTTTCATATATCCATGCATGTGAAGTGTACCAATGTTCACAGGACACTGTTGGTCGATTGTAGATAAAATCCGTTCAATGCGTCATACAGCAATGCAAGTGAAGCGTGCCAATGTTCACAGGACACTGTCAATGTACTGTGTCATACATTTGCAGCAGAATCCTTCAACATGAAATAGAGGAAAACTGTATTAATGTATGTGTGTGATACAAATTAATGCAGTACCACTAGTGTTAATAAACATAAGAGTGTATTCCAAAAATAAAATAATAAAATTGGTGTCACTGGACTTTGTTTTTGTGTAAGTAATCTTACACTAAAAATTATTAAGACAACTATTAAAAAGCTGGCATTGAGTACTGTTGTATTACAATAATTAAAATATCATGGCAACATTTTAATTACTATTTCTTATTTTAAACAATAATAAATGTGAAATTAAATGGACACAATTACAAAAGGGCTGATGGCACTGGATTTAATATTAAATGTTTTAATCTTGCAGTAGGTGGTAATTTCAAAGATTCCAAGATGGAGTCAAACCCATTGATCTTAGCCCATCCCTCACAACAGCCAATTACGTGGCAGGTCAGTGCCAACGTGGCACAAGTAACCCAATCACGATCACGTTTCCATTTAAATGCCGATATATGCAATAATACATTTTTACCTGCCGTGCCTGGCCTTAAATTAGAAAACTAATATTTTCAGTTATTTGGAAAAATAATGAATACCATGCAACACTTACATATCAATAGTTACTTTTGTGCACAGAACATGTTAGGATTTAGGTGCAAACAGTTTGGATTGCGTGGATGTTGCATCGTAGGAAATGGCGTGATCAACACATTCGAAGCACATCATGCAGTCTACGCTCACATTCTCAGGCCCAGTGCTACATTTGTAAATCAGTTTAAAACTATGATTTTATTTCACGATTGCTTGAAACGTATACATTTTAACCCGTACAGCAAAACTGTTATGATTTGTATAGTGCGCGCCAGTCCATCATAATTATGCAACGCCAGCGTGGTGTACGTGCCGCTGAACCGGTCGCGTGCGCAGGCTACAAACTACGCATTTCAACTTTGAACGCCAAACAGCGTGCGACAGGGCTGCTTTTCCATGGGCGATTGCATGCTCCCACGGAGGTCCACAACCATAAAATGCATATCATATGAAGGCATATATATTTTTAAATGGCTAACACAGGCTACTAACGGGATGGAGATATATACCATATTTTTTAAGGATTGTTCACAACATCAAAGTTTAAATTCACCTACCTTGTTCGTTGTGCATGGAAAACTCCCGCGAAACTGGCTATGACGTAGATTAGTCTTTCATTGGTTCATGTGATCATCAAAATACGACGTAAATTCATTTGCATAATGTTGCCAAGCGATTTTGGGGAATCCCCCAATCTCGGCGGGAGCCATAGCAATGGCGTCCAAAAGCGTCACAGGTTTCAGGTCTAGAATGCGGGACAAATTTACGGTGCTGCCCCTAGCGGAATGTGATGTACCTAGCTTAGTCTGTCAGTTTCGCGGTCTCACAGTTGACTAACTCCATACCCTAATTATATTTTCTGGCGGAAACCCTGGTAGTGTACTGTAGGTGGTTGTTTTCATGGTTAGGTCAGAAAGTAAAAGATCGCCCACTTTCTATCTGCTGGAGTACACTGTACTGTTTACAGGACAGTGTACAGAATGACGTGTGACTGTGATGTAAGCCTGCTGCCTGTAACAGACCTGCAGTGGCTAATTTAGTTAATTACTATTACTATTAGTTATCAGAGAAAGACTAGAACAGAAAAACCAGTCATGTTATATAAAAGCATTATATAAAAGAATGCTGCACAAGGCAAGCATATGGTTGCCGTCACTGTGGGCGCGTTTCTAAAGCAACAAGGTTTGAACGATTTGTTTATTTTCGCGTCTGTAGGCGTAGTTCTTGGTGTCTACCGGAACAGAATGTAGTTGACAGTTAAGAGTCATGACTGGAATTTGGTGCAGACATTGGCCTGACCTTAGATTCACTTCGTGACCATGTCTTGGTTTTAAGATCGAACCGGAAAGATTAAATTATGCAAATAAATGCAGACCCCCGCAGAACCCCTCACGTGAGTGAGCACCCTCACCCCCATAGTATGACACCATTAAAAACACGCATGCGTAGAGCCATAATTCTACAAATGTCATACTATGCGTTTCGATAGCTTACGGTTTAAAGACAATTCCCGGATTTGGCTTGAGGCCAAGCCAGTATGTTTAAAAGGGAACTATTTTTGGAATTACGAGGAGGGCGGCAATGAACACACACGAAGAGACACGTTGACGCTCTCTACGGGAAACTAGGAAAATGTTCCCACATTTTAGACTTATCAAAATTTCGGCAAATATAAACCACGGTGGTTTATATATTGCTTTATCGTTTGATCTTCAAAAATCACGGACACTTTAAATATAAAATAGAGTTGTACTGTCGGCGCACAACAATGTGCAAACGTTGTATGGACATTGATGTCTGAAGTTTCCACTGATGAATAAAACATATATATTCGTGACGAACCTGGGACGCTTGTTTGTTCAATTCCATTGACAAGCGAATACACCCTTAGCCGTGAGGGGACAATGTATCACTACAGCACGATGTTGTACACGGCTTGGCGAGCGACATACCCGAGGTAAGGCTCCGGTCTTCTGAAGCCATTGCGTACCGCCCAATTGAAGGAAGGAAGGAAGGAAGGAAGACAGAGGGGACAGGACAACTTTACAACTGGCGAGCGCGCCAGGATCAGTATAAAGAAACAAACGATGACGCAGTCTTACAACTGACGAGTCAACTCGAGATCGACAACGATGTCAAACACTACATCGACAACGTCGAAATCTGCTCCGGTGGCAGAGATTCAAGCACCGACGCCCCGTATGATACCTGCCGAGGGAGACTGGCTCGACGAAGACATCGAAGCTTTCGACGAACCAGATCAAGGTCACCGACAAGACATGAACGACTCCGGAATGAGTGCGGAGAACAAAAAAACAGTGAGTGACAGTCAAACCATATTTGTAATGATCGAACTAAGTAACCATGGATCATAATCAATTTCAAAATCTTACGCTAGGCTTGGCCGAGTTAGAAACTGAGAGGCGAGCGATACAAGCATCACGAGAACAGATCCGTGATTTAATCAGACAAACTCAAAATTGTGACGGTTCCACCACGGCAGCAGTGAGAAATTGGATCCGTGAAGTAACATTAGCCTTTAACCAGGTGGGTGCAACTCATGTCGTTGAGATCGCTTCAAAAACTGTGTCCGGACCGTTGAGGTTTGAGTTAGAACGTTACATCGAAGGTGTAATTGCAGCTAATCAGATCGCATGAGCAGCCATTCCTTGGCCTGATATCAGAGATCACATAGCTGCACAATTTCTCAACCTTGATGAGAGCGCAGCACTGCGAGACGAACTGGAAAAACTGTGTCAATCCGCGTATGAACCGACTGCGCAGTACGCCAGACGTTTCCGTGACGTAGCCGACGTGGCTTATCCGATCGGACAGCGTAACGCCGATCAAGAACGCCTCCTGATTAGAAGTTTCGCCCGAGGACTAGTTTCCGACGAACTGGCAAGGAAGCTCGTCGAACAAACAAATCCGGGAACCATCGAGGAAGCGATTACGGCCGTCACGAGATTTTGTGAGCGAAGTGACGCTTACAAACGACTTGGACGAGTGGAGGTTCCAATGGAGGTTGGAATGATCAAATCATGAAGAGGTGACATCGAATCGACCAGCCAGATCGACGCCTTGACAGCGACCGTTGCCCGTCTGTCAACCAAACTCGCGAAACTCGAGATAAACAACCAGGCGACGCGAGCGTCAACAACGCTGAGAGATGACAGGCACCGCCAACGATCTACGCGTCTGGCTGAATGAACATTGCCTCCGCCTGCAAACCCCGCGCGAATGATACACGTACAGTGTTACCAATGCGGACTCTATGGTCACCTCGCGAGAAACTGTAAACAGGAACAGTCCGGCCGACTCAGGCAGCAGCCGGGAAACGGGACGACGTCTTAGGAACGCGCAGCCAGGTAAGCGGCCGCCCGACGTGTAATGTTGTTGTATCGGGTATTAAGCTAACCGCTTTGATAGATACAGGCGCTAGTTGCTCGCTCCTAAGACGTGACATTTTTGCAATGATTGTGAACAGGACTCATAGAATGTATTATTTAGAACATGCGACGCCATTGCAAGGTCTAGGTGGTGTATCTTTAAAGGTTTGTGGGAAAACTCAGGTAACTGTTGCAGGAGTTACATCTCCAATTGAGGTAGTAATATGTGATGATTTGCCACATGATATGATCATAGGGGATCCTACTTTAAGGCAAGGGAGAGCTGTCATTGACATGTACAAGAATGAGTTGACATGGTTTAGCACTAAATGGCCACTCAGGCGACACGCAAAACAGGGTTATACCAGCATCGGTCCGATTTCTCCTGAAACGGGAAATGTGGGAATTAACAAGTTAATTCAGAGGAACGCTGATGTTTTCTCAGCAAACGGGGAGAGGAATGGAGAATGTAAGACTAGACCTCTACGAATCAAAACAACGGGTCCCCCGATTTGTCAGAAAGCATACCGTATGCCTTTGAATAAGAGAAAGACAGTTGAAGGAATGACTGATGAAATGTTAAGCGAGGGAGTCATTCGCCATAGCAATAGTCCATATTCCTCTCCGATTTTGCTAGTCGATAAGAAGGATAACGGTTCTAGACTATGCATAGACTACCGCAAATTAAACCAAGTAACAGAGGCTGATGCTTTCCAATTGCCACACATCAGAGATATTTTCGATCTGACGGGAGGTAGCACCATCTATTCAACACTGGATTTGAAAGCTGGTTTTTACCAGATGCCTGTAGCTGAGGAAGACATTCCAAAAACAGCTTTCCGATGTCATGTAGGACATTATGAATTCACTAAAGTGCCATTTGGATTAAAAACAGCTCCAACTTTTTTCCAAAGAGAAATGAACAGGATCTTGGCAGATTTGATTGGGAAATGCGTGTTTGTATATATCGACGATATTTTGGTATTTAGCAAGAATGAGAAAGAGCACGTTAAACATTTACAGCAAGTCTTTGACAGACTCAGAGAGGCAGGGCTTAGGTTAAAACCTACGAAATGTGTTTTCGGCCTACCAGAAGTAAAGCTTTTAGGTTATGTCCTAAACCAACATGGCATCCAGACCGGCCCTGACAAGGTAACAGCTATTGCAAATTTGAAACCGCCAACCACAGTGAAGGAAGTCAGATCAATGTTGAGTATGTGCAATTATTATAGGACCAGCCTACCTAACTACGCAAAAGTCGCGGAACCTTTGATAGAATTGACACGAACTCATGTACGATTTACATGGAATGACGAACGACAGGACGCTTTTGACGAGTTAAAGCGACTGCTAATCTCATCACACGTAATGGCACCACCGGACACAAACAAACCCTATAAATTATATACCGACGCTTGTGACTATGCAATAGGGGGAATTTTAGTTCAGGATTCCGACGACGGAGTTGAGAAAGTAATACAATATATTAGCCACACTCTTTCAACCACGCAGCGGAAATGGCCAACAATTGAGAAGGAGGCTTATGCAGTAGTGCATTGTATTGATAAACTCAGACCACATTTATATGGAGCGCAGTTTAAAGTGTTTACAGATCACAAACCCTTACTGAGCTTATTCACACAGTCAATGAATAATACCAAGATTCAGAGATGGGGAGTGTTACTGGCAGAGTTCGGAGCTTCCATACATTATCGGCACGGTAAACGACTTGTCAGAGAGGATATGTTGTCACGCATTAAACAGACAGATGATGATGTAGCAGCGATAGACATTGACGAGCCCTTTGACCCAGACGACTTGCCCCCAGACGACGAAATAAGAGACATTCTACCCTTGATTCATGACGGCCTCGAGCTCACGACAGTTGCAATAGATCAGCGTAGGGAATTCCCAGGCCTATGGCAACGGGGTAAATATGATGATGACGAAGAATACACGATCGTAAATGGGGTATTGTACAGTGTTAAACCACCAAATATGACAACACCTCTATATCCGAGATTAGTCCTCCCAAAGGCTTATCGAGAGACAGTCATTGATCGCGCACACAGAGAATGTGGGCATATGGCAGTATGGAAGACTGTCAGGCGCATAACAGAAGCGTATGTCTGGACGGGTTTACGCCGAGATGTGAGAGCACACCTGTGTAAGTGCACAGTGTGTATGAGGCATAATTGACACCACGCCAGACACGCTATGGGTGAGATGCCAATAGCGTCGTATCCAATGCAGATAGTGGCAGTGGACTTGATAGGACCTTTTGTTGAATCACCTCGCGGGAATAAATATATTCTTACGGCGATTGACTTTTGCACAGGTTATGCTGAATGTTTTCCTATTCCATCTAAGACTAATGAAAGCGTGTGGAACGCTTTCACAAACGGCTTTATCTCCCGTCACGGCGTTCCTGAAATTCTTTTGTCAGATGGGGGTTCTGAATTTACAGCATTAGCGTTTGAGAGATATCTAGAACAGATGGGAATAGAACATAGAACGACAACACCTTTCCACCCCCAGTCGAACGGTCGTATAGAAAATTTTAACAAACAAATCAAATCTCTTATTCAGAAGGCTTTGGATAACCAACCAAGCAAGTGGGAAGACGTAGTGAATGACGCATTATTGGCATATAGAACCAGTGTATCTTCCGCGACTGGTTATACTCCACACTTCCTACTGACGGGACGAAAACTTCGGATGCCAATGGAGAAAACCTTGCGTGTATCCAACGAGCAAGCATTTGGTAACAGGTTAGACGATTTAGCCACAGCGCTTAAGATTGCCCGAGCAAATACGGAGGAAAGCTGCAAATACAATCGCGAACGTCTGGCCAGGAAGGCGAATGCTAAACAGATCTCACCCGGAGACACGGTAATAATCAAAGCTGAGGGACGACTCACGTTCACTAGCCGTTGGGACCCAGAATGGATTGTCACACGAGTCCGAGGACCTGTTGTGTTCTTACATCATCAACGCTCCGGAAAAACAAAAGTTGTAAACCATGAAAAGGTGAGAATTGTAGACCCCGAGTTGAGATGGGACCACTGCCGTAGTCACCCGAAGCGTAAACAAATTAGAGTAAGCCGATACCAGAGACGGCTGGCCCAGTTGCAGAACGACAGACCGCTTGTAGAAGTTGACCCCGCTGATCCAGATATTGAGGACAGAGAGCAGGAACAAGAAGACGTAAATGACAGATCTGGGACACCCCAAGATTTGGCACAGCAACCGCTAGAGGCCGCAAATCACCATGGAAACGGATCAAGTAACATACCGAACCGGCACGATGACTTGCCACATAGAGGTGACACAGTTAGACGTGGCCGTAGATTCAGGACACTGTCTACCAAAGCGCAGTTGGCAGCAGACCTGTCCGACGACAGTTATATCGAAGTAGATCCTGTCATTTCGCACTTCAGGAAATGGAGGAACTTAGCACCTACTGAATTTGTACAGAAACGTTCTAGGCAAGAATGTATCTGTTTGGTGGCGTTGTTTACGCATTAATGATTGTTGTACTGGCAGGTGATTATGCTAGAAAGGATATACGACTTAACGAGCCGCGATTCTTGGCTGACGGACTGTTGGTGACAGGAGCCGATGACACACGTAACCACGTCGCAACATGGGTGGTATTAAAAACCATTACGGCCCCATCCAAGATATCAGGACTACGACAGAAACTTGAACAATTCAAAACCGCCATTCTTAGGCTGCGGGCAGTCCGAGAATTCAATAATCAATCGATGGAAAGCTGGAGTGATCGACTAGCTGAAATCAAACAAGCGATGTACGTCCCGCAACCAACAGGACGACAACGACGTGGACTACTGAACATTTTTGGACAGATTTCTAAAACACTTTTTGGTGTTGCGACAGACGATGATGTGTTAGAATGTAAACGACAGATAAGGCAAGTCGGCAGATTGAACCAGAGAATCGTGCACTCAGTAAGTCAAATGCTTTCTGTAATAAATCAAACACATGTACAGCAAGTCGAGGACCATAAACATATCCTCGCGATAGAACGCTATGTAGGTGAAATGTCACATGAAATACGATTCATTGAATCGCAATTGAGTCAACAGTACAACCTGTTGCAGGTGCTTGACGCGCAGATAAAGATCGACCAGGTTCTAAGTGCGATGGAATCGGCACACGATAACTGGCTCCGACAAGTTGATAAGTTTAACAGACAAGTCGCTTCTCTAGAGTTAGGATTTTTAACCGAAGAATTAATAAGCAGGCAAGAAATAGTGAGAATTCTAATAGCCGGCAGACGTGCTGGTTATGAATCGCCGAGTGCACATTGGTACTATGAGAACATTCGCGTGTCCCCAATCACCAGAACGGAACACCAGTTGATATTTCGTATTAA
The DNA here is from genome assembly GCA_963995525.1 of Escarpia spicata. Classification (NCBI taxonomy): domain Eukaryota; kingdom Metazoa; phylum Annelida; class Polychaeta; order Sabellida; family Siboglinidae; genus Escarpia; species Escarpia spicata. Next base: position 5,939,189 of record OZ023216.1, read on the forward strand.
ACTCCCATTAACAGACGCTATAGTGTATAAGCGATATTGTCTCACAAGTTGGCCAATTCCGGGGAAAACACACAACTTTACTGTCCAGCTAAAAGTAGCCTCTGATATAGCAATCAATCCATTAACAGGCGGAATGTTCGAACCGATCGCTTGCCAAGACAAACAGCCAATGGTGTGTAGAGCTGGAGCAATATATGACAGGACTCGTTTTAAGTGCCCTAGGGGAATTCTTACCAGTGAGGTTGCCCTACGAAATAAATGTAAAGTAACGATAAGAGCACAGGTAGACACAGACACGACGGTGACAGAACTATTCCCTGGAACATTTGTGATCGTGACATATGGCGAACATGTCTCACTCCTTTGTACTAATGAACCAGAACTAAGACTAACATTGACAAGTGGTGCATACGCATTAAGATTAGAACGAGGCTGCCATTTAAAGGCCCCCGGCTGAACAATAACAAGTATTGCCCGACTCAGCTCCAAAGTTTTGGTTGACTTCTCAGTCATTTCGATTCCCCCAATGTCGCTTCTTCAAATACTTCCCCGCGACAAAATTAAACGCCATTTTGATAATCCTGTGTGGGAGTCTGTGAGAGAAATTAAGAATATCGCACTGGACAAGCTAGCGATTAGTTCCAGTGATGACACGCAAATTTGGGGTAGTTACCCCGGGCACATTTCTTGGACTGCATTAATCGGTTTAATTGGTGTGGTGGTTGCGCTAATGAGTATCGTATTAGTAATGTATCGTAAACGGATAATTACTATTCCAACCTGGGCTATAAGACGCTCAGAGGAATCAGCGGGTAGCTTGGAGGATATCTCCAGGAGATGTGGGCGTATCCCCACCTAATCTACCCGAAGCGTGGCAACCGGATAGCAGTGATCGAACTGGTCACTAAGTTGACAGTTGTGTGGTGTAGATGCTCTGCCATAAACATGACAGCTGACCGAAAGCGGTTCAACCTGTCATTCACAGGGCGGAATGCTGTTAGATTAGCATGATGATAGTATATTGATGCTTAGCGACAATGATTGCAGAATAATACCTGCCGCATAATGGTGTATTATATAATGCATGTTTTGCATTATGTTGTGTAATGACATCCTTTATGAATGTCACACTATTGGCCATTATTCATTTAAGCAACAGGGGGTGTTTTCAAAAAACATTTATTCTTGCATTAAAAGCATGGCTTGCGCACTATAGGTGAAAACAACTGGTTGATTGTACCTGTTATTTAGCAAAGGTATTGAAATGTTATACACCACTTGAGTATTATAGATTGGTTATTATGTTAACACCGAGTCGTATTAAAACTACTAAGCATGTTTTATTACCTTGATTGCCATTATTATGTGCATGTATTGCAAATATCGGCGTATATAAGACCGATAACACTTGAATGTTATTTTTAGACATATATGTATTGCTTACGCTCATATGGAAGGCGTTCAATTTTATTGTTAGAGTTGGAAGACATCTTTTATGGATGCCATTTAGCTAATCTCAAGGCGAGCTGTAGGAGGCCCGAGGTTAGTAAGATATATGTATGCGCATGTTTTGCAAATTAGCCATATAACGATAGTATCCTGCAGGATCTTTTGTTATTTTATTGTGAGTTTAAAAATGTATTTTAAACTAGAAGTGTGTATGGTATGTAACAGACCTGCAGTGGCTAATTTAGTTAATTACTATTACTATTAGTTATCAGAGAAAGACTAGAACAGAAAAACCAGAGTCATGTTATATAAAAGCATTATATAAAAGAATGCTGCACAAGGCAAGCATATGGTTGCCGTCACTGTGGGCGCGTTTCTAAAGCAACAAGGTTTGAATGATTTGTTTATTTTCGCGTCTGTAGGCGTAGTTCTTGGTGTCTACCGGCACAGAATGTAGTTGACAGTTAAGAGTCATGACTGGAATTTGGTGCAGACATTGGCCTGACCTTAGATTCACTTCGTGACCATGTCCTGGTTTTAAGATCGAACCGGAAAGATTAAATTATGCAAATAAATGCAGACCCCCGCAGAACCCCTCACGTGAGTGAGCACCCTCATCCCCATAGTATGACAGCATTAAAAACACGCATGCGTAGAGCCATAATTCTACAAATGTCATACTATGCGTTTCGATACCTTACGGTTTAAAGACAATTCCCGGATTTGGCTTGAGGCCAAGTCAGTATGTTTAAAAAGGAACTATTTTTGGAATTACGAGGAGGGCGGCAATGAACACACACGAAGAGACACATTGACGCTCTCTACGGGAAACTAGGAAAATTTTCCCACATTTTAGACTTATCAAAATTTCGGCAAATATAAACCACGGTGGTTTATATATTGCTTTATCGTTCGACCTTCAAAAATCACGGACACTTTAAATATAAAATAGAGTTGTACTGTCGGCGCACAACAATGTGCAAACATTGTATGGACATTGATGTCTGAAGTTTCCACTGATGAATAAAACATATATATTCGTGACGAACCTGGAACGCTTGTTTGTTCAATTCCATTGACAAGCGAATACACCCTTAGCCGTGAGGGGACAATGCATCACTACAGCATGATGTTGTACACGGCTTGGCGAGCGACATACCCGAGGTAAGGCTCCGGTCTTCTGAAGCCATTGCGTACCGCCCAATTGAAGGAAGGAAGGAAGGAAGACGGAGGGGACAGGACAACTTTACATGCCGAGGCGCTGGGTCTGGGACAGGCTGGGTCTTCGACGGTTTCTCGAATCGGTGCCACTAACACTTACATATTATCTGTAGCAATAACAGTTACTACTAACGTAAACATGTTCAAGGTATGTTCAATAGACCCAATATACATAGCTCTGCGAACGTCATAGTGGTGTTTTTACCTATAAGAAAATTACAATTTTAACTCCACGATTTCTCTATGGGCAGCGCCATCTTCCCATAATGCATTACTCATGCGGTAAATTCGGTAATCTGTGAAGGACTACCTAAGATGCGGACTGGTTTATCGCAATTATCGTACCTTTCCTCCACAGAATTAATATAACATTTTACAATGTCGTAAATAATGTTCGTGATTTAAAGACAACCTATATATAAAAGTGTGTATGTATATGTGTGCACGTGGATTATGTCACGGTGGGCGCACGATTGCACGAACGTAATATTGCTGCATTGTGATTAAAACTGAAAGAAGGTTACGGCCCTATTTCTTTTGCAGTCCGCGGGAAAAGCGGAGAGGGTCAAATAGAATAGACTTCGGTGCACATCGGGGATGTTAGCAACCGCCTTGTTATCGCCTATAAACAACGTGGACGTAGAATCACTAGCCGAGTCATTTATTTAGTTATTTTTTCTTAAACTACCATGATGCATACAACATTAAATATGTTAAATATGCTCACAAGTTCACATCATGTGCTGTTATGTTATTAGTAAATCAGTTTTACTTAAAAAAATATGCATTAATATTGTAACAAAAATAAACACTATGTCGTAATCTTATGTGTAACGCCTGTGTCGACTCAGTCAATGCCGATGCATTCATGTGATCTGTGTATGACATACACCGCATTGTTGTTGCTTAATTTGCAGTGCCTAATAACGCAAGTGTTCGCCACGTATAGCAAGCAAACAGGGTAGAACAAATGGATACCCGAACAAATAAAAACATTGAGTATTGCAATAATATTTACATTAAAATATGTATTTATTCGTATAATGTGTATAATTGGAAGGGCAAATTGTAAAAATAGTGTGTAAACCTACTATCAGACCTGGGTTCAATTCACTTTTGTCAATTCCAATTCAATTGCAATTCATGTGTATTTACCAAGGATCAATTCCAATTCAGTTAATTTTATTCAAATAAAATTAAAGCATATTGTTGATCAATTTTATTCGTTTCCAGTTCAATTAAGGATTGAACCCAGGTCTGCAGACTAAACATTGATATGTAACTTGTTAAAATCATGTCATGCTGTAGGTGCTAAGGCATGGTACTTACACATCAAAGATGGGACATCTGTGTGTTGTGTTTAACGATGCAACTATTAGAAATAAATAAAACAGATAATTCTTATCCAATAAAAGCATGCATGGTATTGCGTGATGTAATACACATGTTCACATTACATGATTGTACATCTTTTTACAAGACACATTGTATATGTCCCACATGTACGGTCCTTCAAGAAGCTGCAATGCTGGGTGTATAAAAATATGTGGTAGTATTTGCATGGCAAACAGTTCCCTTTAACACATTCCAATACAATACATATTGTTTCATTTGCATTACACTGATTCATGGAAACTGTTTGAGAGTAGCTGCCTAACCTGAAGGAGAAGAGAAACAATCTTGGATCATCATCAATGTCACGATCATAGTCAAAGCAATATGTGTGTTTTTCATGATGTAATTTTCTTGCAATGGAGAAATAAAACAGTTGAATTGCATTATGATGCTACCCTTACTAAATAAGTGTATTTAATGTATGTGCAAATAATTCCATGCAACAAAGGTGCATGTTCATATCAGTATGTATGCATTTGTTATGCAAGAAATACATTTTGACTGTCACAGGAGTGATATTGAGTAAAGAATAAAAAATACTTATACAATCTCTTCAGGGTTCAACTTAAATCTTCAAATATTGTATATGATTGATTTGTTTGTGTGTTTTTTATTACTCACATAAAAAATACATCACTTCAGATAGAAAAGTGGTAGGAGCGACATCAAAACTACATTACATATGCTGAAGGAAATTAATGGAATCGGTGGATGTGCACAACCAGTACAGTTTTGTATGCAACATTCAAATACCAGCAGGTATTGAACCTGCCACACATCACTGGACCACTATGAACCCCACAGCTCTGACGCATGGTAACATTGCAAATTATCTAATTTGTTTAGATAAATATTCAACATTATGTGCCATTTAATTTATGAAAATCCTTACATTATTGATTCATACAATACATGTTAAACTTAAAATGGATGCTTGTAAATAATGTAATGAACATTTTAATTACATTTTGTTATTAATGTTACACTGCATTTACTCAGTTCCCTGATTCCAAGAATGTTATGCTGTGCTTCAAACAATCACACCACTATAGTGGTATCTTCTTGCACTGTTTTATGGTGTACCAAAACATAACAATATGAGAAGGTTATTAAACGTACATTCATTGTTTTGATAATGCATCAAGACTGCAATTGACAATACAAACAGTTCACCATGCCACTAAGCTCTGTTATACAAAGACATAACTTGGATCATCATCTTTATGCTGATCTACATTTCGTTGGCTACCCTGGATACAAATCGCTCCCTTAACCAACTTAAAGTGATTGCCTTCAAGATATCTTCCACTGGATGACTGACAGCAAGTTGAAATTAAATGCAAATAAAACTGAATTTATCATTATTTGTACTCCAATGCAGCGTAGTAAACTGGATGGTTTTTCCCCTATGGTATTTTGAATCGATATATCACACCAGCAACCTCGGTGCGGAATCTAAGAGTGATCTTTGATAGTAACTTCAATTTCTGACAACACATTTCAAACATGTTGCTGCTGTTTTTATCATATTCGTGATCTTTTCCGTATTCGCCGGTAAATGTAATTTTCTGTTGCTAAAACTATTGCAACAGCGCTTGTTAGCTGCAGACTTGACTATTACAATTTCCTCCTTTATAATATCGCTAACAAGGATATTGCAAAACTTCAGCGTGTCCAAAATTGTCTAGCAAGAGTATAGTTACAAGATCTCGTTTTTCTCGCTCTGTACCACTTTTGAAGTCTGCAGTGGCTTCCTGTACGATATCGTATAATATTTAAGATCTGTACCCTTACATACCAGGCGCCGTCCAGTAAGCAACCATCTTATTTGCATTCATTGTTTACTCCTGTAAGAAAACATATCCAGCTTCGATCATCTATAGTTTTGACCTACTTTTTGTTTCTAAAGTTAACACTAACTTTGGAACTAGGGCTTTTTCTGTTGCTGCACCAACTCTGGAAAATGCTCCATCTTAGTGTTAGATCAGTTGAAAATATTACAAAATTCTGTCGTCATTTAAAAACTTATCTTTATAACCTTGCTTATCCATTGTAGCTCTTTAGCGCCTTGACCCATCTGTTGACAACTGGAATACTACTTATGGATTTTAAGATTTATCAATCCTTTTGTTTTTGATGTGCTTCTGTCCTGAACTTGGTTTCCAAGGATTTAGGCGCAATAGAAGTTATCTTATTATTAATATTTAAATAAGGCATACTCTGCATGTTTATGACTTACCAGCTATGTTATGTAGACTTGTTTCTGTACCATGCTATTTTAACAAAATGGATCTCTCCGCATCAAAAAGCAAATTTCTCTCCGCAGACAGGTCGGAGAGGCAAAAGAAATAGGCCCTACAAGTTTGTGAGATGATGCATGTATTTTGGAAGAATCCTTAAAAACAAAACCAACGACTGCATGTGTAGTGTCCTGACTTAATTGGCAGGACCCCAATCCCGCCCTCGATGTAATTAATACTACAATATATAATGGTATGTGGACACTACAATATATTAATTTACGTTTCCTTCTGTATCTTAGATGCTATAAATTATGACAATCATAGTTTCAATTGTTTGCAGTACACTCCTCGCAGTATAAAAGGTGCGTGTCGTATATGAACCCAGTTGATTAAAATATAACGACTGTATTTCTTCTGTATGCACCTGGCTATTCCTTATAGCAAAATCTCTAGAATCATAGAAAATGTTTTAAAACATAAATATAAGATTTATGTAGAATGATGTAGCAATTGATATGTGACCTTAAACATTGTACGTAATACTATATAATATTCTATAGAATAGAATCTCTGCACAAATGCTATATAATTTAATTTTTTACCGACATTCCACGAATGTCAGTTTTTTTTAACAATAATATTATAAATGGTATCTTTTCAAAGTTGGGCTTACCGAGACCACTTCTATTCGAGTTTGAAATGCAGTCCGCACACCAGGCTTTCGTCTACCAGGAAACGTCATTTCCTTGGCGCATGCGGATTCGAATCGGCGAGCGCTATGAATTCTTGATGACGCGAGGAAAGTAATTGGAAATGTTATTATTTCCAAAATTACTTCTTGCTACCAAGCTTAAACATATTTCTGAATTGGATGGATGTAACAGAAGATAAGTAGTATTAAACGGTACGGACATATTATAAAATAAAGTATTTATCTGTTAGATTTTTCAGTTGTTGTGGGCGATAAAAAGAGCCACTTTGAACTTTCTATCAATGTTGCAGTTAGAAAACGGTAAATGCGACTAAAATGGCAGATGCATTGTGAATTCGTATGTAGTTGTAGTTTTGTCACGTAACACTTACACTGAAGTTTGATTTTTCATATGTTGTTTTATCATGAGATGTGCGGGCAATACTAAAACTGCGGTAATCTGATCTTGCCTCTTCTTTTGCCGTTGGAGTTGGAATTGGTCTTGCGTTTAGCCTTAGGACATTGAACTTTGTCTTGGAACCGGTGTGGTTATTCACGGGTTTTCCCCTTTACAAATTTGTTTGTCTTAGAAACAGGCGGCAGGTGACTATACTGTATAATTCTCACTTATTAGGGCATGTACAAAGGAGACAGTGAATGGGTCAATGGTAATAATATTTGAATTAATCAGTCATTCACACTGGATCTCTGGATAGTATATAATGTATTATCTACTTAGTCTTAGAATTTCAGAAAGCTTTTGACAAAGTGCCAAATCAAAGATTAAAGATAAATGCCCCATGGCATATGGTATGGCATGGTCAATCAAATAAAAATAACTGACTGACAAGGCTACAGGTAACAGCTGATGGGGAGGCTTTAAATTGGAAATCTACTTTGAGTCGGGTACCAAAAGAGTATTCTTAATATAATACAAAACTGAACATGTCTATAACAAAATGTTAAACTAGGCACTTAAAACGAATCTGCTCGCTACGTTATTTTCCGTGCGCCGTGGCCGTTCAGCGCAGAGCCGTCTCGTTTACGCACCGCCACGGTAGCACTTTGTTTTAACTCTTGGATTTGCACGCTTTTTCTGGTCATTGATGTCATCGGCTGTTGGATTCATTTTGCTGGTAAGTCGAAGTTTATTTACGTCTTTCAAATTTGACCAAAATTAAGCTAGATTTCATCGATATGACGACACAGCACTTTTTCATTAGTAAAGTTAGCAAATGTGCATTAGTATAAGACAAAATATTTTGTGTTTATCAATATCTGCTAGGTTTATATTAGTCTGTGTTGAAAAATCTTTGGTGGGATCGAGCGCCATATATGGTTTTGAGACATTAAACAGAATTGAAGTTTCATAATTGTCAGGCATTGTGTCTCGATGAAATCGCATGCACGTCTCCAAAACCAGGTCTGATTAAGCTATATAAGTGTGTCTAAGAGAAAAGATTTAATGTTTAGCCTGATCTATGGGGTTTATGTTAGTCTGTGTTGAAAAATCTTCGGCCGGCTCGGTCGTCATATATGGTTTTTGATATGATTATTTGACTGATCTGTGATTGTGTTGGTGGAGCCACTTGCGTCGCGACATCGTCACCGATCAACGATGTCATCGGAGCCAGATTGTGACTTATTCCATATTTTTTAATTTAAATCACTACAACAGTCAAAGTCAAGTAGATGAGTAGAAGTTACAGTTGCTAGACATTTTTATTTAATAGCCTATTAGTATATGTGAGTATGTCTGTATGACACTATCCTGTGACTAGTATACATAGTATGAGACAATGAGTAGCTATGCCAATGCAATGACATGACAATTATTTTGACAGATTTATTTTATTTTTAAATTCACTAACAATTAATTATTAAATGAATTGTTTAATTTAGTGATTTAAATCAAATTGTTAGAACTTAGAAGAGTTTTGAGGATAAACACATAAATGACTGAACTTAACAGGAATTGTTTCTTGATAAACTGTCACTGCATCTACTTCGCAGTATTATCCTAAGTAACATGGACTTCTGACTTTCTCTTTCTCTTTAATTATCGACAAATTCAAACTGGGTATCGCACCAATCAAGTTATGGTTATGCCATTATTTATGGTTATGCTTTTATTTAGACTTAGAAATAATATAAATTTCATTATACAATAATTTTAGTTAATTTTTTTTAGTTACCTATTAAATCAACAATTTGTTAGAAAAGTTGTTTTTGAGGTAAACTACATAAATTATTTGACTTAATGTGTTTATTATATACACCAGGACTTGTCATTAATATAACTGGGTGGCTCCCATGAGAGCAGCTTTTTTGTCTTAGTGGGAATCTCCCTGACCCACACGTGATAATTTATATACTATTTTGTGATTATTATGCTTTTACATACTCACTTATTGAATGATATGTATGTGGGTCAAAATAAAAACTAGTGTCTGTCTGTTTTAAAAAGTGTTTCATAACAGTCACTGCACAAAATGTCTAAAACGTAATATAAACCATAAATACCTTGATCAGTTGTACTGTAGCATCATTTATTTAATTGTGTGCAACGCGCAATACATTAAGCACCACAGTTATACCTCTTAAGTGTCACAATTATTATGAATTTATGTGTGAGATAATCCATTATTATAGAATTTCACACTGCTCTCTTGAGTAACAGAGGCAGGAATATGAAAATTATTTCACAAGATTTGAATGTAGAATAAAAACAGTTATCATTATATGATACACAGTGGCTTTTTTATTTCAGATATTGTTTGCAATTACATGCAGTGACAATGATCTTATGCTGATCTGTGCCTGACAGTTAACTGTGAAGGTACCGAGCCACAGAGTCGTCTGAATATGACACCCATCACCTGCCTGCATATGGACATATTTAATCTGGCTATTTATATATCTGGTATCTACATTGAACAGTGTCCACTCAATATGACATGAACATTACTTATAGACATTATGTTGAAGAATGGACATTATGACCTTTTACTGAAATGTGTCGGTCTGTCGAGGTTGCGCGCTGATTACCCAATATGAACTAATTAATTAAATTATTATTAAATGATTTGTTAATGCACATTTATTACCATTATCAATGTGGTTATACACATTGCATAAACTAATTAATTACATTAATTTTGTTATAATTAGTACTAAAAATATTAAATATTGTAAATTAATTACTCTAGTCAATGTGCCTGAAAACCATGAAAACAGCATTTAAATATCTGTATAAATAAAAAAGTTATGACATCTTAAAGCAAATATTTACCCACAGAAAACACAAAAATGAGTCCATTTTGCCCTTGTAAGATATACACAAAAATTACACTGTTTTGCCATCTTAAAATCGCAATATATTTTGATCTATTAAAGATAACTTAATAAAATAAACAGTTATGTGATACTTAAGCTATTGCCTTTAATTTAAGCCCATTCCCAATGTTCTAGCATGATATTTATGTCAGGAGAACCACCATGAGTTCTTGGTGCTGTAGTAAGTAGCTCTTCTATAGTGCACTGCCTATAACTAAGTAGTGTCTAGTTAAGGACTCAAGTGAGTATAGTTTATCTTCCGATATACACAGGGTAGGTTCTGAGCATTCCATAATTAACTGAGTTAAGGCTTCCCTTGACTGGAGAATTGCTTTCCAGATATCTGTCGACTGAATCAGTTGTTTTTTTCTCTTTCGAGAAAGCCAGTATTTAAGTCCTGGAGTTTGTGGCATACAAATATCATAGGATACAGGTCTTCACGTACACAGCCACACGTGATACACAGTGGAGAGCCACCAGACTGTCTGGAGCCTTTATTGCCCCAGGAGGAAGCGTATCTTGGTATAGGCACGTAACACAACTCTGGGGGAGTCACTGACAGAATTACACACAGGATGCAGGCGACCACTTCTACAAGCTCGCAAGTTGAGATATCTCAGTGATATCTTTCGATTTGCATCATAGTTCATGAGCTCTGTACACCAGGTTGTGATGTGGCATTTCAGAGTTGTTTTCCATTGGGACTTCGGTGGTGGGCTATATAAATGGAAAAAAAAAACAAGGCGTTATCTAAAATCCGTTTTCCATGTGTAATAATAATAATAATTTATTTCTTATATAGTGCCCCATCCAAATAATTGTTCTGGGGTGCTTTACAATGGTTAATGCAAATAAATAAATAACATAATACGATATATAGTTAAAAATACTATGCAATCATTACTACTAAGTAAAATCAACTATACTGTCTTAAAATATATAAATAAACACAATTATGCAAGCTATTAAAACAATAAAATAGATTAATTATAATACTAAATTTATTAAAATAAAGGTATAAATACTTATGACAACTACACAAAGTTTAATATTGAATGTAACATTTGAGAACATAAAAAAATACATTTGTATCATAAATTCAATTTTAATCCCGTCTGTGTAGCGAGTCCTGCGGTATCGTGACATCACATGTGACATATACTCACATCAGGCCGACCTTTTCCATGCATTCAGAGCATGTTTACAAGGACAGCTTTTGGGTTGAAATGAGCGTCGGAATGAGTTATTGTGCGATATTCCGATGTAATACAAACACTAGTCATCATAGAGGAACAAGCAGTTATCTTACGGTTTTACATGAATCCAATTTTATTCAAAACAATGGATGCAAATGGGCCTACAAGTCAACCAGGTTTCGCTGAGTTTCGGCTTGTTTTCAGGATAATTATATCGATTGCAACCCATGTGAGATGATCTACACCAATAAACATAAATAGCAAATATATATTGTATCCAGCTACAGAAAATAACGTGTATAATATCACTAGAATATTGATATATGAAGGAGTTGTACAATTTATCATAACAACTTAAATCAGTCAGTGAATTTCCGTCGATGTCGGTAACTCGATTGATAGACGCGTTGGTTTCGTGTCATTTATTTTACAATCGGGCAATGCCAGTTCAAGCCTGACACCGAACCATTGATTTTCTTTACACTTTTTTGTTTATGTTTTCACAAAGTAATATAAACCAAATCATTTTGTATACTATGATGCACTGTTTGTAAATATTTTTTTAGTAATTATTTATTTGCCACAAAAATGAAAATATGCAATTTATGTATAACAATATTTCAAAATTGTATTTATCTACACAAATATAATGTAGTGGATCTATAATTTATTAATTATATATATATTGTACGGTAATATATTGTAATTATATATGTGAAAACAAATTGTGATCTGATAAATAAAATATCAATAAGAATCCCTGGGTCAAGAAAAGCTGAGAGAAGGTAAGTAGACTGAAGATAACAACATCTGACGTAAGGACACTACTAACAGATGAACAGATGCAAGAATTGGAGGAAGAACTTGGGGAAACCAGGTTGGTATGGGATGTGATTGGGATCGGAGAAGTTGGAAGAAGAGAAGAATGCTTCATTACTTTACAAAGCGGCATCTACTATACCATTCCATGGTGAACAACAGCCAAGCAGGAGTAGGCTTTCTCATAAACAAGAAATGGAAAGACTATAGTGGGGGTTAACAACATCAGCCCCAGAGTAGCAGAACTTGTTCTATGCATAACAAAGTGCTACAAACTGAAGATAGTCTATGCACCAACAACATCATACCCAGAAGAAGACACATACAACTTCTACAACGACGTGGATGAGACCTTAGAAAAGCCAACCCACTACACGATAGTGATGGGAGACTTTAATGCGCAATCTTGTAGGGAAATGAACAAACATTTCGGAAACAGCAACAGACAAATTTGGCCTAGGCGACACCTTGGTAGAATGGACAACATCAAGAAAGTACAAAATCATGAATACCATGCAAAGAAAGCGGGGAGGAGATGTACAAGCCCAAATGGAGAAACGAAGAGTGAAATTGACTACATCCTGACAAACAGGTCAGACATGGTCACTGACGTAACTGTCGTCAACCAAGTCAACATCGGAAGTGACCACAGAATGGTAATGAGCCACATCAAACTGGACATCAAGGCTGAAAGGAAGAAGTTGATTATCAAGATACCACCAAGTGTAGATACCACAAAAATCGGAAGAAAAAAGATCGAATTCCCACTCGAACTGCAAAATTGATTCGAGACACTACAGGAACTAGACAACATTGACACCATGAGTGAAAACATCACTGAGATGATCCAACTAAGTGCGACAAGTGTAGGCTTCATGTCGATCAAAGGTGTGTACACTGACACGTGGCGGCTGGCCTTACCAGGTGACCCTCGTTTCTATTTAACACACCGTTGAATCCATTCCACTCTGGACATGCCTTATCACATTGAAGACATCCTTGGCTTTATCACATACGAAACACAAGTGTACTTGCAATGCCTGTTGCTTTAAAAATGAGGAGATCATCTGCAAAATGCATAGACACTGCACTCAGTAGTGCTCTTCTGGACATGACGGTGCCTCCAAATCTTTGATAAAGTTTATATATATTTCTGATGCATTTCTTATGGACGATCGATCTGCACCTATGTCAGAAATGAGTTTATCATATACTGGGTCTTTCGAAACTTTTCCAAGAATTTCAGTACGACTTGAAGCAAGCTGTACCGATTTGGGTGCCATAAATTTGGTGTTGCAGTCATAGTGGTGTCTAGCATCAGCTGCCTGCAGATCACTGAGAGCTCCTGCTACTCTCACTGATACTTCACTAGCCCACTGATCTCCACGTCCTTGACAAGTCTCCAGTACAGTTGTCTTGAATGGCTTCTGATGGACTCGGCCAGCAATTGTACGAACTCTGGCATATTATGTTTCGTTTCATAATATTTCATGAAACAGGTGTATATTTTAGGTTTGACCTTGACATTTACGTATGACCTTGACATTTATATATGACCTTGACCTTAGATCATCAATATAGTGTGTCCAGTGGATTCATCACGTCGGAAAACAGAAATTGACACATTAATGAATATAACATCTGTCGTAGTTACTAATATATGCATATATTCGTGTTTCTCATTTATGCCCAAAAGTGAGATAGGGTTGTCATAGAAACCAGCCATTTCTGCAAAACGCCCAAGGGTGACAAAACCCTCCGGATTCTGATTCTCCATTGTCTTAAGATACACAATCATGAAAAACCCATTGTGGGACCTTTAGTGCAAGGTTGGACCAAAAATCCCACTTTGGCTGCCGGACTAGTAGAGAAATACAAGACCAAGATATGATCATGGAACGAACAGAGGAATTGGACACCAAGCTATATGACAGTGAACAGAATACCATAATTCACATGACCCGAAAGTGGTACCAGATATAACATCATGGGAGGTGGAAGCAGTGCTAAGAGATATGAAGAATGGGAAGACAGCAGGCAATGACCATGTAAACATTGAAACATTAAAAGCAGGAGAAGATACCATCTCGAAGACACTGGCTAAGCTGTATACTAAATGCTTATCAGAAAGACGAACCCACCGCATGGAAGAACGTAAGGATGGTGATAATCTTCAAGAAGGGAAATAAGAAAGACTTAAAGAACTACAGACCGATATATCTGTTATCAAACATCTACAAATTACTCACAAAGATACTAACGAATAGGCTAGGGAAGACACTCGACAAAAACCAACCATGAGAGCAAGCAGGATTCAGAAGCAGGTACTCGATGACAGACCACATACACGTTGTAAATCAACTGAAAGAGAAGTGCTGAGAATATAATATCCCATTCTGCATCGCTTTCATCGACTACAACAAGGCTTTCGACTCGGTGCAAACTCAAGCAATACTGCAATACATGTAAATCGAACTCCTGAACATCAGCTAGCTCCTTCAGCATTTTGTGTAGTTCTTGCGGTGTAGTAGTGCACATGAGTATGTCGTTGGCGAAGCAAAGATGACGTCTATCCTCAAACCTCTGGTTTCCCAGGTCAGTCTTCGGAATATGCTTTCGAGTATTGCTGTAAACAGCTTGGACAATATGGTGTCACCCTGTCGTACTCCTCTCTTGATGTTGATCTTGATGCTTTTTTTGTGTAGGTGGACTGTCACCGAGCTGTTGGTGTAATTACAAACTCACAATATAGTTCAAAGGACTTCAGGGCCTCTTGGCCCATTTTTCTAATGGGTTAATTCATATGAAATCAACCGAGAAAATGCCAGTGACATGTTTTATTTCAGGGATTTATAAAGTGCCACATCTATCTTTTGCTATTTTAAAATTCTGCGATATGTTTCTACAGCAGCATCTGATGAAGACGTCATAGAAATGTGTGACTACAAGAAGCCATCACATCACCATGGCGACCATCGCCTTGGTGACGAACAACAGTTCTGGCCAAGCACCAAAATCTTCCGTTACATACAAACACGCCAGAATGGGCACCACGTTGACTACTTCACACGTCGCCTTATGTCGCAGTTCGTCGCACGCCAGTTGCCAGGACTGCTGTACGAGAAGGAGTATGCCCTTGGAGACATCAACAAGATATTTGCTTCACACTGGGCGTCAGACCGTCAGGTTGCATTTGGAACTAAGTGTAATAAGGTAGGCCTGATGTCAAAACCTGCCTTACATGTTTGGCCTGTTTTATATCTTGTTGCAATGATATTGCAGTTTCTTACAATCGAATTGCACAATTTAGTTTTGTGCAAGAATAATGTTGCATGCGATTATCCAATAGAGACTTGTTGAGGAGTGTTATATTATAAATTGATCAAAGAATATTTTACCCATCATTTATGTTTTAGTCGTTATAATTTTGACTGAACATTATGTTCTCGGTAGACCTTATTTCACAAAGCTGTATATGATGTGAAAATAAATATCATGCTACGCATCTTGTCTGGTTAGTGTTGCGGTACAACCGTAATGAATAATGTGGTTTTGACCGTCTGCCTTCAGCTAATTGTGATGGACCTAGTGAGCAAACAGATGGTACAGATTCCGTCCCTACAGAACAGTGGCCAGAGCAGTCCGGCCGACTGTCCATGTGGCATACACAGCATCGCGGTCAACTTCTCACGCAGCCTCCTAGCGACGGGCGGCGAGAACACAAACGACCTTGCCGTGTATCGTCTCCCGACCTTTGACCCCGTCTGTCTGGGAGAGGTGGGGAATTTCTGTTGTTTGTCTGTTAGCGACATATGCAAAAGTCAGATACAATTACTTGTGTTTACTTGTTCTGGATAACATTGTATCCCTTCTAAAAAAAATTAAAAAGTGCTAAATTAATTTAGTAATAAAACACGGAAAAAATGTTAATCATGTACCAGTCAACAATGTAGTCACATTACAGGGAGGTCACTCCAGCTGGCTCTTTGACATCAGTGTGTGTGTGTGTGTGTGGTGTGGTGTGTGTTTAAAGGGAGGTCACTCCGACTGCCTGTTTGACATCAGTACGTGTGTGTGTTTACAGGGAGGTCACTCCGACTGGCTCTTTGACATCAGTACATGTGTGTGTGTTTACAGGGAGGTCACTCCGACTGGCTCTTTGACATCAGTACATGTGTATGTGTTTACAGGGAGGTCACTCCGACTGGCTCTTTGACATCAGTACGTGTGTGTGTTTACAGGGAGGTCACTCCGACTGGCTCTTTGACATCAGTACGTGTGTGTGTTTACAGGGAGGTCACTCCGACTGGCTCTTTGACATCAGTACGTGTGTGTGTTTACAGGGAGGTCACTCCGACTGGCTCTTTGACATCAGTACATGTGTATGTGTTTACAGGGAGGTCACTCCGACTGGCTCTTTGACATCAGTACGTTTGTGTGTTTACAGGGAGGTCACTCCGACTGGCTCTTTGACATCAGTACGTGTGTGTGTTTACAGGGAGGTCACTCCGACTGGCTCTTTGACATCAGTACGTGTGTGTGTTTACAGGGAGGTCACTCCGACTGGCTCTTTGACATCAGTACATGTGTATGTGTTTACAGGGAGGTCACTCCGACTGGCTCTTTGACATCAGTACGTGTGTGTGTTTACAGGGAGGTCACTCCGACTGGCTCTTTGACATCAAGTGGCTGGATGATGAGTTTGTGGTCACAGGTACGAGTATGAGCTCTCACTTGCACAGTCTCTACAACATGTACTTCAAGTTTACTCACTTCCTACTGAACATTCTGCTGGATAGTTTTATTTTATTTAAATGTCAATGGAACCATTACTTTTTTAATTGATCATACTAATGATATACTGTAACTTACTTAGATAACTATATCCGTTAAATAAGTGCAGTAATTTTTCTCTTTGTTTGTTGTCAAGGCAACGTTATTAAAAGAAATATTTAAGTTGTGTTCACGTTTAGTTTCATGAGCATTTCTACACAATGTATAAACTGCAAAGTTATTTTCAAAATTTGGGGGACGATGAGATCATATTTGTTTTTGGTAAACCAACGTATCTCTTCCTAAAGAACACAGCTGTTGCAGTTACTGAAATCAGAAGAAATATGTTGCACAATTGGCCACTATCTATCTTATGCGTGTGGAGTTTTACAAAGTGGACAGTTTATTTTTAGTTGACATTTCCCGCATGGCTATATCTCTGGTGTGACTGTTTTATAACGGTGATTCAGGATCCAGAGACAGCAAGATGGCCCTGTGGTGTATAAAGGATGACAAGGATAGTGACGCTTCGACAGCGTCAGTGTCACGCGTGCCCACGCGGTCACCTGATTACGGCTACGACATCGTGCATCCACTCGCTGTAAAGACGTGCAAGAAAGCTGAGAAAGTGCGAGCGCTAGGATATAATCACAACCGCCACGTGCGTAAATAAAGTCCTCACACTTTGCAGTTGATCTGTAATAAGTTTTACTTTACATTCAGTGATGTGTTTATATGATACACTGTGAACCATGAAAATACAAAGTGAAATTGTGTGTCGCCTGAAGTATTGATGTAGGCATCAGAGAAATACTCATTTTGACATTTGTCTTGTTTGTTGCAGGAAATTGCTGCTTTATCATTGAATGCATATGTTCACTTTTGGGACGCAAAACATTTTATACAGGTAAGAATGCTTAGATCTGTCTGGTAATTTACTTTAGTCAATTGCTGGGCTGACAATTAACCTTCAAATCACATGGTTTTCAAAAGAGCAGTGAATGTCAACGATATCAACACGAAAACAAGCATCTTTGTATCGTTCATTCATGTGAAGGTTCCAGTTGAATTAATGCTTGGTCCAACATTAATTACATAATAATTTACGGTACAGTGCCTAAGGTCTACTGTGATTACAGTAGTAATGATGTTGTATATATCTATAACAATACTGCTAATGTTGTATATGCCAAAATGTGGGCTCTGTCAACCTGAGGGACAGGAGACTAGTATGGGCTCAGTCACAGGCCTGGCCTTGGGATGTAGAGCCCACATTTCTCTCTCTAACTTAATCTCTTAATAAACGTCATTCATTTGGCCTTCTTTCATCACTATTCACGACTTGTGTTGGTGCTTGCATAATAATTTATCTGGTAATTTCACCAAGATTACATAAAAAGGTTGCACAATTGAGCTAGTGTATTGTAGTGTGTATTACGTAGGTTTGCATTTTAGCCAAATTAGTTTAAAATGAAACGAGTGAAAAAATTTAACCGAGGAGGCACTTTTAAGGGAAAGATTTTATAATGTGTCACTTTGCTATGTATCCTAATGTTTATTTCTAAGCTACACAGGATTCACTGTTGTGTTGATGTGTTCTTGTAGAAGGGTAGTCGCAAGTTGACGTACCCGAGGGAGAATGTGTGTATGGCTGTGTGCTCCGACAAGGGATTGTACGCAGTCGGGTCGCAGTCACACGTCACACTACTAGACTCACGAGCTTCCAAGCCCGTAGGATGCATCGTGTCGAAACAGCGTGGCTGTGGTGAGTGACAAGACGAAGTGCAGCTTCTTTTAGATCAGAGTGTAATGTTCCTTACCTTACTTTATATATTTCTCGACCTTGTGGCCCATAAGGATGCAGTGGATCTATCGTCAGGTTGTCTTGGGACAACTCACTTTCTGCTTCCCGTCTGGCGTCCATGTCAGATCTGCCAGTTGGTGACTGTCTTCACTGTTTCCTGAGCATGTGCCCATCTTCTTTTCTTGACTTCCAGAGAGTTCTTCTGAAGGAACATCAATGTTCCATCAGTTAGTATTGTTTTCTGTGGACACTCACTATGTCAGATTGACCAAGATGGGGCTGTCAACACAGCACGCTGTAGGGCATGTGCTGTGTTGGAGTGTTAAAATTTGAATTTTAAAAGGAAGGTCTTAAATTTGAACTAAATAGTGAACTTTTGTTTTGTCTGTTCAGTTTTTATTTTGTATGCCCGAATAGATTATTTAAGATATTAAATCCCATTGTTTCTTCGTTAAGGACAGATATGACAGCTAGATGGGACATTTTTTAATGCTTTAATACAATGTTTTTGCCCAAGTTGTAGAGTAGGCCTTACTGAATAAAAATATATTGAATTTTTTCTGCCAGACCCCCATTTCCATGGCAACAATCAAAGATGGCTGCTGGATGGGTAAATATAGCATAATTTGGAAAAGTAGCTCCTGCAATAATACAGTAATCAGTGTCATTCTTTCTATTTCTTATTTACAACATGTTATTCTATGCAATGTTGAAGATATATTTTATGTATTGGTAATATTTAACAAATATATTTCAATTTTGTATACTTAATTTTATGTAATATTTTTTATTACATCCACTGTTCACACCATAACTAAAATAAAATAAATTATCTCCTCAACATTGCATAGAGAAGATAACAAGGAACACATCAGCCAAAATGTTATTTATGCAAGAAACAACACAGAGACCAATGTAGATATGAAAAGGCCAAATGGATGACGTTTATTAGGGGGGGGGGGTCCAGTGTGTAAGCCCTTTTTGGCACACTGTGACGGTTTAAGTGAACGAAATGTGGACTCTACAACCCAATGCCAGGCCTGTGACTGAGCCCATGCTAGTCTCCTGAACATCAGGCTGCTAGAGAGCCCACATTTCCACATATAACGCAGCAGCAGCGATATTCCTAGAACAAATGGGAAAAACATGTACAACTGATTTAACTAACAAGTGCCTTTGCAAATTGTCACACTGAATACCAGACTACCTGCTGCTGACTATACTAATGGTAAAACTATAACCCCATAGGTGGGGGCAATACGCCACAGGTCACCAAACATGTGACCCCCCCACACAACGACACCTGGCTACCATGCTGGAGTGCCAATATAATTTAGGCTATTCTAATGTATCTCTTAAACGCGTTGGACGCCCACCTGCCTGCTGCCCTGATCTGTGCATCCGATTCACCCCTCAACGCTGCTGCCGTAGCTGCCCCAATACGGAAGCTGTGACCCTTAAACGCAGTTGTCTGGTAACCGCAGAAATCCAGTAATCGTTTCAGAGAAACATCAAACTCGCTGCGCAGCATCGGCGAACCATCTGGATAAGCAAATAAAGTGGAGCGCACCCCCCCTCGAACTGATAGAAAATCTCTCAAGAAGGAAGCAGGGTATATCAACGAATCAGGGACACATTCACCTCTCACCTGGAGGGACTGTGGACCCTGTCGAGTGCTATGCTTGAAATGACGGAAAGAAATTGATATGAGATCCCCCGACAGCAACACGTCACCCATTTGCAAACACCCTTGTACTCTAGTCCTTCCTCGAGGTACCATTTCCCCCACCCGCAAATAAGCTTTGAATGCAAGCACCATCATGGCTCGCAGCATGAGACACCTGTATCGTGACGTAAAAACTGTGGGCAGAGCAAGCACAAGACGAGTGAGCACAGGAAGAGTGACAGGCAGGCGGACATCAGGGACCGACCCAAGATTACGGGCTCCTGCCAAAACCTTGGCTACAAGAAAACAAGTAGTCAGGTCAGAGAAACCATTGATCTTATGAAAGTAAGCTATTGCTGATATGATTGAAACGATGGATGCCGGGGCAGAGCCATTAGAATGCAAGTGTGCTATGAAAAGCAAAATCGTTGATACTGACGCCGGCAGCTGCGTGGTTACATGGAGCAAATCGTGAAACAAAACAAACTTCTTCCAAGCCCGTTCATAGTGGGCCCGCGACGACGGTGCAATGGAAGCGTGCAGAAGTAAATTCAAAGAGTCCCTAAGCTGGCCGGGGACACACATTGGGTGGAGATTCGCCCAGGGTGCCAATTCTCGGAACCTGTCCACCTGTGAACGGGATGATGCATCAGCAAGAGTATTAAACCGCCCCGGAACATGACGTGCTGCAAAATTAACATTAAATCGTAGGCAAGCTAACACCAGTGGACGGAGTAGTGCCATGATGTGAGGTTCACGGGATGTTTGGTTATTAATGACCGGAACAAGGGCTTCATTATCGGTAAAAAAGCAGACACTCTTGTTCGCCCACGCATTACCCCAAACGTGCACTGCTGCCATGATTGGATACAATTCCAAAACAGAGACATTGAGTGAACGCCAAGTCACTGGCCACAGACCACAGACCACTCTGCCCCGTACAGTGCCCCATACCCTATGCCACCAGCAGCATCCGTGTACAGTTGAAGATAATCACCAGTTAGGAATTTATCGTCCAAGAAGAAAGACTTACCATTGAACTGTTGCAAAAATTGCAACCACACCTCCAAGTCAAGTTTAGCCTGCCTCGTTAAACGAATATGAAAATGGGGCTTACGTATGCCCAAGGTTAGGTCGATCAAACGGTGTAAAAATGGCCTTCCGGGTTTTATTACGGAAGTTGCAAACCCCAGGACCCCTATCAGCGATTGCAACTCTTGAAGTGTAACCTTATGTTTCCCCAGGAATGCCAAAAGTAAAGCCCTGGCCTTATCTAGCTTATCACTGGGAAGCCTAGTCTCCCTCTTGACTGAATCGAGAATAATACCCAGAAAATGGATTGTGGTGGATGGGCCAACAGTTTTACTAGGTGCTAGTGGTACCCCAAGTTGCTCGCAAAGTTTAACAAAAGCCAGCAGATCGTGATGACATTTCTCTTCTGAATGCGATAAAATCAGAAAATCATCGATAATGTGGACCATTTCTGTCACTCCCAATTTAACCTTAGCCACCCACTCTAACGCAGTGCTGAAACATTCAAAAATGGCACAAGAACTGGAACATCCCATAGGTAGAACGGCATCCATAAAATATTGCCCTTTCCACCAAAACCCCAACATTGGCCTATCAGCTGGCGATACTGGAATTATACGAAAGGCCGACTCTATATCCACCTTAGCCATATATACAGGCTTCGGTGAATCTTTGATAAAAGCAATGGCATACACACGTCCAAATACAAAATTCCACTTGTTTTATCAATTGTGACCCACAGAGATAATTGCCACCAAGTTTTGGTTCTCTACCAACAGTATTAAAAAAAGTTCTCCGGAGCACGAGTCCCCTTAATTGCAGCATGGCTGAATGCTTCCCAGAGAAGTCGAGATGGTGTTCGATTGAACAGGTCTGCTTTGAGCAGTCCTGAGGACTGGATACTGCGCTACATAAGAACTTACCTTTGCTTTGATTGCGCATGAATGGCGGTGATGGGTGCATGTCTGTTGTAGGGATACGCTCCATCAACTTCAACCACGACATGTTGACGATTGGCACTGGTGCTGCCACCATCTACTTCTATGACATGATTGCCGGCAAGTACCTCGAGCTCAACTGTGGACATCCGTGCTCACTGACCGCGGGAAAAGGCTGGCTGGTAGGTGTTGGCAGGGGCATGTAAGGAGGTCGTGGGTATGCTTAATGGGCAGCTGGGCATTATCAACTGTGAGCAGTGAAAATGAGAACAATTCAGCTATTGTTGACGATGTGGTGTCATTATCGTTTCTTGTTCAGTCGAACTGGCATAAGGCAAACACATTTTAAAGGTACATGCATATTAAAGAAAATAAAAACAAGGCATTAGCTAAAATCCGTTTTCCACGTGTACACAAAGTTTAGCATTGTATGTAACATTCGAGAACATTAAACAATACAGAAAAATATATTTGTAGCATAAATTCGATTTTAAACCCGTCTAGTGATTCCCGCGGAAAATTTAAATTTAATGAGCTAGGTGATCACGTGGTATCGTGATGTCACATATGACGTCATGTGTGCTGTCACATGACGTCATGTGATGTCACATCTCAGTATCCCGAAAAGTGTGCCAAAAATATGCATATTCGAAAATGTCTGGCTGCACAGCATAAAATGTGGAATTTCTAATCCATTGAATTTTTTTGGCTTGGACATGGAAACAGATAGCAGGATGTAATATAATATGAATTAAAGCAATAGGTGTTTTTATTCCCTTTAAGTATACAAAACATTCATGCATGAATTCATGCAAGGTTATCAACAACAATTGACCTATTGATCATGTAACTTATTGTGTTGCAACAAGGTCCATCAAGTCATCAAAAATGGATGCAATTTAATGTACAAGTTTTTTATTACTGACTGCGAATTATTTAAACATTACGTATTTGGACATCAAAGAATCAGATTTGTGATAAACCATTTGAGGAAGCAGCTTTAATGAGACAGCCTCTTATTAGCCCCCCAAAATACCCATCGATTTAATATAGCGTACTGATTTAGAGATTGCCTAACCTTTTTATATTGATGAATATCTGAGCTCGGCTTTAGGATAGCCACTGGTTGAAAATGGCTATACCTCTATTAATACTAACTAAACATCTATTAACTATATTTGGGGTCCTCATTAGTTTAAAAAAAATTAGGTGCTATGAATAGCATATAATTTGGGTTCAGTTGCTTGTGTATTACCATGGCAATGAACTTTTCTAGTGTGACAGGTAGGTATGAATCCAGAGAATTAGCTAAGGAATGTACGTGTGATTGTGCAGTTGTCATGAATCATTAGCTAGATTGCTCCTTTGCACAACACAGTTGTAATTAGTGTGGTTTTGAACAAGGATATCTGACTTCCATGACTGTTGTGAGAAAGGACTTTAGGTGTAAGCATTTTTCAATGCATCTTAAAAATGGTTAAGATATGTTCAGTAATAGCCGAGATATGTGTGGGCGACAGCAAACTGGGTATTTAGACGCACATCCCTGTTTTGGACACGAGCAAAAATAGCTGTGTAGGTCATCTTCCATTATTTTTGTGATTTTGCCAGAAATGCATAACTTATAATCTTACATTTCAGTATCCAGTTTATTTTCTTCGAAAGACAATCGATAAAGTACATGCATTTATGAACCCAAAGATTAATAAGCAATAGGCAATTTATAGTTTGCTTAAATATTAGCAATAAATCAAAAACTACTGTTGAAGATCTTTCAACAAATGAGGTATCATCTTAAAGCTGAAATCCAGTAAGGTACAAAACTAAATTTAAAAATTTTGCAACTTACTACTCACATTGCTGTGGCAGGTCTGTATGGTTTGTGGCACAATAGAAGTAATCTCCCTTTTATATAATTGTGACTACTGTTTCAGCTGCACGACGAAACGTACCAAGATTTCTTCATTGACCAGGAGTACCCAAATGCTATTTACACACACTGTTTCGATAATTCGGGGACAAAACTGTTCGCAGCGGGTGGTCCACTGCCTGCTGGACTCTGGGGCAACTATGCCGGCTTGTGGCAATGACGAACCCATGTGATTATACAGATGAGCAACATTGTGTAGTGTACTCTGAAATTATATGTATCTGTACATATGTATATTATGTATGACCCTTGGGGTCGGATCGGAGGAGACTTGTGTAAAATTGTGTGTGAAACTGCGTGTGTTTGGTCGACGTTTGTGAGGATGTGGATTGAACGGTGTATCCTGTACGTTATTACCAATATAACTCAATCCACTATATTATAGCGCATTTCGGAAGGATTCTGGGTGCAGACTCTATGAGTTAATGTCATGGAATTTTCGTTCAGTTGTTTTGTTTTTGTGTAACAGAAAAGCATTGTTTTATACTACTTTCACTATTATTTCCGTAGGCTGGCAATGTTTCATATTTGAAAAAGTGCTATAGAGCCGGCATTAAGTTTTGCTGGCGTTCATATTAATGCTCTGGAAGCATACAGAATATGTTTGCCACATATCTGGGCAATGTTCTTGGAAGCAGTATTGCAAAAATAGTGTAAAAACAAGACGGCTGCTTTCAGTGGAAAAGTTCGTGAAGAGACTTTCTACTATTGTTTTTGTTATGTATTTGTTGTGAATTATTTCATTTTAATTAACTGCAAAAATGCTCGCGATCAGGAATTGTGTGCAAAGGAGGTCTGCGTTTAATTGTGCAGAATAAACTGGGAGGCAAAATTTGTGCCGAGCTACATTGGCGATTTCAGATATGGAACTGATATACAGTGAAACATTTAATAATAGCTACACCTTTGGAGCACTTGGATTGGGCATCTGGATTACATGTTTAACTAACCCAGTTGTCTCAATGTGTTTTGCACCAGACATAGAACATTTAAGCATTTGTTGTTTCGTATGACTAAAGAAACATGCTACAGCAGTGCCTCTTGAATAATTTTTTTGGTTCTGGTAACCAGGTTTTTAGTTCCTGAATTACAGATGAGGTTTCTTTATAACAAACAACCAAGCAAGATCATTTAGTAGAAATATATAACATTCACCACATGCAAGTCGTGTCAGATAGAATGACTAGAACACGGTACTATTTGGTTGCATCAGTTTGGTGTATAATTGAGGTTTATATTAGAAACGATGGACGTTGTAAATAGAAACTGCTTGTGTACTGCAGAAAATGGGGAGTGAACTAGAAGGATGAAAAGATGGAAGGATGAACAAACTACAGTAAATAACAATGCAAAGAATAAAGCCACATATTAAAGAGGCAGCGTGTTGTTTATTTCATCACCATTGGTTCTTTCATGTATTCATCTGGCTGTGTACAATGGATCTACACTGTTTGCCTCGCTTGCAGAAAGCAAGCGATAATTCACTTTGTATCACAGAGACTGAATATCTCCATCTCATGTGGAGAGTTACAGTGACACAACCACAAATATCTCGATCTCATGTGGAGAGTTACAATGACACAACCACAAATATCTCCATCCCATGTGGAGAGTTACAATGACATGAACACAAATATGCCAAGTTATTCATCCAACCTCACACAGTACACTACGATGTAGTTTATTTAAATTTTTGTTTACTAAATAAATAAACAATATTCTTAATGACCCTTTCACATGCGAGTAAAACAATACATAGAATGGGCTTCAAACCTGCATTACACCTCGGCATCTCTTTTCCCGGCCCATTCACAGCACTCGCATCTACACACATTCAGTTCAACAACAATTGACCTATCTATCATGTGACATGTTTCCTAGTAAAAGCTCCATCAAGCCATCAAAAAATGGCAAATATGTCGTGCTTTGTGCATTCCGTTATATATTTTGTTGAAATTCTGGCCACAAAAGTGTTTCTTTATGAACAAAACATAAGGCAGTTTTTTAAAGTGAACTGTGGGAATGTTTGGTTTATGAGATGTCATGCAGCAATAGTAATGTCATTCACAGATGTAACCGTTAACAACATTGGTGGCAACGGTAAAGCTTGATGAAGGTCACGCGCAAAATTTGATTTTGAACTAGGCAAAGCGTACCATACTGGATACATCGATTGTTCATCATCATCTCATCATCGTATAAATGCATTAGAAAAAGGTACAAAACGGTCTGGCTGACATGTGCCGTTGGAACACCACGACAACTGTTTAACATCATTTCTTCATTTCACCGAAGCAGTAGCCCAGATGTCACTTGAGGGTTCTGTGGGGACTACCCAGTGGAGGGGAATCCGACTGCCCCCTTCCGTCCCCAGGGGCACAAGGAACATATCCCATTCTTGCCTGGAAGACCAACAATACCAAATTATTCAATGTCTCTTACGAGAAAGACCAGTTTACACAAACTATTTTTACAGTGTTTTGTAGGCAACAAAGTCCATTTGATAAATCATAACACGCAGCTAAATTGTGTGCGTCTAAACAAATGATACGTCTAGACACTGCAACCTAGTTATTGACTCGTGCCACTTGGTTACTGACTCGTGCCATTCCTAATTTGACCTTTAATGAAAGGTCATCATGGGTGCACCTGCTGTTGGTCCCTGATTGGTCACAGCTTAAAAATCATGGTCACATGTTAGTGAGAATGGAACCAACCAGTCTACGACAGATATAAACATTCCAAAAATGTGCCACTCTAATCAATGTAGTCACATGACTGATTATGGCACCACGATACTGGGTGCCACCATGTCAGATAACAAATCACTCATATAAACTGGCATTAGATGCCTGTGAAACATTTTTTTAACAACTGATCATACTTTTGATTTATTGAGCAAATTCAAACAGGAACATAACATTTTATAAAAGATGGTGTGATATTTTTAAAGGCTAGACATCTCTGTAGTGATGTAAAAAATGACTGGAACACTCGGAGGAAGTGTGACAGAAACATCAACAAAGTGATGTTGGTCGTCTAATGGAAGAAGAAATGCAAGAAGTATTTCACGTACCTGATCTGAAGGAATGCATCAGCGGTGTGTTCTCCAGCCTCGTAGTATTGTCTGTAGGGATACATTGGATTAGACGGCAACACAGACTCTGAAACATGCACAACACAATTGGATAGCTGTGCAGTATTTTACTGATATACATAAAGGTGTGATGTCAGTTCCCCATTTATTAACATTTATTTGTGTTATTATTACCGGTAATACTAGAATAAATACGTTGAATGTATTCTGCATGCCAAATTCAGTCTAATGCTGTGTTCACACAGAAAACCTTAAGAGACTTAACTATAAACCGGTTTATGACGTCCAATTGTTTGAAATGCCTTTCTGCAAATTGTTCCAAGCTACTTAATTGTCATACAAGCAGGGATGAGAGTGACATTCAGAGAAAAAACCGGAAATTTTGCTGTGGCCCACATTTCAGCCCGTGAAGACCGTCTCATCTAATCGGGGGAGGGGGTGGGACTCCTCAGAGATATTGTTTAATTATAGACGACATGGTGTATTTTGAGCAATATTAAATAGAAAATCTTAACATATCTAGTAGCAAAAAAAGCACACGGACTCACGCACACATTGTCATAGTACTAACTCGCTTGTTAATGATAGTTTCTGGGCTGAACCCAAGTTGGCTGACGGGCAGCTTTCTTCTTGGCCAGCTTTGTAAAAACAGCCCGTTGATGGGCCATTCTAGCTTTCTTCATTGCCAGCTCAACTGCTTCCTTAGCTTTGTACTTGGTAGCTGTCTTTGACATGTTCAGCTCAGTTTTCTGCTCCTCCTTCCTCTGCAAAATAGGTGGAGTACATTTTGTGTGCACCCCTTGTGTTATGAACGAGGCGACCAGTCCTGTTTGTGGAAGTCCTGTATAGCAGTCTTGTTGCTTGCCATGAGTGAATACTTCACCGTCTGGATAGTGTTGAATGTACTAACATTCTTTGTGGCAGTGGCAGTTTTCATGATGCTAGACATGTGACTAAACACCCTTCCACTTGAGGACCATGAATGCAGCTCATCGTTGCAGCCACCAGCTTTGACAAGGCTGGGAACTTGCCAGTAGAGAATATGGTAGCCCACCACGAGTCCAATCTGGAACTTGTGGGTGCTTGTGGAAGTGTGTTGTCTACATGGAATCGGCAAACTTCCATGTAATACGCCTTCTGTTCAGGTTCTAATAGAACAATGGTGACCAGCGTGTGTACTTCAATGCCTTCGGTTCCCCTCTGACTGTAGCCTGTAGGATCCAATCCGCATAGTTGACATCGGCCTCACACCACAAACAGTAGGCTTTCCCTGGTACTGATAATTTACTAATGAAAACATCCAACATAGTGTCTCCAGCCGATCTCTCCAGCCACGCCCAATTCCACTTATTCTTGACACTTTTGTTAATGTCCTTCATGCAACATTTGTCTTGCGTCGTCAATTAGCCATTGTGTTCGAAAATGATTGACATCTCCACAAAATACATCGTCGTTTCCTATTGGTCCACTGCTTTTCTGCGCGCACTTCGAAAGCGCTGAAGCGAACAGCCGACAGAACTAAGGGTTTTACTTCGCAGATTCACGGGTTCGGTTGGGTCGGTTCTGTCTCTAATCGCAAGGCAGCATCATTAACACGTGGCGACACCCGGTGGATAGATGGTTAACTCAATCCGCAGATAGATCGTCAGTGAATTGTCCAGGATTTTATATGCCCTACCCCCCCAACATTCATTTTTTTCTCCCCGGATTTACACGATTCACAAAAGTTATCTTTGGAGCAGTATAAAAACCGGAATTCCAGCAAAAACCGAAAATTTCTCATCCCTGTACAAGTGAAGTTAAACCATTTAGTTAAACTGCTGGCAATAATACGCTGGAAACAGTGTTCATAATTTGGAAGATATACCCGCGAAATGCTCAAATATAAAAAAGAAAATATTTGCTTTTGTAGACACTTATTGGCATTAGTTTGAAGTTCGCTTGTTCTCACACTCCTGACTAATTTGGGACGGAGTACAGCAGATACAGCAAACTTGCTGCTAATAATTACCAAATGGAACTGACAACCACCCTGTTTGAAATTTGAGTTCTCGCAAAATGTTCAATTTGTGACCAAAACATACAATTACAACCGCTATTGGAACTTGTTACTTTGAAGATGGGTAGTTCCCACACTTCTAACTAAATTGGGACTACCGGGAAGTGCAGCTGATTCAGTGAACTTCCGGCTAATAAATTGGACAACCTCCCTTTGAAGTTGTGCTGAAACAAGAGTGTAATATTTCTGTGAAACTTTCATGCAAGCACTAACCATTACACTTGTCTTGAATGGTCCAAGTTCCTGTGTGCAGACGTTTACATTTCTAAACATTAAATGACACCTGCCATGCGCTGATAAACGAACAAGTTGCAGTACAAACATAGCCAGCAGGTGGCATCCTAGTCGACTCACCATCGTGTCCAAAGAGAACTCTCCTGATTCGTCGTTCAACCCGCTGTTCTCGAGCCGCCAACCTCCTTTGTTTCTCTTCCTTCTGTCGTTCTTCCGTCTCCTGCTGTTCTGTCTCCAACATCACCTGTCAATGACCAGCAGTGACCGCACTACCAAATATGGGTGCAAAAGACACTTCCCTTACACTGCATGCTGGGTAGTTACCCATACCAGAATATTAATAATAGTTCAACTCAATGTAATGCTCAATTCGATGTAACTCTTTACAAAACATACAGATCAAAATCCTATATAATAACAAAGTGAATAGAAGGGAAAGTTTGTTCTGTTACGTGCTCATAAATGTTATGTAAGCAGGACAGATTTTATTATGTTTACGTTGTGGAGGCATTTAAATAATTTTTGGTTATTTTTTAAAGTCCCACGGTTTCTTCAGAAACATAGTTCTGGTTTTTTTTTACAGCTACAGATTTGGCAGAGTGGCAATAATTTCAGATCACAAATACATTAATAGGATCGACCAGCTGGTCAGCTGGAGACAAATATTATTCTGAATAATATTTGTCTCCAGTTGACCGATCCTATTAATTCAGGTAGGCCTTATAGACATTAAGCATTTACAGCATAGAACTTAAATATTACCGGTCTAGACTATTTACCGACACTTTTTCAAATAAATGTAACAATATTATATATAGGGAATACTGATAAAATTATTAATATTATAACTATCCAAAATTTATTGGTAAATACAATATTAATTAGAAAAAGCAAACTCTCCCCAGATAATATGTGTTTCTATGTAGAAAGGTAAATGGCAATTCTGTAAGGTTCCATTGTAGTATTTTACCCAGAAACTGTATTATTATTATTATGTTTAAATAATGTGTAATATTCTTTTGCAACGTCTAGGTAAAAGTTTGACAAATGTTACCTCAAGTAAACCCTTTTCTGTTTTGTATGTTTCATTCTGCCTCGTCAACATGTCGACCACTGACGATATCCGAGTTTCAAAGTTTTTGTCAACATCATGACGTACATATAAACCTGGAACAGAAGTCAGTTATGAACACTTCATGGTTATGTAATTAATTTATAGATTACATATCTTTTTCCATTGTTATTTTATTTTGTAGGTCTTTAAATGTCACTGAAATGTCCAGCATTTTCCCAATACGAACCGGCAAGTCAAATTGTTGAAATATTATGACACCAAATTTAATTTTAAACAAGATTTTATGCTTAAGGTACCTTTCTTTTCTGTCATTTCCTTTCTGACTTGTCTCAGTTTCTGCAGATCTGTCATTAACTGCAACGCTTTCTTGGTGTCAGTCAACTTTGACCTGACTTCACGCAATGTGTCATCTGCTGCTGCTTTCAACTCTTTGTCCTGGGTCAGAGGTCAAGGTCAGTGCAAGTGGTCTTTCCAGGGTAGAAGTTATGAAGATTAATATAATAGTTATTGTAATCTTGAGATATACTGCAACAATGAAAATGTATTATCAAACAAATAAAACAAACATTTATAACATTTAAATGTAATTTCAACTTTTAAAACATTGGACTGCAGAGTATTAGCTTGACTTTGAGTATCACAGAATTGAGGATCACTCTATTTATAACTTGGATAATTTTTTTTAGGGCAGATTGTAAAATTGTCATCTTTATAATGTTGCATCTGATTCGAATTGTCGCCGGAGTAAAGCAAAGCCAATATTCATTTACATAAAACACCCTGGGTAACTATCTTGCTATTAAAATAAATAATATATATAACTTTGTAACTATTTCATACAAACTGTCTGTTACTCACCCTCTTCAGTTGTAGGGCATTCTCTACAATAGACTGCTGCCACTGGTCAAGCCGTTTGTGTGCCTTCTTTCTTTGTTCCTCGGCTTCCAGCTTCTCCTGATATTCTTCCTGCCGTCGTCTCCTTAGTCGCTCCTGTCACATCAATCAACACAACCATTTGCTTCTTGTACAAGTAGCTTGATTTTGAATGATAAAACGATGCCATATGTAAAACTAAATGATCATAACACTGTTATTTTACTGGTGTGATTGGATGATACTAGGTTCCTGTTTCTTCAAATACCTCACCAATTGGTAGATCATATGTCCAAGGAATTGAATAAGTATATTAAAAGAGGGGAGCTGACCTCAGTGCCTAACAGGACATAGACTTACAATGCTCCAAGGTTAGTGTATTAACATATAGATAAGCTCCATCACAGAGCTCAGCTTTTAAGATGGTTACTGACCACAAAATTTAAGAAATAAGCACTCTGTCCATATGACATTCTGCACTGTACAATCTTTATACCTACCCGCTTTTGTGCTGTTCGTTTAAGTTTTCGTTGTAGTTCTGCAACTAACTGTCCATCTTCAAACACAGCTTTCAACCTGTTCAGCTCTTCCTACATCAATAAAGGCAAGAGTATGTCAACAACTGTTTACTATTTTGATTAGCTAAGTAGGGGGTCATTCACAATTGTCAAAATTTACCTATTCATATAGAACTTACTAATTATCAGACCACCGTCTCTCTCCTCTGAATTTGTATTTTATTTGTCAGCTTAAAAGTTGTATCATTAATATGTGTGTAATAATGTTATGGTATGACCATCATACCCGGTAATCATGTTTACAAACATTAATTTACTATTGCAATGCAATTCATATATGTGTATAACGTTTCAATGTGTAAGCATGTCTTAAAATCCTTGGCTTTTGTAAACATTTAGGCAAATGTCAATGCTTGTGAACGACCCCTAATTAAAGTGTCAGAAATTGAATTTGTCATGAGACAAAGCAACAAGTAAATTTTATAATAATAGCATTTATTTGTATTTACATAAATCATAGATAATAATATACTTATGGACAAGATGTTTCATGACAATATCTTCCTTAAAAATGAGTTTTTGAGATCAGCATACATTTTGTATCATACCTTTATCTCTTCCACTTCTCGATACAGATCCTCCATTTCCTGCTCAGTGCGTAATGTTTCCCCCTCAAGTTCAATGCAGCAGTGTTTGAGCTTGTCTGACAACAAAACTGCAGCTCGCAACTTCAGCCTTGCTTCGGGAATCTACCAATAATACTTATATCTTACAGCTGGCAGCCTGTGGCAAAATAAATATATTGCACATATATTATATTACTCACATAATATAAAATAATAAAAAGTATATTGTGATAAATGTGCCATTGTTTTCTAAAATGCACTTACTACTAACTGATCATTTCTTCAGACAGACTATATCAACTGAAATTGACCAATTCAATTTACAACTATTTTATAAGATGAAAACTGTAACTACTCATTGAGAATCGTGATGATATTGAAATGTTCATCCCTTTGTATTAAACAAAATCTAGCAATAATTTAACAAAACAGAACTAAATACTTGGGCAATAGCATTCTGCCACAAACAAGTTCTATATAATTTGGTTTTCAATAACAACACCAATTTATGAATTAATACAAAACTCTTCAACCTATCATGTAAGAACATTTAATAGTAGCAGAAACAAACCAGTTGAATTCTTACTGTTATATGTTGTTGTGACTTGTTTTTTTTTCTTCTGAAATGTCGATGCTGTTCAAGCCAGTGATTCACCCAGACTTGGTCTTCGTGGTCCTGATCTTTGCCACAGCCTTGTTGGACAGACTCAGGGACACTGTTGGGACACTGGCTGTCTGCATACGTCCCAGGAACAGCAGAGTGCGGTGATACAATGTTGATATCAGTCGAAGGGGTGGATTCTCGCTGGTGCACGGAGGGGCATGAATATTGCGTCACTGGTGGTTGCAGTATGTGTCCACCACATGGAGCCACATTACGATGATCTGGCGGCGGTTGCTGCAGACATGTGGATTGTGTTGGTTGCGTCAGATCCATTGTCGGCGGTGGACAGGGATAGCCATATGGGGGATGTGGTGGCACCATTGCCATATTAGGTGATGGTGGTATTGCCATATTAGGTGATGGTGGTGGCATTGCCATATTAGGTGACTGGGGTGGTACTGCCGTATTAGGTGATGGTGGTGGCAGTGCCATTGCCATGTTAGGCATAAAATACACATCTGTAGGAAACATGACTGTGTTGGCATTGTTGCTATTATTACTAGTCTGATAATCGTCGTGTGGCTGCCAGGTATTCCTACGGTCCACCTCCATTCGAAGTGCTGGCTTATGGTCAACTGAGTGGTTGACTTCAGTATACGGAAGCCATGCACCGTCGTGTCCGTCCGCAGTGTTGGACGCACGACCATGTCCGTGCCCATGATCATGCCAACCAGTCTCGGACTCAACGCCTCCAGGTCTGTCGTGCCTCCTCGTATCAGCTTCTTGCTGCCAACTTTCCTTACTGCTGCCGATTGAATTATTCACGCCATTGTAGTGTGGCGGTGGTCCGCCCGGCGGGCCGTATTGCGGCCCGCGAGGGGGAGGTGCGCAGAATCGTGGCGGCCATGGTGATTCGGATCGCACCATGGGTGGGCGATAATTGGGTGTATAATGCCGTTCAGGTGTATGCGGCGGCCGATAGCCAGTTCTATCCATGATTCCTGAGAGATTCAGTCACATCAAATGCTTCTCTATTTATGTAAAATGATTCACGTATACCAAATGTCACAGAAATGAGCGCATGGATGATTTCGCTCGGAGTTTTCGAACTTAGGTCTACACTTGTGCCGCTGGCGGCTCTGGTACAATTATCCGTAAGGTGGCGCCACCGGTTGTCGAACGCGCGACAGAACCTTCTTTGTGGAGTAATTGCTATTAAATATCCTCAACTATGACATTGGCTTTAATTCTTGCATTTACGTTGTTTTATTAAAAGAGCGATCTTTTACTTTCTGACCAAACCATGAAAACGACCACCTACAGCCGCCAAACTTCTCACATATCTTACATACATATACTATACACACACTACGTTACAAAACGAATTATTTTACAGTCCTACAACGATCAAATTTTGCAAAACAAACTCAAGTAAAACTCGACTTCTACGGCGGCGACTATCCAGTGTCCCGCGGTTACCATAAACTTGATATTGTGTCGAGCTTCACAGAAATTCCGTACAATGGCGCTATCATTACTGTATGCATGTTCGTGCGTGATATAAATATAATAATATATCGTTAATATATGCGGGCGCGTGAGTGTGTGTGCGTGCGGTAGTTACAATAATTGTTTACTGGCATTGTTTCAGTTAAAAAGTAGCTCGATTAATTATGGCATGATTATTATCATCAGTATGGTTTGCAGGTAATGAAAGGTTTCTACTTATTATAAAAAACAAAATAAGTTTTACGAATAGCCAAGACTACAAGCTCTACAACTCATGCAACACGGCGACAGGAACTTGAAACATTGTTCGCAATCTTCGACCGAAACAGACGAGACGTCAGACACCGTTCAAGTTGACGAAGCGGCGGAGTAGCCTCATAGGGACTGTTACATTATTCATAACTATCGGACTTAAATATTAAGGTGTTATATAGAACAGGTCTGGATCGCTGTAATTTATGTTAGGTAACCATGGTTCGGAGGAGAGTACACCCTTTTCGCTGTTGAAGCACCGTGTGGAAATCACACCTCCTTCTCCCCGACAGGGGTTAAAGGAAATAAAAATAAGGCATTAGCTAAAATTCATTTTCTATGTGTACACAAAGTTTAACATTGTATGTAACATTTGACAACATTAAACAAATACAGAAAAATACATTTGTAGCATAAATTCGATTTTAATCCCGTCTGTGAAGCGATTCCCGCGGAAAATTATATTTTAATGAGCTAGGCGATCACGTGGTATCGTGACGTCACTTATGACACACACTCGCATCAGGCCGATCCTTTCCATGCATTCAGAGCATGTTTACAATGATAGCTATTGGGTCGAAACGAGCGTCAGAACGAGTTATTGTGCAATATTCCGACGTAATACAAACACTAGTTATCATAGAGGAACAAGCAGTTATCTTAAGGTTCCACATGAATCGAATTTTATTCAAAACAACGAATGCGAATGGGCCTACAAGTCGACTAGATTTCGCCGAGCTTGGGCTCGTTTTCAGAATAATTATATCGAATGCAACCAACGGGAGATAATCTACACAAATAAACATACATAGCAAACATATATTGTATTCAGCTACAGAAAGTAATGTGCATAATCTCATAGTATCACTAGAATATCGATATATTAAGCAGAAGTTGTACAATTTATCATAACAACTTAAATCAGTCAATGAATTTTTGTTGCTGCCACTAGCTCAGTTGGTAGACGCGTTGGTTTCTTACCATTTATTTTACAATCGGGCAACGCCGGTTCAATCCTGACAGCATGCAAACTATTGATTTTCTTTACATTTTTTTAATTTATGTTTTCACAAAGTAATATAAACCAAATCATTTAGTATACTATGATGCACTGTTTGTAAATATATATATATTTTTTCTAGTAATTATTTATTCGCCACAAAAATGAAAAAATTGTCATTATATATAACGATGTTTCTAAATTGTATTTATCCAGACAGATCACAATCTGTTTTCACATATATAATTACAATATATTTACAATTAATAAATTATATATCCATTACATTAAATTTGTTTGGATAAATAAAATTTTGAAACATCGTTATATAATCACCATATTTTCATTTTTGTGGCGAATAAATAATTACTACAAAAATAAGAATTATTTACAAACAGTGCATTATAGTATAAAATAATTTTGTTTATATTACTTCGTGAAAACATAAACAAAAAAAGTGTAAAGAAAATTGGTTTGCATGCTGTCAGGATTGAACCGGCGTCGCCCGATTATAAAATAAACGACACGTAACCAACGCGCCTACCCACTGAGCTAGCGGGACCAGATAAACTCTCTGTTTGATTTAAGTTGTTATGATAAATTGTACAACTCCTTCATATATCGATATTCTAGTGATAGTGTGAGATTATACACGTTACTTTATGTAGCTGGATACAATAGATGTTTGCTATATATGTTTGTTGGTGTAGATTATCTCCCGTTGGTTGCATTCGATATAATTATTCTGAAAACGAGCCAAAGCTCAGCGAAACCTAGTCGACTTGTAGGCCCATTCGCATTCGTTGTTTTGAATAAAATTTGATTCATGTGGAACCGTAAGATAACTGCTTGTTCCTCTATGATCACTAGTGTTTGTATTACATCGAAATGTTGCACAATAACTCGTTCTAACGCTCGTTTCGACCCAAAAGCTATACTTGTAAACAAGCTCTGAATGCATGGAAAGGGTCGGCCTGATGCGAGTTGGAGTCATAAGTGACGTCAAATCTCGGCATCCCGAAAAGCGCGCCAAAAATATGCATATTCAAAAATTTCCGGATGCACAGCATAAAATGTGGAATTTCTAATTCATTGATTTTTTTGTGTGTGGCTTGGTGGACGTGGAAATAGATAGCAGGATGTAATTTAACATGAATTCAAGCAATCTATGTTTTTATTCCCTTTAAGTTGGATGACCGGCTTACAGATTCCTTCCATGGCTTACCCACCGTCTTCAATTTGTCAGTTATTTTAACTGGATATTGTTTTTAATCTAATATAAATGACTGGATGATTGCCTACGGTGCCATTTTCGTCATTCTATGTACCATTTTGCAACAAATGAAACTGAAAACCAAAGAAATGTTGCATTGTTTGTTTCACACAGTAATGCGGTGCAGTCAACGGAGGGGTAGATAATAAAAACGACCGAAGCTGGTGACCTCGCTGTGGCAATATCCATACAAAACAGTCTATGCTAGATAACAGACACCCATAGGGGAGAGTGAGGTAAGTTGTGCCAGAAGCTAAGTTGGGTCACCCCATCTACAGAGCAGCACAAGTAACCTAGTCAGTTGGAGTTACCTGTATTCACGTCTCGGAACTGTCCCACATTCTAGCCCAAGCGCCATCCTTCACAGGCGAGTGGTCTTGAAATTATCCGAAAAAAATCTAATTTTGACATTTTCAGTAACTTTCTTCCGAAACGTCATAGATCTTCATTGCGAAGGTATGCTTGGGAAATTATATCTCTTAGTTTGGACGTCGGATCGTCGTCTACCATCCTATAGTTAGCGGCTGTTGACATAGTTTAGTCGGCACTTTCAGGGTCATGACTCTTGTCTTCTTCTGGCTGATTCGCAAATCAACCTATTAAAGCGGGCTGTCTTCTTTGGGTGTGTTTGTGAGTGTGAGACAGAAGAGCAAGGTCATCGGCAAAGTCCAGATCCTCTAGTAGAGAATAAGTCCAATGAAGTCTTCTT
Organism: Escarpia spicata; assembly: GCA_963995525.1. Lineage (NCBI taxonomy): Eukaryota > Metazoa > Annelida > Polychaeta > Sabellida > Siboglinidae > Escarpia > Escarpia spicata. The sequence continues at coordinate 5,977,511 of OZ023216.1, forward strand.
AGTAAGTCTTCTGTCGCTCGTCGCATGACCCAGTCGATTACAACATTGAAAAGGACGGACAGCTGACATAACACAGCCCTGTCTCACACCTGTCTTAACCTCAAAATTATGATCGCTGGTTCCAACATTGCAGGTGAAGTTGGTGTAGAAAGCTTTGATGATGTTGACGATGTGTTGTGGTATTTAGTATGCTCTGAGAATACGCCAGAGGTAGTCTCCGTGGATGCTATCATAGGCTTTCTCAGACACTATAAGGTTTATATACAGCTGTCTGGCCATTCTGAACAATACTCGATGATATTCTTCAGCGTACAAATCTGGTCAGAGCACCCCCTTCCTCTGCGAAACCCAGCCTTTCCTTTCGTGATGTTGCGTCTACAGCCTCTGTGATCGGCAGCTTGATAATCTTGCACAGGACCTTGCTTGGTACTGACAGAAGGGTGATCCCTCGCCAGTTGCCACAGTCGCCAAGGGCACCCTTTTTGGTATCTTGATGATCACTCCCTTGGTACCTTCTCCCGTTCCCAGACGACTGTGTGCATGGGTTCCAGAATGTTAGCTGCAAGCTCGGGGTCTGCTTTGAACAGTTCAGCATTGAGGTTATCATGCCCATGTGCTTTTTCATTGTTTAATGTCCTGATGGCTGCAATGATTTCTGCTATCTTAGGAGCATCTGTGTTTATTTCCAGGTCTGCTTCTGCTTCTTCTATAATAGCTTCCTCTTCTGGTGGTGGCCTATTTAATGCAAGTCACACTTTATATAGATCGTGGCTTGGTAAATCTTGGTTGTGCCCAGTTTTAAATTAACTGCATGCCGGACGTAGGGTTGGTTGAATTTCTAGTGTTCAATATTATGCCAACAATACGTTTGTGTACAAAACGCGTATTAGATTCCAGTGTAAATGATTGGAAGGTGGGTTAAAAATGGGAAAAAATCCATTGGTTAATGCAGTCATCGTAATTATATAATTGCATTGTTCCGACGACTGCGTCAGCAACCCTTGTTAAAATGGCGGAATATGCATGAATGGGATTGGGGCGTACATATGCATTTGTGCATCCGGATACATGGGAGATCGTTGTCAAATGGGTAAGCATGTAATATGTTGTGTCGGTTAAAAAACAACACATTTGCGTTCAAATTTAAAAGCAACCATACGTACTGCAAACAGCAATCTACTATAAACGTTTGCAGTCTGTTATGGCTACTAGCAAAAATGCCCGTCACTTGACGGGATGTCTTGGAAGAGGACAGTACTGATAGCGATATTTATCAAATCTTAGAAAACACACAGCACCATCACATAAACACCATAACGCGCTCGCAGATACTCGTTGTTTGTTCAAAACGACGAAGGTCGGAGATAATGTGAAGTTCACGTCCATCGATAGGCCATAGTCGTGATAATGTAGAATTAAAAATAATATTCGTATTGCTGTGCTATTGGCATGAGGGCATACATATTATTTTGTTAGCTTCTACTCCATGTTGCAGTCTATGACGCAGGGGCCGTTTTCCCGAAGTATTTGCCGCACGCCCGTGGTTCCTGCGATCGTTAGGATACGTTTTATTACGCCCACGTTTCGTTTTACGTTCCGAACAGCAGAAAACATAAAAGATTGTAATCTTGACATATATGATGTATTTTGAAAATATATATAATTCTTAAATCCTATTATATAGGGATCATAGATTACTGGCTGAAATTTTGACTCTCGAGGTTCCAGCCGTCTAAGAGGAAAACGTTAGCCTACCCACATACGCTAGCTCGATCATAAGAAGATATATGACTTCTCAAAATTATAATATACATGTTTAAGGGGTAAAGGGCTTCGGCAATGCCCCGTCGTGTGGAAGATTTAATTCGATGTGCACGCCGACATCCCGGTGTACATAAGCTGTAACGAATCCGGCGGCTGTTTCGTCATCCCGAAAGCTTCCCCCGTCAACGCTCACGTCTCCGTGCAGTCTGTCTGCCCTTGTTTCTGCGACTAAAGGACGAGAAGTGATGACGGGTTGCAATCGTCGAATCTTCCACGTGATTTTTTAAATATAATATTACATTTATCCTGAATAATTCAACCCAACCCTTCTTCGTTTGTCGCTGTGAACTAACTTGTACAGGTCCTTCCAGTAAAATGTGGGTTATTGTTAACAAAACCAGCGTCTGTTCCATGGAATGTACACTTCTCACACGCCAATGACACATGTATATATATAAATATATATATATAATGTGTATATAAATATATATATAAATAAATAATATATATAAATATAATATATATATGTATATACACCTGTATATATATATATATATATCTGTTTACGATTACCACCCGTATTGAGGGGGCAAGAAATGATGAACTTCCTTTCAATGATTTCAATAGAGTGCGATATTCTGGTGAACGTTTATTTTTTATAAATAGTTGATGACTGTTCGCTGAGAAAATTAAGAAAGGTGGTACTTTGATCGTATTATTTGTTGACGAGCTATAGGCATAAGGGTCTGTGTTTGTCATGGAACGTCCGGACATATTACTAAATTGTCCTGTATCAATTTCACTCAATTTGCTGTAGTATTTCCTGTGCAAAATTGTTGGTCACTTGCATGGGGCAACGTTAGCTTGGGGCTCTGGAAATATTTCTTTTTCCCTCGGTACCTTGGAATGATTTTCTGTCTCCCTTGAATGTGGCCCCGGGTTCCGGGGTCCTGGAATTTTATTCTCACCCGAGGGTGGCCCGGAAGCTCTGGACCCTGGAATTTGTTTTTCATTTAAATGGGGCACTGGGAGCTCTCCGGATTTATCTCCGGGGACCCTGGAGCTTGGGTCGTGGATACGTGGCCTAGTTGCCCTTATGGTAATATCGAACTAGAACCTGGAGATGTGGACTACAAGCTCTACAACTCGTGCAACACGGCGACAGGAACTTGTAGAAACATTGACGGGTTATCGCGTGAGATTTGCTTCAAAACGAAGCAATGCGAAGCAAATAGATGGGTTATCGCGTGAGATTTGCTCCAAAAGGGAGCAAATATTTAGTGTCGGTAGTACTCTGAACTTTTTAGTGACGGGTAGTACTCTGAACTTTTTTGTGACGGGTAGTACTCTGAACTTTTTTGTGACGGGTAGTACTCTGAACTTTTTAGTATCGGGTAGTACTCTGAACTTTTTAGTGTCGGGTAGTACTCGGAACTTTTTAGTGTCGGGTAGTACTCGGAACTTTTTAGTGTCGGGTAGTACTCGGAACTTTTTAGTGTCGGGTAGTACTCGGAACTTTTTAGTGTCGGGTAGTACTCGGAACTTTTTAGTGTCGGGTAGTAGTCGGAACTTTTTAGTGTCGGGTAGTAGTCGGAACTTTTTAGTGTCGGGTAGTACTCGGAACTTTTTAGTGTCGGGTAGTACTCGGAACTTGTGTGTTATATCATCAGTACAGACGCGACATACACGAGAGTAGTGTTTAGCTATCTTCGTCGCTCTAGTCACTATCACCGTCTGTCCGGACATCCGAATCTTCACCGTCCATCGCCCCCACGACGTCCTCGGCATTAACGGGAGTTGCTAACAAATATTCCGGCAGTGAACTCCCTTGGAACCACTCCAGCTCCAAACTGCCTGACTTCTCTGTCCATCCACCGTCAGTGGGCCTCACCTCACAAGTCGGGTCAGGCTGGTCGGCCCTTTTCCACATCCGTGCAACAAAGTGTGCTCTCATGATGTGGTTGGTAAGAGTCTTGCAACAAGGGGGAAGAGATGACAGTTGATTTTTCGGATCTTGGCCAGTGGCTGCTTCTCACTCCCACCACTCATTCTGATGAAGGTTCGGTGTCTTGCTTCGTAGACGTCGGTGCACTTAAACCCATACAGGGAGCAAACAAATGACGTGATGGTTGTTACGTTGACTGCTTCTGAGGACAGGGACCGCAGTGCCATCACGTGTTGATGCACTACATCTGTTTCCAGTAGTTGGAAGGGTTTCACTGTGACCTTTCCAAGGAAGCAGGATATGAAGTCACATCCTGTCAAAGCATGCAGACCCACGAGTGCATCCGTGAATACATGGTTTCTTTCGTCAAGAACCACAACGGCAGTTATGCGGAACGCACGGCGTCTGAATTAAAGGCACGAAGATCTACGGAAATTAACATTTGACAACACGAAATGCAGCCCATACCAAAACTGCTAGTCGCCTACAACGAGAAAATAAGATCTCATTCACATGGGTGCGTAACGGCAAGGTAGTTGTGAAATCACTCGGTTCACCCGAAACTGCATCAGTCCGACGAATTTGACTTTGCCACGCAACAGCTGCTTTAAAGTAGTCGCTTGACACAACATTTTTCTGTCAGTGAACTGTGCGGGCTATAGCCGTTATAAACTCTTTAAGCTGGTAAGAAGAATTTGCTTGACACCGTATTACTTTATATGTCCACTTGTATTGCTGATGTTATTACACACCTTCACTCCTGTTGTGACTCAATTCAAGACGTCATTTTTCATTTGTAAACATATTACACCATAAAGGTATTCATGTTGATGTACATATATCATGTTTCAATATATACTTTATGATGTTTATTATTTTGCTATTTGTTCTTGTACGCATTGAACAAAATAAACAGCTATATTTGTCACATCGATGTATCTACGGTTGTCTCTAGATCCAAAATCCAGGACGATGCTCATCCCTTCTGACCTTTCGACAAGCCAGAGAAGAAAGACGAGTACACCTGTGTCAGTTGATCTCACCAGAATATTTCCTGTGGAGACGTTGCTTGTATGAAATGCAATGTGTGTGTCGGACTCCAGGTGCTGACCTTGGAGATGATTCGGTTCCTTTGTTTGTGCAAGTTCCTCTTCGTTGGTCTTTACTGCCATGCATTTACCACCTTGTGATACGAACAGGGTCCTCCTCCCTAGGATTGAACCGTAGTGTGGTTTCTTCCATTCCTTCCATTCCATGTGGGAATTGGCAAACTTTTCCATTCCATTCCATGTGGGAATTGGCAAACTCTTCCTTGAATGCACCGTTCTTGAGGAGCTCCGTCCCACTCTGTCGCTGGGCCTGGTCAGGCCCAGTGATGATGAACGTGTGATGGTTTCCAGAACGAAACAGATTCCGCTCTGGGTCTTTGATCGATGGCGAGTGGTACTTGAATGGTACCAAGTGGATTTGTTCACCGCGATAGGAACACACCTTCACCAAGAGATCACTGGCCATGACCGCATACGTTGATTCCCTGTGCTGAAGCGCGATTTCACGGAGGAGGATGCCCCCATCAATCACAGTGGCCGCATTTGGGGGAAGTGTGGCAATCAATCACAGTGGCCGCATTTGGGGGAAGTGTGGCATCGGTGAGAACGACATCCTGTATTTTCTCAAGAACCTATTTTAAGTGCTGCTTTGTCCGTCTGCAGTGGAGTCCCGTCGTTGTGGGCGAGAGAAAGGGGGAGCTCTGTGATAGGGTAGCTTGGCAGGTGCTGCAGGTTAACGGCATCACTTGCTTTGGCAGCGTCTGCCAAAATTCTCCCAAAGACATCCCTGACTCCCTCTGCTGCATTCAAAGTCCGTACCATAGTCTTTGATTCCTTTGCGTTCTCTGCAGCAAAGTTCAACATCTTCGTCCTTGCCACTGTCTTAAGAAATCGTGACCCATCGGCCATACACTCCCCCAAGAATTTCAGTCGAAGTGTTCTGCCCCGTGCCAGTGTTCCAAGGAGAAATATATTGGCCATCTTTTACAAAAAAGGAAGATATTGTCACTGTCAATTTCCACTGTTACATTTTCTGAGCATAGCTTATCCGGACGTAACGAATGGACACAATGTACTTCGTAGCGGTGCATTTCTCTGGCAGAAATTCCAAGTTGTCGCACTGGTTCATTCAGTGGTTTACGAGGCAACTGTCCTCAAACAACGCCGCTTCCTGGCGGAACATCCACAAATCCGTTCACGTCGTATATCCAGCGCGCGTCCGTTCAGCGGCGTCTAGCAGAGCAGCATTCTGCGCACGCTGTTCCGGAAGCTCCGGTTTAGATAGCAGCAGATGATGGGATTGAGTGCACTGTTGCTGTGGCCAATCAGTATCGTGAACGGCAAGAGTCGCACGTCAACGAGACTCGAGAAGAAGTCGACATTGAGGGAACATACATTGTACGGCAACCAGGTGACAACGAACACGACCGACAACGCGATGAGCATGCGCGCCAGCCGCTTCCGGCTGCGTTTGGAGGACGAGCTGCGTCTGGACGATGTGCGGTGGAGGCGGTCGGCAGTGATGGTTCGGTCGACGAGCGCATATGAGACGACGATGACGATGGTGGGAACGACGTACTTGATAATAAGGACAGCGACGCTGGGGAAGACAAGGGAAGTGTTATTGTTGTACAACGTATCATTCTTGTCAACATGTAATTGTGTTAGCTAACTTTCTGTGTCGCTGTTTGTATCTTAATTTCGTAGTTATTCTCAGTCTATCCCAGTATCCCCCCCTCTCTCTCTCTCACTCTCTCTCTCTCTCTCTCTCTCTCTCTCTCTCTCTCTCTCTCTCTCTCTCTCTCTCTCTCTCTCTCTCTCTCTCTCTCTCTCTCTCTCTCTCTCTCTCTCTCTCTCTCTCTCTCTCTCTCTCTCTCTCTCTCTCTCTCTCTCTCTCTCTCTCTCTCTCTCTCTCTCTCTCTCTCTCTCTCTCTCTCTCTCTCTCTCTCTCTCTCTCTCTCTCTCTCCCATTTCTTTTTGTGTTTGTCTCTATCTCTGCATGTATCTTGACCTGTCCCCCTGCCTCACTTTTCCATGCATGTTCAAATATGACTTTGATAACCATGTTTTATAGCTATTTGGAATGTCAGCTTCATGGTAAGATTCTTCAGACAGAGACGTACATGGCGATATGTAAACGCTCGATCACATGCACACGTACAAACATACGCACATACCAAACACACACTCGCACACACATACACACGCACGCACGCACGCACGCACGCACGCACACACACCTGTATGTCTGCAGGTTAATACTGTGAGGCCAATCTTCTACGCAGTAGGAGATCTCGATGTCGAAGCAGTCGAACTTGACCAACTGTAGAACTCGGATGTAGGGGATGATGCCGTTGAGTGCGCCAGCCAGCAGCCACACCACGCCGCTGACGATCCCCGCGTTGCGCATACTTCCGACGGCTTTGCCTCTCAAAGCCAGGTAACAGTCGAGACTAAGCCCTGTCAGCATGAAACTGCTACAGCACGTGAAGGTGGCTGCAACAACAACAGAAGGCTGGGCCAATATGTAGCTTTTTTTAGCTTACCATTTTGTTTTGCTAGTCTAGATAAAAAGTGTTTATTTTTAATGTGGATAACGTTTTCGTGTAATATAAGTCCATCACGCTACCATTGCAGCCATCTTGAATTTTATAATGGCTGCCAACATCATAATATGCTGGATAAAGTCGTGTAGAAAAGTTTTTGGTGGCATGGTATTTGATCAGTATAAAATTAACGTGCTTACATAGCCGCCATCTTAGGCGCACACGATGCGTCATCGTTGTTGTTGCATCAACATGATGGAATTCTATTAAGTCAACGTTATTGTAACAACGACAGGATACAACTCTATTAAGTCATCGTTGTTGCAACAACAACATAATGCAACTCTATTAAGTCATCGTTGTTGCAGCAACAACAGGGTGCAACTCTATTAAATAGTCGGTGATGACACAAGGGAAAGTTAATAATATTCTGTCATCGTTGTTGTAGGAATATCAGAAGGCACCTCTAGTAGGTCGTCGTAGCTGCAACAACGCCAGGCGGCAACTCTATTAAGTCACCGCAGTTGTAATAACGACAGAACGCAACTCTATGAGGTCAGTGCGGCTATACAACGACGACGAAGACAATGACCACCACAACAACATCATCATTACCACCTTCATCATCAACTACAAGAGAATGCAGCTACGTGACCATCTTGGACGTTCCTGCCATGTCCTTCACGGCGTTGCACCGGCGACCCACGTGTCACTGTTTCGACACTCTGAGCACCATCAGCAAAAGGAAAAGCTGCGAAAGGTGACGATCCACACACCGATCGCTTACCTTGCATGTAGCCGGAGACTTTGCAGAAGAAGATCCCGTAGAGCCACGGCTGGTAGATGATCCTTCCGATGAAGAAAGGGATGCAAAGCATGGACGTGGCAAGGTCGGCTACGGCTAGGTTGACAAGGAGCACGTTCTTCGCCTTGTGCATGTGAGAGTCGCGGAAGACAGCTGCTATGAGGAGCGCATTCCCGGCGATGGAGATGAAGGCGATGGGCACGATGATGATGAGCAGAGCGATGGTCACCTAAGGAAGCAGGCTCGTCGTTAGGGATGGTATCATATGCTCGCAAAGTTTAAAGAAACGTTATGCGTTTAATGCTAACGCATTGAACTGACACCAACAGTTGTTGAACAAAGTGGCATCAGTCACACATTCTCTGTCATCTTGTCCCCGCATAAACGGGTTCTGGCAGTCGAACGAACGGACGGACGAACGAACGAACGAACAAACGAACGAAACGAGACAATAGAGAGGGGAAAAACAAAGAGAGAAATGCAACAAATCAAGAACGAACAAAGGAAGAAACAATTGAACGTTTGAACGAACGAGCGAATTAAAGAAAGAAAGAAAGAAAGAAATAACAGACGAATGAATAAACAAATGACATTACTATCTAAGGCGGGTAGTTTGTTAGGTCGGAACGTTGGATGAACAGAATTATAGAGGAAAGGAAGGAACGAACGAAGACAGAAGGAAATGAACGACCGAGCGAGTGTGTGTCGTTGTTTACACTACTGCATGTAATTAATGATATTCTTGTATTTAAAATTCCCTGTGAACATATGAAGAAGTAATTAGATTGCCACTCATTCTTACCTATGTATGTTGTTCTCAACCAAACCAAACCCTGCGAACGCACGAACAAACAAACGCACGAACGAACGTGAAATGCCCAGTGCCAGCCGGGAGAGTCCGGTACTCACCGTGTCGTGTATCGTGAGCAGGGTAGACAAGTAGTCTCCGACCACGGGGGTTACAACTGAACAGTTCAGTTTCGTGCTGCCGACGAACGATCCGCTGTAGTTATTCGCGTTGGCATTGTGTGTCTGGCATAGCGAGATTCCGTCCATAGTTTGTTCACAACTGCAATGTCAATACATGGACTCACACACACACACGCATGCACGCACGCACGCACGCACACACACACATATATATATATAAATTAATATTACTAAATGCGTAAACAAATACTGTTCTGTGTAAAATATGTCACGACTTTACCCATCGTGCTGATCAACTCAGGATGAATGTATGATTTAGTGTTGGAGGGCGTCGTATTGTGTGAGTGATGTTCTGGGTGATCCTAAACTATCTTTCTTAAATCTAAATACAACAATAACTACTACACATCCAATTATATAGTTTGCACCATCAAATAGTTCATATTTGTTCAATTTTATTTTGTTGTGTTTCTACGGAGAGTAAACTAAATAGGATAAACTAAACTGATGATAGTGCCAGTTGCGGCTCAACTCGTTGTGTAGCGGCAGAGTACAAACTAATGACTCCGGTCCAACAGAATATCAGACGGTGCCAGGGAAGGAATCACCATCGAAACGTATTATCCGGGATTGTTAGGACACGTTCTAAGAAACAGGTAGTGTTCCGCACACCTGTAGAAAACTACGAAGCAGGATAACGGATGTCACGGTCATATGATTAATAAACCAACATAATGGATGTCACGGTCATATGATTATGGACCAACATAACAAATGTCACGGTCATGTCATTACGGACCAACATAACGGATGTCACGGTCATATTATTACGGACCAACATAATGGAAGTCACGGTCATACGATTACGGACCAAAATAACGGATGTCACGGTCATATGATTCCGAACCAACATAACGGATGTCACGGTCATATGATTACGGACCAACATAACGGATGTCACGGTCATAAGATTATGGACCAACATAGCAAATGTCACGGTCATGTCATTACGGACCAACATAACGGATGTCACGGTCATATTATTACGGACCAATATAACGGATGTCACGGATGTCATAGCCAGGGTGACTGTACATTTGACCTTGCGGAGAACTTTGTACAGGCATCCAGTATCGGTTTCTCATCCCGAGAGTCATTAATGTCCAGTATGATACACATGTGCACTGATGGTGATGTGTCAAGAAAACTAAACTCTGAGTATTTCCGTAATTGGTGTAAATTACATGTTTGTATATCCATTAGTTATGTGTTTTTTTACTTTATAATAAAACTAGAACGGTTAATTTAAAGACTCGGTCTCAGCACTAACCAACATAGGGGCGCAGCTCTATTGTTAAGTCACTGGAAAAAATGTAACATTAAGACTAACAATGACGGAATTTGACACGCAATTTGAACCTCGACTACAACAACAATAATGGTTTCAGCATGTAAGTTGCTTCCGGATTCAGTTACGTTCATGATTTGTAAATGTAGTACGTTACCTATATGAATCCTTATTTGCTGAGACTGAGCTTTCGGCATCCTCCCGATGCCTTCGTCAGCGTTATAGTGAATAACTTCCCGGTTGTCATGTGACGTTGTAGGTGTTCATCACATGGAAACACTTCCAAGAAAATCGCGGGAAGATTATATCCGATGTCTCTGTTGAGAGCTTGACGCCTCTCTCGGATTTCAATTGCTTCACCAATCTTTCTTCGCCACAAGTTGTTTTCTCTGACTAGCACTGTGACGTCTTTGGCCGTGATGTTTTGGCCCTCATTTACTCGGTGTGAGGGGGTCCTCGAGTTCTTATGCTATAGAGTCTGGCCTCCTCTTTAAATAGTCTCGACGGTCCAGATATCCAAATCCAAAGTAATCATGGAAACATCGAACTTAATAAGATCAGTAACTGGCTAAAAGCCAACAAACTCTCATTAAATGTCAAAAAAACTAAATTCATGATATTTCGTACATAATAATTATTATGAATAAATATAATGAACATATAGATCCGATTTTTCAAAAACTAAAATCACAAAACTGGGTGATACTTAGAAAATGCAACAACTTAAATTTTACTATAAATTAGTTAATCACGATCTACCTGAATGTTTTAGTTTTATGACATCTATGACCTAGTCAAGCAAATACACATGACACAACTGGAAATGTTGTATACCTTTACTTCTAATCTAGTCTATATCTGATACTAATTTAATATATAAATTTACACTTAAGAATACTCTTATTGCACTAAACTGACAGTAGTATTATATATATATATATATATATATATATTTTGTACAGTGCAATTAATTCACTCTTGTAAACTAGTATATGCATAGTATTAGTACGCTAGTTTTATTGTATTGACACATTGGACACGATCATCATGATGTGTATTGCTGTACCATTTTGTATGAAATAAATTACCAATTGAATTGATAAAAAAATGTCATGCCATTGTAAATAAAGGTACTAGAAGCATGAATTTGCTGGTTCAAAATATTGGAAATAGGTATGTGTACAACTCCTCTGTATTGTGCATGAAATGGGTACTGGCAGTTTACACATACCTGTAAGCTTGTACGTGCATAATATTGTTACGTTAGTTTTATTTTATTGATACTTTATACATGATCATGATGATATATATTGCTGTACTGTTTTGTATTAAATAAATGACCACTTAAATTGATATGTAGCTGCTTGAATTGATTGAAAATTATTTGCTCTTAAATAGTTTACTTAATTAATTCCCTTCCATTGAAAATTGTACTAGAAGCATGAATTAACAGGTGTTCAATTAGTTTTTATGGTGTTTTTTTCGTAAAAAATGGTGAGAGGTTGGCCCAAAGATAGGTGGGAGATGGGATGTTGAGACCCCTGCCACATCCCCTCATAGCCACCTAAAAACAAATGATACACAATGCGGTGCGTTTCCTTCATGATTACGTGCTTAGAATCAAATTGGTTTGTAATGAATGAACAAACAACAGTATTTTTTATATCAGTGATTTATTAAAACAACTGCATAGCATCATTAATATCATCGTGGGTGTTCATCTTATACAATCATCATTAAAATGGCATGCCATTATCGTATGCAAGCTAAGTAATTTGGGCTCCTAGGCTAGGCATATTTGTCTTTTTGTGTTGTTTACACACATAACTGTGTGCATGGTAACTTGCTTTTTAACTATCTGTATTAATATTTATTATGAATAATAAAAAAATTAAACGTAAACGAAATTAAAAAATATATAATCTACCAACTCTCTTGGAATTGTTGTGAAACTCCCAGCATTCCGGAAAAAAGAACACAATCTCTCAGATTATAGGTTTTTATATATGCAGTTTGAAGTTTCTGGTAATGTGTGCAGTTGGTCCCCAGGTGGGTGCAGTTGAAGGTTATTTGTTGGCCTTTAAGGGGTGCAGTTGGAGGTCCCAATGGGGTATGCAATTGGAAGCTTTTGGTGAGCCTAGAATCTCCTGGATTTCGAAACTTAAACGTTAGCAGGTATACTACGGATTATATATGCATGTACGTAGACATCCATATGCAACCATCGCTCACCTGACTTTTAATATAACACCAACCCTTACGAATTATGAAAACTATTCATTAATTCTTTAGGTAAGGAATTATTTCATATACTGTCAGATGTGACTGTAGCCAGCCGAATTAATTCATTTCGAAGAATCAATCAACACACTGACGCAGGCACGGTCAAAGCCAAAGGCAAAGGGCAGAGCAGGCAGCGAAATGTCTGAGCGACCGCCCCGCGTATTCCCGTCAATCACTGCATACTAGTAACATAACGACGTAGTAGGTTTTTCGCTTACTATAATTATGTTCGTATAATGCAGACATACTAAATATTATCAGCAATAATGCCCATAGTATAAACACTATGGGTAATTCCTATCGGCTGGTGTACTGATATATATATATATATATATATATATATATATATATATATATATATATATATATATATATATATATATATATATGTTGTCCGCTTCGAATAAATCGTCCTCGCATAAAATGTACTCTCCCGTCGGCAATACCGTCAGTCTCGTGTTCGATGCTGTCTATTAAATGACGGTCAATGTTGTTATCGTATTGAGACATCCCTTGTTCAACCATAACTTTACTGGTATCGCCCTTCGACTTACGGTAGTTTACATTTCGCAACAGTGTTTTACTGTTTACTTGACTCAAAGCATTTAAATAACCAAGCATAGTCACTCAGCGATACGCCATTTTGAATTTGAACTGGTAGCGTAAACAATAGCATTACATTCGTACCTGAATAACAGAGGGCGTTGCGCGAGTGACTATGCTTGGTAATTTAAATGCTTTGCTTGACTCGACGGTCTACCGCAAAAAAGGCTAACCAAATATATACAACTTCCGGTCTCGCTCCTGTCTGCGTAAGTCGGCGTATAAGCATAAAGATTTTAAGCAGACCGAATTTGTTGTATATATTTTATTCATTGAAATATTTCAATGAACTTTCAGTATGTGTTATAAATTAGTGTTACAAACAATGTTCCACCTTTACATCGTTGGAAAATGTACTAAATAAAAATGTAAGCCTGGTCTGCGTAAAGCGGTCCAGTAGGAACATGGGGCAAGTTAACGAATACGGCAAGTTGACGAATCCCATGTAGTGTTAAAATGGGGAACACACGATAACGCCGTGCAATTTTCCAGTGACGTATACGCACATGCGCAGTGGGTAACACGCAGACATTTGCAATTTCGCAAAAACCTCGAAGCAGCAAAACTGTGGGTTGTTTTTCTTGAAATTGGTATAGTTTTTCATTAAACATATATATATATATATATATATATATATAAAACCTGGTAGTAGCCAAATATCTTCGAAATGTCAGACATATCAACAACTTAAGTGCACACATATCAACTGCAATATTGCATGTTTGTAACACATTCCACTTGCGTATTGCTGAGTTTGATGTATTGCTTTGATAAATGACCTATGGGGGCAAGTTGACTGGGACATGTTAACGAACTCGTCAACTTGCACCAGTTACGTGTACTCGTTGACTGACAGTTATATAGCTTACGTATGATTAATGCGGACGCCTTCATTAATACCGGTGTGCCTTATTTCACAGATTTGCACAGCAATAGAAGTTATGTGGTCATTATAGGCATATCATAATTAGCAATAACTATGCCGATGGATGTTATTAATTTGGTACACATTACATAATGAAATAATTGTTGATACTGGTATGCAATTATACGAAATCTTGTTTTGTTCAGACGGTCAGAAACTATAAACGTAAAACGACGAGGTCATGGAGCGAGGATGAAATGAATGCGGCAATACGTGCTGTGAGAGAAGGCGATATGTCCTGCAACAAAGCAGCAGCAACATTGGAAATACCGGAGGCGACATTACTGCGCAACTTGAAAACAGACGACGAGGTTTGTAAGATAACAGTCAATATGCCTTTGTCCAATCGAACCGTATCATCTCAATGACAATTAATTACCTTTAGGTATGCCTTGTAGCTTCGTGACCTCAAGCGATACATCATAGAAATCGACAACAGATTTTTCGGACTTACAAGCAACAAATGTAGGCGCCTGCCATTTGAGTTTGCGAAACAGAACAACATTCCTCGTCCATTCAACAAGGAAACAAAGATGGCTGGGTACGATTGGTTGCAATCCTTCTTGGGGGAATACAAAGTAAGCTTGAGAACACCGGAAACTACTTTGATAGCAAGAGCAACGGGCTTCAATAAAGTGGAAGTTGGACTTTTCTTTCGGAATCTTAAGCAGGTGCGGATGGAAAACAACTTCACACCACATCGTATCTATAACGTGGACGAATCTGGATTATATCAACTGTCCCTACAAGGTATTGTCACCAACTGGTACTAGACATGTGGAAAAGATTGTGTCAAGCGAGAGAGGGACAAATGTGACTGTGGTTTGTAGCTGCAATGCGGGCGGTGACTACGTGCCACCATTCTTCATCTTTCCCAGACAGAGTATGCTGCCAGAACTGCTCTACGGGTGTCCACCAGGCACAGACGCCGTTGCACGGAAGAGTGGATGGATGACAACGGAAACGTTCATTATTTATTTCGCACATTTCGTTAAATGAATGCGACCAATCCTCAGTCGGTAAACCCGTCACTCCCGTCAGACGCAACGAAGAAATAGCTGCTCCAGTCAGAGGCTTCAAAGATGTCAACGATGAAGGCACTGTTCTTGTCAGAGGCTGCGAAGATGTCGATGACGAAGGCGCTGCTTCTGACAAAGGCAACTCAGACATTGACGATGGAAATGGACATGCTACGGGGATAATCGTCAACGCAGACATCCATTTTCCACCAAGACAAGGGCCGCAGGTGACTGCCGACACTCTACGGATCAACCGAAGATAGTCGGCACTTGACGATGCTGAAGCGATTGTCTTCATCGAAACGTCAACAACTACCGAACCTCTGTCGCCATGGGATATAATGCTGAGAGGCCGTTTTCAAACCGGAAAAAGCGAAGAGGTCATCAGCCATAATAACCGGATCCCAATGAAGAACGCACTGAAGCAAAAGAACTAGAGAAGAAGGAGAAAGAAGACCGCAAGAGACAGAGAATGGATGAGAGGGAAAGACGAAGGAAAGACAAACAGCAACTTAAACTCAAAAAGAAGTATCCACCAATCACCATAACTTCCCCCCAAACGCCGAACATTCCGACAGATGACAACAGAGAAGATGTGGTCTGCCCGGCGTGCAATGCGAATGTTGAAGATCCGCCAAACCAACCGAGGACTGGTTCCAATGCCATCAGTGCAACGAATGGTGACATGAGGGATGTTCCATTTATGAAGGACACGAATAGTTCACATATGATCTGTGCTGAAGCAGGTACTAACGGTCGGCTAACCGATTAAGGGTTGCGATTTTCTGTCGTCAACTTGCCCCACCACGAAAGTCATCTTGCCCCATGCATGGGGTAAGACAGCGAATGTTGGGTAATTAATTGTACAAATAAATTCTCACTCTCCATTTATTTGCATATTAATTTGTATTATCTTGAAAGACGGTACATATATTCCTGTTTGAGTTGTATAGTTTCCAGATTGCTGATGTTAATAAAAACACATAAATCAGTGATTAATGTTTAATGTCGTCAACTTGCCTCATGTTCCCTATATACTGGTCGACGTGTGCTGAATTTAGACTTATATTTATATATATATATATATAATAATTTATATATATATATATATATAAATTATTATTAATAAATGCGTAAACAAATACTGTTCTGTGTAAAATACGTCATTATTTTATCCAACGTGCTGATCTACTCAGGATGAACGTACGATTTAGAGGTGGAGGGCGTCGTATTGTGTGAGTGATGTTCTGGGTGATCCTAAACTATCTTTCTTAAATCTAAATGCAATACAACTACTACACATCAAATAATGTAGCTTGCACCATCAAATAGTTTATATTTGTTTAATTTCATTTTGTTGTGTTTCTACGGTGAGTAAAGTAACCAGAATAAACCAAAGTGGTAGTAGTGCCAGTTGCAGCTCAAGTAAAAATAATGCATATATAGATCCGATTTTTCAAAAATTTTAATCCTAAAACTGGGTGATGTCTGTAAAATGCAACAACTTAAATTTTACTATAAATTAGTCAAAGACGATCTATCTGAATATTTCTGCCAGATCCCTTATTTACGCAACTTTGAAATCCATCAACACTACACACGAGGAATAAATAACCTTTTTATTCCCAGAGTCAATCATGAATATACCAAAAAACATATACGAAGCAATATAAAATAAACAGTTAACAATACGCCAAGGATTATCATTGATAACATTTATACACATAGCCTACATGGTTTCACAACTTACATTAAAAACTACTTAATTTATGAACTATTAATGTCATTGTAATACCCATAATTGCTCTATATGTAATCTATAATAGTAGTATACAATATGCTATATAATTACATGTTTGTATTTATTAACATTGAATTGTGATTATTATTTATATTTACTATT
Organism: Escarpia spicata; assembly: GCA_963995525.1. Taxonomy (NCBI): domain Eukaryota; kingdom Metazoa; phylum Annelida; class Polychaeta; order Sabellida; family Siboglinidae; genus Escarpia; species Escarpia spicata. The sequence goes on from OZ023216.1 coordinate 5,994,631, forward strand.
ACTATTTATTAATTAGATTTGTTATTATTATGAGGGGGTTCCCATGTTAGCGACATGTTGTTTTAATGGGAGTCTCCTTGACCTTACATTTATGTTAATTATTTCTATTTGTTATTACATTGTACATTTATGGTAAAAATAAATATGTCTGTCTGTCTGTCTGTCTGGCCCCAATGTAGTGTCATGTGATGAACACCAACAACGTCACATGACAGCTGGGACGTGAATCACCACAATGCTGACGAAGGCATCGAGAAGATGCCGAAAGCAAAATAAGATTAAGAAAGGGTAAGTGGCTACGTTTCCAAATAACGAGAAATGTTGGTGGAGTAGGGGATACGACGACTGAGCTATGGATCCGTCACTACATACCCTACACGCCATCCTCTCGCTGCGCATTCTTGAGGCTTGGATAATTTCGTTATCTCCACCTTGCACCAATTCACTCAGCTTTATAAATGAGTCCGCAGCTATAGACATTGGTGGATGTATGTGTACGAATAGCCTTCGCGCAGTAATATTCTGTGTGGGGTGAACTGTAAAGCGCTTTGAGCAGTTCCTAGGACCATATGCTTTGATATATAAGAAACGACCTTTAACCTTTAATATTGCTTACAAACGTGTCGTTGATTACTCTGTTGCACGTAATTAAAGACATTCTAGTATTTGTTATTTTCTGTGAACATACGAACAGTTAATTAGATTTCCACCCAACCTTACCTGTGCATGTTGTTCTCAACCGAACCAAACCCTGCGGTCGACATTGGTTGTTGTTGGTCGTAGTTTTGTGTTGCACGCAGTAGCTTTTTCAGCAGCCTTCAGCCCTTTTCCGTGCGATGCTGACGTTCTATGAACAGCAATTTTTTTTTCTCAGAATAATATATACCCATGTAACTGTACGTGGTACTGAGACATATAAAAAGTGCAAAAGTAAATTGTGCTAATTTTAATCGTGTTGATATGTTTAAAACAGAATTGACAGATATCTGATACGGTCGGATTATTTGTAGATGGAAAATTGTTGCAACCTCGATAATCCAAAGGCTTCCCTGCCTACACAAGCCATCCGGAGATTATAGCCTTGGATGAAATATTGTATTATTGTTAGACATTTTGGTGGAACAACTGCGGTTGATCTGTATTATGTGGTTTCCCAAATGGCATCCAGTGACTTGGCAAACATTGATTAATTATTTAAAAAGACGATACAATATTCAGTTTGCTATCGAAATGTCCTTATCTTATCTGTCTTGCAAAATCACAAAACATATCTTGTATTACTGCAACATGAAAAAACTACGAAATAATTTCCTTCAGCTTCCAACGTTATTTTTAGAAAGCATTCATGATATCGTCCGCTACCGTTTTGACGTTTGATATTCGATCGGTAATGATATTCGATATGAAACCCACAGACGACTTATAAATTTAGAATATAGATGGTAATCGAATTGATTGCCTGCCCAATTACACTTTAAACATTAAGGCACTACCACTGATATGGAAATTATCTTCACTATTTTGTTATGTCTGCAAATCGTCAGCGACTTATTTCAGCCATATGTGAAGTGGAAATTTGATATCTGATCGTATATTCAATTTCTAAAACGAACAACCCATAGGCACAGGAGTTCAATAAAAAAGCGACCACCACGTGATCTGACGGAAACTAGAACGGTCCTTACCAGAACTCATGTGCGCTGAGAAGACATGTTTTCTTGAAATAGATGAAACGACATTTAACAAATGTTGGCGGATGTAACGTATATTTCCTACTATACTGGAATATGCCGTTGTTAGGTCCACGTTGCCGTATAATAAAATGCACCAGGTTTCAAGTGGCACAGCAGTGGAACGGAGTGGAACATGCAATTAGGTCAAAGGTCATTTTTTTTAAACAAGTTACCTCACAATTGTTTATGCTTTAATATGCTATTTTATAGTCAGTGTGTACATAAATGTTCCATTCCAACACTTTATAAACATACCAAGCCCACAGAATCATTTAATTAGGTCACTTGTCAACATATATAGGTCAACGGTCATTAAAGGTCAAATAACTAGGTCATGTCAAGGTCACAGTACAAGGTCAACATTTTTGGGTCATAACATTTTACTTTACTTCAATATCTTACAATATACAGATTATGTAATGTTTTGCCTATATTCAGTGCCACATGGTGGCAGCACAGTCTGCACAAGCTCCAGATCACAAGAAATGGACATGAATCCTATAGACACAATGACCCTTTTTTCAGACATTAAAAAGTGGATTTACTTTGTTAATAATAGAGATAATTCAAAATTTCAAAAAGGGTTGTAAACTACATAGCATACACTATCAGATAGAAGTGATTAAATGATTATATATATCAATTGTGAATTTTTTTGTAATGTACCTACCTCAGTGGTTCTTTTACGTCCCAAATTGAGACGGGACCGACATTAACGTGATCTTCGAGTCACGAGGGATACACAGCCCACAATGTTGAGAGCCAGGTTTTACACCAAATATACCATACCTGCCCGGTCCGGGTATTGAACTCGGGGCGCAGTGTGAAAGAATACGCAGTCCCCGGCTTTAGTTCTTTGCGTTTCACTAACGTAACAATCCATCCTGGATACGGTCCATAAAAACTGTCCTAAAAGCTAAAATGCAAATTTCTAAGTCTAAGTCTAAGATGACGTTACACTACTCTTTAACTATTATATTATGCTAGATTTTACTAACACCGTTTTAATTTGGGTCCATTTTCACGCAGAAAATAAGTTGTTCCCAGCCAAATTAGTCTTCCAAATGTTAGCGATTAAAAGTTTGTTACAGCATGATTTGCCTACACGACTTTAGCGTCGCGACCCGTTGCGGCGTTGGCGTTGGCGTTGGCGTGTACGTGCGTAGCGGTTTGCGGCTTCGCGAAGGTCAAGTTTGTTGTGACATTTGTTTTTTTAGCAAAGTATAAGCTGTATCTAACTTAGCCTGCGAACTACTGCCCTTCACATTACTATATTCGAAGGCACAATTTCGGTTTTAAGTTGTTGGCGATCTCTACGCTCTCTTAAACTGAAAATTGTCAACAACGACGCTCCCGTCGAAATATTGCCACTGTGTGTGACGCGGAAATATTGTCCTCTGTGGTATGTCGGCGGCTTCTATAAGATTTCGTTTTAATTCTTCGCACAGTGAACAAAACGACAGACAGAGCTTCCAAGTTGAATAAACCCAAAATAGGGAGATCTCCCTAAATTATCAAAACACAAAAGGAAGATTTTACCGATAATTTTTTTTAAAGGAAACGCTTATCGAAAACCATCTAAACTGAATCACACACATACCAGCAAAACCTATATTAAAAAATGTAGATGTATAGTGCGAAACATGAAAAATTAGACAAAGAAAAGACTGATCGCCATGCAATCGTCAATATGGTGTTGTAAATGTGAGTCGCCTTTCCAACCGACGCCAGCAAACCTGGCGACATCTGCAACTGGTAGCATGCAGAGGAACCACTGATTTTGTACGCCAACAAGACACGCAGGTACTTATACCCTAGCGACGGCCTAAACGTGGTGTCGATCTTCTCCATCATGCTGAACACCTTTTGGACGAAGAGCGCCTGGACGAGGCGATCTACACACTTCTGGACCACCTCTTCCATGAAGTTTGGCATTGATCTTCGTTCGGCGACAACTAAACGTCTTGGTGATTTCGCTGTAGATGAACACCGCCTTCACGAGATCAGTGAAATGGTCACCGGCAGCGAAGGGCAGGTTGTGTTCGGCGACGAACTGGCAAAATAAGGCCTCGGCCTTCGTCACCTTCTCCGCGACCGTACCGGTAGCACCTGACTGAAAGTGCATGCTTGTCAGCTTGGCTTGCTTCTCCACGTCATTTCTGTTCCCATGACTGACGGAGAAGTCGTCCTGACAGATCGTACGTGATGTGTTATGTTGTCTATGTATTCAATAGTACGTTACTTATGTATAGAATCAACATATTGACGTAACGAGCCTTGTGAAATTGAAGACGAGGATTTATTCAAGATGGAGGATTCCTGTGTCGGCGCCACTGCGCATGCACCAAGTATGGGCGTTGTATGGAGAGCCAAAGTGGTATGAATCACAACATCTCCCTTCGTTAAATAATAAACAAAAAGTCTTGTAACAATAACTATTAATTAGGGTTCATTCGATATGCCAGTGTGCGGTAATTATAGGTCCAATCTATTTGGCGGCTTGATCATTCGACTGGATCGCCTTGCCTCAACATGTCGCGTGTGGCTGGCTGTCACTGGCGATTCGGGTTGCAGGATCGCACTGGGATGTACAGCCACTTGATCATCTTCGACGCCGTCATCTTCATCATCGTTCGAGGCTTGTTCTTTCCATGTTTCTTGTGTGTTACGCAAGTGTCGCCGATTGCGTCTGTATGCAGCGCCTTGTTCTGTCAGAATGTTGTACGATCTGGGCGAACTCGGGTTGCTGGTGACCTTGTTCAGGTCCCACGTTTTCCGAGTCGGATTCAGCATTCGCACAGTCTGTTGTGGGGATAGAGGTGCGAGTTCCGTCGCCGTGCGGTCATGGTATGCCTTATATCCATCTTGTCGTTGTTGCAGATATGCATTTACATCTCCATTCGAGCGTGATGAGACTGTAGGTAGATTTGACTTGTATCGTCTACCATTAAGAAGTTCGCATGGGGGTGGCAGGTTGTGGTCGATTGGGGTTGTCCTGAGGCACAACATCGCCAAATGAGGGTCACTGCCGCTTTCCTTCGCCTTTGTGAACAGTTTTTTGACTGTTTGAACTGTCCGTTCTATGAACCCATTCGACTGTGGATACAATGGTGAGCTTGTGACGTGCTCAAACTCGTATCTCGCACTAAAGACCCGCAACTCTTCAGAGCTGTATTGCGTACCGTTGTCAGAAATCAGTCTTTCCGGAATTCCATGCTCGTCGAAGATTCCTTTAAGTTGATTGATGACAGTGTTAGAGCTGATGTTGCTCAGTTTTCGTACGATCGGGAACTTGCTGTAGCAGTCGGCGATTAGCAGATACTCTGTACCGTTCCAATGGAATAGATCGGTAGCCAGAGTGTGCCAGGCGTGTTTTGGCACGTCGTGTGGGATCAGTGTCTCTTTCGTGTTGGCAACTTGATGTTGCTGGCATGGTGCACACGACTGGACCATTTCGTCAATGTCATGATTTATTCCACACCAGAAGACCGCTGTCTTTGCGCGAAGCTTGCATTTTTCGGCACCTTGGTGTGCGTAATGGATCTGTTCTAGTGCGGCGGCGTGTAGAGACCTTGGTAAGACAATGCGTTGGCCTTTCAACACCAGCCCGTCTTCAACACTCAGTTCGTCTCGGAAATTCCAGAAGGGCATCAGGTGCGCCGGGCATTGAGCTCTGTTCTCTGGCCAACCGAGTGATATGGTTTCACGCAGCGCATGTAAGGTGTTGTCTTTCGTTGTTTCCTCGCGAATTTTCACGATTCGAGTTGGGCTCGCTTTCAGATGCATGTGTACTTCGTGCACAGATAGGTCGAGACCTTGGATAGGTCCTGTGTTACATGGGTTTACCCTGGAGAGTGCATCTGCTAGTTTGACATCACTACCAGGAACGTACTTGATGTTCACGTCGTACTGCTGTATGCGGAGTAGCATACGTGCCAACCTGGGCGGGGCAGCAATCAGATGTTTGCTGTAGATAGACTCCAGCGGTTTGTGGTCTGTGTGCACTTGCAAGTGCCGTCCGTAGACGTATTGGTGGAACCGCTCAAGTCCAAACACGATGCCCAGCATTTCGCGCTCAATGTTGGAGTAGCGACTTTCTGTTTCGGTGAGCGACTTGCTGGCGAATGCAATGGGGCCATTGTCTTGCAGCAGTGCAGCACCGAGTCCCCTCTGTGAAGTATCCACTTGAATGATGGGCGGCTTAGTACTGTCATAGTATCGGAGCACCTCACTGGAAGATATAGTCTTCTTCTTGTCAGAAAACGCAGCATCGTGTTCTGGTCCCCAGTCGTAGGGAACGTCCGTCTTGCACAAATCTCCGAGTGGTGCCGACAGTGCAGCTAGATGTGGGGTAAATCTTCCCAGATAGTTCGCCAATCCGAGAAAGGTCTGTAGTTCCTTGACATCTGTCGGTGCTGTCATGTTGCATATCGCGGTCACCTTCTCTGGGTCTGGTTCGATGCCCTCTGCACCAATGATGTTTCCAAAGAACGGAATGCGTTTGCACCGGACGACCATCTTCTTCTCATTGAAACGTAAACCGGTGGCTCTTGCTCGTTCCAGTACTGCTGTCAGATTCGCATCGTGATCGCTGCCATCTGACTTGTAGCCCACAACGACGATGTCATCCGATATGCCGGTAACTCCGGGTATGTCGCTGAACGTTTCGTCAACCTTCTTTTGGAATACATCTTGGGCGCAATTCAGCCCGAATGGCAACCTCATGAATCTGTGTCGCCCGTAAGGTTTGTTGAAGGTTGTGTGGTAGGAGCTTTCTTCGTCCAGCTTGATGTTCCAGTACCCACTCCGGGCGTCGAGGATAGTGAAGAACTGTGCCCCATTGAGCTTCGGGAGCACATCGTCGAGCGTTGGTGTGAAGTGGTGTGGTCTTTTTATTGCCTTGTTCAGGTCCTTTGGGTCCAAGCATAATCGAAGCTTTCCGTTTGGCTTGGTAACACATACACACGAGTTCACCCAGTCTGTTGGGCGATCAACTTAGGCTATGATGCTCAGTTGGATAAGCGTATCAAGTTCCTCTTTCAGGGGTTCGCGTAATGCTACTGGCACACGGCGTGGAGAGTGCACTACTGGCGGCACAGTTGGGTCGAGTGTGACGTGATATTCCCCTTCGAAACACCCAATTCCATCGAACACATCTGCGTAGTCGTTCAGTATTCGTGCTTTTGCCGCTTCATCCCCTTTTGGCCGAGTAGTGCAGGCGGGCACAGGTGCTGTGTTGTCTATGTGTCGTTACGCAGTAGGGCCGATGTTCATGGCGTAGTTTAATGTTACTAGCTTCAGAGCTCTGCATGTCGGAAGACCAATGATAGCAGGTCCACTTGATTTCACAACATGAAACGTGCTTACTACTGATTCGTCTCGATGTGTAACTTGAAGCTTGCATGTGCCATAGTGTGTAACCGTATGTCCTCCGTATGCAGTGATCCGCATGTTAGATGGAAGCAGATTCGTGGGAATGCCATCTTGCGTTACGTTGCAGAGTGGAGACATTGTCTTGTAAGTGGTGAGTGGTATGACGTTTCCTTCGGCACCTGTGTCGAGCTTGCAAGTGAGCTGATTTGTGCACTGCGGAGACTGAACTGTCAATTGCACTGAGCCTGCGTACTTTCAGTGTTCCCAGCTTTCCCCAGTGTGTTTATTTCAAGCTTGTCGAAGTACAGTTCACTCTGGTTGTCACTGCCCTTCGTGTTTTCGAGGGTGTGTATGCCTTGCTTTTTTGCCATTGCCGGACGGGTCGGCCTTCGTGCTCTGGCGTCTTTGGCACTGCCAATGCACATCTTTATCCAATGGTTTGCCTTGCCACAGCCACGGCACGTAGACCCGTATGCGGGACATTCTTCGAGGGCGTTTGTATAAAACCGCCCGCATTGTCTTCAACAAAGACCACAGTGACTACTGTCGTACTGTTGTACTGTGCGCCCTGGGTTTTGCTTAGACCTCCCATCCTGTGTTGTGCTGTAGTTGGCTGCACTCTGCCATGGTTTGCGTTGTGCCTGTGGCCTACGGTTGCTCATTGCATGACTGTTCGATTCGGCTCTAAGGTTTTGTAGTTGCTGTTTTGTAGCTTCTTCCGTTCTGGCTATGTCAATGGCTTCGTCTAATGATAATGTTTCGTCTCGTTGGATGAGTTTTGACTGTACACGCTCCGAGTTAGTGCCAAATATGAGAGTGTCCAGCATGTGTTCATTGGTATCTGCATATTTGCATTCTCGTGCCAAAATGCGTACTGTTTTCATAAATGCATCAACACTTTCCCAATTTTCTTGTTTGATTGATCTCAATTTGAATCTAGCAATTCTGAAGTTGCTTTTTGGGGCCACATATTTTTCGAACCGGTCCCAATACACCGATAGTGTGTTTGATTCGGTGTCAGATAGGTCCCATGTGCTAGCAATTTCAATGCCTTCCTCCCCAGACCATAGAAGTAGGTATTTCACTTTCACAGTTTAAGTTTTTCAACAAGGGGACCTTCAAACATGAGTTGGCACATGGTCTTGAATTTTTTTAATGCCTGTGGTACATCTGTCGACGCCCAGTCCATTGTTGGTGCGGACAATCCAGCCATTTCCGCCATGATGTCGGTACGTTGTATGCTTAGCCGTAGGCTTGAATCGTATCTTTATTTATTTTAATGTTCAATGACAATGACCATATTATGGTCTCATAAAGAATGAAATTCCTCCTACCTTGTCTGTTGGCGTTGGCACATAGGGTTTACGTTACCGCACGACGCTGGTGATTGCATTCGGATTGCAATGACAATGTTTATACATTGTCTTCGCTTCTGTCAGTTTGGCGTTCGGTCTTGACTCTTGTCGACTTGAGTTGAGTCGCTGCGCTACCATTGCGACGTCAATCTAAATTATGTAGGCCTTGTGTTTCGTCCGCGCTAACACCATGATGTGTTATGTTGTCTATGTATTCAATAGTACGTTACTTATGTATAGAATCAACATATTGACGTAACGAGCCTTGTGAAATTGAAGACGAGGATTTATTCAAGATGGAGGATCCCTGTGTCGGCGCCACTGCGCATGCACCAAGTATGGGCGTTGTATGGAGAGCCAAAGTGGTATGAATCACAACAGTACGTAAAGCAAACGTGTCGCCTTTACAGCTTTTTTGAATTCCTGCAAACTTGTCCGCCCATGCTTGCTGCCACTTGGAAGCATACTTACTCGCCTTTCTCTTTGCATTGTTGCTATGGTCGTCTGGCTGACGCTTCTCGTTCTGCATTTTCAATTTTCAGTGAAGAGTAAAAGTCGCGATCGCGGCAAAGTATAGTACAAAATGGCGTCGACCGGAGTTTCGAGCGAACTAAAAATTTATGTTGTGGGGTCAATTTGAGCATTGCCAAAAGAGGGCGCTGCACTGCATTTTTTAAAGTTTTCGAGTAAAATCGGGAGATTTATATTCTAATTCGGGAGATCGGGAGATTTTCTAGATTCTGTCAAAATTCGGGAGATCTCCCGCTAAATCGGGACACTTGGAAGCTCTGCCATGATATGTAGTTGATAAGTGGTTGTTGGGCCGTATTTTCAAACACTTTTTGACAACTTTTCAACCTCTTTTGCCAAAATGTGCCAACTGTGTAGATTATCGATTATCATGATGGAAATATCGCTCTTTGCCTTACGAATAATTTAACGATCACGTTAGTGAAACGCATTTTGAAAATACTCTTTGATTTTTCCGTCAGATTCTGTTCTAGGATGGATTTTCCTAAAGAGCTTAATATGTTAGTGAAATGGTCCCCAGCTGGTCCCCAGATATTTTCTCCGGGGACCATGGAGCTCCGGGCTGTGGGTACATGCCTTAGCTGCATGGCCCGATGGTAATACGCTACTGACGCGCTAGGATGGTCGCTTGTCGTGAACTTGCAACATGAAATTGGCGCATGCGTACACTGGCGCGACTCTTACACTAACATGGTTATATGATTAAGCCTACGGCGGTGTATTTAGGATCTCTAGGAAGAAAGCCATACTTGAGCCTCAAGTACATCACCACAGCTATTAACTTCGCCCACCCCACACAACATTTTGAATACGAACATCCCCCGGACGTTTCCCCCAATCGTCCCCCCGCCGACGATAAGCAATTTAAAATAATAAAATGGCGCTACGCCATATTGGATAAGTATCACATTTCCGCTTCCTGTATGATTGCGTCTGTACGTCCTCTTGCCTCGACTTCCGCTTTGAGATAAGTCTGTTCAATAAATGTTCTCGTCGTTATCGAGTCTTTCCCTTCTATATTGGCGTGGTGGCAGCGGTGGGACCCACGCCAATATAGAAGGGAAAGACTCGATAACGACGAGAACATTTATTGAACAGACTTATCTCAAAGCGGAAGTCGAGGCAAGAGGACGTACAGACGCAATTATACAGGAAGCGGAAATGTGATACTTATCCAATATGGCGCTATTCGAATTCGTGCATTCCACGAACTTGTCGCTGACACAACGAAGTTTCTTAATAGGCTTAACATCAGTCTGGTGTCAATAGTTTTGTTCTTAATCTTTACGTAACCCTTATTAAAAAAATATTCTATCCCATGTAAAGCTTCGTATCGCTTGCCAGGAGACCCCCGACCGCCCACCAAGCGAGACGTACTTTATGAATGGCCCCAAACGCAATGAAATAGAAAAATCTTTGATGATCGCCATCGATATCACAACTTGAAAGTAGGACTCGCATCTGCTACGCCTTTGCTTTGTGAGTGTGATCATGTTGCCAGTAGTTGTTTCGTGAAGGATACAGCAGTTTGTGAATTCGAATAATACAGGTACCAGTGACAGTACCCATCATCCTGACTATTGTCAAGAGAACCACAAAAATAGACGAAGTTTGACGTCCCCAAAATAACGAAGCGAGCTGCGAAGGCGAAGCAACTTGGTTTTTAGTCGAGGTAAGCCAAATCCAAGAAGAGTGACAAAACGTAGGCGTATCTGCGATTTATTTGCTACACCTCACTTGTATTTATTAGTTGTACTTCATAGATATGTTATATACGTTGTTAACCGTATACAAAATTACTTAGAATATTTCAATACCAGCAATGAACTCTCAGTTTTTGGAGCGCACATCTGCGAATGGATAGGGACCGTTCGTTAACTGAAGCTGAGCACTTCGCCTTCGCTTCAAAGAATGTCGTTCACCTCCTCGGCTCGACTGTTGTTAATTACTTACAGAAGCCTGTTGGTGCCACCAGAATAAAACTTTCTATCTCGTAATTATGATATATTATCTCGTAATTTCGAGATATTATCTCGTAATTACGAGATACCTACCTCGTAATTACGAGATACTATATCTGTACTTCCACATAGGATTAAGTTACATGGACATTCACGGTGTTCTGGCCATCAACCATCGCATATAGGTGAACGGTAGAGCCACCTAACAGACCGATTTAAATGCCCCTCCCCTTACACACACCCAAATGTTATATCATTGGAAAGCCCTGCGTCTCCCCGTCATAATTAGACCTGTCGTAGAGTTGCCAAGTGGTGCAGTAAGCGTGAATCCAAGGTCACCATCAAACGATCAATTTTAGAAATTAGACGCTTCCGAAAACTTCTTAATATTACAATGGCTATTTAGCTACTTTATTAAACTAGAAAATGGCCATGTCATATATTCTTGGAAAGCGCATTGTCTCACCTTCAAAACAGAGTAGGACATGATGCTGTATCCAGGAATGATAAGAGTGACGACAAGGTCAAACGAGGTTACCCATCAAATGACGAATTCGAAAGTTTACAATGCCGCGAACATCATAAAGTTACATTGACTGCGTTTCTTCTTCACGACTACGGACGAATCATACAATATATAAAAGGACAATTTCTCCCGGTCAAATTGCGGTGTGACATGGCGCTGTGAGGTGATGCAGTTTGTGTGGAGCGGCTTTCAAACGTGGTCACCGTCAATTGATGAATGTTAGCAATTGCGCCATCCCGCAAGCTTGATAAAATCTTAATGGTTGTGGAATTACGTTTCCTACTTACTGATGTCCATTTCATATTCCGTTGGAGAGCTTACTGTCTTCCCGTCACAATGAGGTATAACGTATAACTATTAAATGGAGCATTATGTGTGTAGTGAATGTCAAACAAGGTCACTATCAAATGGTGACTGTTCAAAATTGCACCATTCCACAATCGGTGTAGGCCTAGGTTTACAATGGTTGCGAATCTATTTGCCTAAATGCGCAGTACCTCTTTATATACCATTGTAAACCGTATTGTATCCTCGTCAAAATGAGGTATGACACGGAGCTATCAACTGGTGCTGTATGTGTGGAGCGAAGGTTGAACAAGGTCACTGTCAAATGATCAATTTTCGAAAATGTGCTATTCTGCAAATGTTCAGACAAATTGTTCTAACAATTGTTTTTAAGTCAAACGATGAAAAGAATAATTATGAAAGTTTTAGAATATCAATATATATATATATATATGCTCGCGATTTCTTTTTTAAAATTGCAAATTCTACGAAGCATAATACGAGCTGATCCACGTACATGCTATAACATATCTCGCTATCGGGGGCTAGTTTCCTCCTATTTGTGCTCAAGTTAGTAAGTTTTATTTTGACTAATCTTAATCTTAATTAACAAGTCTTATAAAGAAACGGTTATTTCAACAATAAGTGCCTGCATAAAATAATAGCATGCAACAATGCATGTCATGTAACAACGTAAGTATTGAATAAATCAACCTTTATCGTTAACAGCCGTGAGCGATAATAGCAATGTCGCTAAGTGTGAAGAATTGGAACAAACGCATCTTTGTTGAATACGTGACATCCTGGCCATAAATCTATCGTAAATGTACAGACACATTTAATAATGGTAAATATCATATCATTTAAGTTTATTGTAGTGCTAATTCCCTTTCAACCCATTGTACGTGCCTGACATTACCAGTTTTATTTCAACAGGGCTGAATATTTGCAATGGAATCTAGACCCATGAAGCTAACGAGAAAGAGAAGACGTCTCTCAATTAACTTCTCAAAATGCGTCATTTATCAGGAATTTTTGAACAATTTAAAACTGTCAAAAACAACATGTACTGGGCAGAAGTCAGTTTTGAATGCAGCGGAAACAAGGAGAGATGGCCTATATAACCGTCTAATAGATGCATTGCCTAGCCTTGAATATAAGCCACAGACACTATACCACAGGAGTTGTTTGAAAACGTACACAAGCAAGTCAAATTTGGATCACACTAGGCTATTGTCCAAACAAGAAAGAACAAATGAAACTGATTCTCAACAATCAGTATCACGTATACCTAGTATGGCAACGAGAAAGAGCACTGGTTCGACAGATTGGCCTGTCTGTATTGTGTGTTCGAAGAAGTCACACAGGAAAGACAAAAAGTTGCATAAAATTGAAACATCTGAACGGGCAACCAGTCTTAAGAAGATTGCATGTCAAAGAGGAGACGAGAAAATGATACGTGTAGTATCGGAGGAGGACTTCATAACTAAGGATGCCGTGTACCACTCAACATGTCTTTCATCTTACCTGAGTAAAACCAATCTTAAAGCAAAGACACCGTCGTCAACTGTTACAATAAGTGTCCTTATGACACTGCATTATACAGTTTGATTCAAGAGATCGTTTCAATGGGATATGGAGCGACATGGACATAAGGAAAACAGTCATCAAGGATGCAAAGGGAAGCCGTGGCATAGTCGGACTGATTAGAAAGAAGCCAGCACTCATCAGGTGAACATTAACAAGGCACATTATGAGTGAATATGCTAAAGCAATACGAGAAAGGAGTGGTTTGTCCACAAGCTGAAGACAAGGATCACATGGAAGTAATGGCATCCACACTGAAGAGAGATGAAGAGCATGTGAGACATCTGACCAAGCATGCTGTTAACAACATGACCAATCCGTTCGAGCCTGAATCTCACCCAGATGTACACATCAACTTATCTACGGGGCTGCATGCAACACTGGATGTGCAACATTCGCTCCCCAACTTCGTAGGTGCTTGGGAGGAGAAGCTGGAGAGATGTGTGCATGGCGCACTTGAATCAGGTGAAACATGCAGCGTCTACAGCCCCATCAGCAAGTCAGGCCTGAAAACATTTGTTGACATGGCGAAAAAGACCAATTTCAAGTGTGGCAATGGAGGTGTTGTAACAGCAGCTGTTAGTCCCGTGGTTGTGTTACGCAGAACCCTGTCGCGACGATGTGCAGAGATGGTGTTTTATGGCCACAGTTCTCGGCCACCCGATAGGGCCAGTACCGATGGCCATTTTGTATGCTGATTGTACAATGCGGAAAACTAACAAAGCGGAACCGGGCCATCAACTAGAAGATCAAGGCGAGAGAGTATCGGAACTACCACAAAACATCACTGTAACCATAGTGTATATTAGGGATGCCATCGTTGTCATTCAAATGATGGCGGGTGACCAATTCAATTCATTTGATGCAATAGCGGTAGCATACTTCAGGTAACTTCAGACAGGATTTCAGAGAGCTGACACAGTTGTGGAAGTGTTTGATAGATATGATGACGATAACTCTGTGAAAACTGATGAACGGGACCTAAGCGCAGGATCAACATCTGCTTGCAAGAAGTACCAGGTGATTGGTGGGCGTCCAGTACGTCCATAGAAAAGATTCTTCAATGTTCCATAGGTATCTCGTAATTACGAGATAGGTATCTCGTAATTACGGAATAGTATCTCGTAATTACGAGATAATATCTCATAATTACGAGATAGAAAGTTTTATTCTGGTGGCACCAACAGGCTTCCGTAATTACTGGCTTGGCAGTTCGCGAACATGTCTTTCTAGAGTGTATACAATATAACAATTGACCACGTTGTTGGATATTTTCTATAACCTGGACTGTTACTTCTTGTTTTGTTTGATATTTGGAGTGTGGATATATTATAAATATGTGGAACTTTGCGTGTCATAACATCGCGTCCAATGACAATGCTTAATTACGTGGCACATTTGTAATAACTTTAACTCTTACATGTGAACCCTTTCACATTCTCCATTGTGCATAGAACACAATGCATCAGATAGTGATGAATAGGAATTTGGAGACACTTGCTGTGAGAGAGCAGTCAAGCATATATGATTTTGTATCAACAAGAAAATGAAATGGAAAGTGACAACATGCCTAATAATATTGCATGCTTCATTGGACTTGCAAAATACCTTGTATATAATATTGTATAGTAAAAAGGCTGTTGTGTTTACACAATTCTATGAATAATATTGTAGTCAAGTAAGTCAACATTTGAAATCTGGTATACAAAATCGTGGTGTGGGTCTTTTGATAAATGTTCTTGAACAATTGTAATTGCACTGCCATCAGGTATATTTTGGATTTTGTTACGCAAATCATCACATTAAAATGTGACTTGTAAACAACCTAGCACATTTACGAACCTATGTTGATAGATATAGACATTGATGAGCAAACTGGTGTGATTAATTACACAGAGATTGGATATTTTACAAGTGTACTACGGGTTATGAACATAAACAAATAACAGTCGAACAAAAGCAATGCCTGCTCCCGAAGCTGTCGGCGGCGAAATGTCGACTCGAGCATGTCGATCCCGCTTGTCAAAATACACGTTGCACTGCGGCTATTGTGATGAATATAGGTTCCTGCTGCCGAACATGGGGTCGCTTTATCATCTCTGAATGACATCATCGCAGCAGCCCAATCAAATGATTTAGTGTTTAAAAAAAATAGAGCCGCCTTGTCGTCGGAAGTAACTGAAATCTCTGAATCACTCAATGACAATGACAGCGTCAGTGAAATCACTGAAACAGTGAATGGCTGGCTTGCACAATTCTGTCAGTTGCGCGCTTCATATTAATACTATTACAATATTATATAGTTATACATATAAACGTTGTATTTAACATTGAAAATAATCCGTGTGATTCTGTATAATGTCATGAATGTATTGTCCGTTTCCAATAAAACTCGATGTTTGGTCCGTGAATCTGAAATTGTCGTTTGTCGCCGGCGACAACGACAGTCTCAAAATGTTCCTTTTTACATCATCGTCATCACGTACGAACATGTCATAAACTTTCCTGAGTGACGTATATTGCCAATGGTTCATCGCTGTAAGCGGCAACAGTCCTATAAGTCCTCACATTTGCGACACAATTCTCCAAATCGCCGTGTCTTCCACGTTTCCAGTGGTGAGACAGATTTGGGCTGTGGCACATATTGCGTCACGGTACTTTACCATGCGGCAATCAGGCACACTATTTCATTCGGAAATCGGTCAGATAGGCTGATTTTTAGATATTAAACTGGGTGTATATATTAACTAAGGAACATGTCAGGTATTACACCTGTCTAAATAGCATAATGTTAGTATGTTATTTACGTGGTTAAAATAGAACATTTATGTTCATTTAAACATTGATCAGACCCAATACATGATATTTAGAACAGAAAACGTACCAAACCGACAGCACTTAAAATTAATAATAATGCTATTAAACTAGTATCTTCTGCGACATTTCTTGGTGTGACTATTGATAGCAAACTCAACTGGGCTGAACACATTAACAAAGTAAAATGTAAAATTTCTAAAGGTGTTGGCATTCTCAACACTTAATCAAGATGTCCATATTTATAACACAAGACAATCTGCACAAATTCATATACCCAAGGCTACTTTAGAAATAAGACTTCGTGCTATAAGAAATAAGGATGCTATTATTTGGAAACATTTCAGCACAAGACTTGCGTTTACGACTTACTCAATGATTAGTTACAAATGTATACTTAAGCAATTCATTTTACACAATGATGTTAATATATACATAATTTTCAATCACGATTATATAGTCTACAACTGCACGCTGTTTTTGTTTTCAATATAATAATATTTACATTGAAATATACCAAAGGGACTATAACATTATATAATGTTCTTCCCTTGTTGTGCTCATTATGTTATTATATATGAATTGTCTTAATTTGATTTGTATTGGATGTATTGTAATGAGTTACAATAAATTTGATTTGAAATTTGAGGGACATTGAACAATACCCACACCTCAGGGGTTGTTAATCACTAAACAACTTTTAGGATAATCAGGATTTAAATTCATACCTCCAAACGATGGCCCAACACGGTACTTATGGAGACCACGTTACCCTTCAGAGAGGCACTATGATTGTCAATGTACAGTTTATAGTTGTGTCGTCTTTGGGACCTGCCGCTTCTTCTGTTATTTCCACGACTGGGAGATATGACGAGCACATTCCTACACTGTATCTCGCCCACCTTGGAGAAGGACGGGGTGAACATTATCTCAGCGTTGAGGGCTTAGACGAGGGCTCAGACGAGTTAATTCCATATTTGATATTACGGGTAGTGAGGACTGTAACGATGAATAATATAATGAGCATGATGGAAATAGAAGAACATTGATTGACAGTGGGGACAGCCGCGAAGAAGATGCAATAGAGTTAGAGGACGGTGGTTAGCTGACAGTGAAGACGAGGGCAGACGAGGGGGGTTAGCTGACAATGAAGACGAAGGCAGAGGAGGGTGTTTAGTTGACAGAGAAGACGAGAGCATAGGAGGGGGTTAGTTGACAGTGATGACGAGGACATAGGAGGAGGGATAGTAGACAGTGAGGACGAGGGCAGAATAGGGGGGTTAACTGACAGTGATAACGAAGGCAGAGGCGGGGGCACATCTGACACTGATGACGAGGTCAAAGGAGGAGGGATAGTAGACAGTGAGGACGAGGGCAGAGGAGGGGGGTTAACTGACAGTGATGACGAGGGCAGAAGAGGGGGGGTAGCTGACAGTGGTGACGAGGACAGAGGAGGGAGATTAACTGACAGAAATGATGAGGGCAGAAGAAGGGGGTTAGCTGACAGTGGTGACGAGGACAGAGGAGGAGGGACAGTAGACAGTGAGGACGAGGGCAGAGGAGAAGGGTTAGTAGACAGTGGGAAAGAACGTATTGAAGTTTTATCAGTTGACGATAAATCATAGATCGACGATTTATTTATGACGATGACAGGACTAGAACAAGTCACGAAGTTGTTGAAATTACTCGCAGCGAAACAGTACACGCAGATTATGATGATGATGATCTAATGAGCAATCCGCCACTTTTCCCGAACGAAATATTTTCACATATCATATATATGACACTCGTATCCGATTTGACAACGTTAGGCACCATAAATCGCGTGTCTCGTCATCTGACAAACCGGTTTTTCTCGACCACGCGATTACATATTTCGTTTACTTTATCAGAAGCTTTGAACTTTGATTCTGATTGTAACAATACTGTGAGCATCAGAAAGGTGATGCGGGAGGCTTGCCGGGTACGAGAGTTGTTGGAAATGTCCAGTGGTACAACGCCTGGCTCACTCTGGCAGTCGAGTCTTTCGGTTGGTATAGGGCAACTGATATTTTTTGGCGACGCAGGTGATCAAATCAGGCCATGGTGATGATGCGTTTTAGGAACAATCACTTCGTTTTTTTTCACAGAGAGAGCGCGTATATATTGTTTGCTATTATTATAATCATTTCTGATAATGAATATTTCAACTATATATGCCTATCATTTGTAGAACTACACCTTTTTATTATAATGTGTGCTGTCTATCCACGTAGTTTAGTTGCGTTAAGTTCATGATGACGAAGTCGTTTTTTGTTTTTGTTTTGTCTCGTTTGAGGCACGACTAGTGAAATAGTAATCTCGTCACAAACTGGCCTTATTTATGTTCATACATGAATATGCCGATAATAACAACATCATTACTTTGTTTTATACTTAATTTTTTGACGCACATATTGTTAATATATCTGCGAATAATGACGACAATATAATTGTATTCGTTGGTTTAGTGATGTGATCTTCATGTTATCTTTATTTTATCTGCGAGTATGATGGCAATGCCAGTTTAGTCTCTTGACGCAATTATGTGATCTGAATTTGTAATGTCCGTAATTCTAGCAATTATGCTTAAAATTTTGTGATATCAGAACATACCTCAAGGTAGTATAGTTATCAACAGTTTACGTTGACAGAATACTACGAAATAAAATGTGTTAATCTTTAATTTACATAATTACGCTCAAAATCATTATTAAAACATAATAGGCTTACCATTGTAGATATGCAAGGAATCGGAGAGTTGGTGGAGCTGCTAGACAAGTCAGTTTGCAATTGTTGTCACAATGTGTTTATTTCAGATTGTGTGACTATTTTCATGTCAATGAGAAGGGCGGCTGCGAATGTTCTGATTATAAAGTCATCTGAAGAATTGCGAAATACTTGAAATGGACGAAACGGACGAAATGGACTAAGTCCGCGAAATCCACGAAATCCACGAAATCGACTAAGTCCACATGACATTTCTATGTTATTACATTATCGGTCAAAATTATTACATGATCGGGCAGGAGCACCTTATTACATTATCAGTCAAAAATTAGTACAGTATCGGGCAGGATGTTCATTACACCATCGATTGATTTTATTACAGTATCGGGCACTTATTTCATTATCGGTTGATGTTATTACAGTATCGGGCACTTATTACACTATTAGTCGATTTTTATAGTATCGGTTGTAACAGGGCAGTCAGAATGTTATGAAAATGTTTATGTTCTAAAAAAATGATGTTATGAAAATGTTTACTGCGCATACAAATTGTATTCCGTTGCATTGAATTCTAGGAGTATGTTGAATATACGCTACTCGCAATATTCGTAAAGGAACTCCAGAGTCGTCAACCAACGAAGATGCCTATTTCCATCTAACTGTGCTAACAGTATTAAAGATGGAGTGATTCCAGCTACAAGGTTTCATCCAATCTATTAGCACACACTCTGGTTTTAATTAGACAAAGAAGGCTTTTAGTTGAGCTTGATACCGGAATGATCCATTTTAGCGCAATTCTGCTGGTATCAATTTCAGCGTTGTGGGTAATGCTCAATTAATTAAACCTAAAGGGAAACGTATCTGTCGTTACTGTTTACTCACTCAGTGCGATTCCAGTGCTGTTTGCGTGTGTTCGTTTCATATTTAATTGATATATGACCATTCATCACTGAATCAATAATTTGTGTATTCACAATTGCAACGACACTGATTTATAATAACAACATAGGGCCTGTTTGATATACCTTTCCAACAAGGAAACCCCCTTTCTCTATAAAATTGGAAAAACTTTACGTACCAGCAATTGGCAACAGCATCCGGTTTCTCTGCCAGTGGCAACGCGGTACATAACAGTATGCCCTCCAGCAAGACTTGCAATCACGGTTTTGTCGCAATCAACATAAACGAACATCCATTCGGCGTGCAGCGAGCGTAGTAGTGTGGCGTTGGTTAGGCAGCTCGTGCCATGCACGCGCGCACAGCACAACACGTGACCTGCCTGTATTACGCATAGGATAGGTTCGGCCAGAGAAGATAAACACACCCACATTCCATTGTTTCGATGGCAAAACTAATTAACCGTGCGTCATAGCGACGTGAGAGCCGGTCTATATCGGTATATGGTAAACATTAATTCATTAATTAGCACCGCGGTGGTCACCTGTGTATTGTGTGTGCATCGCTTGCTTGAAGAGCTCCACTCCGGATTGGCATTGTCTGTCGCCAATCTAGCAGATGAAGAATATGGAAATGATGCAGTATTTTGAGAATTATAATTTCCACGGTTCATCTCAACCAGTTAGTTGTGTGTTTCGATCCTCTGCTCATGTTTCTCTCTAGTGGTATTTCTATTTGTTTTGTAGTTGTTTCCAGCGCTCGACAACGTTCTATTAGTTGACTAGCCTGTATTATATTGTAGCTAGAATGGTATGACCTTAGGAGGCCTTGTTCAACTAGACAGCCTTTTTTCAGAACATTATTGCCAAACCGAGTATTTGTGTCGATATTAACCATTATCTTATCGCGTTTGTAGATTTGCCTGGAGACATAGATGAAGAGTAGGCCGCGACACTAGGACAAGTTCACCATGCAGAAGAGTTTTCGGTATAATAAAATGGTACCCACAAGTTGATGCTTTATGGCCATTTTGATAATTGGCTGATTTTATTTGCTACTTTGCTATTTGCTATAACTATTTCCTATTTGTTTAAACCAGCGTTCCGCAAACTTTTTGAGCTAGGAGCCATTGTTCTCCAGGTAGGTCTGTGCGGGCCAACGTTTTAAAGGAAGGGACACATACATGCATGTGTGTATGAAATACACCTAGACAAATAACAAATCACACTCTCTAAAACTCACATTCTGAAAGTCCACTGTCAATGACGACTGTCCAGCACACCGACACGAACAAGTTAGTGAGAAGGGTGGTGTTGCATGTTCCTCGATAAACGACTGAATCCTGGAGCTAGAGGGGAGATCGATAGTCGCAGAAGCGCACCCAATCGCTTGTCCGCCAATCGGCCCCGTAGTGAGTTATTGATATGAATCATGGCTGAGAATCCCGACTCACACGACCACGTGCTAACGAAGAGTACTAGGAAACGTTTCGCAGCTTCTCATAACGCTAGAAACTGGACCGGCACTTTCGTAGATCAGAACAGCCTTTGACACTATTGACCATGCAATTCTCATCAGCAAGCTAAAACATTACGGCATAACAAATGTAGAGTTAGGTTACTTCAGAAGTTACTTATACAACAAACAGCAATTTGTTGAAGTTAACAACGTTCAAACATCTGCAGAAACAATAATCGCAGGTGTCCCTCAACTATTCTTAATGTATGTCAATGATTTAGCAATGGCTAGTACGAATTTTACACCCATCATGTATGCTGATGACACCAACCTACTCAGCACGCTGGGCATCTTCACAATTAACCATACAACTAACTCAACATCTAATCAAGTAAATGCTGAATTAACCAAGATAACGGACTGGCTAGCAGTGAACAGGTTCTCACTCAATGCAAGCAAAACGAAGATGATGATTTTTCATAGTAAACAAAGAAAATTAAAACACAGCGACATTCTTAATATTCAGGTAAACAGTATTCCAATTGAACATGTAATACACTTTAAATTTCTTGGTATTCGCATAGAGTCGAATCTAACGTGGTTTTCTCATCTCAATTACATAGCCAACAAATTGTCAAAAATCTATGGAATTATATCTAGATTAAGAAACTATGTTCCAGAGTTCATCTTGAAAATAATCTGCAATTCACTATTTTTATCACACCTAAATTATGGAATAGCAGCATGGGTTCTTAATGTAGGACCACGAATAAGTAAGTTGCAAAAAAGGCAGTCAGAGCATTATCAAACAGTAAATATAATTCCCATACTGCACCTCTGTTTAAGAATATTGAATTACTAAAGGTAGAGAGAGGACATCTATAAACTATCATGTCTCAAACGTTTTTACAAATATGAAAACGGAAACCTCCCAGGATACTTCCAAAACATGTTTGAAACACAGGAAAATACAATAATAAGATTAAGAAGTACCATAGAGGCACCTCAACGTTTTAATAACATGGACAACAACCTTCCAAACAACAATAATTATGATATTCAAGTAAAACATACACATTCAAAGTATTGCCACCTTTACATCACCTGCGCACCATTCGTGCAAATTGAAACAAGGTTGTTCCATGTCAACTCGTTCTCTTCACCCAACTGCAGTAATGTGTTGCAAATGTCCGCATTTGTCGTTGTGCCTTTCAATGGAATAAGGCACAGGAAGTCTTCCGAAACACCATTGTTGAAGTATCGCAGAGATACCAGCAACTGAGCAGTATCATTTCTGTCTGTGCTCTCATCAAGTGCAATCGACCAAGCAGCAGGGCAGGCTCGCAGCTTACTCAATAGTTGCTTGAAGACGTCGTCACTCAGGTCATTACAGGCGACGAGCACACGTGTCGACTGAAAGTGGCAGTTTACTAATCTGTTCGACAATTTTCTCTTTATTTGGAAAACCCGCAAACATAACTTCGGCACCTGCTAGGAAAAACGTCTTGAACAATTCAGCGTGAACAAACGGCACCTGTTGTTGCGCAAGGGAGTGACAAATGCGATAGCTAGCTTCGTTGAGACGACTCGCACCTTGAGCAAAATCCGACACTCTCTTCGCCTCGCCCACATATACAAGTAAGCGTTTCTTGAACTCCTCCAGCCGCTCACCGTTATCCGGGTAAGCGCTGTCCAAATCCATCTGATGTTTCGAGTCGTACTGTCGTTTCACACTGTACCTCTTCGTCTCAGCGACGCTATCGCAGCAAATAAGACACATAGCTTTTGGATCGTATTCGCGGTAACAAAAAAGAACTCATACTCCCAGTTGTCATCGAACAATCATTTGCCAGAAGTATCAGTTCGACGATTCTTTTCTACAGATGCCATAGTTTTCGGGATCGCAGCAATAACAAAACTCACAGAGTAATCATTTTAATACAATAATATAGTCAACGTTGATGCAACAAGGGCTTGAACGGTCTTAGGAGCCGAATAGCGTAGAGACGATCTTAACGCAACATAAATGTGGGGCGCATTGCATTGATCTGCGCAATGGACTGGATACATTTATATGATTATAACTAATGGCATTGCTTGTTTCACTATTTGACAAGTAGTTATTATAATTTCAACAAACTAATGATTAGCGAATCCGTGCATGTTCCTGGATTCTGGAAGAAGGGAATGGTTATATGTATATATATATATATTGTATCAAAGGCATTCGATTGATAAATTACCGATCCCATCGCTATATATATATATGCCGAGCTTTAGGCCTACTGTCGTTGGCTGCTGTTGATCAACATTTATGTTGTGCGCGTTAAATTAATTCTGTGCAATTGCCTGATGGCGCTGCGTAGATAATTGGTCGTTATGTATTTTATATTAGTTAATCTTGATTATTATTTTGTATCAAAGGCATTCGATTGATAAATTAAAAAGATGGGATCGGTAATCGTCCGCCATTTCTCTGGGACAGACCGATGACTTCTACGAAGCTCCTGATTGGCTAAGAGCCTCAAGCACTCTTGGAAAGCCAAAACATGCGCCGCAGACGCGGTTGTACCTGTATACACGCAACGACGCGACTCGCCGACGGCGGTTTGTCTGTGACTACGTGTTTTTAATATCAAACATGTTTGATATTCTACCACGCGTTAAAAACTGGATAAAGACTGCCTTCAAGACAAGCGTCGCGTCGCAAGGGGGCATACACGTAACGACTCAGAGTCGCAGACGCGTCTAACACACTAAAACTCAATCGCGCCGTTACGTGTATGCCGGGCTTAACTGTCCCAGCATAAAAATGGGTTGACGACGCAAATCCAAATTAATCTCATGTTGCCTACATTCAACAACAGAGTCGAAACCAACAAATATATATTCCCAATTTGCTTTTTCTTAATATTTCTACTTTTGGAGAGGTTCTCGCGGGCCAATTGAAAACCGTCCGCGAGCCAAATTTGGCCCGCGGGCCAGGGTTTGCGGAACGTTGATATAAACCATCTATCCTCCCATCTTCAACTAACTTCGTGTTCTGCGCTCGCTGTCAAATTTTTGTCTTTGCCCATCAGACATTGATCATAGGGAAACTGTAGCTCATTCACCTGAATTATAGTTTTTCAACCTGATGATCTTCCCATCGTAAAAGACAACACGGAAGGGTGACAGTAGATGGTCTTGACTCACTCCTGATTCAACCGCCGTTGTTGTTTCTTACTCTCCTAGCTTCTTCTGCGAACCTTCGCCCAGACTGTAAATCCGTATTCTCGTATGTAGGTCGTTGTACGCTGCAGGTCTTCCAGAGGGCCAAAGATGTTGTCTTTCACTGATGTATTTGTGTGCCAGGTTGTCTTTATAGCGTTCTGGTGTATTGGATAATCTTGAAGAAGGTGTTTCACTGTCATTGGAGCCGTGCGACAAGGACATCATGTGTCGGTTTCTGCAATGTGTAATTTAGTGTGCATCTGATGCCTGTTAGTTCTCATCCGTGGCTCGGAAGTCGAAAGTTGTCCGGTAATGTGATCAACAGCGGCGAACTCAACTTGCCTTCCCCAGAGTAAGATTTACCTGAATGACGTGGCATAACAAGACGCCGCGGTCAATTCGACACTTAATTAAGAGACAAAGACCACGAAGGCCCACGGGCAAACAAACTGTGTAATTCGCCATGTCTCCGAGCCATAGAGTAACACTAACTTGACATTTCAGTTGAATATACCCTTAATTTGGTTTAATCTTGGTTTGTTTTGCCTTCCAAATAATTCTCAAAATGAGAAATGCCACTCTTGTTTTTGTATCCTTGCTTTGACGTCTTCTTCTGTGCCTTCATTCTTGTTAATTACGCTGCCCAGGTATGTGAAGGAGTCGGTTTCTTCCAGTGATTCCCCTCCTAATATGACTGGGCTGTTATTCTTCGTGTTGGCTTTCATTGTCTTGCGTCTGTTGATGTTGAGTACTATCTGTGTTGCCACTGTGTTCAGAAGCTCTGTTTTATCCTGTATATATGTTGGTTACTGTAGACTCGCTGGAACCGCAATACGGGTTCCTCTCAACACTAATCCATCTCGTGTTACAGTGAGTTCATTTCCAACTCTGCTGTACGATTGCATCGCTTCAAAGTCCACACCTGGATCTTGTCCATACTTTGTTTCAAGCATGTACCATTTTCCAGTTAACAGAAGATCTTTCACAGCACTGAGAGTTGGGTCTGCCAACGTTGCTTCTAAGACTTCTGTACTACTCATTGCTTTTGGGATACTTTCCTCTGTGACGAAGTCTCAGGGGCAGCTTGGCGCCGGGATTTCCATACGTTACTAACGGCTTGTGGTCAGTTACCACTTTCACTGGCGCCCCGTAGACATACACATGAAAGTATTCGCAGGCCCAGACAACTGCCGGCGCTTCTCTTTCTAGTTGACTCTTGTACCGCTGCCCAACTGGTGTTAGGGCTCTGCTCCCGTATGCAACTACTTGGGGCTTCTTGTCTTGGTATTGTACTAGCATCCCTACAGGGGATGCATCTACAATGATTTCTGTCTCCTTCTTCATGTCGAAGTAGGCAACGATTGGATACGTACCAAGGACACCCTTCAGCATCTCAAACGATGACTGTTGTTCAAGCTCCCACTTGAACTCTTGCTTCTTGCATGCGAGCTTCCACAGTGGTGCTGTTACTGTCGAGTAATTGGGAATAAACCTTGCGAGGTAGTTTGTCATTCCCAACAAACTCTGCACTTCTCCACATCGACAGGCGGCTCCATTTCTAGGAGTGCTTCTACTTTCTTCGGATCTGGTTCGATTCCGTTCTTTGAAAACATGATACCGTAGAATTCCATCTTTGGCTTTCGAAACTCACACTTGGCAAGATTTGCTGTGAGTCCATTCTCATCGAGCCTCTTCAGCACCTGATCCAAACTCTTGTCATGTTCGGCATACGCTTCCTCGTCGGTTTTGCCCTTACCGAACACAAATATGTCGTCGGACATATTGAAAGAACCGTCAATTCCTTCAATGACATTTTCAACAACATTCTGAAACACTTCGCTCGCACTCGAAATACCAAAATTAAGGCGTTTGTATCGCCACAAACCATCATGAGTGGTGAATGTGGTGATATAGCGAGACTCCTCTGCAAGCATCAACTGATGATAGCCTGATCTTAGATCAATCTTGCTGAACACACGCGCATTGTTCAGTTTTTGAACAATGTCATCAACTGTAGGCGACGGGTGTCGCTCTCGCATGATTGCTTTGTTCGCCTGTCGCATATCGACACAGATACGAACCTGACCGGGCCTTTTGGGTTTCGGTACCACCACTATTGGGGACACCCAGGGAGTTGGACCCTCTACCCTTTCGATCACGTCAATCCTTTTCAACTCAAGCAGTTCCTTTGTAAACTTTTGACGTTGATGAAAAGAGATTCTTCTGTGGCGCAGAGCAACAGGGGGGATAGCTTTATTGATGTGAAGCTTTACCTCAAAGTTCTTTAACATACCAATACCCTCAAATACCTTCGGGTATTTCTTCACTTCTGGGCAATCAGTATTTCCGACATTATGCACCACATGATCTGCAACCTGAATGAGTCCGAGTTTTTTTTGACTCGCATTTACACTGAGCAAACATCCAGTTTCCTTTCACTACATAGAAAACATCACTAGCAGTTTTCTTACCACACACAATAGTACTATGAAACTTTCCAATGGTTACTATACGTGTACCACCATATGCATTCAGTTTGTCATGACATGTTTCAAGACGAACTCTTGAATTTGTTCTGAAACGTACTCTCATCAATTAGACTACACGATGCACCACTATCAGCTGTCATCATCACTGAACACTTTTCAAAATCGATTTTGAATTTCGGCGGTTTTACTACAAAAGTGCTATTGTAAACACAATGTATACTACTTTCACAAACATCACCATCAGTGTTTGCGGAAACATCATTTATACTATTTTCACAACCATCACTCTCCGTGCTTTCATCAGTTACAGTCCCTACTGTAAATACGTAATCCTCAACATCATCACTAACTGCACGAACTGATTTCCTCACAAACTGTTTGTTTGTGGTATTTTTCTGACCTTTCTTAGGACAAAAATTAGCAAAATGGTTTCGTTCATAACACACAAAACATTGTTTACCAAATGCCGGGCAAGTTTCCTTGCCTCCTACATGCGGAAAACCTTTCCCACAGTATCTACATTTTGTTACACCATGTTGTGGTTTTCTACGTTTCGACTGTCCGAACTTGCGACCGATTGTCTTGGCATCTTGTTGGATGCCTGTCAAGTCTTTTTCAATGTCCAAACTTTGGGCTTGCGCTAGCTCGTTATTTCGACCCGCTTCGATTATGTCGCCTAGCGTCAACGCATCGTTTGTCAGTCCTTGTTTACGCAGTTTTGAGTCTGTGGTTGTCTGTATCACGTGTGATTTAATTTCACCGTTAATGTCGTTGAACTCGCAACTGGCCGCTGCCTGGCGGAGACGGGTATGGTAAGCGTCAATTTTTTCGCCACTATCTTGACGCATGCGTCTAAACACGGCATGTTCATACTCACGATTAACCTTCGGTTTGAAGTATGTTGTTAGCGCTGTTTTGGCCTGTTTATAAGTTGTCCCTCTGTTCGGCAGGTTGACAAAAATATCGAATATTGTACTGCCAACTGCATGCAACAACAGTGCTCTCTTCTGTCCTTCGTCATTTACTGCGATGGCGGACAGATAGTTCTCGAATCTGAGTAGCCACTTATCCCATTTGGGACCTAACTATCGGAAAGTTCGCTTTCAAAAGGCTGTATGCACGGCACATTTAATGACGTTGCCATGACTGCATCCTGCACAAATCTACTCCATGCAGATACAGTCTACTGAATCACGACTGCTGGCTTGTTTACTAGTTTTACACAGTAAACAACCGACTTGCTACGAATGTCACATGTTCGCAGTTTGCGTGGTTCCCGCTCATTTTTTGCACACGGCACTGTCTGTGGTATGGTTCTCGTGGCTGACAACACGGCCAACGGATTAAAATTGAACAACACGGACTTAACACTAACCATTTCTTCATATGCGCATTTTACACACGTCTCTGTGCTCTGTGGTAGACGACACTACTCACACACTTGTCTTTTGGTTCTGTTTTGCGCATCTCTCGTCGCCAAATATAAAATAGTGACACGTACATCGTGGCTTCGGTGACAGAACTAACTTCTTTATTCTCGTAACTACAGGAGAGTTCCATGTTTAAATCACTATAAACTATACGACAGGTGGCAGCATCAGACGGTGTTATGTTCATTACACTACCCACATACGATAGCTCGATCATAAGAAGCTACATGACTTCTCAAAAGTAGAATATACTTGTTTCAGGGGTAAAAGTCTTCGGCAAAGCCCCGTCGTGTGCAGGATTTAATTCGATGTGCACGCCGATATCCCTGTGTACATACCCTCTAACGAATCCGGCGGCCGTTTCGTCATCCTGAAAGCTTCCCCCGGCAACGCTCACGTCTCCGTGCAGTCTGTCTGCCCTTGTTCCTGTGACTAAAGGACGAGAAGTGATGACTGGTCGCAATTGTCGAATCTTCCATTCACGCAGTTTCTTTTAATATAAAATTAAATCTAGCCTGAATAATTTCACCCAATCTTTCTTCGTTTGTCGCTGTGAACTAACTTGTACAGGTGCTTCCAGTAAAATGTGAGATATTGTCAACAAAGCCAGCGTATCGAATGTACACCTCTCACACGCCAATAACAGAACGTACGTTGTTAGAATATATACAAACAAACATATATAAATGTATACACATATACATACACACACACAATATATATATATATATATATATATTGTGTGTGTGTATATATATGTGTATACATTTATATATGTTTGTTTGTATATATTCTAACAACGTACGTTCTGTTATTGGCGTGTGAGAGGTGTACATTCGATACGCTGGCTTTGTTGACAATATATATATATATATACAGGTGGTAGACGGCTACCACCCGCATTGAGGGTATAGTATAGATATATATATATACGTACATATATATATGTATATATATAAATATATATACATTGTGTGCGTGTGTAAGTATATACGTATACATTTATATACCACCAGTAATGAGGTAGCATCGGGTGGTATATTGAGATGGGTGGTATATTAAGGCGGGTGATATATTAAGACGGATGGTATATTAAGATGTGTGGTATTTTACGACGTGTGGCATATTAAGATGGGTGATATATTAAGACGGGTTGTATATTAAGACGGGTGGTCAACAAAAGCGGGTGGTAGCCTAAAATGCGTTGTCGCCCATGAAGGGTGGTCCTTCAATACGGGTAGCCGGAAACATGTATATGTATATATATGTTTCCGGTTATCACCGGCTATATATATATACACATATATATATATATATATATACAAACATATATATAGCCGGAAACAAATATATATATATATATATATCTGTTTCCGGCTATATATATGTTTGTTTCCGGCTACCACCGGCTATATATATATATATATATATATATATATATGTCTGTTTCCGGCTACCACCCGTATTGAGGGGGCAAGAAATTATGAACTTCCTTTCAATGATTTCAATAGAGTGCGATGTTCTGATGAAAGTTTATTTTCATCAATAGTTGATGACTGTTCGCTGAGAAAATTAAGAAAGGTGGTACTTTGATCGTATTATTTGCTGAAGAGCTGTAGGCATAAGGGTCTGTGTTTGTCATGGAAAGTCCGGACATGTTACTAAATTGTCCTGTATAAATTTCACCCAATTTGCCGTAGTATTTCCTGTGCAAGATTGTTAGCTACTTGACTGGGTCAAAGTGAGCTTAGGGCTCTGGAAATATTTCCTTTTCCATCGGTACTTGGAATGATTTTCCATCTCTCTCGAATGGGGCCCCGGGTTCCGGGGTCCTGGAATGTTATTCTCACTCGAGGGGGGCCCGGGCGCTCTGGAACCTGGAATTTGTTTTTTCATTTGAATGGGGCACTGGGAGCTCTCCGAATTTATCTCCGGGGACCCGGGAGCTTGGGTCGTGGGTACGTGGCCTAGTTGCCCTTATGGTAATATGATACTTACATTCCATGGTGCGCCATGATGGTCGCTTGTCGTGAACTTGCAACATGGAATTTGTGTTAATGACCACACCATGCAAGGTAAGTATATATACTACAATTGCCCAAGTTCGTCCATCGCGAAATTCCGTGGCAATCAGGTATTGTTTCGATTTTCTCAAATGTAATACTTTATAAAAACAAATATATCATACCAGCCAGGTTTATTGCCTATTATAGCTGCAAATTCAGCATAAATGTTTACAGGAGCAGTCAAGCAGAAGATAAAACACGAATCAATACTAAGGGGACACTGAATTGGATGATGCACGAACTTAGGACACGCAACGATACTAAACAATGATCACTACAAGACACATATATCGACGTTTGTACCGGGATCCCTTTTAAACCCTATCTTTTGAAGAGATCAATATCCTTTGGGAATCATGAAATTATAGAGTTTTTTACTAGAATCGGAGAAGCAACATGGAAAACAACACTGAACCATGTTGCTCACACACAGTTGCTAGAGACGCGAAAGGAGATGCTAGGTTAGCCTCGTTTTTAGATTAAAGTGATGACGCATGAATACAATTTGAAAAAGGTCTATCATCAGTACAGACACAACATACACGGGACTAGTGTTTAGATATATTCGTTGCTCTCGTCACTGTCATCGTCTGTCCAGACGTCCGAATCTTCACCGTCCATCGCTCCGACGACGTCCTCGGCATCAACGGGAGTTGCTAACAAATATTCCGGCAGTGAACTCCCTTGGAACCACTCTAGCTCCAAACTACCTGACATCTCTGTCCATCAACAGTCAGTAACTGTTAGCACTGTTCGCACGTCGGGTCAGGCTGGTCGGCCCTCTTCCACATCCATGCAACAAAATGTGCTCTCATGTTGTGGTTGGTAAGAGTCTTGCAACAAGGGGGAAGAGATGATAGTTGATTTTCCGGATCTTGGCCATTGGCTCCTTCTGACTCCCACCACTCATCCTGATAAAGGTTCTGTATCCCGCTTCGTTGACTTCGTTGACACAGGGAGCAAGCAAATGACGTGTTGATGCACTACATCCGTTTCCAGTAGTTGGAAGGGTTTCACTTTGACCTTTCCAAACAAGCAGGATGTGAAGTCACATCCTGTCATAGCATGCAGACCCACGAGTGCATCCGTGAATACATGGTTTCTCTCGTCAAGAACCACAACGGCAGTTATGCGGAACGCACGGCGTCTGAAAGGAACGAAGATCTACGTAAAAGAACACTTGACAACACGGAATGCAGCCCTTGCCAAAACTGCTCGTCGCCTACAACGAGAAAATAAGATCTCTTTCATATGGGTGCGTAACGGCAAAGTATTTGTGAAATCATTCGGTTCACCCGAAACTGCATCAGTCCACGCCTTCTCCGACGCCACTTTGCCACGATACGGCTGCTTTAAACTAGTCGCTTTACCAAAAAAATATTTCTGCCAGTGAACAGTGCGAGCTATAGCCGTTATAAACTCTTTAAGCTGATCAGAAAAATCCAATCACTTTACACCGTATTACTTTATATGGCAAATTGTATTGCTGATATTATTACATACTCCTGCTGTGACGATATTCAAGACGACATTATTTTTCATTTGTTAACAAATTACACCATAAACGTATTCATGTTGATGTATACATATCATGTCTCAATATATACTTTACGATGTTTATTATTTTGCTAATTGTTCTTGTACGCATTGACCAAAATAAACTATATTCATTGTCTGGTGGCAGCACTCTTTTTGTCACATCAATATATCGACGGTTGTTTTCAGATCCATAATCCAGGATGATGTTAATTCCTTCTGACCTTCCGACACACCAGAGAAGAATGACGAGTACACCTGTGTCAGTTGACCTCACCAGGATGTTTCAGGCTGAGTCGCTGCTTGCATGAAATGCAATGAGTGTGTCGGCCTTCTTGTGCTGACCTTGGAAATGATTCGGTTCCTCTGTTTAAACAAGTTCTTCCTCGTTGGTCTTCATCGCCATGCATTTACCACCATGTGATACGAACAGGGTCCTCTTCCCTGAGATTGATCCGCAGTGTCGTTTCTTCCATTCCTTCATGTGTGGGAATTGGCAAACTCTTCCTTGAATGCACCGTTCTTGAGGAGCTCCGTCCCACTCTGTCGCTGGGCCTGGTCAGGCCCAGTGATGATGAAATAAAGTACCGGGGTTTTACGATGGATCATCAGACTGCACAGAAACTAAACATCCCAAGGGACACAATATTAGCACGATTCCTTCAGTATTATAGGGAGATATTTCTCTTGTTCGGGGCAGGGCATTTCTGGAAATGTGAACTGTAAACAGTGTATGGGTGTCTACTGTCTAACATACACTGCTTTGTATGGTTGTTGTCACAGCGACGTTACAATGTTTCGGTCGTTTTTATTATCTTCCCCACCACTGATTGTCCTAAGAAAGGTCAGAAAAATACCACAAACAAACAGTTTGTGAGGAAATCAGTTCGTGCAGTTAGTGATGATGTTGAGGATTACGTATTTACAGTAGGGACTGTAACTGATGAAAGCACGGAGAGTGATGGTTGTGAAAATAGTATAAATGATGTTTCCGCAAACACTGAGGGTGACGTTTGTGAAAGTAGTATACATGGTGTTTACAAAAGCACTTTTGTAGCAAAACCGCCGAAGTTCAAAAATCGATTTTGAAAAGTGTTCAGTGATGATGACAGCTGATAGTGGTGCATCGTGTAGTCTAATTGATGAGAGTCCGTTTCAGAACAAATTCAAGAGTGTTCGTCTTGAAACATGTCATGACAAACTGAATGCATATGGTGGTACACGTATAGTAACCATTGGAAAGTTTCATAGTACTATTGTGTGTGGTAAGAAAACTGCTAGTGATGTTTTCTATGTAGTGAAAGGAAACTGTGGATGTTTGCTCAGTGTAAATGTGAGTCAAAAACTCAGACTCATTCAGGTTGCAGATCATGTGGTGCATAATGTCGGAAATACTGAGTGCCCAGAAGTGAAGAAATACCCGAAGGTATTTGAGGGTATTGGTAGGTTAAAGAACTTTGAGGTAAAGCTTCACATCAATGAAGCTATCCCCCCTGTTGCTCAGCGCCACAGAAGAATCCCTTTTCATGAACGTCAAAAGATTACAAAGGAACTGTTTGAGTGGAAAAGGAATGATGTGATCGAAAGGGTAGAGGGTCCAACTCACTGGGTGTCCCCAATAGCGGTGGTACCGAAACCCAAAAGGCCCGGTCAGGTTCGTATCTGTGTCGATATGCGACAGGCGAACAAAGCAATCATGAGAGAGCGACACCCGTCGCCTACAGTTGATGACATTGTTCAAAAACTGAACAATGCACGTGTGTTCAGCAAGATTGATCTAAGATCAGGCTATCATCAGTTGATGCTTGCAGAGGAGTCTCACTATATCACCACATTCTCCACTCATGATGGTTTGTGGCGATACAAACGCCTTAATTTTGGTATTTCGAGTGCGAGCGAAGTGTTTCAGAATGTTGTTGAAAACGTCAATGAAGGAATTGACGGTTCTTTCAATATGTCCGACGACATATTTGTGTTCGGTAAGGGCAAAACCGACGAGGAAGCGTATGCCGAACATGACAAGAGTTTGGATCAGGTGCTGAAGAGGCTCGATGAGAATGGACTCACAGCAAATCTTGCCAAGAGTGAGTTTCGAAAGCCAAAGATGGAATTCTACGGTATCATGTTCTCTAAGAACGGAATCGAACCAGATCCGAAGAAAGTAGAAGCACTACTAGAAATGGAGCCGCCTGTCGATGTGGGAGAAGTGCAGAGTTTGTTGGGAATGACAAACTACCTCGCAATGTTTATTCCCAATTACTCGACAGTAACAGCACCACTGCGGAAGCTCACATGCAAGAAGCAAGAGTTCAAGTGGGAGCTTGAACAACAGTCCTCGTTTGAGATGCTGAAGGGTGTCCTTGGTACGTATCCAATCGTTGCCTACTTCGACATGAAGAAGGAGACAGAAATCATTGTAGATGCATCCCCTATAGGGCTAGGTGCGATGCTAGTACAATACCAAGACAAGAAGCCCCAAGTAGTTGCATACGGGAGCAGAGCCCTAACACCAGTTGAGCAGCGGTACAAGAGTCAACTAGAAAGAGAAGCGCTGGCAGTTGTCTGGGCCTGCGAATACTTTCATGTGTATGTCTACGGGGCGCCAGTGAAAGTGGTAACTGACCACAAGCCGTTAGTAACGTTGTATGGAAATCCCGACGCCAAGCTACCCCTGAGACTAGAAAGATGGGCTATGAGGCTGCTGCCATACCAGCCATTTATCGAGTACCGTCAGGGTAAAGATAATCCGTCGGATTACTTATCTCGCCATCCGCAAGTATCAGACAGAAGTTCTCGAGAAGAACCTGTGGCAGAAGAGTATGTGAACTTCGTCACAGAGGAAAGTATCCCAAAAGCAATGAGTAGTACAGAAGTCTTAGAAGCAACGATGGCAGACCCAACTCTCAGTGCTGTGAAAGATCTTCTGTTAACTGGAAAATGGTACATGCTTGAAACAAAGTATGGAAAAGATCCAGGTGTGGACTTTGAAGCGATGCAATCGTACAGCAGAGTACTCCAGATTCCCTGAAGTCGAAGTGATAAAATCCCTGTCGGCTCAGACAGTTATTCCAGTCTTCGAGAAGATATTCTCGTCAAGAGGTACTCCCGACAACCTGAAAACAGACAATGGAACTCCGTTCCAAAGTGAAGAGTTTAAGAGGTTTGCTGTCAACCTAGGTTTTCTCCACCAAAGAGTAACACCATATTGGCCTGAGGCGAATGGTGTAGCCGAGAGGTTCATGAGAACCATAGGCAAAGTCTGCAAATGTACACAGGTAGAAGGTAAACCCTGGAAACGAGAGTTGTACCGGTTTCTTAGAAACTACAGGGCAACCCCGCATACCTCGACAGGATTACCACCAGCAACGGTTTTGAATGGTGTACCGTTGAAGATGAAGCTACCCCAGGTCCATGCTGAGGAAATGGATGAAACACTCCGTCAAAAGGATTGGGCGGCAAAGAACAAGATGAAGGAATATGCGGAAGCACGACGAAAGATAACCAAGTCTGACATTGGTATCGGAGATAAAGTGTTGTTGAAGAATGTGGCACAACAAGGGAAACTAGATACAAATTCCAACATGAGCCTTTCGAGTTCATAGACAGGAAAGGTACAATGGTAACAGCACAAAGAGGCCAGGAGGTCAAGGCGCGAAACACAAGTCATTTTCGCAGAATCAGCACTGACATTGAGCCGTTGCAACACAGGCCAGTTGAACCTGACCCAGCTCCTACTGTAGTACCCTCAATAGTCTCAGTAAGTCATCCAGTGGGATCTCCGTTCTCAACTGAGGGTAGTACGAGTCTTTCCCCTTCCGTGCATGCTCCACCCAGTCGTCCACCTAGGGTTAAGAGTGTACCCAAACGGTTTGAAGGTTTTCGTGTAAACCTGCCTAGTTTCTCTAAACTGTGATGTAGTTTCAACACTGTACTGAGTATAGTTTCAACATATCAGGCGATATTTGTTTATTTGCAAAACATACTTGTATAAAGTTTGGGGAGATGTAATGAACATAACACCGTCTGATGCTGCCACATGTCGTATAGTTTATAGTGATTTAAACATGTTGGAACTCTCCTGTAGTTACGAGAATAAAGAAGTTAGTTCTGTCACCGAAGCCACGATGTACGTGTCACTATTTTATACTACCAATCAGTGTCATAAATAAGGTGTACTGGCAATGAATATGTAATACAGAAGGGGGGGGGGCAGTAGTGAATATGTAATAAACCAGTGTGTTAGCTGTAATTAAGTGTCTTATGTTTGACCAACCACACGACTAATGTCAGTGGTTTTCTGGTTAATATGAAGGGGATTACATTGTCCCTATCTCGTGGGTGGTCTACAAGTCTGTGGCCACTGCACATGCATTTCTGTGTAATACTCATTTTTGGCTTCAATATTTATACCAATATTCCTTTCTTTGCTGACAGCCATTGATAGGAGAGTTCTCACCCTGTTAGAGGAGATAAAGTGCCAGGGGAGGCAAACCCAGGCAATGCTGAGACAGGTCTTGGCCAACCATGGTTCTGTTGTGGGAGGAAGTACCGTGACAGAACTTCTAGATGGGGTGGTGTTCCCTCTGACATCATTGCATAGTTTGAAGGAGATGGAGGCACTTCTGTCTAGACAGGATATACACAAACGTGTGGTATGTACACTACATCTGCCATAGCTACTATCATACACATTGTGGATATTTAGATGTCTAAGGCTGTGAAGCTATACCTATTGCATTGTACACAAATTTCCTATATACAGTATGAATTTGTTTTGAATTGGGAGGATTATTCTGTATTCTGATTTAATACATATTTGTATGAAATGTAATTTGTTTATAATGTACATATTTTCAAGTGTACATTTGGATAACATACTTGTAGCAGTTGAAGACTTTGAACAAATACTGTTTATAGTAGGTTTATTAATATTTTCAAATAATAAATATAACATTGTATTATGATACCGGGTGTGCCTTCTAAATAGTATGCAAGCAGACTTCAGTGTTTGTGGAATTAAAACCAATACATATTCCTTGTTGCAGTTGGTATTTCTTGACGCAATTGGAGGAGAGACAACCAGCGACACAGTGCGACGAATAATGCGTCATGTTCTGTCTATAAACCTGGCGAAGCAGCTTAACTGGATGGGGAAGGGCAACACCAAAACAGCTTTCTCCAAAACTAACACCCAGCTGCTCATTACAAGTATGAATATTGTTTAATTTTTAGAACATATATGGTATTTTTAATTGGTGGAATGGAATTCCTATTTTATTTTGTCAAAGCAATTTTCTTCAAGTTATCCTATAAATAATATATAAGTACTCTCTGAAAAGTACCATAAAATTGGCAGTAGAATCACTCACAGCCTGGGTGCCAACGAAGTACCTATTAATTTAACAGTATTATCAATAGTTGATGTTTTCTATGGAATTGTATCGAAAATATGTGGAGAATATTTATGGTGTACTGTATTTTGTACTATACCATAAATATACAGGGGAAGATTTTTTGTATTTTGTACAGAATTGTACTGTAAGATACAGGGAAATATTTACGGTATACCACATTTTGTATGGAATGCTACTGTAAGATATATTTTATATAAATAACAATATAAAAATATAGTAGACCTAAAACAACAATTGAATTATTTTGGATAACATTTTAAATTACCGCAGTTGAGTTATTATAGTTATGGAAAACAGATAAACAATGTTGTCTACTCATAGCCACAACTGTTGATACCTCAGCCAAGGACATTGCAGCTGCGCAGAGTTAATATTCTGATGACTATTGGAGCAGATGTATGTCAAAAAAAGTCACACTATACCATGACTGTACGTTATACAAACCTAATCCCACATTATCGTATTAATTGTAGAAGCTGTCCGGTTAACCGCGCCATGTCAAAAGGCGACAGAATCGGACATAGAGGGCGTGATGAATGACCGGCTGAGGTACGCCAATGACCGCGATGGGGGCCGGAAGAGGAGGGCTGCCGCCAAGACGACACCACAAAGAGAAGAAAGTGGCTCTGATGGAGAACTATAAGTGCAGACCAGGCTTTGAGGTGTACATATAGAATATATATTTAATGTTACATGTTGCGACTTCTACTATTATTATTTGCCTACACAATGACTATTTTTTCACTTCCAAATGTTTTTTGTACTGTATTGTTTTCAGACATCCGAGACTTTGTGTACGTCCTAATACATGCAGTCATTACAGTTTTATATATTAGTCATGTCCTTGGAATAATCCACTGAACCTCATTCCTTTTCTGTTGGTACTGTTTGAACTTACATTGATACAGTGTAAGTCCTTCACAGAGATGTGTGTGTCTATATATATATATACGCACGCATGCACGCACGCAC
The DNA here is from genome assembly GCA_963995525.1 of Escarpia spicata. Taxonomy (NCBI): domain Eukaryota; kingdom Metazoa; phylum Annelida; class Polychaeta; order Sabellida; family Siboglinidae; genus Escarpia; species Escarpia spicata. The sequence goes on from OZ023216.1 coordinate 6,033,019, forward strand.
GCACGCACGCACACATAGTCACTAATGGCACCTCCTTACAAAAGTGTCACGTTATATGTTTCCTGCACTAATCGACCATCAATATTAAGATACTATTATGGCCATACGTTGAACAGTCACTTTGCAAAGTTCTGGATCTTAAATGGAGTTTTCATATATTTCGATGTTCTCTTTGAAAGGGGTGGTTTTTGTCAAGTCAGAGGTTGCCAACTAATTAAGTATCTGGTGTGTATGAAAATAGCTTTACTTTTTGTATATTACTGTGTTCTCTCCAGGTATAGTGGTTTTGTTGTGAATTTCTCAGTTATATTTACTTTTGCATAATATTAGGTATATTTGGAAGACCTGGATGAAATGTAATGTCTTTTATAATTATACCATGCTCTCACGGTTTAGGTGTGTGGGGTAAACATGTATTTGATCAATAAATGAGTTGGTTATAATAAACAATCTGGCTAAAACAGTATAATATTGATTTTTTGAAATATCGGGTATGTGCAATGTCATTGAATTTTTTTTCATAATCTGCTTAGGGATTTAGCCATATTTTTAGGAAAAATATTTTTTGTTACACCAATCTCTTGTAATGATATACTTGTGTCATGCCGTGAATAGTTGTATATTAATAAACATTTATTAACAACCAAGACTAGTCTTATTATATGCATGTTGCTAATACACTCTGTGTACTTGTAACGTAGAGTATCTCGATCAACGCTGTACCAGCACAAATACTAGCCGGAATAAACACATGGCCCAACGTTGGGCTATTGCAAATATCACACACGGCGAATAAGCTTGCATTGGTCCAACGTTGGCCCAATGCAAAAACTATGCACGCATTGTAAGCTTACATTGGCCCAACGTTGGGCCAACGATGGATTACAATGGGCCAACGTTGGATTGCAGTGTGCCAACGTTGGGCCAACATGTTGGACCAACGAACAAAATGACGTTGGCCCAACGTAAAATGCCAATGTTGGCCCAACGTGGGTCTGCTATATGGGATGTCAACTATGCGTGTAACGTCAACGGTTGTCGTGTGGTTCACTGCGCGTGCATGAATATTCATTATATGCGGGCTGCAGAATTAATCATCCACATGGCAGCAAGTTCAAAATGATTCGCGTAAACACAACTGTTTTTCGGATTTTGTGCAGATAACACCCAAATTATGTATAAACATGCAAAACATAAGTAGCAGAGAAAGTACTTATGGGAAATTAATACGTTTTGATACGGTACACCTCGAACGCATATTAGCTTACAGCGTACGGCATATCTGGCACAACCCTAGGCTATGGCTATGCTGGTTTTTTCATACCTAACTGATAGATACCAAACCATAAAGTTTGGGAACAGCTGCACTGTCAACTTTATTTGGTGTTCCCCGGGGTTCTGTTCTTGGGCCTTTGCTTGTTACTCTTTGCACCACGCCACTAAGCTCTGTTATACAAAGACGTAACTTGCATCATCATTTTTATGCTGATCATACTCAGATCTACATTTCGTTGGCTACTCCGGATACAAATCGCTCACTTAACAAACTTAGTAATTGCCTCCAAGATATTTTCCACTGGATGATTGACTGCAAATTGAAATTAAATGCAAATAAAACTCAATTTATTATTATTGGTACTCCAATGCATCGTAGTAAACTTGATGGTTTTTACCCTACGCGTATTTTGAATCAGCATATCACGCCAGCAACCTCGGTGCGGAATCTAGAACTAGGAGTAGTCTTTGTCTTGACTTTGATAGTAACCTCAATATCCGACAACACAGCGCTGCTGTTTTTATCATATTCGTGATCTTCGCCGTATTCGCCGGTTTATGTCATTTTCTGTTACTAAAACTATTGCAACAGCACTTGTTAGCAGCAGACTTCAGGCGCAATAGAAGTTATCTTGTTATTATTATATTTGCGTAGCGACTCGATGTACATTTTGCCGCATATCGATTGGCGCCATCTACCGGACTACGAAATCCGCTAGGTGTTTGCGCGAATAAAAACATTTTCGTCAGTCTTTCGGGGTTGCAGTCAGGGGGATTCCACCACTTAAAGCGATTCTCTGTAAGCTAATATACATTCGAGATATACTGTATCAAAACATGATAATTTCCCATAAGTACTTTCTCTGCTATTTATGTTTTGCATGTTTATTTTATAATCTGAGCAAACAACCAATAAACAATTGTGTTTTCGCCAATCATTTTGAACGTACTGCCACGTGGATGATTAATTGTGCAGCCCGAGTATAATGAATAGTCTTGCACGCGCAGTGAACCATGCAAAGACCGCTAACGTCACACACACACACACACACACACACACACACACACACACACACACACACACACACACACACACACACACACACACACACACACACACACACACACACACACACACACACACACACACACACACACACACACACACACACACACACACACACACACACACACACACACACACACACACACACACACACACACACACACGTGAGTGAGTATAGAGTCCCAATTGCGGACTCTAATATTTGTAGTGGTAAGTGGGGACCTATACAATACATGAGTTGGCCAGCTCACTGTTTAAACGTATGGTGGTTTATTTGACAAATAGCGCGTACGGTAAGCACAATTTCTATTTGTGTTCAAATTAAGCCACATAAATGAAGTTAGAAATGTGCCTCTGAAGACCGCAACTGGGGACCTCGATCAAACATCACATCTCTGTTGTATTCGACAACTTTTGTACGCAGCCTTTCTGTGAAAAATTTAGTACATGCAAACTACATGGTTCATTATATTTATTTTATGATACGCTCACTGAAACTCGCGTTGACGTCGGCGTTGATTGCCATGTTTGTTTTGTCGCATCGCGAAGGTCAAGGTTGTTCTGGCATATCCTGTTAATTTTTGAGCAAATTTTAAATTCGTACATCAACAAAGTATAATGGGCAATAAAGAACATTTCCACTTTTAATAACTTGATATTTCAATGGGTTAACCCATATTCAGATGTAAGTTATAAGCAGACACCAATCACTGTTTAACTGCATATATTGATGGAGTTACAAAAACGTCACCCTTAATCAGATGTCCGCATATTGACACAGTTGTTTGATGGTGTCACACCACAAGTAGCGTTAGGAAGAGATAACGTATGCACATCAACATTATTTCCATCTAAAGAGATAGCATCATTCAATTAGTACAAGTACACACACAGAGGTAGAATGTACACACATATGGAAGGATCATAGATTGTCAGCTGTGAAATTCCACACGAAGACTTCAAGGGCGGAATCAATATACATCTAGCTGACAAAAAAGAACAAACTGTCAGATTTAGGTAGAAGACAATATACGTAATAGCCGTGCGCGTTGTTTAATCCGGGAATCAGCTCTATTAAAATGGTCCGAACCTTGTTTTAATATATAAAGTAGTTTTCTTACTGCATTCCAACAGTATTTAACCTGCTGACCCAAAAGCGTGAGCGTCTTGTAAAATAAGTGTTTAAGTGCGCCGCTTTTAGAATATAGCCATTTTTACCGCAAAATAGGCTCAGTCCAAAAAACGAAGTGACAATAGCTTTAATGGCAATACAGTTGCTTTGCAACAGTTGCACATTGCTGCGAATTACAACTTTTATTCAGACACACCTCTGAACGTTACATCCGTGTGGTCGTTGATTAACATTTGAACAATAAACTACTACTGGCGACCTAACAACAAAACAATATTACGACTTCTCAAAGAAGGTTAATATTTTTGCGTTTGCGAATTGCTATTTCCAAAATTACTTATTGTAATATCGAAACTCAATCATATATCACGGCAGTTCTCAAATAAGTTCTTGTTTTATGAGAAACACTGTGGTATTTCCTTTCACTTAATTGTAATATGTGCCGACAAGCTGGACACTGCTAGGATAATGCACCCCACAGTTCCTGGGAACGCCCATGCATTTCGGGTCGCTGGGCGTAAGTTTCTGCAGCCGTCACTAATGCACAAAACCAGTGTTAAATCAATCAACTAATTACCTGAAACAATCACATGCTACGGCAATGAATGGGGACAGTCACACGCTGGATACACCTAGAACCGAAGACGGTTGTAAACGGCACATGTTTGGCTTAGTGCGTTGATTCAAACAGTTGTAAAAGTGTCGGTGCTTTCCACACCTCGAGCGCTGTGAAATGCTTTAGGCGAACACGCAGTGACGACAGCCATTTTATCAGATTGTCGATGATTTTATAATAAAAAGGGTGTTGCGTGCTTTCTTAGCGGGTAAATAAATGCTTGCAAATATAACTACTTAAATAGTCACAGTATTTGGCAATACCCCAGCTAAAAATACAATCTGATCACTTATTAATGTAGTAATAAAACATTTGAAAAGACTTTAATTTCGCTACATACTTATTACGACGTGTATATTAATTCGGGCCCATGCATTATGTCCATGCTGAAGTTATGGTGGGTGCGTGTGTTGTTGAATACAAAGATTCATTGTATCCACGAGAAGTGACCAGCATAAATTGATAACAGATAGACTATCCGGTGTCATTGATGGCCAGCTGGACGTTACTAGAAATCACCAAGCCAGAGGGAGAGCATTTATTACATAGGAAATAACTTGGTTATGGCTCTAGATCAATCGGATCTTGCAAACCTGATATGGACATTTCATTATATCTACTATTTTATAGAATATAATGACTTTGAAGGTAAAGGTTGGTGTTTCACTGATTGAAGGAACTAAAAAATTAAATCACCCTAAGCACCGTTGCATTTACTGAGTCATTACTGTGATAGGATTTTTAGTCTTTTTGGTAATTTCAAGCTATATGGCAGATGGAACACATCTATAAACTCTATAAACTTTGCAAAAATATGAAAGAATATGGTATGTTAATGTGCTAAGTGTGCAACAATTGTGTCTGGAAATAAATCAAATCATTAGTGACATAACAACGTAATACCATCACTGCCTTGTCCCTTCACTCTAACCACCATCACCACCTAATTGTATATGGAAAGAAATCAAAACATTAGTGACATAACAAAGTAACACCACGACCACCTAGTCTCTCCACCCTAACCCCTCAACCATTTACACTCACTAACTATGTGACACCACGACCACCTAGTCTCTCCACCCTAACCCCTCAACCATTTACACTCACTAACTATGTGACACCACGACCACCTAGTCTCTCCACCCTAACCCCTCAACAATTTATACTCACTAACTATGTCTGCTAACTAAAACTGCATCTGGAAAGAAAACCAAACCAACTATATAAGAGTACATTAACTACTTTACATAGAACTACATAGTTTTTTTACTAATACATACACGCGAATGCACAACAACATGGCATTTTCTCTAGTTATCCGTACATGACGACCAGAAACACAGCTAAATTGTATGAATGCAGCAGTAGGACTGGTCATTAATGGTCTCAGTCAAGATGGCCAGATCTGCTTCTGCTCCCCACAACCAGCCCAGTGATAAGAAATAGGCCGTCCGCTCTCCAGTTATAAATAGAGGCCAGTGGGATTGCTAGGTTGCTTAAAAGTTAGACGACGTTACGTATGTGTGTTCCATCTGTCAAATCGTAATTGAGGACCTTCGGCTAAAATGTTTCTTATACTTTGCCAGGGTGATATGAGTGGTTAAAAGTCGAAAAGGAACTGGTCCCCAGTTCATTTGAGGTCCCCACTTACAGGCTTGTGTGTTAGGTGGAAGTCCCCAGTTAGGCCTCCCCCCCCCCCCCACACACAGTCAACATGTCAGATTCCGAGATGAGTTGATTCAAGCAATGGTATTGCAAATAAGCAATTTGTAGACATATGTATATTGACAGCTATTTTATAAGTGTAGGAAGCGTATGCATTGTTTATTTTTTCTTCTTCCCAATGCCGTCAGTCGAGCAGTGTTTCGATTAAGTAGAATTATAACGTCCAGCGACGGTTGCAGTCGGTGTCAGTTGGGATTGGGTCAGTATCGAGCCTCTACTGCTAGTCACGCCTCAAGAGTAACAGGCTCGCTTTTCCAGTTAGTAAAACTGCATTGCCCAGTATTTGACATGCTGTGAACGAAAATGCACACTAAAATATAAGTATATACAACCATAGCAAAAGGATTAAAACTGGTCATGGATGTTATTTTTTGCCTAAATCTGGGACTTGGGGCATATTTCGGATTGGATCTGTGTGTCTGTGGGTCTTGCCATCCCAAATTCCAGCCAGCCGTTTTTGGAAAGTCCCCGTTTCTCCATTTTTAACCGAAACATGAAAATGAGAGATTCGTACGTTCACAGACTGTTTCTAATGTCTTCCTTCAATGTAAATGTTTTACGTTTGTTAACAAGTACACAACACCGTGTTGCCACGGAATTTTGCGATGCACGAATTCTGGACACTAGCAGATCTGCACTCTAGTACACATACGTTTTTATCCACTAATATATTTTTGACAAATCTAATAATAGATCACATCAAGTTGCGCTGCTTCGTGTGAATAACACATTTGATATTAATAGTACTCACTAAAAATATACAAATTAAACATTTATTTTTGGCATGTTTCTTTACCGTTACTGTACACTTTTCGCAAGAATGGCACATTTGTATAATTACATACAACATTAATTATTAGAGCAAGAATAAAGGAAAACATACAGTGCACTCCGGGGACACAATGACAATACAGATAAGTGGAATTTCGTATAACTAGAAAGTAATTAGGGGACCTTCTAATTACTTATTGCCCAGGACTGAGGAAAAGATTGACTTAATTTAGCGAAAATCAACTTATGTGAGTTCCAGTTATCTGGAATGCTCTGTATATGACCAATGCATACAGGTAATTCTGTTGAAGCAAATTAAAAGTTGGCCAAAGTAATGGATTGGGATTTTGGTCTGACTGAATCAGCATAACAAGGTTTTCTTGGATTTCTTTTCCATTTAGCCAGCTGTACACTTGGTGATAAGTCCCATAATCTAATATATAAACTGAACAAATCTGCACAGTGTTGAATTAGTTAGCTCATATTTAGGCTCAATTTCCTAATTGCAACTTTGTTTATTTGCAGGAATATTGGAAATAGCCGAGCTGATGGAACGATGAAATTCAAGAGCTCTATTCAGCAGTGCCATTAATTGGACAATGGGTCACCTGACATAAGATGGTGCCTGACTTTGTTCTGCCCCATTCTGTTCTGTGCGACATATATGGGGAAGTTGTACATCACTTGGTGTTTCAAATCGATGTGTGCATCTGATAGCTTTGTGTATCAAAATGCATAGCAGTGCTATTAGTTGGACAATGTGTTAACAGACACAGTAGTTAAGAAGATGTCTAACTTTGTTCTGCCACATTAGTTCCGGGTGGCTTCTGCTGGGAATATGTACATCACTACATGTTTCAAATGGATTTGTGCAATCGATTGATTCGTGCATCCAACTGCACAACATCCCGTCATTATGTTACAAACTAGGAGTACATAATAAAATGTATGCTTTCTTATGCTCATCATGTTTGGATTGTGTTCTACAGCATATTCTTCACAACATTTTGAAACAAGTTTGTGTTAAGTGAATTATACTGGCAGTAGTGTATAAAAAGGTGTTGACAAAGTTGCTTTTAGAATAATTTAGAAAATTCATAAAATATAAATGTTCCACAACATTCAAAATGTTTTAGGGATCTTCTTGAGTTAAATACACCTATGATGACATAATTTTTTGTGCAAGTGCAGTCGCCGAATGAGGTTTCCCGGAATACAGGCAAATCTCCCGATTTTCTCTGAAAATCTCTAACAGACCCCTCCGTCTTCGAGACAGCGCGACACCACGGGAGACGTGCTGAGACATGCTGAACCGCAGAATTTCCGGCGAAAAATCTCCAATAGTAACCCCCGTCTTCGAGAGAGCGAAACTGTGAAGTTCCGGCGAAAACTCTCCAACAGCACCCCCACATCTTTCGATGTCAAGATCCGAGAGCGCGCGACACGTGCAGCGTGAGGAACCGCGGATGAATCTCCAGGATTTAAAAACGTTGGCTGGTATATATTTAATAATAATAATAATAAGCTTTATTGTTACATAGTGTTCAGTACAGTACAGTACAGTACAGTACAATACAGCACAAATATTATAAATATATATTATGCAACAACTGGAATGAAGCTTATATTCCTTATTCATATGCTCAAGTTATAAATCAATCATAATTCGTGAAAGAGAACAATTACCATCATTATATTCTAACTAATTAATTAACATTACATTATAAGTGTACCAACAAAATGACATGGTCAATGCACATATGCTAGTGATAGATTGTGTTTAACAAATATAACAAGGTGCAACATGCATAACAATAAATTCGAAGTAGAAACAGAAACAATAATTTATATTAGTGATTATGCAGAAGCAGACGTTTGACGCTTTTTTGAAGATATGTAAAGTTGCACAATATTGTAGAAACTTATAACAAAGGTATTCAACATTTTAGGATCAACATAGGCCAAAGATAATTGTCTGCAATTCGTTTTGCAATATGGTATTTCATATGCTATTATCTGCCTTGTAGTATATTTATGTGGGATTATGTGCAGAATAAATATATAACTAAATATATCTCGTAATATACCCTTATTATGCTTGAACAGTAGAATACAGCATAAGTATTTCTTTATCTGTTACATACTCAGTATCTGTAAATATATAAATAAAGGTTCTGTGTGTTCAAAAAATCCTACATGGCTAATTATGCGCAAAACTATTTTTTTGCAATATATATAAGCTAAATATACACTTGGGGCCCTTCCCCAAACAATATTACAATAGGTAATGTATGGGTAGATAAACATATAATATACATTTACCAATAGGCTTTTATCTAATTTGTTCATCACCTTTTTATAACTCCAATATCCTTAGATATTTTATTTTATATGTATTTAATGTGAGCGCGCCAGTTCAATGTGTTATTTATAAATAGACCCAGAAACGTTATCTTGTTTTCAGTGACAATTTGTATACCGTCTATGCAAACGTTGTTATCCCTCCGTCTTATGCTATTCGTATTACTAAAGGTCATTGTATGAGTTTTCCGTATATTTAAAGAAAGTTGATTAATTTTAAGCAACAGAGATATTTGTTTATTTTAGAGTTCATAGTAATTTCCATTTCATGTATATTGCTGCCTTGTATAAAGATACTCGTATCGTCAGCAAACACGATAGAAAGTGTTGTGTCAGATAAAGTAGTCAGGTCATTTATGTAGATTTGTTAAGGGTGGATTTTGTTCCATCAAATATTACTTGTTGTTGCCTGTTGGTTAAATAGCTATGTATCCATTCGAGTATGCTTCCATAATGTGCTAATTTTCCCAATAAGATATTATGATTAATAGTATCAAACGCTTTGGCTAAATCAATTACATGTTCTTTGTTATCAATTGCCTGACTAATGTTATCCATTAGCATTGAAATAGCCTTATCAGTGGAATACCCTCTCCTAAATCCAAATTGAAAATTAGACAAGAATTTTTGTTTCGTTATATAACTTACTATATCTGTTATATATTAATCTTTCAAAATCGTTGAAAATACAGGCAAGATAGGTACCGGCATGTAGTTGTTAATTAATGTTGTATTGCCATTAATTAAAACTGGATACTATATTTCGGCTATTTTTAGTTGATCAGGAACATATCCTTGATCAAACGATAAGTTTACAATGTAACATAACGGTTGAAGTACGTTGGAGAGGGCCTACTTAAGAATGATAGGTTTTATTCCATCCCATCGAGATCTAAATAATTCCGTTTATCTCATCTGGAATGGCTGGCGACAGAAACATTGAATTTCTATAGACTCCTTTGAGATAATTATCAGGACTTCTTGATACAACTGGTATATTATCAGCCAACTATGGGCCTTTATTCGTAAAATATTCATTATATTTATCAGGTATGTGCTTTTTATTTTTTGTTAATTTACCATCAATTAGTAACTGGTCATTGTATATAATTAGTTCTTTCCTTCCTGTAATAGTCTTTATAATCATCCAGGTCTTTTGTAAGTTGCCGTTGTACTTATGAAGCTCATGTCGGTAGTATGGTCTGTCTGCTATATTAATAAGGCAATTACATTTATTTCTATATCTTTTGTAATTAGTTTAATTGTAAACAGTCGGGTTTTTTAAAGTAATACATGTACAATTTGTGTTTGGTTCTAATGGAATGACTAAATCCTATAGTAATCCAGGGTTTATGTTTTCTTGCCCTGTTAATTTTTTAATAAGTGGAAATGATTGATTGTATACAAATAACATTTCATTAAGGAACTTAGAATAGCTTTCTTGAGGATCTCTGGAGGCATAAATTTCATTCCATCTTATTTGATCAATACTTTCTTTAAATGTAGTAGTATTTTGTCCATTATACTCTCCATAAGTGTATCTACCTTTGTGTCATTAGTTTGTTTAGTAAGCAAGAATATTGGTAAGTGGTCAGAAATATATGTATATATTATTCCACGGAACTGATAGGAAAGGCTGTGACGCGTGGACAAAAGTGGTGCACGTGTTTCATTGTTCAATGGATTGGCGTTATATGTCGGCCGGGCAATTGGTTTTCGCAAGCTACCAGATATAACGACCATAATTATTTCTTTAGACGACTAAAACATACGCATGCTTATATTATACAGACTGCACACATTACGTAACCTTTTTACACATCTGGACATAAATGAACCGGATTCGCGTTAAGCATTCGACCAGAGGAAGCAGCTTTAACATGACACCCAAACATATATAGATTATGCAATTTTAGCGTTTTATAAAACAATGCTACGTGTTTACGAATATACCATCACATAATGTTTTATATTATGAGTACATATTTGTTTTACAAAAAGGAAGATATCGTCACTGTCAATTTCCACTGTTACATTTTCCGAGCATTTCTTATCCGGACGTAACGGGTGTACAAAATGTAATTCGTAGCGGTGCATTTCTCTGGCGGAAAGTTGTCGCGCTGGTTCATTCAGTGGTTTACCAAAAAACTGTCCTCAAACAACGTCACTTGCTGGCGGAACATCCACAAATCCACGTCGTATATCCGGTGCGCGTGCGTCCAGCGGCATCTTGCAGAGCAGCATTCTGCGCACGCTCTTCCGGAAACTCCTGTTTAGATAGCAGCAGATGACGGGGTTGAGTGCATTGTTGCTGTAGCCAATCAGTATCGTGAACGGCAACAGTCGCACGTCAACGAGACTCGAGAAGAAATCGACGTTGAGGGAACATACATTGTACGGCATCCAGCTAACAACGAACACGACTGATAGCGCAATGAGCATGCGCGCCAGCCGCTTCCGGCTGAGTCTGGCGGACCAGCTACGTCTGGACGAGGTGCGGTGGAGGCCGTCAGCAGTGATGGTTCGGACGACGAGCGCGTATGAGACGATGATGACGACGGTGGGAACGACGTACGTGATGATAAGGACAGCGACGCTGGGGAAGATAAGGGAAGTGTTACTGTCGTACAACGTATCACTCTTGACAACATTTAACTGTGTTGGCTCACGTTCTCGGTCGCTGTTTGTATTTTGATCTCGTAGTCATTCTCAGTCTACCCCAGTATATATATATATATATATATATATATATATATATATATATATCTGTCTGTCTGTCTGTCTGTCTCTCCCTCCCTCCCTCCCTCCCTCCCTCCCTCCCTCCCTCCCTCCCTCCCTCCCTCCCTCCCTCCCTCCCTCCCTCCCTCCCTCCCTCCCTCCCTCCCTCCCTCCCTCCCTCCCTCCCTCCCTCCCTCCCTCCCTCCCTCCCTCCCTCCCTCCCTCCCTCCCTCCCTCCCTCCCTCCCTCCCTCCCTCCCTCCCTCCCTCCCTCCCTCCCTCCCTCCCTCCCTCCCTCCCTCCCTCCCTCCCTCCCTCCCTCCCTCCCTCCCTCCCTCCCTCCCTCCCTCCCTCTCTCTCTCTCTCTCTCTCTATCTCTCTCTCTCTCTCTCTCTCTCTCCCTCTCTCTCCCTCTCCCCCCCCCTCTCTCTCTATGTATTTTTACCTGTCTCTCTCCGTCTCTCCGTCTCTCCGTCTCTCCGTCTCTCCGTCTCTCCGTCTCTCCGTCTCTCCGTCTCTCCGTCACTCTGTCTATATGTCTCACTGTCTCACTCTTTCATGCATGTTCAAATATGACTTTGATAACCATATTTTATAGCTATTTGGAATATCAGCTTCACGGTAAGATTCCTCAGACAGAGACGTACATGGCAATATGTAAACGCTCGTTCACATGCACACGGGTGCGCTAATACACGCACGCGCGCACACACAGACGCACACGCAGACGCTCACACGCACCCGCACACACACGCGCACACGCGCACACGCGCACACGCACACACACGTACATACGCATACACGCGCGCTCGCACACACGTACACACGCACATGCGCGCGCACTCGGCCACACACGTACGCACGCACGCACTCTCTCTCACACTCACACACACACACCTGTACATCTGCAGGTCAATACTGAGAGGCCATTCTTCTACGCAGTAGAAGATCTCGATGTCGAAGCAGTCGAACTTGACCGAATGTAGAACTCGGATGTAGGGGATGATGCCGTTGAGTGCGCCAGCCAGCAGCCACACCACGCCGCTGACGATCCCAGCGTTGCGCATACTTACGGCGGCGATGTTGCGTGTCAAAGCCAGGTAACAGTCGAGACTAAGCAATGTCAGCATGAAATTGCTACAGCACGTGAAGGTGGCTGCAACAACAACAGAAGGCTGGGCCAATATGTAGCTTTTTGAGCTTACCATTTTGTTTTGGTATACTAGATAAATGTTTTTATTTTCAATGTGGATAACGTTTTCGTGTAATATAAGTCCATCACGCTACCATTGCAGCCATCTTGAATTTTACAATTCTATTAAGTCAACGTTATTGTAGTAACGACAGGATGCAACTCTATTAAGTCATCGTTATTGCAATAACGATAGAATGCAACTATATTAAGTCAATGTTGTTGCAACAACAACAGGATGCAACTATATTAAGTCATCGTTGCTGCAGCAACAACATGGTGCAACTCTATTAAATAGTCGTTGATGACACAAGGCAATATTATTATGTCATCGTTGTTGTAGGAATATTAGAAGGCACCTCTAGTAGATCGTCGTTGCTGCAACAACGCCAGGCGGCAAATCTATTAAGTCACCGCAGTTGTAATAACGACAGAACGCAACTCTATGAGGTCAGTGCGGCTGTACAACGACGGCGACAACGATGACCACGACAACAACATCATCATTACCACCTTCGTCATCAACAACAAGAGAATGCTGCTACGTGATCATCCTTGACGTTCCTGGCATGTCATTCACGGCGTTGCACCGGTGACCCACGTGTCACTGTTTCGACACTCTGAGCATCATCAGCAAAAGGAAAAGCTGCGAAACGTGACGATCCACACACCGATCGCTTACCTTGCATGTAGCCGGAGACTTTGCAGAAGAAGATCCCGTAGAACCACGGCCGGTAGATGATGCTTCCGACGAAGGAAGGAATGCAAAGCACGGACATGGCAAGGTCGGCCACGGCTAGGTTGACAAGGAGCACGTTCTTCGCCTTGCGCATGTGAGGGTCGCGGAAGACAGCTGCTATGAGGAGCGCATTGCCGGCGATGGAGATGAAGGCGATGGGCACGATGAGGATCAGCAGTGCGACGGTCTCCTAAGAAGGCAGGCTCGTCATTAGGGATGGTATCATATGCTCAGTAAGTCCAAAGAAACGTTACGCGTTTATTGCTAACGTTATGTTAACTGACATAAAACGTTGTCGATCAAAGTGGCATCAGTCACACATTCTCTGTCATCTTGTTCCCGCGTAAACGGGGTTTGACAGTCGAACGAACGAACGAACGAACGAACGAACGAACGAACGAACAAACGAATGAACAAACGAAAGGAGACAATAAAGAGCGAAAGACCAAAGAGAGAAATGCACCAAATCAAGAACGAACAAAGGAAGGAACAATTGAAAGATTGAACGAACGAGCGAACAAAAGAAAGAAAGACAGAATGAAGGAAACAACAGAGGAATGAACCAACAAACGAAAGTACTAACGAAGACGCGTTGTTTGTTAAGTCGGAAAGTTGGAAGAACAGAATTATAGAGGAAAGGAAGGAAGGAACGAAGACAGAAGGGAATGAACGACCGAGCGAGCGAGGGAACGCACGAACAAACAACCGTGTCGTTGTTTACTCTGCTGCACGTAATTAACTATATTCTGGTATTTTTAATTTCTATTGAAAATATGAAGAAGTCATTAGATTGCCACTCATCCTGACCTATGCATATTGTTCTCAACCAAACCAAACGCTGCGAACGCACGAACGAACGTGAAATGCCCAGTGCCAGCTGAAAGAGTCCGGTACTCACCGATTCGTGTATAGTGAGCAGGGTAGACAGATAGTCTCCGAGCAGGGGGGTTTTCATTGAACAGTTCAGTTTCGTGCTGCTGACGAACGATCCGCTGTTGTTTTTCGCGCTGACATTGTGTGTTTCGTATAGCGAAATTCCGTCCATTGTTTGTTCACAACTGCAATGTAATTATATGGATATATATATGTATATATATACATTATTTTTAGTAAATGTGTAAACAAATACTGTTCTGTGTAAAATATGTCACGATTTTACCCATCGTGCTGATCAACTCAGGATGAATGCATGATTTAGTGTTGGAGGGCGTCGTATTGTGTGAGTGGTGTTCTGGGTGAACCTAAACTGTCTTTCTTAAATCTAAATACAATAATAACTACTACACATCCAATCATACAGTTTGCACCAACAAATAGTTTATATTTGTTCAATTTTATTTTGTTGTGTTTCTACGAAGAGTAAAGTAAGCAGGATAAACCAAACTGATGATAGTGCCAGTTGCGGCTCAACTCGTTGTGTGGCGGCAGAGTACAAACTAATGACTCCGGTCCAACACAATATCAGGCGGTAATATCAGGCGACATAACGGATGTCACTGGCATGTGATTACGGACCAACATAACGGATGTCGCGGTCATATGATTACGGACAGACATAACGGATGTCATTGTCTGGGTGACTGTGCATTTGACCTTGCGGTGAACTTGTACTGGCATCTAATATCGATTTCTCGTCCCACGAATGTCCATTATGATACACATGTGCACTGACGGTGATATGTCAAGAAAACTAAACTCTGAGTAGTTCCGCAAGATGGGGTAAACTGCAAGCTTGTATATCAACTAGTTATGTTTTGTATTTATAATCAAATAAGAACAGTCAATTGAGAGATTCGGTATCTGCACTCACTGAGGGGCGCAGCTCTGTGAGGAAGTCATTGGAAAAATGTAATATTAAGATTAACAATGACGGAATTTGACACATAGTTATGTGTAATTTTGAATCTCGACTACAACAACGATTTACGTTTCAGCATGTAAGTTGCTTCCGGATTCAGTTACGTTCATGATTTGTAAATGTAATACGTTGCCTATATGAATCCGTATTTGTTCAAACGGAGCTTTCGGCATCCTCTCGATGCCTTCGTTAGCGTTGTAGTGAATCACTTCCCGGTTGTCATGTGACGTTGTAACATGGTAACACTTCCAAGAAAATCGCGGGAAGATTATTTCCGGTGTCTCTGTTGAGAGCTAGACGCCTCTCTCGGATTTCTTCGCCAGTTGTTTTCTCTAGTAGCACTGTGGCGCCTTTGGCCGTGATGTTGTGGCCCTCATTTACGCGGTGTTCCCAGACAGATGTGAGTGGAGCCCTTAGTTATTTTGCTCGATGATCGACCTATCTGTGCAGGGTCACAGGAAGGAAAAAGTCAACGGAACAGAAAGTTCGAGAACATCAGCGAACCCGGTACTTCCTGGAGGGACACCAGTTGTGCCGTGACACGTTCACGTTTATATACGTGTAAGCACTTCTGTAATTAATGGTTGTGTATTACTTTGTAAGCTTATTAATCTATAATATTAAAACAAAATATAGATTGATTACTTTTTAAATATTTAATGTCACAATTATGGTTTAAATTAGATTAATGTGGAATCACTATTGCCTATTGATGATTAGTGGGTGTCATCAGAGTTAGTCTTCAAGCATGATGTTCTAGAACATCAATTGTGAACAAGTTTAACCTGTTACATTTAACTATCATTGTTGAATGTTTTCCATCAATCATGTTACAGCATCAGCCAGTACCGACTGAATGCTCTGTTCAATTGGTATAACGACAACGGCAGCGAAAAGACGGGCGGAAGAGCTACGTGAGGGCGCACACTTTCGAGGACACCAAGCGAGCAGTGTCCTTCATCTGCAGCTATGCGGAGGACAACGCATTGGTGCTTCCCGGGCGGATCCCCGGCTACATGCGCGACGATGTAAAGTTGTTACCGTCGTCAGAGATCAAGACAAAGATTTACGAGTACTAATAGTCTGCCTGCGAACAGAAAGGTACTCAAAACATTTGTTGGTTTATCTGACGGATCTGTGTTGGACCTGCCAGTCCAACAATCACATGATATACCGAGGAGTCAACGTTGTAGAGGAGGAGAAGAGCCAGCGGTTGAAGAAGCAAGAGGTTTGAGCAGTGATCATACTAACTGGGTTAACAAATGAAAGACAAATTATTTCAACATGGCAGTATCTGTACAGTTTTATTTTGTTTATAGTTTATGTTTAAGTACTACATTTGAGGATATCATTTTATAAATAAAAAAATAACATTAATGTTTTTCATATCAAGTTATAATTACTGCCTTCAGATAATGACTTAATTTTCAACAACAACGTTCTTGTAATGTAACATGAAGAGCAACATACAATTAGAACATTTACTCGAGTACACTGACTGGATTATATGAGATAGGTATAATGTTATGCAAACACGTGCAATCGTTTAGTTGGCGACATTGTTTTGACAGGACCACCTGCGACTAGCTCACTTAGTCCGGTCGCGGTACAACCAGCATCTAACGTGCCAAGGAGATGTGCGACCAGCTGCAAGTGACCGGTTAACAAAGGAATGCTCCTTGCAGCAGACAGGTCTCGATGCACTACAGTTTCGATTATGCGTAGCAAGTTCACCTGCCGAGTGGACATTTGGGGTCTGATGCGAAGGGCTCTCGAGGCAGGTGAACTTTCTCATTGATGAGGCCCATCTCATCTCGAAGGGTACGTTAAATGCTTTGTTGTTCTACTTGCATTACTTTTTGAGAATTTTGGACAGTGCGAGACCCACGTGGTCCTTCATTGTGACAATTGCGCAGGACAGAACAAAAGCCGTTATGTCCTGTGGTATTGTGCATGTGGGGTCGCCATTGCATGGTCTCCACCAATCCATTGCTCTCAACTTTATGTTTGCTGGACACATAAAGTTTGCTCCGTACGGTTGTTTTTGGCTTCTCAAACGCCATGCGATATCGTCTCTGTCAGAATACGAGACCGTCGTAAATGGGAGCGCCTGTGAAAAATTCGCACAACTCGTCAGCCTGGAAGACGGTACGTCTTTCGTCCCTGTGGGAGACTGGCACAGTCACTTGAGTCCGTTCTACAGGCCCTTGATGGGAATCAAGCAGTGAATAGTGATGAATTTAAATGACTGAGTAGTCTGTAGTAATTACATTGTGGTTGAATACAAGTCATATTGGCATGAAGTCTGTCAGGAGGGAGTACACCGGATACTGTCGTGCATAATAACCGTTTTTAACTTTCAGAAACATACAAATAATACAATAATTATTAAGCACTCCGCTTATTCTGTTTGTTATATTAGGTTCGATGCTGCTCGCCCAGGAGTTGTGTTCGTCAAGGTCACCCCCGAGGATGAAGGGCAATACATCGTCCTGTTCGGAGCTGATGCTGGCACTCTCCCTGTCTCAGCTCCTGCTGCCATCCCTCCACCTGGACTCGACCTTACTCGAAGCCCTCCTTCACAGTTTGTGAAGGAGGGCTTCGAGGATCTCCTATGTCCCTGCCCTGCTGAGAAGATTGTCCCTTTTGACGGACCACCTGGGCAACAGGATACTGCCCCTGTTGCCAGGCCGTCCAGAGAACATGAAGCAACTGCTGCTGCAATGGGGCGGGGTAGGAGATGGGGCAGGGGACGTGGACAAGGGCGTTGAGCCCGTCAACCATCCTCATCACTTGCACCCGTGCCGACACCACGCAAGCGAGGAAGAGGCCGCTCTGGAATGGACGCTTGACATGGATATTGTTACTGATCTGTTGTTGTTATATACAGTGCAACACGCTTATAACGAACACGTATACAACGAATTGACGGATTTAGCGAAACAATTTCTTACAAACGGATTTTTCCTTATATTTTCCATTATAAGCGTTCACGCATATTACGAACACGTGTATAACGAATTCACGGTTATTACGAACACCTTTTTCCGAACACATTTCGCCGTATAACGAACTTCTGTCCAACTGAAACTCGCCCGGTTGTTTGCCAATTCTTCCCGCCCGTGACCTGGAAGCCATGCCGTGGCCGCGCAGAGCGCCAGTGTCAAAGTAATTAGTTCAATAAGGAAAATCATCAAAGGCAGTCAGATGACGCTGCAGCATATTGCGATTCGCTTGAAGATTTCCTTTCGTGTAGTGTCCTAGCCAACAGCAAACAAACGTCAATGGAGGACTTTTTCAAAGCAGATTAACCGGTATCATTATGTTTGTGTTGTGCAGGAAGAAGTAGTTCCCGGGGCTCTATTCCGCCACAGTTCGTGTTTTAGTGTGCTTGGATGCAGCGTACTCTGTTTACGTCATATTTCGTTACTTTTTCACAGACGCTGGACTGCGATGTTATACTATAACTACACTTAATAGTAACATTTGTAAGCGTTTTATATGTCATATAAATAAATGTCACACAACAAAATATATTATATATGTAATTACGTTGTTGTTTAGTAGTATTATAATTGTTAAATATGATAGTTTGTTCGGGTGTTTGCTGTGAAGAGAAAACAACTTTCAGCGTATTTGTATGTTTTCGTACATTTGAATAAGTTGGTTTTTTTATAAATAATAATTATAACATTCTTACTGACCCACCTGTGTAAGAGAGTAATGACAATTGTCTCTAGAAAATGATGTATACATTGGTATAATAATGTTGCCAGTCTTCACTTTTCTTAACGATGTAATTACACAAGAAATAAATTTCTAACAAAGATCTTGTTTTCCTATTAATAGAATATCATGAGAATGCCATTGTCTTCAAGTTGTCACAATTTCAGCCATATATGTCTATGATAACTAAGGTATAACGGTGATGTCGATTTTAGCATTTCATAACAATGGTGTTAATTACATAGGCAATTAATTGTATTGTTAATTATTTCTAACAAAGATTTTGTTTTCATATGAATAGAATACCACGAGAATGCCATTATCTTCGAGTTGTCAAAATGTAAGCCAGATGTGTCCATGCTAACCAAGGTATAATAGTAGTGCAGGTTTTTCGCTTTTCTTAACAATAGTGGTAGTTACATAATAAATTAATCGATCTGCTATTTTTTTCTAACAAAGATATTGTATTAATATTAAATGAATGTCTTGATAATGACACTATCTTCGAGTATTCCAAATTTTAGCAAGATCTGTCAATGATAACTAAGGTACATTTCATGAAACATAACGAATATTTTGCCACAAATTTGAAAGCCGTTTTCTGGGTTTTAAGGTTTCTGTCCCACACGTGTTTGTTAAGCCGTAACTTCAGTGAGAATTGAGAAATCTTCTTGCATGATACATTATGTGAAAGCAGAGATTCTGCTCTTTCCAACGCTACTAAAATTTCCGACATGACACTCATTCTGTAAAGATGGATCACGTATATGCATATATATATAATTATATATATATATATATATATATATATCATCTGATAATGTAATAAGTGCACAGTACCTGGCACTTATTACATTATCAGATGATTATTACAGTATCGGTTGTAACACGCCCGGTTGTAACACGCCCAAGTGATGACGAGGACAGAGGAGGGGGGATAGTAGACAGTGATGACGAGGGCAGAGGAGGGGGTTAGCTGACCATGATGACGAGGACATTGGAGGGGGAATAGTATACAGTGATGACGAGGACAGAGGAGGGGGGTTAGCTGACCGTGATGACGAGGACAGAGGAGGGGGATAGTAGACAGTGATGACGAGGACAGAGGTGGGGGGTTAGCAGACCGTGATGACGAGGACAGTGGAGGGGGAATAGTATACAGTGATGACGAGGACAGAGGAGGGGGGTTAGCTGACCGTGATGACGAGGACAGAGGAGGGGGATAGTAGACAGTGATGACGAGGACAGAGGAGGGGGTTAGCAGACCGTGATGACGAGGATAGAGGAGGGGGGATAGTATACAGTGATGACGAGGACAGAGGAGGGGGGTTAGCTGATCATGATGACGAGGACAGTGGAGGGGGGGGTTAGCTGATCGTGATGACGAGGACAGAGGAGGGGGGTTAGCTGACCGTGATGACGAGGACAGTGGAGGGGGGATAGTATACAATGATGACGAGGACAGAGGAGGGGGTTAGCTGACCGTGATGACGAGGGCAGAGGAGTGGGGATAGTAGACAATGATTTAACAAGATTTAACAGGATTGCCACCCAGAGAATTAACCCTAGGTGGCAGGTGGACAAGGAAGCCCTTTGGCTTATCGAGTGTCCAACTCTTTCATTTATGTGTATCCCGCCCTTCTGAGGTATGTGTCGATTTTATTTTTAAACATATTCACGGTACTAGCACCCACACAATCAGCAGATAATCTGTTCCATTCATTTACAGTCCTTTGTGAAAATGAGAACTTTCGTATATCTAATCTACGCTGCTCATTTGCTAATGTAACTTCATGTCCTCTAGTCCTTCTATCTTTCTTAACTGAGAAAAACATAATTCTATCAATATTTTCATAACCATTTATTATTTTAAACACTTCTATCTGATCTCCTCTCAATCTCCTGGTGTCTAGTGTTGTTAAACCACATTCCATTATGCGAATTTCATAACTAAGATCCCTCAGTTTCGGTATCATTTTAGTCGCTCTCCTCTGTACTCTTTCTAGCATATCTATGTCCTTCTTGCGATATGGCCTCCACGCTTGTAAACAATATTCTAAATGAGGCCTCACTACTGTTTTGTACAGCGATAATATTAGTTCTTTTTCCTTATACGCTATATTTCGCCTAATTAAGCCAAGGATTTGATTTCCCTTTGAAGCTGCAATTCCACACTGCTCTGAAACCTTCATATCAGCACTAATGGTTAACCCTAAGTCCTTTTCTTTTACAGTAGTACTTAGTACAGTACCCCTCATTGTATATTCTACCTCTTCGATCCCATGTCCTGTGTGGAGGCATTTACATTTCCCAAAATTGAACAGCATTTGCTACTTTTCAGATCATTTGATCAACCTGTCAAGATCATCTTATAAATGCTGTCTATCTCCGTCATTTTTAATCCTTCTAAACACTTTTGTATCATCCGCAAATTACAACACCTTGCTTGTTATTTCATCATCCAAATCGTTGATATATATTAAGAATAATATAGGTCCTAGTACTGATTCCTGTGGTACCCCACTCAATACCGATTTCCAGTTTGAAGCCTCCCCATCAACTACTACACGTTGTCTTCTGTCAATCAGCCATTTTTCTATCAAGTTTATTATACCATTTCCTGTGCCATGGGCCTTTAGTTTATGCAGTAATCTTTGATGTGGTACTTTGTCGAAAGCTTTTTGAAAATCTAAGTAGACGATATCTACTGGTGATCCCTCATCTACCCACTTATTGATGTCTTCCAAAAAACATACCATATTTGTTAAGCATGACCTCGCTTTAAAAAACGTATGTTGAGATGGGTTTATCAAGTTATGTTTAACAAGAAAATCCACCATGTGATCTTTAATTAGTCTTTCTAATAATTTGCAAATCACTGATGTTAAACTCACTGGTTTATAGTTCTCTGACTTGTTTCTCGAACGTTTTAAAAAAAAAAATAACGGTATAATGTATGCCTCTTTCCATTCTAAAGGAACCACTCCCTCTTCTAATGACAAATTGAAAACTGTTGCAAGCGGTACGCTAATTTGTTCTACAATTTCCAATAGTAGTTTGGGCGGAATCCCATCCTCTCCGTGTGATTTATTATCCTTCCATAACCCTTATTTCCTTAGCTACCATTTCCGGGGTTACAATTAACTGTCCTAAATAGTCTGAATCTGCCCCTTGAACTTAGTCTCTGGTACTGGCAGTGAACTAATATCTTCCCTGGTAAACACTGAACTAAAATACTAATTCAGGTCTTCTGCCATTAAGAATCCATCTGATATTATTTTTCCATCACTATCTTCTAGAGGACCGACCTTATCCATAACTTTCTGTTTGCTTCGAACATACGCTTAAAAACTCTTGCTGTCATGTTTTATATTACTAGCTAATTGTTGTTCATAGCTTTTCTTTGAATTTCTAATTTCATCTGTAGCTTGGTTAAGTGCTTCTTTATAAATGTTGTAGTCTTCATCATTTCCAGTACATCTATATGACTTCCACGTCATTTGTTTATACTTAATTTTTCTAATGGTTTCTTTCGATAAGTGTTTCTTTTTGGACAGTTTCCTTTGTTTTTTAATGTTCTTACCTTAAGTTCTTACCTTAAGAACGGTCAATAATTGCCCAAGTTGAGCACTGAGACCGTCTCAAGGTTAGTTTTCTGTAGTGGTATTCCATTGTCTATTGATTTTGCTGCTATTGTTGTTGCTGTTGGCGTTATTGCTATTTTTTCTCTTTATCTTGTCTTTTCCGGTTTGCCTAGTCTCTAGGCTCGATTGTGTGCGTGCGTGCATGCATGCGTGCGTGTGTATGTGTTAGTATGTAAAGTTGTAGTTGTAGAGGTCTGGATGGTCTCTCCAGTCTCTTTGGAGGCGGGACTTCTGCTGATTGACTGTCTGTGCTTGGACTGTGTCTTCTGATAGTGCATTCCAGGATATATCTGGTCGTTGTAGGTCGTTCGTAAAAAGATCAAATCCTGGTATGTGGAGGATTTCCAAGTTTGGTGCATTTCCATTTTTAGGTTTTATCTCGTTGAGAGCAATCACATCGTATTCTTGCGCAATGGTGTATAGTTCATCATATTTGCTAAGTATCGAGTTGTCAATGTTGGTGTAGTATGTCCTTAGTGCATGCCGTGCTTTGCTGTTTCTTTGTGGTGCTGTGTTTCTATGTGCATGTGCATTGTGGTCCCGGTTTTCTACTGGGTCTCTATGATTTGGCTTCGGTAGATTTTGTAGGTCTTGTTTGGATTGTCTTCTCTTCTCCGCATCAGCTGAGCCTGTAAGTTTTTTGACTCAGCTCTCTGTCTTGGTGTCAAGGGTACAAATGTATCGACTATGCACTTAATTTAACTCTTTAATATATTCCAGCATTCTGTTGCTGTTTTATTTTTCAGTGTGTTATTCCAGTCTACCTTTGCTAAATATTTCCTTATGTCCTTATACCTTCCTTTGTGGAAATTTCTTCTATACTGTTTTTTACTATTCCTTTCTGATTTTACTTTGATGGTAACATGTATCTGGTTGTGATCACTACTCCCCAGTGGCTCACATATCTTGACATTGTCAACTAATTCATTCTGTGAGGACAAAACTATGTCTAACACATTCTCACCCCTGGTTGGTTCTAGCACATGTTGAGAAACGAAAGTACATTGAACTAAAACTAAAAAGTTATGGTCCTCACTCCCCATACCCTATAGAGATTTCCATTGTATATGCCCGTGGCTAAAATCCCCCATAATAATACAGTCCCGTTTGCTTACTTTCCTTATAACGTTTTGTATTTTTTTCATTCTCTTCTATGCTTATGTTTGGACTTCGTTTAATTAACCCAACTGTTAACGTTGAGTTTCCAGTAACTATGTTACACCAAACAGCTATTTTATCTTTCCTGAACATTACATATCCTGTCAGTCTCAATTCGGCATCTGATATATCGGTGGTGGTCCAGGATTCGGTTATACCTATTATGTGAGGGTCAATATCTTCTACCATAATGTTTAGTTCATTTCTTTTGTTTACTATACTCCTTGCATTTAAACAAACACATTTATATCCAGCTTCAGAAGAGTTTTCCAGACTGTTATTTGATTATTTATTTGTACTGTCTTTATATATGCCTCCAGTTTCAGGCTTCTCTGTGAGTCCCCCCTGCGAATCTAGTTTAAATAGATGCAACCTGTCCTACTGTCAACAGATCGCAGCAGGTTCTCTGAGAAAACTGCTGCCCCCTTTCCACTAAGATGGAGGTCATCTCTCATGTACATACCTTCCCTCCCAACAAAGTATCCCCATAAATCTATGAATCCCACTTCTTCACACATCTGCTCAACTAGTGCGTTGATCGCCATCCTCTTGCAGTTTCTATACGTTGCCCCCCCCCTTCCTCCCATTACTGGCAAGATTCCTAAGAGAATAATCTGTTAAACTCTTGTCTTCTTTAGCTTCCTCACTAACTGTCTATACTTCTGTACTATCCCAGTTGTTCCCTCCCTGTCTGCATTATTTGTTCCTATGTGTACTAGTATAGACCCTCCCTTGCCATGCACCAATACCTTCTCTACCCTTTCAGTCACACGTTCTATCCTAGCCCCCGGTAGACAAACAACGACGTCTTTCCCCTCGCTTAGTGTCTTGTCCGTCTTTCTCATAATGGAGTCGCCCATAAACACCCTCTCTTTCCTCATTGCCCCCTCAATCACTGCCTCAGAGTAGCTCTTTCTCCGGTTTGCATCTGTCTGGTTGTTGTCTTTCCCCCTGCCGTCTTCTCTCCTGTCACATTCTCTTCCGATCCATTCTTTCCTGTCGCTTTTTCTCTTGTCACCTTTCCTCCTGTCATCGTCCCTTTTATCGACTTCTCTTCTATCACATTTGCTCTCACTTCCTTTCGTCCCTTCATCTTTCCTCCCATCTCATTTCCTTCTCTCCTCTCCCGTCCCATCTTCCCTCCCTCCTTCTCTACGGTCACTTTCTCCCCTGTCACGTTTTCTGTCGTCGATTTTCCAATTTTTCCCCTCCAATCACCTTCCCTCCTCCCAATCCTTTCCTCAGTCTTCTTGCCACTCCTATTCTCCTTCAGTCTTGCAGTATTCCCACCTCTCCCCCTGTCGTCTCTCTCCATTCCACATGTCTCCTTGCTAATTCCCATCTCCATCCCCTTCACAATATCTGTCAATCTAACTATCTCCTTCTGCAGACACTCTACCTTCCAACACCCATGCACTGAAAGGTGAATCCCTCCTCCATGGTTTCTGCCCATGACTTCCCACAGCCGGACAATGCAAAATCTACCCAGCTGTTGCAGTGATCGCTCACCAAATGTCGCTTTGCCTTGACGTGCCGCTTGCAAGGCGCCGTATCACTATCAGAATTTATTTAATAACTTAACTAACTTTTGTCTTTATAAAGACTGTTTCCTGTGTACTACAGCACACTTTATGTTACAGATGTTAATTACACAGCTGACTATCTGTCCTATCACGAACGCTAACATTACCGTTAGTGACCTAATTTAAATACAATCAATTACGTTACGTTAGGCTGCTTATTTTATTTAGTGAATACGTAGGGCACTAACTACATAAACAATCTGGAGTTCGCCCGACTATCGCCCTTGCTTAATTTTGACAACATTGCTACCTAATCAAAATATCTAGCAAGTACTGGCTTACACAGATATTATCTTATGTAAGTAGTTTTATGGTTGTTACTTTACCCCCTATATATTCTACAACATAATTAGGTTTGTTAAATCTTGTTTACACCTTATCGAAGGCTAAGTTACCCTATTATCACTCACTATACTAAAGTGTTCTAAAATACTTTATCTAACTAACTTTAAGCACAACTGCTATTCAATATATTAGTCCGGCAGCCAAAGTGGGATTTTTGGTCCATCCTTGCACTAAAGGTCCCACAATGGGTTTTCATGATTTTGTATCTTAAGACCATGGAGAGTCAGAATCCGGAGGGTGACAAGTTGTCACCGTTGGGCGTTTTGCAGAAATGGCTGGTTTATATGGCAACCCTATCTCACTTTTGGGCATAAATGAGAAACCCGAATATATACATATATTAGTAACTATGACATATGTTATATTCATTAATGTGTCCATTTCTATGTTTTTCGACGTGATGAATCCATTGGACACGCTATGTTGATTATATAAGGTCAAGGTCGTACGTAAATGTCAAGGTAAAACCTAAAATATACACCAGTTTCATGAAATATTATGAAACGAAACATAATATGCCAGAGTTCGTACAATTGCTGGCCGAGTCCATCAGAAGCCATTCAAGACAACTGTACTGGAGACTTGTCAAGCGCGTGGAGATCAGTGGGCTAGTGAAGTATCAGTGAGAGTAGGAGGAGCTCTCAGTGATCTGCATGCAGCAGATGCTATATACCACTATGACTGCAACACCAAATTTATGGCACCCAAATTGGTACAGCTTGCTTCAAGTCGTACTGAAGTTCTTGGAAAAGTTTCGAAAGACCCAGTATATGATAAACTCATTTCTGACATAGGTGCGGATCGGTCGCCCATAAGAAATGTAACAAAAATATATAAAAATTTAATCAAAGAGTTGGAGGCACCGTCAAGTCCAGAAGAGCACTACTGAGTGCAGTGCTATGCATTTTGCAGATGATCTTCTCATTTTTAAAGCAACAGGCATTTCAAGTAGACTTGTTTTTCGTGATAAAGCCAAGGATGTCTTCAGTGAACTTCCGAGCACTGAGGATGGTGATGGAGGGACTTCTTCATAGCATGGTGCAGCAAGTTGACGAGCCAAATAGCTTAATGTATGAGCTAGAAAACAGAGCTAACCAAAGCAAAACCAAGAAACTCTGGGTAGATATGTTGATCAAACCTGTTCTACTAATGATGCTGTTTTGTCGAGCTGAGAAGGAAGCAGACTGGGCACTTCATCTGCTTGCTATGGAGTATATGATACCCTACTTTTTTGCTGCTCGTCACCCAAATTATGCTTACTATGGCCTTTATTATCTGCGCTCAATTGCGGCAATGCCGACATACATCTTCGTAGTGTTCATGAATGGAGATCATGTTACCCGGCAGACTCCAAGCATATGTAATGGCATGTGGACGGACATGATGATAAAAACAACTTTCATGTGATATGAAAAGGGACCCACTGGTATAATTGGTGTTATGCTGAAACCAAACACCATGAAGACGTGGGCCCCCAGTCTTCACACTAGCAGTGTCCTATACAAAGACATTTCTGACATGACCTACGGTAAGAAATGTCACCAACATCTTCACAAAGAGGAAACGAAAGCTCGGCTAACATCAGATGATCAAGACAGATCGAAAATCAAACAGAAATTGCAAAAGTCGTTTGATCCACTTGATCCTTCCACTCACCCAAATGACAACATCATTCACATTGTGAGTGGCAGAATAACTACTGAACCTGCGGTGAATGTACATGAAGCTGTGTCAATAGGTCAGCAGATGATGAACCAGTATGAAAGCAGTTGGCCTCTCGGGTTCCACTATACTCTTCCCAAACAAGTGCATACCATGGCAGCCATGAAACGACACATCAAAGTAGGCTCCACAAAGATATACGACACCAATTTGATTTATTCGCGCCTCATTGGTCTGGCAGAGACATGGACATTGAGAAAGCTCTGAAGTACTAGTTGGCCCCGATGCTTACTCCAATGTTCACCAACGCTGGTGAAATGAGATTAGCAACAAACAAATAAACACTAAAGAACAAGTTAAACGTTGACGTGCCGACAAGAACTACACCCAAAGCTACCAGTGTGATAATCGATGGATCAGCCATATTGTGGGTAGTTCATTGGCCAACACAAGATACAGTGCAACAATCTATTGACAACTTTGTTGCATATGTTGCAAGAAAGATGAAGGACTCTGATGTTTATTTGATGTTTGACAGATACGTCGACTACAGTATCAAAGGTGTCACGCGTACAGCAAGAGTGAAAGAAGCAAGCAGACACAACCAACTCTCACGCTCGATGCTACTCCCATCACAGAAAATTGTGTTAACTGTGACATATAACAAAGTACACCTGATCGATCTGATCGTTGAGACTCTACGGGAACAGGAAAAACATCCACCAGATGATGTTCATTGTGGAAGCTGATGCTATGAACTGTAATATCAATGTCATTTCGGATGATACTGACGTGTTCGTACTGTTGATCCACTTCTACCAACACGGAAACCTCACCTGCCCTGTAACGATGGAAACCACACCCACAGACAGGACATGCAATGACATCCAAGCAAGTGCGCACATGCACAGAAACATTGCTGGACAACTAGCAACTCACGCCTTGTCAGGCTGTGACACCGTGGCTCAGTACTAGCTCTGGCATTGGAAAGTCTAAAACAGTGAACGTCCTTCAATCAGGCTATCAACTTTCGAAAATGGGCGAGCCTACAGCTCAAATTGCAGATGTAGTCCAACAATCTACAACATTCGTAACTGCTTGCTGTGGATTTGCTGAAGCCACAACTATGACCGATGTGTGCTACAAGATGTGGAAATTGAAAACTGCAAGGGCAAATATTGTCTCGGCTCCAAAGCTGATGTATCTGCCTCCCACCAATGAGGCCTTTCGACTAACTGTGATGAGAGCTCACTTGCAAACCTGCATCTGGAAACATGATACCCAGGCTATTCCACCTGACGTAGATCCTCTCCAATATGGATGGACAGCAGATGCAGTAAACGCAACTTTGCGACCAGTGATGCTAAAAAGCGACGCGGCACCCCTTCCAGAAGACATTTTGACACTCATCAAGTGTACTTGCAACAACTCTAGATCATCTAGATGCTCGTGTTCGTCGGCAATGCGTATATTCGTTTTTCTCATTGATGCCAAGTTGTGAGGTAGCCTGCCCCTTTCGTTTTGCTATAATATAATATTAATATAGTTTTGCTGTGTTTGTACGTGCGTGCGTGTGAGTGCGTGCGTGCGTATGTGTGAGTGTGTTTTGTGTTTTCGAACACTGTGGCATATTATGATTCGTTTCATAATATTTCATGAAACTGGTGTGGCATATTTTTGGTTTGACCATGACGTAACATCTGTCATAGTTGCTAATATATGTTTCTCATGTATACCCAAAAGTGAGATAGGGTTGCCATAGAAACCAGCCATTTCTGCAAAACGCCCAAGGATGACAGCTTGTCAGCCTTCGGATTCGGATTCTCCATAGTCTGTAGATACAAAATCAACAAAAAACCATTGTGGGACCTTGAGTGCACGATTTCCTCCAACTTCCTCTGGACTATATGTTTACTGCAACTTGATGAATGAAGGCAAGAACAATACTTATCAATCAGTAATTCCACTTGTTTATCCACTTTTCTGCACTACCAATTTCTATGATCTATCTTCGCCAAATATAGCCTCGAATCTCGAATGATGACAAGGGCAGAGGAGGGGGGTTAGCTGACCGTGATGACGAGGACACATGCGGGGATAGTAGACAGTGATGACGAGGGCAGAGGAGGAGGGTTGGTAGACAGTGAGGACGAGGGCAGCGGAGGAGTGTTAGTAGACGGTGATGGGTTGGTAGACGGTGGGAATGAACATATTGAAGATAGATCAATTAAAGACAAATCAAAGACGGACGATTAAACGGACTTAGATGGTAGGGACGATGACAGGACTAGAACAAGTCACGAAGTTCTTGAAATTACTAGCAGCGAAACAGTAATAATAATAATAAAAATAATAAGGTAACTTCTTTTGCGCCTAAATCCTTGGAAACCAAGCTAAGAGGCGCATCAAAACAAAAGGATTGATCAATCTCAAAATCCATAAGTAGTATTCCAGTTGTTAACAGATCGGTCAAGGCGTTAGGGAGCTACGGTTGTAAAGATAAGTTTTTAAATGACGACGGAACTGTGTAATATTTTCAACTGATCTAACACTAAGAGGGAGCATATTCCAAAGAGTTGGTGCAGCTACAGAAAAAGCCGTAGTTCCAATGTTAGTGTTGACTCTAGGAACAAAAAGTAGGTCAGAACTAGATGATCGAAGCTGGATAGGTTTTCTTTCAGGAATAAGCCATGAACGCAAATAAGATGGTTGCTTACTGGACAGTGCCTGATATGTAATGGTACAGATCTTAAATATTATACGATATCGTACAGGAAGCCAATGCAAGACTTCAAAAGTGGTACAGAGCGAGAAAAACGAGGAGATCTTGTAACTACTCTTGCTAGACAATTTTGGTCACGCTGAAGTGTTGTGATATCCTTGCTAGCGATATTATAAAGGAGGGAATTGCAGTAGTCAAGTCTGCTGCTAACAAGCGCTGTTACAATAGTTTTAGCAACTAAAAATGACATATACCGGCGAATACGGCGAAGATCACGAATATGATAAAAACAGCAGCGACTTTTGTTTGAGATCTATGTTGTCGGAAATTGAAGTTACTATCAAAGATCACTCCTAGATTCCGCACCGAGATTCTGATGATGATGATGATCTAATGAGCAATCCGCCAATATTCCCGAACGAAATATTTTCACATATCATACACGTGATACCCGTATCCGATTTGACAATGTTAGGCACCATAAATAGCGTTTCTGTAACTTTCACGGAATTAGCAGCTCGTCTGACAAACCGGTTTTTCTCAACCACGCGATTACATATTTCGTTTACTTTATCAGAAGCTTTGAACTTTGATGCTGATTGTGACAATACTGTGAGCATCAGAAGGCTGATGCGGGAGGCTTGTCGGGTACGAGAGTTGTTGTCAGGAAATTTCCAATGGTACAACGCCTGGCTCACTCTGGCAGTCGAGTCTCTCGGTTGGTACAGGATAACTGATATTTTTTGGCGACGTGATCAGATCATGTCATGATGATGATGCGTTTTAGGAACAATCAGTTCGTTCTTTCTCAGAGAGAGAAGATTGATGTTCTTTGCTATATCGTTTTATTATAATGTGTGCTGTCTATCCACGTAGCTTAGTGTGCGTTAAGTTCATGTCGGCTAAGTCGTTTTTTGTTTTTGTTTTGTCTCGTTTGACGCCCGACTAGTGCAATATTAATCTCTCGTCACTTTGTGACCTTATTTATGTTCATACATGAATATGCCAATAATAACAACATCATTATTATCATTACTTAGTTTTATACTTAATTTTGTGATGCACAAATTGTTAATATATCTGCGAATAATGACGACAATATAATGTTAGTCGTTTGTGTAATTATGTGATCTCCGTGTTACCTTTATTGTATTTACGAAAATGATAACAATGCCAGTTTAGTCTCTTGACGCAATTATGTGATCTGCATTTGTAATGTCCGTAATTCTAGCAATTATGCTTACAATTTGGTGATGTCAGAACATACCTCAGGGTAGTATAGCTTACGTTGAAAGAATACTACGAAATAAAATGCATTGTTTCTTATCTGAGTGGAAATTGTTAATCTTTAATGTATCATAATTACGCTCAAGATCATTACTAAAAACATAATAGGCTTACCATTGTAGATATGCAGGAGTCGGAGAGTTGGTGGAGCTGCTCGACAAGTCATTTTGCAATTGTTGTCACAATGTGTTTATTTAAGGTATTGTGACTATTTTCGCGTCAATGTGAAGGGCGACTGCGCATGTTCTGATTATAAAGTCATCTGAAGAACTGCGCAATGGACGAAATGAACGAAACGGACGAAATGGACTAAGTCCAATAAATCAACGAAATCAACGAAATCGACTAAGTCCACATGAAATGTCTATGTTATTACGATATCGTTCAAAATGGTTACATTATCGGCAGGAGCACGTTATTACATTAACAGTCAAAACATATTACACTATAGGGCAGGAGTTTCATTACATTATCGGTTGATTTTATTACAGTATCGGGCAATTATTACATTATCAGTTGATTTGTTTACAGTATCGGACACTTATTATATTATCAGTCGATTA
Organism: Escarpia spicata; assembly: GCA_963995525.1. Lineage (NCBI taxonomy): Eukaryota > Metazoa > Annelida > Polychaeta > Sabellida > Siboglinidae > Escarpia > Escarpia spicata. The sequence continues at coordinate 6,065,161 of OZ023216.1, forward strand.
TTACAGTATCGGTTTTAACAGGGCGGTCAGAATGTTATAAAACATTTTTTTTTTTTAATTGTTATGTTATGAAAATGTTTGCTGCGTATACGAATTTTTTCCGGTGCATTGAATTCTAGGAGTATGTTGAATATACTATACTCGCAATATTCATAAAGGAACTCCAAAGAAGACTTTTAGCTTAGCTTGATACCGGAATGATCCATTTTAGCGCAATTCTGCTGGTATAAATTTATGTAACTTTCATCCTTGTGGGTAATGCACAATTAATTAAACCTAAAGGGAAACGTATCTGTCGTTACTGTTTACTCACTCAGAGCTGTTTGCGTGTGTTCTTTTCATATTTAATTGATATGTGACCATTCATTATTGATTCAACAATTTGTGTATTCACAATTGCAACGACACTAGATTGTAATAACAACACAGGGCCTGTTTGATATACCTTTCCAACAAGGAAACCCCCTTCTCCGTCTCAAATAGGGAAGATTTCACGTACCAGCACTTATCAACAGCATCCGGTATTTCTGCCCGTGGCAACGCGGTACATAACAGTATGGCTTCCAGCAAGACTTGCAATCAAGGTTTTGTCGCAATCAACACAAAAGAACGTCCATTCGGCGTGCAGTGAGCGTCGTAGTGTGGCGCTGGTTGGGCACAGCACGCGCGCACAGCACAACACGTGACCTGCTTGTATGACATATATCGATTGGGATAGGATCAGCCAGCGAAGATAAACACTCACACACGCACACGCACACGCACACGCACACGCACACGCACACGCACACGCACACGCACACACACACACACACACACACACACACACACACACACACACACACACACACACACACATTCCATTGTTTCGATGGCGTAACTAGCTAACCCTGCGTCATTGCGACGTGAGAGCCGGTCTATATCTGTAAATATTACACGATATTAATTAATATAGTATATATTGTCTCCAATAAAACTGCTTTAATTATACTGTAGCGAAAAAATCCCGCACCTGTAAAATACTGCCGCACCGACCATTGATGCGCATGTCCGCAAATAGAAGTTCGTTGTGTAAAGAAATATGTTGCCCTATTCTAAATATATTAGTCTAATTGTGGTCTTCAAGCTTTATTATGAATATTTGCGATAGGTTGGGTGTAAAATTATTAGAACGCTGTTCATCTGAGACATTTGGAAGAAGGATATATGTGGAAATATTTATAAATGCTAGCCAACTAATGTGTTGTAAGTTGTATACATAAATGTACACGTGCATATATAGCTTTAATTAAATATGTAAATATCACATGGTAATTGGGCTGCGCTTTGCTCAGTTCGTAAAGTGAAAGAGTCTCAGTAATGGCGCATAATGACACTGCCTATTTATGTAATAACACATTTGAAAACGTGTGTATAGTGTGTATTAAACATACCCCAGTTATTATTACATGATCACAGTTTTTGTGGCGAATAAATAATTACTACAAAAATAAAAACATATTTACAAACAGTGTATTATAGTATAAAATGATTTTGTTTATATTACTTCGTGAAAACATAAACAAAAAAGTGTAAAGAAAATCAAAAGTTTGCATGCTGTCAGGATTGAATCGGTGTCGCCCGATTGTAAAATAAACGACAAGTAACCAACGCGCCTACCCACTGAGCTAGCGGGACAAGCGCACATTCTTTCACTGATTTAAGTTGTTATGATAAATTTTACAACTCCTTCATATATCGATATTCTAGTGATATTATGAGATTATACACGTTATTTTATGTAGCTGGATATAATATATGTTTGCTATCTATGTTTATTTGTGTAGATTATCTCCCGTTGGTTGCATTCGATCATAGTATTCTGAAAACGAGCCCAAACTCGGCGAAACCTAGTCGACTTGTAGGCCCATTCGCATTCGTTGTTTTGAATAAAATTCGATTCATGTGGAACCGTAACATAACTGCTTGTTCCTCTATGATGACTAGTGTTTGTATTACGTCGGAATATTGCACAATAACTCATTCTGACGCTCGTTTCGACCCAAAAGCTATCCTTGTAAACATGCTCTGAATGCATGGAAAAGGTCGGCCTGATGCGAGGGTGTGTCATAAGTGACGTCACGATACCACGTGATCGCCTAGCTCATTAAAATTTTATTTTCCGCGGGAATCGCTTCACAGACGGGCTTAAAATCGAATTTATGCTATAAATGTGTTTTTCTATATTTGTTTAATGTTGTCAAATGTTACATACAATGTTAAACTTTGTGTACACATGGAAAAAAGATTTTAGCTAATGCCTTATTTTTATTTCCTTTAACTCTCGTGCAAGCCGCCTATAAGGTTGGTAAAACATAATAAATAATATAAATAATAAGGTTGGTAAAAATATGTCATTAATAATACAACATGGAACATTTTCATTAAAAGTTACATAAATACAAACAAAAATTACGTTCTTTTCAAGATATAATTATTATGATATTGTTAAATCGATTTGTTCTATTGCGTACGGCGAAATTAAGGACCACCGGCAGTGTATACACACCATTAGAAATCTACAAACATATAAAATATTATATACTGCTCAAAATATTGTCCCACACTATGGTTGCCGCCTTTTTCTCTATTTCTGGGACAGTCCCGTGACTTTACGAAGCTCCTGATTGGAAAGTGCCTCAAGCACTTTTGGAATGCAAAAAAATGCGCCGCAGACGCGGTTGTACCGACATACACGTAACGACGCGACTCGCCGACGGCGATTTATCTGCGACTACGTGTTTTTTAATATCAAACATGTTTGATATTCTACGACGCGCTCATCATTAAAATTACGGTGTGTTCTCGTACATAATTGAGACAGACCAACTCCATCGTGCTCTACTGCATTGACTAACAATAATTACAAGGCACGGTTCGCATCTTACTTACTTAGGTCTGTTTGCTCGCTGGGAGCATAGGCCATCGACCATGGTCCTCCACTGTTGTCAGATTGATGCAATTTTCTCAAGTTTTTCCCATCCGCTTTCTTTCGCGTTCCGTGTCGTTCTGCCAGGTGTTTATCGGCCTTCCTCTATTTTTTTGTTTTATCCGGTCTGTCCCTATCAAGTTAAGTTAAGGTGCCTGACTATATATAATGCAACGCTGGCGTTTGTTGCTTGGCAACCTTGTCAGAAATAGCACGCGCTTACTTCGCAGGCCGCCGAATGTCGACGCGATCTGCCACAAGCAGCGCTGGTATTATATGTTCTCCCAAGATTTCCATAGTTCCCATGTATACGGGTGCAATTATAAACTAATTCTACGAACCAATTTAATGGGCCCACTTTGTAACCCATTTTGTCGGCCCATTCTCTACTACATGAAAGAGCCAGTAACACCGTGCAGACAGATGAAGACACCCCATGGTCGACGGTGGTAAATAAGGGCCGAAAGAAGAAAACTGTAGCTGTGGGCCAAGTACCAAAACCGAAACAACCTACACGCAACCATGCTGACAGGCCTACAACGAAACCTAAAGGGAAAACTGTGACATTGATTGGCAAAGTCGTGTCAACTGATGCCATTAAAACAGTAAATAAGCGGTATGCTAGCATATTTGCATCCCGCTTTGCCACTGATGTCGAGCCTGAAGTCCTCCAAGCCCACATTGAGCGCATTATCAAGCTTGAAGTGACATGTGAATCCCTCCCAACATGACGTGTTATATTCAACAGTTTCCATGTAAAGTGCAAGTGTCCCGATCCGTCAGTCTTCACGAATCCAGAAGTGTGGCCTACAGGTGCCTATGTGACGTTGTTAGTAATATAATTGTTAGAATTGTAGGAACTTGAAACTTGGTTATGGCAACAAGCATCACAGATACGTAACCGAACAGTAGATTTACAAAATTGACAGGAGACATGGCTCTCGAAACAGGATTTTGGTGGGCTAAACAGCATCAATGAACATTTTCATGGGATTTGTGAAACTTGTGTTGCTTAAAGAGATGGCATAATATTGAAAAAAACATGGCGGTGTTGCAATATTGTGGAAACTTGACCTTGAAGCGGGCATCACCCTCTAAACTTTGACCTTAAATGGGTTGTTGGTGTCCAATACAATTGTGACAACAAAAATTGTAATTTTGTGTGTTGATATGCCATATGAAAATTATCAAATCAATGATGAATATCAGAAAAAAATTGGCATAGTAATATATATTATAGAAGATTTATAAACTACGTGTGTACCGGTGGTAGGGAAATATATACCCCGATATCTCTGACGAGATTTCGTCATTTGGAAGGTCCCTCAAAACCGTCTGCACTGAATACAATCTGGTGCTGTCCAATAGGCAGCATCTACTACCTGACACGTTCAGGTACATCAGTGACACCTGGGGTAATAATGTGATAAATGATATCGGGTAATGACGGTAATGATGTTATCAATTTGGGACGTAAAAGAACCACTGAGGACGACAAGCACCCTGGCAGTGACCACCCTCAGTGCCAGCATAGAAAGGTCGGCTTGGCGATAATGTTCTGAAAAAGGCTGGCTAGTTGAATGAGACCTCATAAGATCATAACATTGTAACCACAATATATACAGACTAGTCAGTTAATAGAACATTGCCGAGTGCTGGAAACAACTAGGCAACTAGGCATTAGTCTGTGCTATAATCTTACTACCACAGATCATATCCCTGTGATAATTGATGTCAATGTAGACAGTGTGCCAGATGTAGTACCCGGTACTAACAATAACCACTCAGCCACGTGTTGATTGGTCAAGATTTGTAAAAAAAAAGTAAACGTAAGTTCTTATATAGCGCGGTATCCAGTCCTCAGGACTGCTCAAAGCGCTTTATACTTTACTCCCTGGCAGACTTGTTCAATCGAACACCATATCGACTTCTATGTGAAGCATTCAGCCACGCTGCAATTAATGTGCGAAGAATATCCGTACAGAAGTATATCCACATGAAGCAATGTAGAGTAAACGAACTTGCACAACGTTCGACGCCGCCGCACAGGATTTGAACCCGCGGTCTCTCAGTCGAGAGTCCGGAGCTCTTACCCCTGTGCTATTGCGCTCAACAAAAGGTTTGGCGAAGGTTCCGTTGATAATTACTGTAGACAGACTGATACTGAACTGAAAAACATTGTACTACCTATTGATGCTATTATATGTACTGATGTCAACTGCAATGACGAGTCTCATCACAACGCACGTAATAACATGTATGATGATGGAACCAGGTGTTTAACTGATGCTAGTGGCTGTTTGTTTACTCACAAACAAGGAAACTATACATGTCGGCCTGGGTGAACTGATTATGTGGCAGATTTCCATAAAGCTGCAAATGAAGCTTTCCAAATATGGGACAGCATAGGTAAACCTAAACAACATGAAAATGAGTTGAGGCGTGAAGCCCTTGCCAAGAAGATGGCTAACCATACAAATGATACATTTTGGAAGGATATAAAAACTATTAACAATAGTAAAGTTCCCTTGACAACTAATATAAATGGTAACTGTGGTTAAGAAGCTATTGTGAATATGTGGATTCAACATTTTCATGACTTGTTTAATTGTGTAAATAACAGTAGTGCCAAAGCCCTGGCTTTTGATGTTAGTTATGAGAGCAATATAATGTACCTGAAGAAGTCAAGGATGCTATAAGAAATCTTGACTGTAACAAGAGTCGTGGCCTTGACGGTGTGTATGCAGAACACCTGAAGTACTGCAGTGAACGCATATTGCCTTTACTGTCAGTATGCTTCACAGGTCTGTTGGTGCATGGCGTACTGCCAAGTTCTATGATTTATGTTATATCAGTGCCCACAATCAAGGATAAAACTGGCAAAATAAACAGTAAAGACAACTACAGGTCAATAGCACTGGCAAGTGTTGTCTAAAGTTAAAAAAAAATCTTGCTCAGCAGAATGGATGACTTATTAATAACCAGTGACAACCAGTTTTTTTTTAAGAAGCATGGCACTGACATGTACATTTACGTACTAAAAGAGGGTATTGCTAAATATCAAGCCTTAAATAGCTGTTTGTTTATGTGTTTTCTTGCGGTCTTTAAGGCTTTTGACCGTGTAAATCATACTATACTTTTCAAAAAGCTAATTGACAGTGATGTTCTGGGTTACATTGTTAGAATTCTACTTTTTTGGTATGCGAACCAACAAATGTGTGTAAGATGGGGCAGTCATGTGTCTGACAGTATTTATGTAAGTAATGGAAATAGACAAGGAGGAATATTATCCCCCTATTTGTTCAGTGTTTACGTGAATGGGTTATCCACTGTAATTAATGGTTGCAATGTAGGATGTTATGTAGGATATAATTGTGTAAATAATATTATGTATGCTGATGATCTTGTAGTATTTTGTCCGTCCAACAGGGGTTTACAGACCCTTCTCATCGTGTGTGATCAATATGGATTATCTCATGACATAAGGTACAAAGCCAAAAAGAGTATGGTCATGATAATTAGAAACAAGAGTTGTAAGAATGTTAAATTTCCAAGTTTTATGCTTGGTAACGACTAACTGTGAGACAGAATCTGTAAAATATAATATATACATAAAATGTTAAATAGTATGCTAGATAACAATGATATATATAAACAATGTCGTCTGCTGCATGCACAAGGCAACATGATCATAAGAAAATTTCATATGTGTTCAAATGATGTAAAGAAAACATCGTTTACTACTTTTTGCTCACCTATGTATACTGCTCATCTGCAATAATATATTCCGAGTTGTGTTAGGTTATGACAGATATTGTAGTGCTAGTTAAATGTTTGTTTACAATAATTTACCCAAACTGTGCTGCTGTCACTGGCGTATTTAGAGGGGGCGGGGGGCGGGGGGCGGTCGCAATGGTGGCAGCTGCCCCCCCCCCCCCCCCCAACAGTCGCACGGCAACTGTCAACTCTGTTGTGCGCTGGACAGGGCAGTACTCGCCCGTTTGAACCACTTCGCAAAGTGTTAACAAACAGGGACCAATGAAATCTAACAGAAATTATTGACTCAAAACCACCAACAACACTAGGCCTAATAATAGCGATCCATCAAAGTGCAAAGGTAGCTTCATCTAGCGGCTATCATTTGGAACGTGGATGACGCGCCAGCTTCTCTGAAGATAACACGTTATGTTTCGAGACTGTTTATGCCTATTGTTGTCAACACCTACTGTTATGGTAAGTGTCAAGATATGTTTTATACCTTATAAAGCAATACTTTCAATTTATAATTGAATCATGATGTGTGATAGAGAATTGTGCACCTAGCTTAGTTACACTGATTTACATGTTTAACTATAATGACCCGGTAGTGTGATTACTGTGATACTAGGAAGATGGAGGACACCAGGGAGTAGTGTCTGGTAGTTCACACCAAGTGGTTGTTTGAATGGTATAGACAGTTATGTTTTAATAATGTTTAATCTTATTATATCTAGTTTATGTTAATAAGTATTATCATTATAATGACACTGTATGTAGGCACTATGTAGGGATTGGGCAAGCAAATATATCAGGTTACATCCCGAATATTTCAGCCAATAAGACACACCTGTACTCTCCTTCTTTTGATGTTATCAAGATTAATCACCAGGGTTATCACCCTGAGAGTCGACTTGGAGAGGGTGGCCAATCTATTTCACAGAGACCTGCATAATGGGCCAGACAGTGGCATAGACGTGTATCCATAGCTGGCATGGCAGTTACATGTGGACATTGTTTTGTGATTAGCCATTGCAATAGTCGGTCCCTTCCCATTACCACCGCGCTACCTGGTGGATTATTTGGTAGCGGTATAATGTAATGTAAAACCTTATGTAGTTATCGTTAAAGGTCTTCAGAGGTAAAGCATTTTGTGCACATTGTAAAATGTTACTGTATTGAAATAATACTAATAATGTATTTATTTCAGACAATTATCATGTCCATATATAAAAATACATCAATAAAAGTATGTAAAAAAATAAAAAAATACATCGATAAGAACAACATGTTTAAAAATTATATAAATCCCGGACCCACTGGTGCCGCAGTTTCGAAGTACAATACATGTCGCTAGTTTTAATTCTATAAATAATTGTATTTGTAGGCTTGATTAGTGACCCGTCTTCCAATATGTTTTGTGTTTCAGTGAACATTTTTACAATGGGTCCACCTGCGAAAAAAGAAGTTGTGCTAATGTGGTGTTTGTATACAAGATGAAAGAATATAAGACGAAACCACGTGGTCCACCAATCTCACACCCACTTCATTGTTATTCCAGTTAGAAATATAACCTTCTGCATTATGAGCCCCTATGTAAACATGTGGGGCCTCTGCATTGTAAAAAATATAACCCCATATGAACTTGTGGCGCCCCTGGAGTCTGAATTTGTAAAATGTGAACCCCCCCATTGTGAAAAGCTGGCTACGGGCCTAGGCCTATATATATATATTGTTGACCGGTGATATTTCATTATGTACATTGTAACTATTGTTTATAACACAACTACAGAACCATGATAATACATGTTGTATGGAGTCTGCGAATAAAACAATTATTATTATAAATTATTATTAATAGAACGCGGCTTCGTGTAAATAGTGGCGTCTCATCACGGATTATATTTGAATGCGAGTGCTGACACCTAATGTCATATTGAGAACGAGACTACGCTTTCTCGGGGCCTTTCCCAACAACTTGCAGAAGTGTGTCATTTACGCAGATAATATTTATGCATTCTTAGTGAGCAGTTTGTATTTTATGAGGAAACAGCGAGACGTGTTTTCGTCTGAAATACGATTCCGACAATGAGTGGCGAAGAGTTGCCTCTACAAATTCCGGTAAACAAACAAACAATTACGGAATTGGGCGATAATCCCATTATTATTATTATCTATGAGTATGAATAACGAATCTAAAATAACCGTCACTCAGGTAGTTTGTCATGAGGCGACTTGATACTGATACTGATAGTGATACTGATAATGATACATAAATTCATAATGATAACGGGTGTCGGATTGTAAAGTTGTCCCCTCCGTCTTCCTTCCTTCCTTCCTTCTGTTGGGCGGTACGCAAATGGCTTCAGAAGACCGGAGCCTTACCTCGGGTATGTCGCTCGCCAAGCCGTGTACATCATCGTGCTGTGGTGATGCATTGTCCCCTCACGGCTAAGGGTGTATTTGTTTGTCAATGAAATTGAACAAACAAGCGTTCCAGGTTCGTCACGAATATATATGTTTTATTCATCAGTAGAAACTTCAAACACGATGTCCGTACAACGTTTGCACATTCATGTACGCCGACAGTTCAACTCTATTTTACATTTAAAGTGTCCGTGGTTTTTGAAGATCGAACGATAAAGCAATATATAAACCACCGTGGTTTATATTTGCCAACATTTTGATAAGTCTAAACTTGTGGAAAACATTTTCCTAGTTTCCCGCGGAGAGCGTCAATGTGTCTCTTCGTGTGTGTTCATTGCCGCCCTCCCCGTAATTCCAAAAATAGTTCCCTTTTAAACATACTGACTTGGCCTCAAGCCAAATCCGGGAATTGTCTTTAAACCATAAGGTATCGAAACGCATAGTATGACATTTGTAGAATTATGGCTCTACGCATGCGTGTTTTTAATGCTGTCATACTATGGGGATGAGGGTTCTCACTCACGTGAGGGGGTATACATTTATTTGCATAATTTCATCTTTCTGGTTCGATCTTAAAACCAGGACATGGTCACGAAGTGAATCTAAGGTCAGGTCAATGTCTGCACCAAATTCCAGTCATGACTCTTAACTGTCAACTACATTCTGTTCTGGTAGACACCAAGAACTACGCCTACAGACGCGAAAATAAACAAATCGTTCAAACCTTGTTGCTTTAGAAACGCGCCCACAGTGACGGCAACCATATGCTTGCCTTGTGCAGCATTCTTTTATATAATGCATTTATATAACGCGAATCAGGATTTTCTATTCTAGTCTTTCTCTGATAACTAATAATAATAGTAATTAAGTAAATTAGCCACTGCAGGTCTGTTACAGGATGTTTCGGCCACCGACAGTTTAGGCCCATGCCCATGGGGCCGAACAATCCATTCCCGCAACTGGTTAACCATGACCTGTTTGCGTGGGCCGAATCAACTGTTTCTGTAACCACTGTCGGCAGGGGCTTTATGGGCCGAACCATCTGTCCTACTTCTGTTTAGAAATCTGACTTTTGCGAACTTAGGTGCTGCGGAAATCTAAGTATTTGATTTAATAAATAATTCTTATATTGCATGCAACTATTTCGGCTTGCGTATTTTCGGTAAATATTTGATATTTACGCGTAATTTTTCAGTGTATAGCTTGCAATAATAATTATATTTATTCTGGAAAGGAGACACCTTCGTCATCATCATACAGCCCTTGAAAAATTGTTACAATAGAGCTGTGAAATGTAGAATAACACCTCCATTAATGCGTCTTTCAAAAGTGTGGTCACGCATTTTATCTGCTCAATCGGCATCAACTACATAAAGGGAGTGAGCACATTGCATGTGCTCACACCATGTGCTCCGTTACCATGTTTGTTTAGCTTACTGCTAGGATACTTTGCAACAAACAAACAACTATCACACATACAAGCAATCCAGGTAAGAGTGTGAGTTCAAACAAACCAACAAACAATAAAGAGGTAGTAGGTAATTTATTGTGAATCATCAAAGACAATCTTCAAACGTAACGGGCCAAATCAAACGCAGTGGGCTGAGGTGACCGCTGCTTTGATCATTATCAATGGACAGAAACATCCGACACCGCACGTCAAATTTTCAGTGAAGTGGGCCGAAACATCCATCAGCGCCGGGTCAGCGTGAGCCGAAACATCCAACCCTGCATAGCGGATTTTTGTTACATGGACCGAACCATCTATCGGTGTGGGCCAAAACACCCGGGCTGAACCATCCGGGACCCATGATAACGATGGTAGCCTGGTAGCAGCTCCACCACAGGATATATTTATTAGTAAGGTGTATTTTTATCTATTTTGTAGGAGGTAGGTTTTTCTTTTCAGATGCCAGATCCCAGAATAGTGGCATAATAATCAGATATTGATTGTGGCGACTTAACGGAAGAAGAAGACATATCGAAAACATCATCATTGATCAAACTGCATTAGGAAATATTTGTGTAGTTGTTTAAATAGTTCTACTTTGTGTTTCTGATGCGCAATCGTTAACTTTAAGTTGCCTGTCGTACCTGCCTTCTAAGTTCTAAACTAAACTCTAAAGACTAAACTTAGTTTTAACAAACTTGGCGGCGATCTTTTGCTTTCTGACCTAAACATGAAAACGACCACCTACAGCCGCCAAACTTCTCCTCACATATCTTACATACACATACACACACTACGTTACAAAAACAATTCTCTTACATTCCCATAACGATCAAAATTCATTAAACAAACTCAAGTAAAACTTGACATTGCCGGCGACGACTACCCATAGCTTCGCGGTTACCGTAAAGCTGATATTGTGTTGAGGTTGTCGTGACATAAATGAGCTTCATACAAAGTCCCTGTGTAAAGCTTTACACAGGGACAACGTGTGCGTGTGTTCGCAACGCCTCTACACAATGTAAATTTTACTGCAACCGAGGAGCTACGGATAGTCACCGCTGGTGATGTCAAGTTTTATTTGAGTTTGTTTTGTGAATTTTGATCGTTATGGGAATGTAAGATAATTGTTTTTGCAACATAGTGTGTGTATATGTGTATGTAAGATATGTGAGGATAAGTTTGGCTGCTGTAGGTGGTTGTTTTCATGATTAGGTCAGAAAGTAAAAGATCGCCAGGCAGCAAACATTAGAAAGAAACTCAAGAAAGAAGATGATTGCAACAGTGCGTTACTTTTCTACAATATAAAATATAACCTGAATATTACCCTGCCACAATCTTTTAGTCCCAAGCAGGCTTGAACCCATACTCAAAACAGTGATCCTAACCAATACATACAGATAAATGAACGCATAAATACATATTAATTATATGCATACGCATCTATCCCAGAGTAATAAGAACCTAGCTAGCACCTGCTCCCCCAGAACCAATAAAATTACCTTCATTGTATCCCTTCCAACAAGCTGTGACTTGTTAATAGTATCCATATTGCGGCTCCAATCCATCTTGAAATGCATGCATTGTTTTAACTACACGTTTTTATCTTGGTTTTGATGCTGGTGCGTTGTTTGCAGAAAAGACGGTTCGATGGGTGGCACATGGCACCGGCAGCTTTTTGCGGGATGTAATGTCTTTGGCTGATGATCCATTGTTTGTTACAACAGTTCCTAAGTAGGGGAAAGAGTCCACAAATTCAACATATTCGTTTCGGACATGCAGTGGTGGTGGAGTTGTTGGATCGGAAGTGAGAGCCATGAGTTTGATCTTTGTCCAGCTTATGGTCATGCACACGTGGTTTACTTCTTCCTAAAGTACTGTCAAGGCCTGTTGTAGTCCATCGACGGTGGGGGTGAATATGGCGATGTCGTCGGCGTAATTGAGATATGTCGGTATAATTACCAAGCTTGCTGCCAATGTCGCATCAGTTGGTCAGTCGGTGCATAAGATGGGAAGAGATCGGGAGCCAAAATAAATCCTTTTTTCACACCAGATTCAACTGCGAACTCTTCCTATAGACAGGAGGTGAGGCGCATGGATGAACAGATGTCGGTGTAAAGTGTGCTGACGCGATCTCTGAGTTTCTTAGGGACACCAACAAATTGTAGGCTTTTCGTGGGACACCGAATCAAAGACAGCTTTGAAGTCAATAAAAGCAGATTGATTAAATTATTTTGTTTTTTCTGCTAGTTGTCTGATGGCAAATATTTGGTCAGTTGTGCTGCAGTATGCAGTTCATCTCATCTGTAATGTCGTAGAGCTGGTCAAATGCGGTCAAGGAGTATCATGGTGAAGAGCTTGCCAGGTATGGAAAGAACTGAAGTGTGATGCCGCAGTGTTTGCTGCAGACTTCCTTGTTGCCTTTGTTTTTGGCAGGATTATTCCCCTCCTCCAGTCATTGGGAATAGTCTTTTTGACCCACATGATGTTGATGATGTGAGTTAGCCGGGTTATCATTGTGTCTCCACCACTTTTTAGAATTTTGCTTGTGATCGAGCAGATTCCTTGGGCCCGTCTGTTCTTTAGACACTTGAGGGAGGTACCAACCTCTAGTCTGGTTACTGGGTCGATGGTGCAGCTATCTTTAGACACTTGAGGGAGGTAGCAACCTCTTGTCTGGTTACTGGGTCGATGGTGCAGCTATCTTTAGACACTTGAGGGTGGTAGCAACCTCTTGTCTGGTTACTGGGTCGATGTTGCAGCTATCTTTAGACACTTGAGGGAGGTAGCAACCTCTAGTCTGGTTACTGGGTCGATGGTGCAGCTATCTTTAGACACTTGAGGGAGGTAGCAACCACTTGTCTGGTTACTGGGTCGATGGTGCAGCTGTCTTTAGACACTTGAGGGAGGTAGCAACCTCTTGTCTGGTTACTGGGTCGATGTTGCAGCTATCTTTAGACACTTGAGGGAGGTAGCAACCTCTTGTCTGGTTACTGGGTCGATGTTGCAGCTATCTTTAGACACTTGAGGGTGGTAGCAACCTCTTGTCTGGTTACTGGGTCGATGTTGCAGCTATCTTTAGACACTTGAGGGTGGTAGCAACCTCTTGTCTGGTTACTGGGTCGATGTTGCAGCTGTCATCACAAGGGGCACTTTCGACATCAGCTTTGAGGATGGGATCTGGTGGGTGGCATTGTTTGTTCAGCAGATGAGTTCTAATCGGCATTTTCACAACTCACGATATATCATGTGCTGGTCTTGATTAGCAGCAGCTCTAAATTTTTTGTCAGCTTTTTTGTCCCTATAGCGAGCTTGATCTTGGCCAAGGGCACAATTTCTTTCATGAGTAAGTCATTTCTGTTCATCTCTGCCTCCTCTCAGTCGGGCAGATCTGCACACCTCGGTGATAGGAAGTGTTATGTCAGTTATCCAGGTTTTTTTTGCAACATGTGGTCCCACTACTTTGGTGGCAGTAGAGTGCACGGCCGATTTGAATGCAACCCAGGTTTCTTCAATGTTGGCATCTTCTGGAAGATCTGGTTGTCATAGCGATAGCACGGACTAGCGCTTTGAGATCTCAATGCTGAATTTGTCAACTGCGACTGCATTTTGGAGAGCATCGGTCATTCAATACTCATCTTTACAACATTGCGTATCTGCCATATAGCTCCCTGGCATATCCATCCATTGACAACTTGAATACGGCTTATCGATTTTGAGATTGTCCAATCCTGAGCAACATCTGAGCTTGGTTTCCAAGGATTTAGGCACCATAAATGTTACCTTATTATTATTATTAATTTTATTTACATGTTCATACACCCACTGTAATACACACTGCACCAACATTATGTTTGATCCTGAAGTGGCTGTTTAGATTAATCCAACTGAAGACTGAGTGGCTGTCAGAAACCTCCTGTTCTTCTTCTGGATAATGTGGTAGCTCCGACTTCTGGGTAATGTCCCACAGGTTTAGTATTTGTTGGTGTGACACGATGACGGCTTTTCAAAATATAATTAAAACCATGTAAAATTATGAATAACAAAAATCTTTTACCAGGTACTTCTCCTGGCATAGACACCAGTTAGAAAGGACCATTGGCTTATAATATACTAGTTGAGTTAACCCGGCATAGCCGCGGGAAAATAGGCAGTCATATGTACCAGTATGTGACACCCCGAGATCCCCACTGCCCAGGAATTTTTTTTTTTTAATCTAAATTTGCAAACCACCCCTATAGATTGGCCTGCTAGATCTCACACAACATTTCAGCCCATACAGGCAAAACTGACAGAGATAAGAGCCATTTTAAAACTGTGATCCAAAGATCCCTACACTCCAGACAAATTTTGAAGAAAAAAAAAAATCTATAAAACACCCCTATGGGCCTGCTACATCATATATAAAATGTCAAAGTCCATACTTGCAAAAATAACAGAGATCCTACAGAGAAATATATTGTTTTATAATTTAGACAATCCTACAACCTGTCAGTGGAAATGTGCATGTTTAAGCAGGTAAAATACTCAGTAACACAAAATACAAGTTCATCTGTTTAGTACATGTCAGGTATTGGATGAAACACCGCACTATGAACATTAAATTGAAATATGAGCTTCTGGAAAAAATTTACAAAATAAAATACGTAAAATTTGTATATTTTAAAATAAACACGTATTTGACCGCGAGTCTGACAGATGGACCAATGTTTATCCGCCTGTAGGTGGCATCACTGGATAACTACTTCAGCTGCCCGGTGTGTATGACGAGTGAGATGCGGCACACAATGATGACGCCGTGTGGTCACCGATACTGTGAGCAGTGCATTCGGGAATGTGTCAACCAGCACCACAAGTGTCCGTGTTGTAACGCCCGCGTACCACGGTGTTCAGATCTGATCCGCGACCACCAGTTTGACAGTCTCATGAGTGAGTAAACATCTGATGTAGATTTCACATAACGTGTGTATTTTCCCTTAATGTTTACCTACAATGTGTATTTGTGCATGTCTTCAATATCTGTTTACGGTTTCATGACTTTCAGTGTAACTTACACATTTATATATACGATCGTAAGATTGTGTTGCGCATCTAGACATGTATATCATAATGGCTGTTTCTGCTTCAGAGACGGTTAAAGATGAGAAAGAGGTCGCAGAGAAGATATTTTTCGATAGACTCATCAACTCGGGTAACTTGTTTTAGCCTTTTAGTCCCCATGACAAATTCTGTAAGATATGTTTGCACCAAGATTTTTGCAGACAACGTTTTGTAATTAATTCTTTACTTACGTTATGCATATTGTGTTTGTTTTAAATAAAATGGAATTTCCTACAAAATGTCACTAAATATGCTAATGATTTTTTTTCTTAACTCATTAAAAAAGTCAATATAGGTGAATGAGAATAGGTGTGTTCATATTTTATCGAATGGGTGTAACGATTTTAATATTACTCTGTTACTGTAAAAGTCTTCATATAACTGCCATGTAGCTACTAGCTAACAACAAATCACAGCCCAATCACATTAACATAATTATAATGCAAACATAACAACTAAACATGTTCAAAACATTATCACTTGATATTTTCAAACAGTGCTGACTCAAAAACTTCCAATATAAAGCCATACAATAAATATCCCCTAGGGTATAGTGTATTGATTTTTTATCCATGTTTTTATCATGTATTTAACTTTAATTTATTGAAAAAGTAATAAGCATTTAATATGCAGTAATATTTTCATTATCACTTAAGACTAAAAACAAAAAAATGGGTGTAACATATTTACCACTCTATTAGCTTTATCAGACACATGACTATAGAACATGTAATCTAGATATATATTCTGACAGTTTGACTACCAAAATGTGTTTTAATGAATCACTATTTTAAGTTTATAATCATTATTATATAATAATGTTTTCTTTTTTGTTCGAAAGTGTAAATATTTGATTGTTGTACTTGCTTTGTGAATGGCACTGCATGCTCCAAAGCAGTCTCTAGAAATGTGAAGATCTTTAGAAAGTTTATTTTTGTTTCCAGCGGGTCAGACAGGAAGCAGTGAAGATGAAAATTATTCAACAAAAGACAGTAATTTATCAACACTTGAGTTGTTGCTGAAAAGTAAGTACAAGACATTTCATACAAACATACAATTTGTATAAATACCAAGGGTGTGTGTATATTTATACAATAACTCAGCACAAGTAAATATGCAATGGCATTTGATCAATTTGTTATGAGGAAAACAAAAAAAACCTCTTTCATCAACAATGAAATTCACTTCATTGGCATTCATTTCAGTGGCATCGTATGATCTTATCATCTATTTGCCATTGCCTGGGTTGAGTCTTTCAGGACAGAATACTTTCTGTGCTATGCTAAATACCCTTTCAACTGGGGCTGATGAGGCTGGAATGCTGAGATGGTGAGAGACCAACTGAGCCAGAGTTGAAAAACTCAGAACTGGAGTGTGTCACTGTGACGATCTGTACATGGCTGACTGAGGTATCCTTTCACCTCTACAATCAGCAATCTGCTGATATTATAAGTTTGCAATTATATTTTCTGATCGTAGACTACTTGTTGTTAAGAGAGTTAAGCACATGTCCACATAACAGGCTCAGCATCCCCTTTGGACTTTTTAGCCAGACTGCTGGCATGGGATTATACTATTGTAGGAGGCAGTCTGACTTGAGCCACCTTACTTCTACAGAGGAAGACTGGCAGTTCTTGTTCTTAGCAATTAGCACTGTCAGCCACTGTCAAGTGGCATATGGTCTCCAAACTACATCAAAGGCATTTCCTATCTAACTGGTGGGTTACCTGTAACTGCTAATTGGCTCTTTATGGACATCCTGGTGGCTTAATTAAACAAACTGATAGCTTGCAATTATTGTTTGCTTAACAGGGTGTTTCTGACTGGGAAAAGATGCTGCCTGTTGCCATGTTTGGGTATCATAGTCATGGTTATCAGAGAATGAGGTTATGTGTAGGGATGGTAAGGTGGTATTATCATCAGTTTCACAACAACTTTTTGTTCCGAAAACCAAGCTTAATATCGGCAAACGTGCTTTTTCTGTAGCTGCACCCACAATCTGGAATCAATTGTAACCCCAGAAATGGTAGCTAAGAAAATTAGGGCTATGAAGGATAATAAATCACCTGGAGTGGATGGTATTCCACCCAAACTACTATTGGAACGGGTAGTTGTTGATGGGGAGGCTTCAAACTGGAAATCAGTTTTGAGTGGGGTTCCACAGGGATCAGTACTGGGACCTATATTATTCTTAATATATATAAACGATTTGGACGATGATATGTCTAGCAAGGTGTTGAAATTTGCAGATGTTACAAAAGTGTTTAGAAGGATTAAAAGTGATGGAGATAGCATTTACAAGATGATCTTGACAGGTTGATCAAATGGTCTGAAAAGTGGCAAATGTTCAATTTTGGGAAATGTAAATGCCTTCACACAGGACATGGGAATGCATATGTAGAATATACAATGGGGGGAACTGTACTACTGTAAAAGAAAAATACTTAGGGCTGACAATTAGTGCTCACATGAAGGTTTCAGAGCAGTGTGGAATTGCAGCTTCAAAAGGAAATCAAATCCTTGGATTAATTAGGCGAAATATAGCATATAAAGAAAAGGAACTAATAATACCGCTGTACAAAACAATAGGCCATACCGCAAGAAGGACATAGATATGCTAGAAAGAGTATAGAGGAGAGCGACTAAAATGATACCAAAACTGAGGGATCTTAGTTATGAAAAACACCTAAAAAATGTGGTTTAACAACACTAGAGACCACGAGATTGAGAGGAGATCAGATAGAAGTGTTTAAAATATTGATAGAAATATGTTTTTTTTAGTTAAGAAAGATAGACTAGAGGACATGAAGTCACATTAGTAAAGGAGCAGTGTAGATTAGACGTAAGAAAGTTCTCATTTTCACAAAGGACTGTGAATGAATGGAACAGATTATCTGATGATTGTGTGGGTGCTAATAGTGTGAATATGTTTAGAAATAAAATTGACACATACCTCAGAAGGGCTGGATATATGTAGGTAAAACGGCCAAAAGGCTTCCTTGTCCACCTGCCATCTAGAGTTAATTCTCTGGATGGCAATCTTGTTAAATCTTGTTAAAAACTTCCCATCGCTTTAAAATCATCTGAGACTATAAATACCTTCCTTAAAAAACTAAAGATTTATTTATTTGAAATTGCATTCCCACCCTAACCTTTGGCGGTCCCTTGCTCTAATGACGACTCTTGCTTGTCCCTGTTAACGATTTTGCCCAATGATTTTTGTATGTTGCGCCTCTGAGCTCAGATTCCTGGGGATTTAGACGCTATAGAAGTTTGTCATTATTATTATTATTCTATCAGAAATAACAAAGTATTTAAAAAATAGTTGAACATTTAATTATTTCAGGAAAGTTTCATTTTATAACCAAATATATTTATTTCCCCCGTACATATTGAAAAAGTACTCAGATGTACTCATAAAATCTGAGTACAATGAGTACGAGTCCACGACCTACAAGTTTTACAAGTACGAGTACTTCAAAATTGTACTCGAGTACAGAGTACTTCGGCCCCAGGTCTGGTGCTATAGTTAGCACAATGATTGACTATTTATCACCATGCAAATAATAATCACAATATATGTGGTGTGTCTGGAATTACAAAAACATGAATGATTGCCCCCATGAGATGTCTATCTCGTTTCATGCATTCTTGTGTACCGTCTTCAGTCAGTCGAGTGCAGAACATTTTGGTATATGTGTTGAATGTGTTTGCTACATGTATGTTGCCTGTTGTTAGGTTACATTCAATTTGTGTATCTGCGCATCCCTGTCAGTTTGTGCTACTTACGGCTTATGAGATTTTAATAGAAGCACACCAAAATGTTTGCACCCATGCACTAGTGTACTGCGTATCTGTTCAAAACTATATGGTATATATAATTTATATTATAAATATGTATATATTTTTCCTGAACTTAGTTATGGTTATTCCCTTGAAGTAATGTTTTATTATTATGACAACTAATAGTGTTATCTGTAAATGTCTTTCTAGGCATCCTAGGCTCATACCTAACCTCATATTCCTTTGATGTGAGTGATTCAATTCAAACCCCATGTCTCTCATTTGAGACCATATTTTTTAAGACTAAACTCATTAGTAATGTCCATACAATTTGAGCAAAATTATACATTTTTCCAGAATGTTCTTGTCATAGATTGGCAAGGTCTCCATAACTAGATGGCTCAAGTCTAGTGGGGTTCAATATTAATTATGTCAACGCTTGTGAATGAGGGCAGCAACCGTGAACAACGCAACAAGGAACAATGGAAATTTAATGAATTTTATTACACATGTAAATGACAAAGAACTTGTTTATAGTAATAATAAACAAAATTACCCTCTAACTATTTAATCCGTAGCTATCCTCAGCTAATCCTTGATACTCGAAAAAATAATAGAATGGCCCGTTCAAAACAAACTACTGGGTAAGTACTATTAGCACTCTCAAGGGAACTTCAAGTGTCAATGCATTACCAGTTCAGGTCTGCTTGGGTAAATAATATCCAGTAATCTATACCATCAACAGTATAGGGAAAAACAGTTTCTTAATTACATACATACATCGGGAATCTATATCATCCCCAGTATACAGAAAGACAATCTCTTAAGGTGGCTGCACCGGCTATTATATACTTCTTTTGAATTACCTAGGGGTAATCATTTCTAATATAAGTTTTGAAAATAAGCTAACCATTTTTTCTCAGAGTTTGCCTCAGATACGAAACAATACTCCAGACCAAAAAGAATTGATTTTTTTATGTTGTTTAGAGATATTTAAATGTGTTTAAAGACAATTAAAAAATATGTCAAAAATCACCTTAAAATTGCATTTTATTTCATTTTTTTGAAACATTTGTATGGTTATAAGTACAAACATGTTATTGACATTCAGACAGGTTTTTTTGTAAACAAATGCTTATTAAGTTTGATATAGCTTCATAAACATTTTGCTACAATGTTGAAAGACAGCAAAAATCCGTACTGCATTTTTGGCACGACCCCTTCACCAAACATAAAACCATCCCGTGCAATTTTGGGTAAACACAAATGCCATATGCCAAGTTATGGCTTTGTAAGTATTGTAGTTGTTTTTATAAAAAGTTACATTAAGTAATACTTGTTACCAATACTAAAAGTGTCACCAGAAGCTTGTTTTTTGCTTAGAAATGTTACTTTTTTTACTGGCATGTGGCTTATTTCAACACAATTTGTTAGACACTTCTATTATTAAGATTTGCTCCCAAAGTTTTCCCGCCAAGTTGTCTCATGATATTTTGTTATGAAGGGCGACATTGTACTTTCGACTCTTTGTTGCTGTCTCCATCAAATTTTTCTTCAGCTTGAGTTTCAGTCTAGCAACCAGCAGGTGATGGTCGGACGCAACGTCAGCTCCCCTCTTCACTCTTACATCTTGAAGTGACCTCCTGAATCTCTTGCCTATGCAGATGTGATCTATCTGGTTCTCTGTAACATGGTCGGGTGACACCCATGTAGTCTTGTGTATCCTTTTGTGTGTGAAAATGCTGCCCCCGATGACAACCTTGTTCAGTGCACATGTGTCCGCAAATCTCTCTCCATTCTCGTTCATCTCTCCAACACCATGGGTTCCCATCACTTCTTCATATCCGTTGTTGTCCATTCCAATCTTCGCATTGAAATCTCCTATAAAGATGGTCACATCCTTTTCTCTGCACTTGTCCAAGATGCTTTGTAGTCTGCTGTAGAACTGGTCTTTGGTTTCTTCATCACTGTCGTTCGTTGGTGCGTAGCACTGGATGACATTCATCTTGATTTTCTTTTTCTTTATTCTAAAGGATGCTGTGATGATTCTCGGTCCATGCATTTCCCATCCTATCAGCGCCCTCTGTGCCGGTCTTGATAGCATGAGTGCTACACCTTCAGTGTGGGGGGCATCGTCTTCTTCATGTCCCGAGAAAAGTAACATCTCTCCTGTAGGTATTCTTATCTGTCCTGACTGTGTCCATCTTGTCTCGCTGATTCCCAGCAGTGCAAGGTTGTAGTTTTTCATTTCCGCAGCTACTTGTGCTGTCTTTCCTGCCTGGTACATGGTCCTCACAGCTACTTGTGCTGTCCTTCCTGTCTGGTACATGGTCCTCACTGCTACTTGTGCTGTCTTTCCTGTCTGGTACATGGTCCTCACTGCTACTTGTGCTGTCTTCCCTGCCTGGTACATGGTCCTCACTGCTACTTGTGCTGTCTTCCCTGCCTGGTACATGGTCCTCACTGCTACTTGTGCTGTCCTTCCTGTCTGGTACATGGTCCTCACTGCTACTTGTGCTGTCTTTCCTGTCTGGTACATGGTCCTCACTGCTACTTGTGCTGTCTTCCCTGCCTGGTACATGGTCCTCACTGCTACTTGTGCTGTCTTCCCTGCCTGGTACATGGTCCTCACAGCTACTTGTGCTGTCCTTCCTGTCTGGTACACGGTCCTCACTGCTACTTGTGCTGTCCTTCCTGTCTGGTACACGGTCCTCACTGCTACTTGTGCTGTCCTTCCTGCCTGGTACACGGTCCTCACTGCTACTTGTGCTGTCCTTCCTGCCTGGTACATGGTCCTCACTGCTACTTGTGCTGTCTTTCCTGTCTGGTACATGGTCCTCACTGCTACTTGTGCTGTCCTTCCTGTCTGGTACATGGTCCTCACTGCTACTTGTGCTGTCTTTCCTGTCTGGTACATGGTCCTCACTGCTACTTGTGCTGTCTTTCCTGTCTGGTACATGGTCCTCACTGCTACTTGTGCTGTCTTTCCTGTCTGGTACATGGTCCTCACTGCTACTTGTGCTGTCCTTCCTGTCTGGTACATGGTCCTCACTGCTACTTGTGCTGTCCTTCCTGCCTGGTACATGGTCCTCACTGCTACTTGTGCTGTCTTTCCTGTCTGGTACATGGTCCTCACTGCTACTTGTGCTGTCCTTCCTGTCTGGTACATGGTCCTCACTGCTACTTGTGCTGTCTTTCCTGTCTGGTACATGGTCCTCACTGCTACTTGTGCTGTCTTTCCTGTCTGGTACATGGTCCTCACTGCTACTTGTGCTGTCCTTCCTGCCTGGTACATGGTCCTCACTGCTACTTGTGCTGTCTTTCCTGTCTGGTACATGGTCCTCACTGCTACTTGTGCTGTCCTTCCTGTCTGGTACATGGTCCTCACTGCTACTTGTGCTGTCTTTCCTGTCTGGTACATGGTCCTCACTGCTACTTGTGCTGTCTTTCCTGTCTGGTACATGGTCCTCACTGCTACTTGTGCTGTCTTTCCTGTCTGGTACATGGTCCTCACTGCAACTTGTGCTGTCCTTCCTGTCTGGTACATGGTCCTCACTGCTACTTGTGCTGTCTTTCCTGTCTGGTACATGGTCCTCACTGCTACTTGTGCTGTCTTTCCTGTCTGGTACATGGTCCTCACTGCTACTTGTGCTGTCTTTCCTGTCTGGTACATGGTCCTCACTGCTACTTGTGCTGTCTTTCCTGTCTGGTACATGGTCCTCACGTTCCATGTTCCCATATTAATTTGCTTGGTCGAAAGAAGGGTGCTCGGCCCTGTGGCTTCCGTGTTCTCTCGGCTTTCACCACATGGCGTCATAGGTCCTCGGGATGAAGACCCTTCCTCTTCCAGGCATGTGTTCTCTGTAAATTCTGTTGTCGACGTTTCTGTAGCAAGTAGTTTTTTTACGAGGTGGGGGTACTAGCCCCATGCTCAACTCTCCTCCTTTCTCATCCGGGCTTGGGACCGGCCACGGCGGAGTTAAAATGATTATTATTAGCATTTCAGAAATCCAAGGTACAGATTCATTTACAACATTGAAAAACATTCAATTATTATTGCTAAAAACTAATAGCGATCTGTCCCCATGTGTCAAGTTGACTGGTCTCAATGTTGTGGTGTTCCTTTGTAGAACACCTACGAGTTGGATTGGCCGCGCACCTTAAGTACCACCAGGTAACTACAGGGTAGTTACCCCCTGGAGTAGTGCCCCTTCCGCCAGTCATCACAATGTGTCATATTTTAAAGATCTCGTCTAATTGTGATGTTTTTGTTCAAAGCATTTCTTACTCATTTTGTCAAAATTTAACCTATGTAATATACCCTCTGATGTACAAACTAATTTGTATGAATTTGTTATTTAGTTTTGATGAAACCATCAGAATTTTTTTTTATTTTCACTGTTTCATAAAAAATTAATAGAACAGTTATAACAAAAGAGGCTATACTATGGCAGGAGTAAGTCACACTTTAATGTTACTTTAAAAAATAATGCCATGCCAACTAAGTAATTATCTTTTGTGAGTCAACATTGAGTCTGCTCGTGTCATGGTTCCACTAATTTTCCATTGCAGGACTTACAGAAAGACTTTGAGAGTCGACAGCATCAGTTAGAGTTGAAGCATGGGGAACAGATGGCCAACTTGATGTCAAAGGGCCTTACAACTGAAGGTCTGTCCATAATTTACCTAGCAATAAGTCTGTCAAGCTCACAAAATGGCAGCCGCACGTGGAACACTGTTGGACATTCTGTTGTACATTTTGTTGAAATACTTGCCTGAACTTTTTTCTTTGTGACAAGAACACAGGGAAACATTGCTACCTACTTATTTCCAGTGCTCGGCAATGCCCTATTAACTGCCTAGTCTGTATTATTGTGGTTATAAAAAAAAAACTTACAATATAATGGTCTTATGAGGTCTCATTCAACTAGTCAGCCTTTTTCAGAACATTAATGCCAAACCAACCTTTATATGCTGGCACTGAGGGTGGTCACTGCCAGGGTGCTTGTTGTCCTCAGTGGTTCTTTTACGTCCCAAATTGAGACAGGACCGACATTAACGTGATCTCCGAGTCACGAGGGATCCACAGTCCCAAATGTTGAGAGCCAGGTTTTTACACCAAATATCATGCCTGTCCAGCCCGAGTTTCAAACTCAGAGTACTGGCATGCCAGGTGGATGTGGTAACCTCTACACTAGCCGCGCTTCCTTCAATCTGATTGTCTAAGCAAGGACAGAACAAATTGATCTGACAAATGTCATATCATCCTAGTAATGTAATTCTTGGTAAGGCAAAACTTGATGTAGGTCATGTGCGTAATTTTGATTATGATCCTAACCAACAATATTTTATTACTAATATTCTGAATATTGAATAAACATAATGTAACTTATGTACTATCAGTTCCTGTAGTGGATGGCCCAGTGTGTGGGCCATTCCTTTACGTGCATTGCATCTATCAATTTCTCTGTGGTACGTCTATAAACAGGAATATTCTACTACAACAAATCAGAATAATTTTTTGGTGATGTTGATCATCGCAGAAACCAATAGGCATCTTGATGAACTCATTGCCGAGAATCATGCCCAGAAGAGGGCGCTGGAATCAGAGCTGGCGAACTGCGGACAACTGCTCGCTGATACATATGACAGGTATATGACTGCACAATCAAGTGTGTCAGTCTGTCAAGTAGGAAACCTTCTAAGATTTATATTTGATACATTCTAGTCGAATGCTCTTCTCTGAAGATGTTACCTAACCTTGTGTCCCAGTTGTACACACAATAATTCTTGACTAGGTTCGTGATTAACTGCACCCTTTCAGGGAGTTGTTTAATCATGAAACATATTCTTTAATTAAATGATTTGAAAGTGCTTTTTCATGCATGCGTATACACAAGTGCACACACACACTCACAAAAATGCTCACACATACACATACACACATTCATGCATGCGCACACACACACACACACATCACACATACACACACCACAACTATCTCTGAACGTCAGTGGACATAAGCCGCAATGTGATATACTAATATTTTACCATCTTTATACAAATGACTAACGGTGTCTTCAGCTAAAAAAATGATAATGCTACTTTGTAGATATCTAAGTGATCACATTCCCGATTTGACGGTACTTCCTGTCAAGGTCACCTTGACTTTGTTGAACAAGGGCATTCAGATTCCTGATGTAGTTCTGAACTCTCACAACAGGTGGGTAAACGCAGAGGTTATGCCTGTTACGACCCATTTTGAAAAAATCAACACGAGTGTCAGACTGTGAGTGTGTGTGTGTGTCGTGTGTGTGTGTGTCGTGTGTGTCGTGTGTGTCGTGTGTGTGTGTCATGTTTATGTTTCCCCTGATAGTTTGTCTGATTAATATTTCAAGTGTTTCAGGGCAGAATTGTCTATATGACTCGCAACCATGAACCAGGCATTAAGTGGCACAGGTCATGTTACATAAATTTTGTGATTTTGGTAGAAATGCATCATTTATCATCCCACCTTTCAATATCCAGTTTATCTTCCTCGATAAATGATACAGAACTACTCAAATACTTGCATCTTACCTTACTTACTTACTTACTTACTTACTTACTTACTTACTTACTTACTTACTTACTTACTTACTTACTTACTGCTCCCGTAACCCACCTGGGTCATAGGGGCGCTGCATTGCTGAATTTTTCGCCAGTCTTCGCAGTTGTGTGCTAATGTCTGAGTTTCCGCAAAGGTCTTCTCAGTCCATTCTGCAACACTGTTCCTTGTAGTATTGTTTTTGTGAGCCCGCTTGACCATGTTACATGACCATACCATCTCAGTTTCCTCTTTTTTACTGTGGTCAGCAGGTCTTCATAATGTCCCACATGTTGAGTGATGATTTTTCTGATTTCATCGTTGGTGATGTGGTCCATGTAGCAAATACCGAGGATTCTTTGGTAGCATTTCATTTCCAATGCAGCAATTCATCTTTACAGTTCCGCTGTGAGGGTTCATGATTAGCATGCATACAGAAAGAAGGAAAGGACCAGTGTACGCACTAGTTTAAGTTTAGATTTCAGTGCGATGTTTTTGTCTCTCCAAACATATATTGTGGTGGGTCACATATATCCAGTTATGTGACTTAACGCCCACTTTGTTGTGGTGGGTCACATATATCCAGTTATGTGACTTAATACCCACTTTGTTGTGGTGGGTCACATATATCCAGTTATGTGACTTAATACCCACTTTGTTGTGGTGGGTCACATATATCCAGTTATGTTACTTAATGCCCACTTTGTTGTGGTGGGTCACATATATCCAGTTATGTGACTTAATACCCACTTTGTTGTGGTGGGTCACATATATCCAGTTATGTGACTTAATACCCACTTTGTTGTGGTGGGTCACATATATCCAGTTATGTGACTTAATACCCACTTTGTTGTGGCCGGTCACATATATCCAGTTATGTGACTTAACGCCCACTTTGTTGTGGTGGGTCACATATATCCAGTTATGTGACTTAATGCCCACTTTGTTGTGGTGGGTCACATATATCCAGTTATGTGACTTAATACCCACTTTGTTGTGGTGGGTCACATATATCCAGTTATGTGACTTAATGCCCACTTTGTTGTGGTGGGTCACATATATCCAGTTATGTGACTTAATGCCCACTTTGTTGTGGCCGGTCACATATATCCAGTTATGTGACTTAATGCCCACTTTGTTGTGGTGGGTCACATATAATCAGTTATGTGACTTAATGCCCACTTTGTTGTGGCCAATCACATATATCCAGTTATGTGACTTAATGCCCACTTTGTTGTGGTGGGTCACATATATCCAGTTATGTGACTTAATGCCCACTTTGTTGTGGCCAATCACATATATCCAGTTATGTGACTTAATGCCCACTTTGTTGTGGCCGATCACATATATCCAGTTATGTGACTTAATGCCCACTTTGTTGTGGCTGGTCACATATATCCAGTTATGTGACTTAATGCCCACTTTGTTGTGGCCGATCACATATATCCAGTTATGTGACTTAATGCCCACTTTGTTGTGGCCGATCACATATATCCAGTTATGTGACTTAATGCCCACTTTGTTGTGGCCGATCACATATATCCAGTTATGTGACTTAATACCCACTTTGTTGTGGCGGGTCACATATATCCAGTTATGTGACTGAGTACCCACTTTGTTGTGGTGGGTCACATATATCCAGTTATGTGACTTAATGCCCACTTTGTTGTGGTGGGTCAAATATATCCAGTTATGTGACTTAATACCCACTTTGTTGTGGCCGGTCACATACAGTGCAACACGCTTATAACGAACACAGATACAACGAATTGACGGATATAACAAAACAATTTGTTACGTACAGATTGTTTCCCTATCTTCCGTTATAAGTGTTCACGCATACTGCGAACACGGGTATAACGAATTCATGGTTATTACGAACACCTTTTCCTGAAAAAATTTTGCTGTATAACAAATTTCTGTCCAACTGAAAATCACCCGGTTGTTCGCAAATACTTACCGGTTAATGAGGGAAACCATTCGTAACAGGGCTACACAGTCAGACAACGCTGCAGCGCACTGCGACTGTCTTGAGGATTTCCTTTTGTCTGGTGCCCTAGCCAACAGCAAACAAACATCAATGGAGGACTTCTTCAAAGCAGAATAACTGGTGTCATTCTGTGTGTGTTAGTGTAATTGAGGGAAATCATCAAAGGTGATTGTTAGCTGCGCGTTATATGACAGTTCATCCGTAACAGGACTACGTAGTCAGATGACGCTGCAGCGCACTGCGACTGGCTTGAGGATTTCCTGGTGCCCTAGCCAACAGCAAACAAACGACAATGGAGGACTTCTTCGAAGCAGATTAACTGGTGTCATTCTGTGTGTGTTGTACAAGAAGTAGTAGTTACCATGGCTCCATCCTGCCACAGACAGTTCGTGTTTTAGTGTGCTTGGACGCGTGTTCGCCATGTGTTGACGTAATATTGTATTTCGTTAGTTTGTCACAAACGGTGGACTGCGATCTTATACTATAACTACACTTAATAGTAACATTTGTAACTGTTTTATGTGTCATATAAATAAATGTTACGCAACAAAATATCTTTGCGTTTGATAGACACCTGGGGCTGATTTCATGAAGCATACTTAAAGTTACGCAATTACTTAGCATCACGTGTTTGCGCAAACTCCTATGTTCGCTTTTATTACAAAAATCACGTCATTTACTAAGACAATCATCTTATCGTTAAGAACGTTCTTAACCACTTCATGAAACCGGACCCTGGCAGGCGAATAGTTTTAAAACTGCCACGTAGCGGGTAAACGCATTCACGGATATAACGAACTCGTTAGCTACCCACAAAGTAGTTCGTTATAAACGTGTTGCACTGTATATCCAGTTATGTGACTTTATACCCACTTTGTTGTGGCAGGTCACATATATCAAATTTTTTGACTTAATGTCCACTTTGTTGTGGCAGGTGACATATATCAAATTTTGTAACTTAATATCCACTTTGTTGTGGCAGGTCACATATATCAAATTTTGTAACTTAATATCCACTTTGTTGTGGCAGGTTACATATATCAAATTTTGTAACTTAATATCCACTTTGTTGTGGCAGGTCACATATATCAAATTTTGTAACTTAATATCCACTTTGTTGTGGCAGGTGACATATATCAAATTTTGTAACTTAATATCCACTTTGTTGTGGCAGGTTACATATATCAAATTTTGTAACTTAATATCCACTTTGTTGTGGCAGGTCACATATATCAAATTTTGTAACTTAATATCCACTTTGTTGTGGCAGGTCACATATATCAAATTTTGAAACTTAATATCCACTTTGTTGTGGCAGGTCACATATATCAAATTTTGAAACTTAATATCCACTTTGTTGTGGCAGGTCACATATATCAAATGTTTTAACTTAATATCCACTTTTTTGTGGCAGGTCACATATATCAAATTTTTTAACTTAATATCCACTTTGTTGTGGCAGGTCACATATATCAAATTTTGAAACTTAATATCCACTTTGTTGTGGCAGGTTACATATATCAAATTTTGTAACTTAATATCCACTTTGTTGTGGCAGGTCACATATATCAAATTTTGTAACTTAATATCCACTTTGTTGTGGCAGGTCACATATATCAAATTTTGTAACTTAATATCCACTTTGTTGTGGCAGGTCACATATATCAAATTTTGTAACTTAATATCCACTTTGTTGTGGCAGGTCACATATATCAAATTTTGTAACTTAATATCCACTTTGTTGTGGCAGGTCACATATATCAAATTTTGAAACTTAATATCCACTTTGTTGTGGCAGGTTACATATATCAAATTTTGTAACTTAATATCCACTTTGTTGTGGCAGGTCACATATATCAAATTTGTTAACTTAATATCCACTTTGTTGTGGCAGGTCACATATATCAAATTTGTTAACTTAATATCCACTTTTTTGTGGCAGGTCACATATATCAAATTTTTTAACTTAATATCCACTTTTTTGTGGCAGGTTACATATATCAAATGTTGTAACTTAATATCCACTTTGTTGTGGCAGGTCACATATATCAAATTTTGTAACTTAATATCCACTTTGTTGTGGGAGGTTACATATATCAAATGTTGTAACTTAATATCCACTTTGTTGTGGCAGGTCACATATATCAAATTTTGAAACTTAATATCCACTTTGTTGTGGCAGGTCACATATATCAAATTTTGTAATTTAATATCCACTTTGTTGTGGCAGGTCACATATATCAAATTTTGTAACTTAATATCCACTTTGTTGTGGCAGGTTACATATATCAAATTTTGTAACTTAATATCCACTTTGTTGTGGCAGGTCACATATATCAAATTTTGTAACTTAATATCCACTTTGTTGTGGCAGGTTACATATATCAAATTTTGTAACTTAATATCCACTTTGTTGTGGCAGGTCACATATATCAAATTTTGTAACTTAATATCCACTTTGTTGTGGCAGGTCACATATATCAAATTTTGAAACTTAATATCCACTTTGTTGTGGCAGGTTACATATATCAAATTTTGTAACTTAATATCCACTTTGTTGTGGCAGGTCATATATATCAAATTTTGTAACTTAATATCCACTTTGTTGTGGCAGGTTACATATATCAAATTTTGTAACTTAATATCCACTTTGTTGTGGCAGGTCACATATATCAAATTTTGTAACTTAATATCCACTTTGTTGTGGCAGGTCACATATATCAAATTTTGTAACTTAATATCCACTTTGTTGTGGCAGGTTACATATATCAAATTTTGTAACTTAATATCCACTTTGTTGTGGCAGGTCACATATATCAAATTTTGAAACTTAATATCCACTTTGTTGTGGCAGGTCACATATATCAAATTTTGTAACTTAATATCCACTTTGTTGTGGCAGGTCACATATATCAAATTTTGAAACTTAATATCCACTTTGTTGTGGCAGGTTACATATATCAAATTTTGTAACTTAATATCCACTTTGTTGTGGCAGGTCACATATATCAAATTTGTTAACTTAATATCCACTTTGTTGTGGCAGGTCACATATATCAAATTTGTTAACTTAATATCCACTTTTTTGTGGCAGGTCACATATATCAAATTTTTTAACTTAATATCCACTTTTTTGTGGCAGGTTACATATATCAAATGTTGTAACTTAATATCCACTTTGTTGTGGCAGGTCACATATATCAAATTTTGTAACTTAATATCCACTTTGTTGTGGGAGGTTACATATATCAAATGTTGTAACTTAATATCCACTTTGTTGTGGCAGGTCACATATATCAAATTTTGAAACTTAATATCCACTTTGTTGTGGCAGGTCACATATATCAAATTTTGTAACTTAATATCCACTTTGTTGTGGCAGGTTACATATATCAAATTTTGTAACTTAATATCCACTTTGTTGTGGCAGGTCACATATATCAAATTTTGTAACTTAATATCCACTTTGTTGTGGCAGGTTACATATATCAAATTTTGTAACTTAATATCCACTTTGTTGTGGCAGGTTACATATATCAAATGTTGTAACTTAATATCCACTTTGTTGTGGCAGGTCACATATATCAAATTTTGTAACTTAATATCCACTTTGTTGTGGCAGGTCACATATATCAAATTTTGAAACTTAATATCCACTTTGTTGTGGCAGGTTACATATATCAAATTTTGTAACTTAATATCCACTTTGTTGTGGCAGGTCACATATATCAAATTTTGTAACTTAATATCCACTTTGTTGTGGCAGGTCACATATATCAAATTTTGTAACTTAATATCCACTTTGTTGTGGCAGGTTACATATATCAAATTTTGTAACTTAATATCCACTTTGTTGTGGCAGGTCACATATATCAAATTTTGTAACTTAATATCCACTTTGTTGTGGCAGGTCACATACATCAAATTTGTTAACTTAATATCCACTTTTTTGTGGCAGGTTACATATATCAAATTTTGTAACTTAATATCCACTTTGTTGTGGCAGGTCACATATATCAAATTTTGTAACTTAATATCCACTTTGTTGTGGCAGGTCACATATATCAAATTTTGTAACTTAATATCCACTTTGTTGTGGCAGGTTACATATATCAAATTTTGTAACTTAATATCCACTTTGTTGTGGCAGGTCACATATATCAAATTTTGTAACTTAATATCCACTTTGTTGTGGCAGGTTACATATATCAAATTTTGTAACTTAATATCCACTTTGTTGTGGCAGGTCACATATATCAAATTTTGTAACTTAATATCCACTTTGTTGTGGCAGGTTACATATATCAAATTTTGTAACTTAATATCCACTTTGTTGTGGCAGGTTACATATATCAAATGTTGTAACTTAATATCCACTTTGTTGTGGCAGGTCACATATATCAAATTTTGTAACTTAATATCCACTTTGTTGTGGCAGGTCACATATATCAAATTTTGTAACTTAATATCCACTTTGTTGTGGCAGGTTACATATATCAAATTTTGTAACTTAATATCCACTTTGTTGTGGCAGGTTACATATATCAAATGTTGTAACTTAATATCCACTTTGTTGTGGCAGGTCACATATATCAAATTTTGTAACTTAATATCCACTTTGTTGTGGCAGGTCACATATATCAAATTTTGTAACTTAATATCCACTTTTTTGTGGCAGGTCACATATATCAATTTTTTTTACTTAATATCAACTTTTTTGTGGCAGGTTACATATATCAAATGTTGTAACTTAATATCCACTTTGTTGTGGCAGGTCACATATATCAAATGTTGTAACTTAATATCCACTTTGTTGTGGCAGGTTACATATATCAAATGTTGTAACTTAATATCCACTTTGTTGTGGCAGGTCACATATATCAAATTTTGTAACTTAATATCCACTTTGTTGTGGCAGGTCACATATATCAAATTTTGTAACTTAATATCCACTTTGTTGTGGCAGGTCACATATATCAATTTTTTTAACTTAATATCCACTTTTTTGTGGCAGGTCACATATATCAAATTTTTAAACTTAATATCCACTTTTTTGTGGCAGGTTACATATATCAAATTTTGTAACTTAATATCCACTTTGTTGTGGCAGGTTACATACAAATTTTGTAACTTAATATCCACTTTGTTGTGGCAGGTCACATATATCAAATTTTGTAACTTAATATCCACTTTGTTGTGGCAGGTCACATATATCAAATTTTGTAACTTAATATCCACTTTGTTGTGGCAGGTCACATATATCAAATTTTGAAACTTAATATCCACTTTGTTGTGGCAGGTCACATATATCAAATTTTGTAACTTAATATCCACTTTGTTGTGGCAGGTCACATATATCAAATTTTGTAACTTAATATCCACTTTGTTGTGGCAGGTCACATATATCAAATTGTGTAACTTAATATCCACTTTGTTGTGGCAGGTCACATATATCAAATTTTGTAACTTAATATCCACTTTGTTGTGGCAGGTCACATATATCAAATTTTGTAACTTAATATCCACTTTGTTGTGGCAGGTCACATATATCAAATTTTGAAACTTAATATCCACTTTGTTGTGGCAGGTTACATATATCAAATTTTGTAACTTAATATCCACTTTGTTGTGGCAGGTCACATATATCAAATTTTGTAACTTAATATCCACTTTGTTGTGGCAGGTCACATATATCAAATTTTGTAACTTAATATCCACTTTGTTGTGGCAGGTTACATATATCAAATTGTGTAACTTAATATCCACTTTGTTGTGGCAGGTTACATATATCAAATTTTGTAACTTAATATCCACTTTGTTGTGGCAGGTCACATATATCAAATTTTGTAACTTAATATCCACTTTGTTGTGGCAGGTCACATATATCAAATTTTGAAACTTAATATCCACTTTGTTGTGGCAGGTTACATATATCAAATTTTGTAACTTAATATCCACTTTGTTGTGGCAGGTCACATATATCAAATTTTGTAACTTAATATCCACTTTGTTGTGGCAGGTCACATATATCAAATTTTGTAACTTAATATCCACTTTGTTGTGGCAGGTTACATATATCAAATTTTGTAACTTAATATCCACTTTGTTGTGGCAGGTTACATATATCAAATTTTGTAACTTAATATCCACTTTGTTGTGGCAGGTCACATATATCACATTTTTTAACTTAATATCCACTTTGTTGTGGCAGGTCACATATATCACATTTTGTAACTTAATATCCACTTTGTTGTGGCA
The DNA here is from genome assembly GCA_963995525.1 of Escarpia spicata. Classification (NCBI taxonomy): domain Eukaryota; kingdom Metazoa; phylum Annelida; class Polychaeta; order Sabellida; family Siboglinidae; genus Escarpia; species Escarpia spicata. The sequence continues at coordinate 6,099,479 of OZ023216.1, forward strand.
GGTCATATATATATCAAATTTTTGTATTTCATCAACTTCTGTGCCTCATTCTCCGAGCGTAAATAAAAACTTTTACCTTTTTTGTACATTTATATTCTTAAATTACACCCAGCTAAAATGTCACCTGAATATGTCTTTATCCCGTTTTGTCCTGAACCGTTCATTTGAGGGATATATTTTAGAAAAAATTGCTGGAATGGCTTCTAAATTATAAATATAGTGAAATATGTCAAACTATACTATTAATAATGTTATGAATATGAGTTTAGATTATTTATTATATTACTTATATCACAACAGTTATTATGAAGACTAGATATAGATTTCTAGAAAGGGTGTATTAATTATATTACATTAATAATGATTATATAATATTTATATTTATATTTATTTTATTACGTATAAATAATGACACTAATTTTAGAACATTGCTTTTATTATATCATTGAATGATGCTTTTATAATTCTTAATATGACTACTTTAAAAGTTGTCAGTGGTCAAATATCCTGTGCAAGCGCCATGGCACCTCTATGGTGGATACCGGCACTATATAAGATTTCATTATTATTATTAAATAAAACATAGGAAAAACTATTTTTGTTAAGCAGAATCTATGGGTGTCATAATCTGGGATAGTGATACTGTGATGTGTAGGAATTACTGATCAGGAAATGATGAAGTTGTTTATTTCTGAGTCAGTTTCTATTCCACAGAATTGTTGAAATAGAAACATTTGATTGTGTCCAAACACCCAGTGATTGTAACAAACCATTTATAATTTTTCAGCATCAATGACATAAAACACTTATTAGAAGAACACATGCTCTTAAGGGGAGACAAGATTATGGAATTTGGAGATGACGTCACATTCGTCTGCTTTGGGTAAGAAACGTACTTTACTGAAGACACTTGTTTATGAAACAGCAATATATTTTATATTCATTACTATGTTAATTGTATTAGACATGGCTGCTTCAGCTGTTTCTTTCAAGGCATGTAAACATTACACTTGGGCAAACAACACAGAAATAGCATTAACCTGAGGACACTGATAAGTCACCTACTTAAATTACATAATTACTAAGCATTGTACATTTGTGTAAACTCCAATGTTTGCATAATTTATTAAGATAATCATCTTAGCACTAAGGAAACTTCCGCTGGATTACCACGTTTGCTAAAAAAACAAGCTATCTCTGCAAACGTGGACATGTTGATAGGCTCTCCTGAGACATAAAATGATATAAAATTACATATACCCGTCTTTTTGTCAAAACACGATGAACCATATCCTGTAGTACAAGTAAATCTATAAAATTAATAAAACCATAAGGAATGTCTCCTGTGGATATTATAAAGTCATCTTTTATCAAATATGTCAGAGTTGAAAGGAAATGATGATGAAATTATGAAAATTAACATCAATTTTGAACTTTGTCTACATGTACCAAATGCTTGTCTTTCTTCAGGCCTTTTTCTAAGAGCAGCATACGAGAAATGACTCATATTGCCCGGGATTTGTCCGATGGACTTCGACATCCTGACGCTTTCGTTCTTCCACCAAACTCTTTGCCTGTTCTACAATTTGCTGTCGTAAGTAGTCTGTGTTATTGCTGCGAATACCCATCATGCAATTTTATATAAGCAACTAGCATATTTATAGTTATTGCTTACTGCTGTAAGAAAACCTCCAGTTTTGATCTTCCGGTTCTGATTTATGTTTGATTCTCATAGTTGATATATTGGAAGTATTATGTGATAGTGTGGCTCAGACACACATGTGCACATGTACACACCCTCACCCATGTACACGCCACACACACACATCACACACACATAACACACACAGACACTGACACACCACACACACACACACTCACGCACACACAACACTCAGACACACACATTCAGGCACACACACACCCACACACAAACAACCCATACACACACTCACGCACACATACACCCAACACACACACCATACACACACACATCACACACACCACACACACCACACACACCACACACACCACACACACACACACACACCACACACACCACACACACCACACACACCACACAGACCACACACACCACACACACACACACCACACACACCACACACACCACACACACACACCACACACACACTCCACACACACACACCACACACACCACACACACCACACACACCACACACACACACCACACACACACACCACACACACACACCACACACACCACACACACCACACACACCACACACACCACACACACCACACACACCACACACACCACACCCACCACACACCACACACACACACCACACACACACACCACACACACACACCACACACACACACACACACACCACACACACACACCACACACACACACACACGCACTACACACACACACACCACACACACACACCACACACACACCACACACATACCACACACACACACATGCACTACATCACACACACACACACACACACACACACACACACACACACACACACACACACACACACACACACACACACACACACACACACACACACACACACTCACGCACACACAACACTCAGACACACACATTCAGGCACACACACACCCACACACAAACAACCCATACACACACTCACGCACACATACACCCAACACACACACCATACACACACACACACACACCACACACACCACACACACCACACACACCACACACACACACACACACCACACACACCACACACACCACACACACCACACACACCACACACACCACACAGACCACACACACCACACACACACACACACACACCACACACACCACACACACACACCACACACACCACACACACACACACACACACACCACACACACCACACGCACACCAAACGCACACCACACACACCACACACACCACACACACCACACACACCACACACACCACACACACCACACACCACACACACACACCACACACACACACACCACACACACACACCACACACACACACACACACGCACTACACACACACACCACACACACACACCACACACACACCACACACATACCACACACACACACATGCACTACATCACACACACACACACACACACACACCACACACACCTCACGCACACACAGACACACCCAACACACCCAACACACCCAACACACCCAACACACCCAACACACCCAACACACCCAACACACCCAACACACACACAGACACACCCAACACATACACACACACTCACACACTCATGCACACACATACAAACGTGCACACATGCACACATGCACACACACGCACAGGCACACACGCGCACAGGCACACATACAACAAGGTATCTTTTCATAATGTATCATTGGCACATTGAAAAAATGCATTTGACATTTTTGTTTTTATTAAATAAATTATATACATGCCAGTCAGTTGGTGCATTAGAACCAGTGACCTCACAACCCAATCCTTATTGACGTATGTGCCGTAGATGACAGTTTAGTTTTGTATGTAGCAGTCTGACACAATGCTGTCAGCCAGTGTATTTCATTGCAGTGTTGTGTTTTCAGAAACCAGGCAGCGTTATAGCATTGTACGGCATTGTGCAATGCGACAGTGATCAGCCAAAGCAGTGTTTTGTGGCAACTTTCCAGCCCGGGGCGCCAACTCTACAAGCAGTTGATTATTTCACCTGTTGTGACTGCAAGATTAACTGTAAGTGAATGTCATGTATAGACACACAAACATGCAGTATTCTCTATCCAACACAAGGGTGCAATGATAACTTTGTGATCGGTCACGTGGTACTAATGTTGTCGAGATTGTGTGCAAGTGAACTTTAGAAAAAGTGGCACAAAACCATTTAATTACGTTTCGAGATCCCCATATTCTACGCAAATTCATGGTGCTGAATTAACATTAAAATAATGACTGCTCCCAAAATTTGTGATGCTAAAGATCTGTATTCAGTTTTTAGATTCACAATTTATGCAGTTTCTCGACTGTGCACATAACCAACCCGATTGCGGCAATATAAAACATAGTCCATAGATTAAAATCATTATTCATGTGAAATAAAAAAAATTGTACCATTGTGATCTACATCATACTGCAATTGTCCCCAATGGCTGGCATAGTAGCACAACTAATCAATTGCTGCTTATAGCTTTGTCCAGTTATTTATGCAACTCCTCCACCATGTTGTACAATTCGCAGGTTATGCACTTTGCAAAGGTACCATTTTATATCAATATTAATTAAACTGTCTCTCAGTGGACTTTACCTGTTTGAGCTAATGCTGATAGATGCACATTTAGAGTTAAGTGGGTTTTTTTAAAATTAATGTATAATAATAATATCTTAATGTTGTGTAGTATAAACTATATTAGTTCCGTTCTAACATCTTGAACAACCAAATGTGTTTTAACATGCCACATTTAGAAAATTATTATTTTATCGCTGTCTGTTGAATTTAGATGTATCCCTTGAAATATCATGTTAACAGTGAACGCTTAACAGCAAGATCGATATTCTCAAAATAAACAACAATCTATATATTATTTTAATACCTATTTAATTAAATCCCATTTGTGAAGTCAATATGATAGGTCATACATAAACTTGTATGACCTGATAATAAATTGATCATTTTATCATAGATAAAAGAGACATTGCACATATATGAGGGTATAAACATACCTGACAACGACTCGCCAAATTTGTATTGCAAAATCATATTTACACTTGTGATCAAAGTCTATGACATCCCCTATTGATTGGGATTATGTCACTAAATCTAGCTTGTTAAATCTGATGTACCTGACAAGTGCTACAATCTCTAAAACATAACTTTGAAACGTCCAGCTGATTTCCCGCCAAACCGCTATCTTGGATAAACAACAACGCCAACAAAGAAGCCATGAACCCAAACTACTAAACAACTAAGTACATCAAATATTGCTAGCTACATTTAATATATTTACAATTGTGATTATTTGTTTTGCTAAATAAGTCAACAAACCGAACTTATACACCAACATTAGTGCTAAATACATGAAGTAGTACTTAACCTCGAACTCTTCTCCTGGCAACGGCAACGCTGCGTTTCCATGAAACACAAAATTTATAAAAGCGCACAATTCACATAAATACTATCAACAAAAAATGTATAATATAAAATGTCAGCAACAAACTAGAAACCAACACCATACATAGTAACTGCACACTAACAGGCCTTTCGCCAAGACGCTCTTTGCCCTGGGCCCAACCAGGGTGAAGAACTGCCTTTCCATCGCACTGCACTAAGCGTCATGGAACCCATTGAGCTACACGTTTTGTCTTAACCCGCAACGTTATTATAATAAAACGCAAAACTTTTAATTAGGAAAATATGTGTCTTTTTAATATTAATTTGATTACACTTATGTAATAATGCCATAATTTTTATCAACAACATTAATTATTTTTAACTGAGTATATTAAAATGTGTGTGGGTGCATCTGATTAAGTTTGAAATTTTGTAAGCATTGGTTTTCTTAAGAGCATGTGTGTGTTTATATACAGTATTCCTTCTATTAACCGTACATGCCCTAATTAGGGTACACCCCCTTTTTTAGCAGCATCCGACGCCGTAACAGTGATCTCAATACCAACCTTAACTGTTGAATCCATCATTGTGTTTTAATTTCTACCAATATCACACTAGATTCAAAGCTTAGTGATGAAACAACATTGAAAGGTCCACCTAAATTATCACATTTTTACAGTGTTCTGGTATCCTGTTGCTCGTATGTGAGATGCATAAATCACTTGCCAGTCACTTCTGCTGAGATGGCTGTACTCAGGTGCCACAGGAACCAAAGAAAATGGGTGCACACTCCTGCATGCTTATTGGAACACAAAATTTAACATATTTGTATGTCTCAAACACTGCTTTGGCTGGTCACTGTCACATTGCACAACGCCATACAGTGCTATCAACTGTACGCTTAATAGAATGAATATGGTATGTTTATACTTTTTTACATCACTATCTGTCTTGCCCAACTCTAACCATCATCACGCAAAGACGAATTATGCCAGGCTCCATGCATCATGCAAGATGAACTTTAAAATATACAGTGTTCATGCTTGCATGTTTGCAGATCACTTTTAGACTTTTTAACAACTCCGAATCTGAGAGCTTACAACTTGACAGCTTTCATAACAGCTGTAGTGAGAACTACAATGTCGTCACCAAACCAAGACAAGATGCCAACTCAGCAACAACTTACTACGTTTACAGACCCATGTGAAAAACCATTGCACACCTAAAATGTCTTAAATCCAGCAGCTCCACCGAACTAGTCATTCCACCACCATACAAGCCCAGTACATCATACTGTCAGGAGATGTCCATGTAAACTACCCGGGTAGTCATTCCACCACCATACAAACCCAGTACAGACAGTACAACAACAAAACTCACTCTTCTACTATGCATCATACTGTCAGGAGAGTAAACCCAGGTCCCAGTCCAACCCCAATAAATGTCACACATGTGAGAAGTCAATAAAATCCAATGAACCCAACCTAACATGTAGTGATTGCAATAGAACAATACACATAAAATGTGCTGGAATATCCATACCGGACTACAATAACACCTACAGAAACCTAAACACACCATGGCATTGTTCCAATAGCTCGGGATCCTGTGGCATTTGTCACAAGAAAGTCCTAAATGACCACCATGCAATGCAATACGATCACTACCAAAACTGTAAAATAAACAACAACGAATATAAAATATGAATTAATTCATCATGCTCACTGCATGATGTTACTGCATTTGGGCCTACCCCAAATGCAGTAATGAAGAATACATCCCAACACAGCCAAAACTTCAGACCCAGTCTTTGGCCCAAATCCCCAAAATGCATCAACACCTGAACGTCCCAAGAATACCAAATGCAACACACTCAGTGGTAGTTTGATAAACACCAACAGCGTCAAGAGCATTGAAAAGACAACCCAATTAAAGGCTACAATCCAGTCAAACTATCCTGACATCATATTCCTAGCCAAAATAGATGAAAACTATCCGGTGTACTAATTTCTACCACCAAACTATGATGCCATCAGAAAGGACAGAAATGTCCATGGCAATGGAGTACTTATAGCCTTTCGCAATGACATCGTTGCAGAACCACTTCCAAACCTTAACTCCAACTGTGAAATAGTATGGACAAAAATCCACTTTGCACGAAACAAATCCATATACTTTGCATTCTATTACCGACCCCCCAATGACTCTCCAATCTCTTGAAGCTCTCCATGAATCTTTGACGAACCTGTACAGATCTCAATAAACTCCCCCTAACATAGTCATAGCAGGAGACTAACCTTCCTGATATCAACTGGTGCAACTAACAAACCACTGACAATAGAACTGCCAGCAAGCATAACAAACTTCTCAAAATAACATCTTAATTTGGACTTCAGAACATGGTCAATGACCTCACATAAGTCGATTCTGGCAATATTCTTGATCTAATATTACCTCAAATCCATCCATAATTATCAATACACATACCACCCCTGGCATGAGTGATCATGAAGCCGTAACCTTCAAAATCAACTTCAACCCAGTTCGCACGAGGAAACATGGACCCCGATTCACGAGACATCGACACAAACTGGATCTTTTTTTGGACGCAGCTTGCTATATTGATTAACAATACAATCCCTAGTCGCAACACAAAAACAAAAACACACCTCCTCTGGATAACACGGAAAATAGTAAGAATGCAACGAAAACGCAACAAGACTCAAAAAAGCAAAACAAACTGGACTTAATAGCGACTGGGAAAAGTTTAAAGATCTCAGAAGGCAAGCCACTAAGGCTGCTGCCAAATCTTACCAACACTATATAAACAACCAAATTGGAGACAGTCTAAAAACAAACCCCAAACAATCCTGGTCATTCATCAAAGCAAACAAGCAAGAAAACATTGGCATTCCTACACTGCAAGTAAACGAACAACCAATCATCAATGATCATGACAAACCAAATGCACTCAATAGCCAGTTTAGTTCAGTGTTCACCCAAGAAATCTACCCTATTCCCCAACAAACACCTTCCACTTACCCTCATATGCCCACTCTTGAAATCGGGATAGTTGGAGTACTTAAGCAACTGAAAATTTTAAACCATAAAGCTACCGGACCAGATGAACTGCCAGCCAGAGTTCTCAATGAAACTGCAGAGTAAATAGCCGCCATTACCTCACATGTCTTCCAATAGTCGTACAAAACATACAAACTTCCTGATGACTGGCTCCAAGCACTAGTAACATCATTACACAATAAAACCCAAAAATCTTACCCCGCAAACTACAAACCAATATCACTAACATGCATCCTCTGTAGTCATAAAACACATCAATGTAAGCAATATGTGGAAACACTTGCACAAACACAACATCATCCTCCACTTTCAACACGGATTCCAGTCAGGACTGCCTTGTGAATCTCAACTCATTGAGACAGTCCATGACTGGATGGCTGCTATGGACAACATGACACAAATAGATGCGATCCTGCTTTATTTTGCAGAAGCCTTTGACGAAGTCCCCCACAAACACCTACCCAAACTAAACTCCTACGGAATAACTGGAAACACAAAACAGAATGGAATAATTTCTATAAAACCGTAAACAGAGAGTCTCGGTAATTAACGTGGACAAATCACGCCACCGACATAGCTTCCAAATCCTCAAAAGTCCTAGGCATAATTAAAAGAACCCTTGGTTCGGGCAAACCCGAAGTCGAAGAAATAGCGTATAACATGCTAATCCAACCAAAACTTGAGTATGCATCTCTCATATGGAACCCACACACTGCCACCCAAAATCAAACACCTTGAAAGAATACAACACTGTGCTGACAGATTTGTCAACAAAATGATCATAGATGCCAAACCAACTCAGCAGACCTAGTAACCACCCTTGGATGGCCAACTCTTGAACAACAGCGCATTATCAAACAAGCCATGACATTTGATAACATTTTAAATAACATTATCTACATCAGCCCCCCGCCAGACCTTCTAATACAATCAAGAAACCATGGCCACTATGTAGCTCCTAGGTGCCGCATCAATGCAGCTGTTTTAGGTGCAAGCATTTCGTATATGGAACATGATCCCATCACAAATCATTGAAATAGAAAGCCCCATTGCATTTCAAACAGCCATCATGAACCTTCCATTCACCACACCCGATCACCTTAACTGTCTTTAAAATAAATTATTAATTTAAGCTACCCATAGCAGATGTGCAGAAACACCACAAACTCCTGCTTTAGCCCAAGATTGGGCTGTTTGGAGTACACAGCCTGAGACCTAAGATATTTCTGTAGATATTAAGCGCAGCTGAGTGTGTTCTATGACTTGTCATTTGAACTGTGAACCCTCTTGATTTGGGACTTGACCGACTTGACTTGAGTTTTGTGAGATGACTTAAGACGACTTGTGGCTTGATCGGTGAACCCCAGTGACTTGGGGCTTGGTCGGTGAACCCCAGTGACTTGGGGCTTGATCGGTGAACCCCAGTGACTTGGGGCTTGATCGGTGAACCCCGGTGACTTGTGGCTTGATCGGTGAACCCCAGTGACTTGGGACTTGATCGGTGAACCCCGGTGACTTGGGGCTTGATCGGTGAACCCCGGTGACTTGGGGCTTGATCGGTGAACCCCAGTGACTTGGAGCTTGATCGGTGAACCCCGGTGACTTGGGGCTTGACTTGTGCATTGAACAGTGAACACTACACTTGCAAAATTCAGGGAGATGACTCAAGACTTGGACTTGAACTGTGAACCCAGGTTACTTGGGAAGAGACTTTGAATTCAGAGAGATGATTTGCATCATGACTTGGAGGTCAACAACTTGTGGCGTGACTTGAGAGTTTGTGACCGGCCCACAAGTTTACGTTATTCATACAAACATTGACAGCATTCTCTTGCTGTTTCAGGGGTGTGCCGATCTTGCATGGAAGAATGTCACAAAGGTAGGTACTCTCCCTCCCCACGTTTTCTGTCAAAACACCACTCTCTTTGGATGGCCACCACTAGTTTTGAAATGTTGCATCATTTTCAGAATCGTCCTTCTCACCCTCAAATGCCTTCTCTGTCTCGCTCCTCCATACATGTCTGCTCTTATTTCTCTCTATCACCAGGCCCTTAGTCAGAAATACATTTTTGTTAGTCTTTTAGAATATGGACGGCTTGCCTGTAAGCCATTATTGGCCAGTTTAGTTTTTTCAAACCAGTGTAAATTTTGTCATTTATTATATTAATACTGATCAATCGGATTTGTTTCACTGCCAATTGTGCTATGGTAGTAATTAATGTGGGTCCCTAGACTTGGAACTATTAGTTAATCTAGTGGCCAGCTGGTCCCCTCTAAATTCCACCTGTCTTATCAGTTGTAATTATCCATCTTGGCCAGTCTTGAAGATGGATAGATGGGTCTCTGTCTAAGCCCTTGCCTATCACCAAACACGCCCTTTATGATAATCTGATGGGACCAGTAGCTCCATAAGCAAGCAACCTACTTCCTGCACTAAGATCAGCAAACACAATGTCTCCTCTGCAGCTCGAAGGGCGTAGAACAATCGCCCCATCTCCGTGCACCAGTGCATGGATATTGTGCTCTTCAATGTAACATTGGCATGATTTGAATAATTATTTCTTTTTTATTATTCAAAACTTTGTTAATGTTATCTATCATTGTGATTGTAAATTGTTATAATGTAATTATCTGTCTATTTACCTGGCATGTGATTTTAGTTCATTTGTAATTGTTTATATCTATCCATCTATCTATCTATCTATCTACCTGTGACTTTAATAAAATTTATTTACATTTGTGAAACAATTGTTTTAAAAGTTGATATTGTTTTTATATTTTGTGAAACATTGTGAGGCTCTCAAAAACAATTATTTGGATGTATTATTGTGTGAATCGCAGATGTAACGGATGTTTACAATTGTCCCGGTCAATAAGTTTACCTGGCTAGCAGTCCTGGGGCCGGTTTCATGAAGCGTACTTAAAGTTACGCAATTACTTAGCATCACGTGTTTGCGTAAACTCCTGTTTGCTTATATTTAAAAAATCACATCCTTTACTAAGACAGTCATCTTAGCGTTAAGAACGTTCTTAGCCGCTTCATGAAACCGGCCCCTGGTGAATATTACAGGTAATATGTCAGATCACATTTATTGTAAAATTACATTATATAAGTTGTAAATTTCATCTATTCCAACATCTTGATCATCCAGAAGTAGACATAGATGTAAATGTTATCACTTTCTGGTGGGAAATGCCACTTTTTCCCTCAATAATCTTTTTTCACTTTTTAATAAAAAAAAGTCCAAATTTTTGTGCAGTTTTTATGTTCTCAATTTTTACAATAAAATTGAACTATTTGTGGCAATTCTAGCCACATGGTAGTTCTATAGTCTCAAGTGATTTCACAATTTCTCTCAAATAGTTTCATAATGAATATCTACAGCAAATAATAATGGTATGATAAAATCAAGACATGTGAATCCGTAAAAATCTCTGAAATTTGAGAGGACATTTATTGTTTTTCCGTAAGCATTATATGAATATGATATGTTGACAAGTATGATGTGACTGTTCTGTCATTTTATTGTGATTTATTTTTAATGCGATTTCCTGTTGCTTTCTGTTTAGATCACAAAATCGTGCCATATATAATGAATCACCAACCAACATGGTAAGTTTGAATTTTTATTGAAGATTTATGGGTAGGAAATATACTCCATCTTAAGATACAGTCTGTGTTTCTTTTATATTTCCCACTAAGATATTGTTCTGTTATTGTTAACTCCCAACGTGTTCTGAATTGGCGCAAAGCAGGTGCATAGAACTATGCAGGTGGTGTAATTGTGAGCTGGTAATTACTTCAAGATGATTATTTGTACAAACCTGCCTCGCTAACTTGGCAAGTAACAGCATTACCAACAGTACCAAGAAACACTTTAGAACTAAAATAATTATTTAAACGTGAACAATTACATACATTTAACAAAAAATTAGAATCAAGAACAACGTTCTTTTGTTACTACCAACAGGTTTTGTTAACCTAAAGACCAAATTAATATTAGATCTGATCACACAATGACGACTCTGTTTTGTTTCTTTGTTTTCAGGGCCTGCTGTTACTGTCCGAAAAAGAAGAAATGCATTATTCAAGGGAACTAGCAAAACCAGTTCGTTGGATTGAGAACTTTGTAAAAAAAACTTTCCTTCAGAATTGTATGTAACTTAGGAATAATATTATGACTAGGAGTTCAGTATTACACCACTGCACCCACACTGTGCTGATTCGTGACTGTATTAAGAGAGGTATGAAACCTTCAATGTTTGCTGTTGTTGAAAGCATCTTCACAAATGTGCCTTAAACAAATAATCTAAGCGAACTATCTCTTTTGGAGGAATGTATAAAGAGAAATATGAAGGGATTGGGAGAGGACTGGAGAAAGAAAGCCAAAGATAGAGGGGAGTGGAGAACAGTGAGGGAAAGAAAACGGAAATCGAGGCCAGTGTCACTCCACATACAGGGAAAGAAAACGAGAACAACAAATAGATTAACATCATTGTAATCCGAGTCTTCACATGTTTTGTATTGTATATAAGAGCAGGAAAGTCTGTGTACATTAGGAAAAGGGCATCCTTGTGTGTTGCCTACAAGGACCCCCCTCTCCCAGTCCCTTCAGTTGTTCTCTTCCAACCTATCAGTGATACTTCACACCTATCCCAATCATCTGCAATTTTCTCCCAACATTGGCTGTTCATCCCTGCCCTTTCGAGATCTCTCTCGACACTGTCTCTTTATTGAGTTTGGTCTTCCTCTTCCGCCACTCTTCTTGCATACTCTCCTGGTCAGTCTACCCACGACACTGTCTCTCTATGTTAAGTTTGGTCTTCCTCTTCCACCACTCTTCTTGCATACTCTCCTGGTCAGTCTACCCACGACACTGTCTCTCTATGTTAAGTTTGGTCTTCCTCTTCCACCACTCTTCTTGCATACTCTCCTGGTCAGTCTACCCACGACACTGTCTCTCTATGTTAAGTTTGGTCTTCCTCTTCCACCACTCTTCCTGCATACTCTCCTGGTCAGTCTACCCACGACACTGTCTCTCTATGTTAAGTTTGGTCTTCCTCTTCCACCACTCTTCCTGCATACTCTCCTGGTCAGTCTACCCACGACACTGTCTCTCTATGTTAAGTTTGGTCTTCCTCTTCCACCACTCTTCCTGCATACTCTCCTGGTCAGTCTACCCACGACACTGTCTCTCTATGTTAAGTTTGGTCTTCCTCTTCCACCACACTTCCTGCATACTCTCCTGGTCAGTCTACCCACGACACTGTCTCTCTATGTTAAGTTTGGTCTTCCTCTTCCACCACTCTTCCTGCATACTCTCCTGGTCAGTCTACCCACGACACTGTCTCTCTATGTTAAGTTTGGTCTTCCTCTTCCACCACTCTTCCTGCATACTCTCCTGGTCAGTCTACCCACGACACTGTCTCTCTATGTTAAGTTTGGTCTTCCTCTTCCACCACTCTTCTTGCATACTCTCCTGGTCAATCTACCCACGACACTGTCTCTCTACGTTAAGTTTGGTCTTCCTCTTCCACCACTCTTCCTGCATACTCTCCTGGTCAGTCTACCCACGACACTGTCTCTCTACGTTAAGTTTGGTCTTCCTCTTCCGCCACTCTTCCTGCATACTCTCCTGGTCAGTCTACCCACGACACTGTCTCTCTATGTTAAGTTTGGTCTTCCTCTTCCGCCACTCTTCCTGCATACTCTCCTGGTCAGTCTACCCACGACACTGTCTCTCTATGTTAAGTTTGGTCTTCCTCTTCCACCACTCTTCCTGCATACTCTCCTGGTCAGTCTACCCACGACACTGTCTCTCTATGTTAAGTTTGGTCTTCCTCTTCCACCATTCTTCCTGCATACTCTCCTGGTCAGTCTACCCACGACACTGTCTCTCTATGTTAAGTTTGGTCTTCCTCTTCCTGCATACTCTCCTGGTCAGTCTACCCACGACACTGTCTCTCTATGTTAAGTTTGGTCTTCCTCTTCCACCACTCTTCCTGCATACTCTCCTGGTCAGTCTACCCACGAGACTGTCTCTCTATGTTAAGTTTGGTCTTCCTCTTCCTGCATACTCTCCTGGTCAGTCTACCCACGACACTGTCTCTCTACGTTAAGTTTGGTCTTCCTCTTCCACCACTCTTCCTGCATACTCTCCTGGTCAGTCTACCCACGACACTGTCTCTCTACGTTAAGTTTGGTCTTCCTCTTCCACCACTCTTCCTGCATACTCTCCTGGTCAGTCTACCCACGACACTGTCTCTCTACGTTAAGTTTGGTCTTCCTCTTCCACCACTCTTCCTGCATACTCTCCTGGTCAGTCTACCCACGACACTGTCTCTCTACGTTAAGTTTGGTCTTCCTCTTCCACCACTCTTCCTGCATACTCTCCTGGTCAGTCTACCCACGACACTGTCTCTCTACGTTAAGTTTGGTCTTCCTCTTCCACCACTCTTCCTGCATACTCTCCTGGTCAGTCTACCCACGACACTGTCTCTCTACGTTAAGTTTGGTCTTCCTCTTCCACCACTCTTCCTGCATACTCTCCTGGTCAGTCTACCCACGACACTGTCTCTCTACGTTAAGTTTGGTCTTCCTCTTCCACCACTCTTCCTGCATACTCTCCTGGTCAGTCTACCCACGACACTGTCTCTCTACGTTAAGTTTGGTCTTCCTCTTCCACCACTCTTCCTGCATACTCTCCTGGTCAGTCTACCCACGACACTGTCTCTCTACGTTAAGTTTGGTCTTCCTCTTCCACCACTCTTCCTGCATACTCTCCTGGTCAGTCTACCCACGACACTGTCTCTCTATGTTAAGTTTGGTCTTCCTCTTCCACCACTCTTCCTGCATACTCTCCTGGTCAGTCTACCCACGACACTGTCTCTCTATGTTAAGTTTGGTCTTCCTCTTCCACCACTCTTCTTGCATACTCTCCTGGTCAGTCTACCCACGACACTGTCTCTCTATGTTAAGTTTGGTCTTCCTCTTCCACCACTCTTCCTGCATACTCTCCTGGTCAGTCTACCCACGACACTGTCTCTCTATGTTAAGTTTGGTCTTCCTCTTCCACCACTCTTCCTGCATACTCTCCTGGTCAGTCTACCCACGACACTGTCTCTCTATGTTAAGTTTGGTCTTCCTCTTCCACCACTCTTCCTGCATACTCTCCTGGTCAGTCTACCCACGACACTGTCTCTCTATGTTAAGTTTGGTCTTCCTCTTCCACCACTCTTCCTGCATACTCTCCTGGTCAGTCTACCCACACACTTCATTTCATGTACTTCTTCATTTTAATTTCTTTTCATGTCATCCACCTTCTTTCAGTCTTCTTGTATCGCTACGTATTCTTTGACCCCATTTGTCTACCACCTGTTTCTCTGTCAGCGCCAGTCTTCCCATGCCATCCACAGGCTGACACCATGCCAGCTTCTCCAACTTTCTGTCCCACATAATACCCCACCCTTCGCCATGCTGCTGCTTCTGCCTGCACCCTCTGTACTACACAATGGTATTTCACATAATTTACCCTCCTGTCTACATCAATCCCTAACAGTGTCCCAACTAAATAGATAAATTTTATATCACTAGTAGCTGTTTCTTATGCAAATGATGTAAGTGGAATTTAGTCTTCCCAAGTAAACTATGTTCCAGTTTGTGTCGTGTGAAAATTTGTAGATATGAAATATAACACAGCTTTCATGAATTTGTGATTTGAAAATCTAAGTATGCCATTCTTCAAAATGTAGTGTAAAACATTCCTAGCAAAACATGTTTGAATTAAAGGTGCACCTAGTACAAATTTCTGTTCCATATTTCTTGGTTCACATATCGGGGTGATAAAAATAATTAAGAAAGATGACGAACATGTGATCATCATAACTGGTTTTACTGTGTAATTATATCATGAAAATATTTGCACTTCATAGAATTCACGATATGTACAGTATCATGGGCTGAAGAGCACATCTTTTCATTTATTGTACAATACTTCACAGAATTCACAATCTTTTGATTTATTGTACAATACGTGCTATTAAATGTTCTATGTTGGTCGCTGATATACACATCTACTACATCTACTTAATAACTCAACTAAATTATTGCTAACATAAAAATATATAAACGTAACATTGTGTATATATATCACAGTTTGTGCGCATATAAGTAATTAGCAAAGACCTTCAATATATATCTGTATAAAATATATATCGATTGTTGTTAAATAGTTCCTTTTTTATAAAATCAACAAAATACTGGGTATCATAACTACTATTATTAATACTACACGTTTATAGCATCTTCACCATTGTTTTTAAGTATTTCTCCCATGCAAGAATGTTTTATCAAATCGACTGTTTATGTAGAGCATCAAATACCCTGTCTCCTATACTCGTTGTGAAGTGTCATTCTTTAAAAATTACTCATTCCATCTTGACCTAATTGTCAGTATTATATGTATACGAGAAGAAAGTTACATCACAATATAATCAATATGCATGATGGTAACCAAACAATCTTAGAAAAACTGACAGGGTGTTTTGTGGAATGCCCCATGGAAAACTTAATTGGTGCATTCTGTATCAAATCAATAAAGAATTTACATGTCCGTCTTCGATTTTGACGAACCTTCGCGAGTTGGTTTATGTCCATGAGTTTGTTACAAACCAAATAATAGGTCAATCTGACCTTCCTTTCCAGAGATACTTGACGACCTTCCAGGTGTCATACCTCCTCTCCTAGGGGACCTACAGATGTGATGGTGTCATTTTAAAGGTCTTGGAATTGTCTACATGTGTACACAATGAACCACATATAAAAATAAAAAAATAGTTTGACCTATCAAAAAACATGTAACCTCCGATTTCGTTGATTTTTGTATATGTTGAAGTATTCATATTTAGCAATAATCAATAGATCAGTTCACTTTATTGTCCTAGGAAGGATAATTATCTTACACCTCATGATCTCATAAAATATAATGTTGATCATTATCTACATGTGTTGGTGGGGGGATATATACACAAGTGCTGCCAAGACAAGTGTTTCATATAGAAATATGTATAGCAAAATTATGGAATATAATTAGAAGCTAGATTAAGATTTTAACAGTGCACACACAATGCCATATATTAAGCACATATTAATCAAGGTATCATGTATTTGTACATGTATGTGATTTATCATAAAAACCACATATAAAATGTTTCCCGCTAGCTACAGGTCGTCATATTTAAATACAATTATATTAATATGCAGAGAGCAAAATAAAGAACATTCTACGAGGCAGCCTCCATTTTCATACTGAAAGATCGTGTGACTAATTTATTTAATTTCCATGTGTAAATGTTTATGTATTGTATATTGCGTGTAGTTCTCTTTGTATACATTTTCCACTTGGAAATAAACAATCAATCAACAATCACAAATTTAATTCTTACTACAGTGTACATGATAAAACTTTGATTTTAGCTAAATATATATGCTCCAACATAAAAAATCTGAGGTTATATGATCATGATGAGGTTACAAGGTCAAGTCAAAGGTCAAACTTATTTAAATATGTATTTTATGTTTTTTTACAAACTATGATCTGTTTGACTGTCTACAAAGATAGACACATGTAAGTGGTACAAAATGGCATCAATACTACATCTATAGGTTGCCTAGGAGTGGAGTTATGACACCTGGATGGTCGTCGCGTATCAAGGTCAGGTCAAATTCTGATGAGTTCTATCTATGGAAAGAAAGGTCAGACTGACCTAAAAAAACACATTGATTGTTACTAAATATGTATGCTTCAACATATACAAAATTAGCGAAATCGGAGGTTACATGTTTTTTGCTAGGTCAGGTCAAACATTTAAAAACGTTTTTAAATTGTTGATGTGTGGTTAATTGTTTGCACAAATAGACAATTCTAAGACCATAAAAATGTCACCATGGTCACATCGGTAGGTCCACTAGGAGAGGAGTTATGACACCGGGAAGGTCATCAGGTATCAAGGTCAGGTCAAACTTTGATGACCTCTATCTCTGGAAAGGAAGGTCAGATTGTCCTAAAATTTAGTTTGTAACATAAATTCATGAATATAAACCATTACACCAAGTTTTGTTAAAATCAAAGATGGACATGTAAATTTCACCGTTACCGATTGATTTGCCATGGAATGAATGCCCCATTCATATATTTCCCTTTTTCAAAGACTAAGTGAAATGAAATTTCTTTGAAACTTGTATATGTAACCTTAATATTCTTGTCAAGTAACGTGCTAAATATGAAGCCTGTTCATTGCGATCTCATGTCACTAACCCCACTCAAACGTGGTCATTTGTGTGTCACAAAGCAACCAGTCCATCAGACGTTGCCACAGGCAATGCCACTGAGCGCCCCCTATCCTTTAGCATGGCGAGTGACAATGTGGCTTGTTGTTTCAGACTGTTTTAATATTTTTTGAAATCACTGATAAAGATAATAATCTTATCTATAAGTTTGTCGCTGGATGTAGACAGGAACCGTGTTTTGAGTTACTGCCGTTTGAACATCGTAAATGCTCAACCTTGCATCCGCTAAGCATTCTAGGTATGGCCTGAAACACCAATCCACATAGATGCGAGCCATGCTAAATTAAGGCGGTGCTACCTGCAGTGATGTCACCTCAACCGCTTGGTGTTGCAGTAAACTGTGCAGAAAATGCACAAAAGTGCAAGCAAAAGGGGCCTTGAACAGGGTGATGGAGGGGGTTAACAAATTAGTTGACTATCAGGACACTATTTTTAGAGTATATTTCATTCAGAATCGGAATAAAAAAGGTTAATTTCATTTAGTCTTTAAATGTCTTAAAATTCTGATTGTGACATAGGCAGATGGATAATTCTGATTGTGACATAGGCAATCTGTATCCAAAGGTTGGCCAGTAGCTGATATGTTTAGGTCTTATGACAGTTTATGCAGCTGATAGTGTCTATTCATGACACATCGAGTTAAAAGTCCCTCCTCAAATGATTTTGACCATTACAAGTCAGGTCTGCTGATGTTCAAATTTGCATTGTGTAATTAGGTTAAATAATATTTACAGTCCGATTATTAACACTGTGCATTTCACCAAAACTATATTGTCTTCAGTGGGTTGTAGTAATGGTAGCTTCCTGCGGAGAATCCTTCAGCATCTCTTCTGGAGCAATTAGGAGAATCTTCTGCAGAACCAGCGTGACTTTATCTGAAACACACCACAGCCAAACTACAACTACCAAGAGCGGACCTAACATTAACACTTAACACATGTTTAATGGTGAATACTGCCGACAATGTATTGCATTTCATTGTGAATATTTATTTGCACTTGCTGATGTATGTAAATAGGAGTGGAATGGAGCGCAGTAGTGCAGTAGTGAGAGCATCAGACTCTCGACACAGAGAACCCGGGTTCGAATCGTGTGCAGCAGTGTCGAATCTTGGACAAGTTTGTTTACTCTACATTACTCCAGTTCACTCGGCTGTATGAATGAGTACCTGATTATAGACAGTGATGGATATTTGTGTACAAAGAGTCTTCGTACTTTAATTGCAGCGTAGCTGAATGCTTCCCAGAGATGTTCGATTGAACAGGTCTGCCAAGGAGTAAAGTGTAAAGCGCTTTGAGCAGTCCTGAGGACTGGATCCTGTGCTATATAAGAACTTACCTTTTTTATTTTTTTTACTAGTGTATTTATTTTTTTGTATAACTTCAATAATTATTTAAAAGAATTATAAGTTTTAATAATAATATTACTACAATTTATTTGTTATCTTATTTAACTTTTCTTGTAAACATTACACAATGTTATTATTATGCATGTAATTATCATTACATTAAATTTAACATTTTATCTGTAATTCAATTTTGGACAGCATGTTGTGCATTTTAATGGAAACTGTTGTGTATTTTAATGAAAACTGCTCTTTATGAAATGAATATTATTGTACATATGCCTGTATCTGGTATATGGTTCGTTCAGTATATTTTATACACCACACACTTTTTGTATACAAATTGTTGTGGATACAAGAGTGGCGCCACTGAGTGGGCAAGGCATTAGGACATTGATTTATGCAATACGTTCTTCCTACTACGCATGACTATAGAACGGTTACATGTGTGTGATATTTAAACAGCATTAAAACAAGTAACACAAAATTGCTGTTTAAAAACCACACATACGTAAACCTTCTATAGTCGAACATTGCAGGAAAAATAACACAAATAAAACAAAATTGCTGCATACCTGCAGCAACATATTTGTGGATTACAATACTATTTTTACAGTGACAAATAAAACATTAAATTCTGCAAGGAACAGGTTTGTAAAATATTAAGCTTCCCCAAAGTCTTCATCCCAATGCCACCCCAGACAAAAATTCAAAAAATCTACAAAACACCCAAATGGGCCTGTTAACATAGCTACAAAGTTTCAGTCCCATACATTCGTAATATACACAGTGTGTGTTTCAACCAACATGTCAGAACATAGTGAGAATATAACGCACCCATGGCGTTGTTGGTGGCGCTGGCTCGGTAGCACACCTTGGTGAGCAGATAGAGAGGAATGCCAGCGAGAAAGACGACGACTCCAATGCCGGTGGTGATGGGGTCCTTCATGAATGACAGTACAATGAGAGCAACCATGACAAGTAGGGCCAAGACAGCCAGCAACGTGTTCACCTGAAACAAACAGCTTTAAATTGCATTCTCAGTTAAACTACCGTTGTAACTGTTTTTAAGAAGGTACATGTACAATAAGTTATGAGCAATATTCACTTACTTGATCATACTTGCTGCCATTTTGATGTTATTTGATAAATTATCTGCTTTAAAAAAATTACCAGTCATCAGTCAATGGAATAATTAACGTCGGATATAATTATAAACCTTTTGTGCCACGTTATCCTAAAATTGCATATTATGTAAAAATGTGTATGAAATCGAAGAAATTTGCATTTAAACGATGTATGATCTCAGAATGCAACTTTAACAAAATCATACAAGAGTTAACAAGCACAAGTTGGCTGTATACGAGAGCATGCTGGCAGAAACATGTGTGACAGACTGGGAGGTGCCAGAGTGGTCGACAGAGAGAACGACATTGAATAAAGAAGGCCATCTGGATCTGTAAAACAAAACCAATAATGACCTGAGACGAGGAGGGTTACAGACTGAATCATGTGTGGAATAGCCTGCTCGCCCCACCATCTGGTGAGCAGAGTTCCTAATGAAGATTGTCGATGGCAGTTGAAACACTGAAGTTTAAATTAAATTTTGTAGTTGTGTTGTAGTGAAAATTCAATTAAACAAGATTACAACACAGATTACTACACACCCAAAATGGAAGTGGACAAGGAAGTCTTTGACTTATGGGAAGTTCCAACTTTTTTAGTGTATGTGAAACCCACCTTTCTGATGTATCTGTCAGTTTTGTTTGTATTCACGGTGCTAGCATTTACACAGTCAGCTGATAATTTGTTCCATTCATACACAGGAAGTAGTGAATCACCTCTGTGAAACAGAGGCATGGGACCTTACAGAGCAGAACAATAGGAAACTGCCTGCCATACAAATAAAAAAACAACATCACATGGTTTGACTGGATGGCAACAGACTTCCTTCTAATTATTTGCGCTACTCTGCCACCAGTTTGGTCAAATTGCCGTCTACACACTGTGCAATGGTAGCGTCTGATAGACCTGTAGTCGCTACTCACCCTGACAGGTCTGTGGATGTTGGGCGCCTTCCACCGCATGTAGAAGAGGGCAGTCAGTGCCAGCAACATCTTGAGCTGGACCGCGAGGGATGCATACTCCTGTACCTTCTCTAGCTGGGTGAAGGCGCAGTACACCAAGGCTAGCAGACACTACAACAGACACAGTACACCTAGGCTAGTAGACACTGCAAGATATACAGTACACATAGGCTAGCAAACACTACAAGAGACACAATACACCTAGGTTAGTAGACACTGCAAGATATACGGTACACATAGGCTAGCAGACACTACAAGAGACACACTACACCAGAGCTAGTAGTCACTGCAAAAGACAGTACACCTAGGCTAGCAGACACTGCAAGATATATGGTACACCTAGGCTAGCAGACACTACAAGAGACACACTACACCAGAGCTAGTAGTCACTGCAAAAGACAGTACACCTAGGCTAGTAGACACTGCAAGATATACGGTACACCTAGGCTAGCAGACACTACAAGAGACACACTACACCAGAGCTAGTAGTCACTGCAAAAGACAGTACACCTAGGCTAGTAGACACTGCAAAATATACGGTACACCTAGGCTAGCAGACACTACAAGAGACACACTACACCAGAGCTAGTAGTCACTGCAAAAGACAGTACAACTAGGCTAGTAGACACTGCAAGATATACGGTACACCTAGGCTAGCAGACACTACAAGAGACACACTACACCAGAGCTAGTAGTCACTGCAAAAGACAGTACACCTAGGCTAGCAGACACTACAAGACACAGTGCACCTAGGTTAGTGGACACTACAAGAGACACAGTACACCTAGGTTAGTAGAAACTACAAGAGACACAGTACACTTAGGTTAGTAGACACTACAAGAGACACTGTACACATAGGTTAGTAGATACTACAAGAGACACAGTACACCTAGGTTAGTGGACACTACAAGAGACACAGTACACCTAGGTTAGTGGACACTACAAGAGACACAGTACACCTAAGTTAGTGGACACTACAAGAGACACAGTACACCTAGGTTAGTAGACACTATAAGAGACGCAGTACACCTAGGTTAGTGGACACTACAAGAGACAGAGTACACCTAGGTTAGTGGACACTACAAGAGACACAGTACACCTAGGCTAGCAGACACTACAAGAGACACAGTGCACCTAGGTTAGTGGACACTACAAGAGACACAGTACACCTAGGTTAGTAGAAACTACAAGAGACACAGTACACTTAGGTTAGTAGACACTACAAGAGACACTGTACACATAGGTTAGTAGACACTATAAGAGACGCAGTACACCTAGACTAGTGGACACTACAAGAGACACAATACACCTAGGTTAGTGGACACTACAAGAGACACAGTACACCTAGGTTAGTGAACACTACAAGAGACACAGTACACCTAGACTAGTGGACACTACAAGAGATGCAGTACACCTAGGTTAGTGGACACTACAAGAGACACAGTACACCTAGGTTAGTGGACATTACAAGAGACACAGTACACCTAGACTAGTGGACACTACAAGAGACACAATACACCTAGGTTAGTGGACACTACGAGACACAGTACACCTAGGTTAGTGGACACTACAAGAGACACAGTACACCTAGACTAGTGGACACTACAAGAGACACAGTACACCTAGGTTAGTGGACACTACAAAAGACACAGTACACCTAGGTTAGTGGACACTACAAGAGACACAGTACACCTAGGTTAGTGGACACTACAAGAGACACAGTACACCTAGGCTGGTGGACACTGCAAGAGACAGTCACACATAAGCTGGTTGAGACAATTACTTAAAGGTCCCTCTCCAATCGACAAAAGACCTCTCCCAGGGGTTTACCAGACCCTTGAACACAAACATCCAAGTAAACCCCTCCTCTCCCCAATTGCTTAAAGGTCACTCCCCAATTTTCTGTTCATCTCATTTTCCTATCAATTCATGAAATATTTTACCATCTAGAATCTATGCTTGTTTGTATAAATATACTCACCAGCAGAATAATAGCAACAACAGGTGTATATCGCTTGACGTGTACAAACGACATCACTTGGGGCATCTGATGATATCGGCCTCCCGCAAACAGGTATCTAGTGACAGAACAGAGATCTGCACATCACATAAAATAACTAGGTCATGAATTGTAAACAGGTAAACATTTAATGTAATTATAAAAGACTGTGTGAGTGTGCGCGTGCGTGCATGTGTGCATTGCATGTGTATCAGAGATTCATCAAGGGTTTATACCGGACAATAGATGGACATAAAGTGATTGTTCATAATGTTACGTGTATGTTCTAATGTTTACGTCATCACAAACTCATTTATGGTTACGCTATGAAAGCGTCTTCTGCGGCCATGTTTATGTTGCACCGTCTGAAGGGTGCGCATTTTACTAGTATTTAAAAAACTGTCTCTCTGTCTACAGTTGTGTAACAGAGTAACGCCATCAGCTGACGCAGTGTCATAGCACAATTGCTAGGTGTTATATTACATATCTCTCAGAAATATCATAAAAATATAACCACATACAAATAGAGGAGAGAATCAAGATTCCATTTCGTAAAATCTTATCTGTAATTAGACACCAACCACACTCAGACATTTCTATAGAAATGGTGAGACATCTAATTAAATTACATTTTTCGTACCACAGATTAAGGGGATAGTTATGAACGGCAAAATATTCACCAGACCTTGAGTTACTGAGGAAATCTCCATTGACGGCCCCCATTGCAGACAGGGCGACGGATATAGGGATGATCCACATTGCTCTTCCCATGGTCCGATCTGCAAACGTCTGCAACAAATATGCAGTGGATCAAGGACATGGGGTGCAGTGTTACTAGTGGGGTGCCGTGCTACTAGTGGAGTGCAGTGTTACTAGTGGGGTGCCGTGCTACTAGTGGAGTGCAGTGTTACTAGTGGGGTGCCGTGCTACTAGTGGAGTGCAGTATTACTAGTGGGGTGCAGTGTTACTAGTGGGGTGCCATGCTACTAGTGGAGTGCAGTATTACTAGTGGGGTGCAGTGTTACTAGTGGGGTGCCATGCTACTAGTGGAGTGCAGTATTACTAGTGGGGTGCAGTGTTACTAGCATAGTGTAGTGCTACTAGCGGAGTGTAGTGCTACTAGCGGAATGCAATGTTACTAGTTGTGCAGGGCTACTACTGGGGTGCAATGTTACTAGCCGAGTGTAGTATTACTAGTGGGGTGCAGTGTTACTAGCAGAGTGTAGTGCTACTAGCAGAGTGTAGTGCTACTAGCGGAATGCAATGTTACTAGTTGTGCAGGGCTACTACTGGGGTGCAATGTTACTAGCCGAGTGTAGCGTTAGTAGCGGAGTGCAATGTTACTAGCATGGTGCAGGGTTACTAGTGGGGTGCAGTGCTACTAGTGGGGTGCAGTGTTACTAGTGGGGTGCAGTGCTATTAGTGGGGTGCAGTGGTACTAGCGGAGTGTAGTGCTATTAGTCGGGTGCATGGACTAATGCAGAGACCGATCACCCTGTCATTTGCACGGGTTAAGTCGACCAGGAACGGGTAAGAATTGTGTCAAACCATCATTTGGACGGGTAATAAATTAAGGTTTTTTGACGGCCAAGAGGGCCTGATGCAGAGACCTGTCACCCAGATATCTGGACACGGATTGAGTCATTCAGAAGTGGGTAAGAATTTTTACTGACGGGTACAAATGACCCACCCTTCGCTATATATGACGGGCTGTGTGACCGAGCCTTTCTCTGACGGTGGCACAGCCGTCACAGGGCAGTTCCTGGAAATATTCTATGCACCTGTGGCACGTGTATAGTGTCGCAATATTCAAATGAATACTGTTTTAATGCAACAGCTTTTAACTACTGCTGTCCGTCAAAAACTGGGACTACAAAGATTTGTGTTGGCACTGTTATGGGAAAGTTTTCGGCATTTTAATTGCCAATAAACAAATCGCTGAGCATCTAGGTGTGGTAGCCTACTCTCAACGTTCAACAAAACGTACATTATTACGTACTGGTGGTTTGGTAGTCATCACTTTTTGGCACATATAAATCACTGCGATAATGATATTACTTGTTTAATGTTGTATTAGATGAATTTAAATATTTTAATTAATTAATTTTAAAAAGCCTCCCAAAGACTCTGACACAAACCAGTTGTGGTGGGGATGCAAAGTACTTGAAAATTACCGTATGTTAACGTGGTATTAACTTTGCCTGCTAAAACTTTTTTGTAACATGCAATTCGGCCAAAATTATGACGGCATCATTTTAGCGAGTTTACGAACAATTTCCTTATTTAGCATTCATGGGCTGGCCCGTTATTCTCCGTATGCAAATACAAGTAATCGGGAGCATTCAAGGTTTTGATGCCCAATATACTGAACGCACGTGCTTCGTTATTTCCTTAGAGGGGTCCGGTTAAATGAAAGTATGTGACACTATCAACTGAAACCTTAATAAAGCATTTTTGTTTTCACCCTGCTGCCACCGTCGAAGAAATGTCGAAATGACATTACGCGTTCACCGGGAAGACGATGGCGTGGACCAAGTGGAGACTGCGCCAGTGGCTGTGCCTGTGTCATTAGTGATACCTCTGTGTTGTTGTGTTCGGCGTCCGTCACCTCTGCTCGTGTCATCGCATTCGGAGTTTTCTTTTTTATGCTGCCACTGCAATATTGTGCCTAAGGGTTAAGGTTGTTGTGGCGCACCTGTCGACTGCAAACTATCTGGACTGGTAAAATTCCCGGGCACATGATGCATGGCGCTGTCAGGACGGGCACATGATGCATGGCCCTGTCAGGACGGGCACATGATGCATGGCGCTGTCAGGACGGGCACATGATGCATGGCGCTGTCAGGACGGGCACATGATGCATGGCCCTGTCAGGACGGGCACATGATGCATGGCGCTGTCAGGACGGGCACATGATGCATGGCGCTGTCAGGACGGGCACATGATGCATGGCGCTGTCAGGACGGGCACATGATGCATGGCGCTGTCAGGACGGGCACATGATGCATGGCGCTGTCAGGACGGGCGCATGATGCATGGCGCTGTCAGGACGGGCGCATGATGCATGGCGCTGTCAGGACGGGCGCATGATGCATGGCGCTGTCAGGATGGGCACCATGATGCATGGCGCTGTCAGGACGGGCGCATGATGCATGGCACTGTCAGGACGGGCACATGATGCATGGCGCTGTCAGGACGGGCAAACATATTATCCTGCATAAGTCCCTGGTGGGGTGCAGTGTTACTAGCAGAGTGTAGTGCTAGTAGTGGTGTGCAGTGCTACTAGTACGGTGCAGTGTTACTAGCGGAGTGCAGTGCTACTAGTGGCGTGCCGTGCTACTAGTACGGTGCAGTGTTACTAGCGGAGTGCAGTGCTACTAGTGGTGTGCAGTGCTACTAGTACGGTGCAGTGTTACTAGCGGAGTGCAGTGCTACTAGTAGCGCAGTGTTACTAGGGGGTGCAATGTTACTAGCAGGTGCAGTGTTACTAGCGGGGCAGTGTTACTAATGGGATGCAGTGTTACTAGTGGGGTGCAGTGCTACTAATGGGGCGCAGTGCTACCAGTGGGGGAGTTATCCATTCCAGAGGATGGGTATTTTTACTAACGTTAATTAAATATTACTAGCAAAAATGAGCATCTTCCAGATGGCATTATATACACACAGATGACGGTTTCCTGGAGAATTTGAAAGTGGTGTTTGCTATGACAAAATGTTTTAAAGTTTTCACATTAACATCAAACTGCCCCAATTGATCAGCGATCCTCGTAACCTCGGAACAATTGCAGAAAGTATACTAACATTCTGAATAATAGACTTACGTCTTTTTAACATATGGTATGAACCCTAAAACTTAAAAAAAAACTTAACCAGCAGGTAATTATAAAAAATAAAGGTGCTATGTTTCTTCTGGAGGGTCGTAGATTAAACCCTGATAATTTTGTGTCCAAGATGCAAAGTATCTAGGAGGAAAATGCTAACATGCAATGCATACATATGCTTGCCTGGTTATAGTTGGATTATTACCAAGGCAACAGCGTCGGACTGGCAGACTTCTTGTGGTGTGAGGACGGTGAAGTATGCAGCATTGGTGAGGATGTAGATGACAGTGACAAAACTCATAGAGATCCACACCATCAGCGGGATATCTCTACAACACAGAGAACCACACCATCAGCTGGATATCTCTACAACACAGAGATCCACATCATTAATAGGATATATCTACAACACAGAGATCTACACCATCAACAGGATATATCTACAACAGAGATCCACACCATTAATAGGATATATCTACAACACATCAAACTCAGTCACGATTCTTGAAAATAAAAATACAAAACAGCACTATGTTTCTGATAACAAACATCGTAAATATAGATCTGCACATTTTTTTATTTTATGTACCATAAGTTTCTGGACCCATCTGTAAGTGTATTTTCTTTGAACCAATAAAGTCTCATACAACTGTTTGTTTCTCATATGCAAGTTGCAAAGTGGGTTGTAGATTAAACCAATAGGAAACACATAACATTTCTTTAGAGATCGCAAACTTACATCTTACCTGGTTGGATTGACCATCTCCTCTGATAAAGCATTGATCAATTCCCTGGGAGAGGAAAACACAGAGCATAATGTTAGATTTGGGACGATTCCAAAAATTTAGAATAAGAATTACAGGGATAGAAAATATAAGGAAAAATCCATTTTATTCGGATTCTAACACTTATTTCTATCTAGACAAAAACATATTTTAAGGTAGCCACTACTTGAAAATGGTCTTATGCCCAACAGGGCATATCTCTGTTAATATTGAACATGATATTATGTTAACCAGATATGGAGTCCTAATTACTTAAATGAACAGAATATGATATGTGGAATATGAACTCATTTGCTTGTGTACTACAATGAACGTTTCTATTGAGACAGATGAAATGCATACTGAAAAATTATTCTGAGCTAACAACTGTACGTGTGATCGCACAATTGTTAAGAATCACTAGCAAGAATGCTCCTCTGTCAGATAAGGTGATTTTGAGCAAGGATATCTGACTTCAGTGATCATTGTTTAGGTTTAAGCATTTTCAAGATGCCTTGCTCAAACCTAGTCCCATCTCACAACAGTCACTCAAGTCAAACTTTAACAAGATTTTAACAAGACTGTCGCCCAGGGCTACAAGCTCCAGATGACATGCGCAGCAAGGAAGGCTTCAGCTTATTGAGAGTCCAACAATTTTCCACCTACGTACAGCCTGCCCTCCCCAGATAGCTGCCAATAAAATTTTTGAACATATTCACACTGCTAGCATTAACACAATGATCAGATAATTTGTTCCAGTCATTTATTGTCCTCTGAGTGAACGAGTATTTTCTCATATCTAACCTACACTGTTCTTTGACTAATTCTGCATTGTGCGCTCTGGTTCTACTGCCTTCTTCAAGTTTGAAGAAAATATTTCCATCAATATCTTCATAACTATTCAATATTTTAAAAACTCCTATTTGGTCTCCTCTTAGTCTCCTAGTCTCTAATGATGTCAACCCGCATTTTAATAGGCGTCTTTTATAACCAAGATCTTTCAGTTTTGGAATCAGCTTAGTTGCTCTTCGGTGGACTCTTTCTAGCTTATCTATGTCCTTCTTATGATATGGCCTCCACGCTTGTATACAACATTCCAAATGAGGTCTAACTATTGCTTTGTACACTGGTACAATTAGCTGTCTCCATATATGTGATATTTCTGCTAATTAGCCCTAATATTTGGTTACCATTTGAAGCAGCAATTCCACATTGCTCTGAAACGTTCGTGTCAGCACAAACTGTCACTCCTAAATCTTTTTCCTTTATTGTTTTACCTAATATGGTATCCCCCATTATATACTGTTTGTCTACCTTTTCATGTCCTATGTGAATGCATTTACATTTCACAACTTTGAATAACATTTGTAATTTTTCAGACCATTTGAATAATTTGGCCAGATCATCTTGTAAAGTGTGTTTATATGCATCTGTTTTAACTCTTCTTAACACTTTTATATTATCTGAGAATTTCAGTACTTTCCTTGATATATCATCTTCAAATCAGTTATATATATCAAGAATAATATGTCCCAACACCGACTGACTCCTGTGGCACTCCACTCAAAACCGGTTTCCAGTTTGAAATCTCCCCCTCTATTACTATTACTCTCTGTCTTCTGTCTTAGACCTAGCCTTTAAAATTCCATGTTGAGATTCATTTATTAATTTGTGTTTTACAAGGAATTTATCTCTAATAAGCGTTTCTAATAATTTGCATAAAACAGATCTTAAGCTCACTGGCCTGTAATTCTTTTTCTTGCTCATCGATCCTTTTTTTTAAATAATGGCAAATATTTGCTTCTTTCCATTCTAATGGAAAGATTCTCTCTTTAAGTGACAAGTTAAAGAATATAGCAAGTGGTGTACAATTTCCTTAGTTAGTTTTGGTGGTATCCCATCAACTCCAGGTGATTTGTTTTCGTTCATCTTCTTAATTTTCCTTGATATCATTTCAGGAGTAACAAACAACTGCCCTAAATGATCCGATTCATTCCCCTCAAATTTAGTATCTGGTACTGGCAATGAACTGATACCTTCTGTAGTAAACACCGAGCTGAAATACTCATTCAGGGCTTCTGCCTTCGTTACATATTACGTTTCCTGCACTGTTTTCAAGTGGTCCCACTTTATCTCGAACCTTCTGTTTACTCCTTACATAAGTGTAGAAACTCTTGCTGTCATTTTTATATCCTTCGCCAATTTTTGCTTCATTTAGATTTTCTCATTTCGGCTGTAGCTATATTAAGGGCCTCTTTGTAGGTGTTGTAGTCTTCTATATTTCCAGTGTCTCTATAAAAGCTAAAGTCAGATATCCTTATCGTTTTCGAGCAGTGGCCATCCTTTAGTCGATTCTTACAGAATTTAAAAAACCTTCAGAAAAAATTCTGGTAAAGGCCAAGTTGTTAGCTACTGTGCCATTGTATCAGTTACTGGCTTAGCAGTTTTAAACTTGGCATGACCCACCATTTTTATTATTTGCAAACATTTGTGTGCAATACTTAAACTGTTTATAGACAGGTATATATACAGGTTTATAGACAATAAATAAACCAAATGTTTAGCCTGTCCTAGATTTATAGTAAGAATTAATATATAGGCATTGGTGGTGGTTGAGAGGAGAGTTGTTATTAAGTTTTTCAAGTCTGAAGCTAATAATACTTACCAGCCTTTGTAGGCAAAGTAGCCATCTAAAGATGAAAGGGCAATTGCCCCAGGATCTGTTGAAGTGTTCAAAAATGGTTCCTTGAAGTTTTCAACATGCCCTGCATCAGAAGGATATTCTTTCAATGATCTTAACCAAAATTATGCCCATTTATGAAACCAGCAGCACATGTGCTATATACGTTTGACAATTGTTAACATTTGTTTACATGCTGTATTTAAAGGAATATTTCTGCCAAACGGCTTTTAATAAACCTGAAACATTTCACAATTTGAAAATAGCGCCTAAGAAATGCTCAAATTGTAAACACAACATTCAAATACTAAACAAGCGCTATTGTCTGTAACTGGCACTTATTGCAGAAGAACACATCCCTACCACACAAATCTTTGAAGGCCGTCGTTCTACAACCAAACCATAAGTCGTTCAAAGTACACCTCTGTGAATTTCCTGTTGATAATTACTTAACGGAACAGACAACTTCCATTTAAACAGTGCTAACATTCTAACATGATAAATTGCAGGTGCTTCATGGTTGGTTAATCAATGCATTCATCCTGGCACTGTTTCCTGATACTGTATCCTGCATCCTGATTCATGTTACTTACCTTTGCCTAACTGGACTGCGCCCACTATGATGATGACAATTAGGGCACATACTTTACAAAAGGTGAACACGGTTTGCAAACGGACGGCCCAAATTGTGCTGAACGCATTCACAAATGCCAAGGATACTGAAAACAAGAAAACAAAATGTCAATCAAGAGTGTTACGAACACCAGAGAAGACAACATCAGTTTTCACCACATACCAATGATCCCCCTAAGATCCCCCTATGATCCCACCACACATACCAATGATCCCCCTATGATCCCACCACACATACCAATGATCCCCCTATGATCCCACCACACATACCAATGATCCCCCTATGAACCCACTACACTTACCAATGATCCTCC
The DNA here is from genome assembly GCA_963995525.1 of Escarpia spicata. Classification (NCBI taxonomy): domain Eukaryota; kingdom Metazoa; phylum Annelida; class Polychaeta; order Sabellida; family Siboglinidae; genus Escarpia; species Escarpia spicata. The sequence continues at coordinate 6,131,655 of OZ023216.1, forward strand.
TATGATCCCCACTTACCAATGATCCAGGCAGCGAGGATGGTAATCACTTGCAGGTGACAACTTTCGTTGAATGGTTCAATAAGATAGAGGGCAGCTGTTCGAGAAATCACCGCACAGCTGCAAAAGATGTCCAACAGTGCTTGCTTTTCACACCAAAAGCTTATCGCGAAACATAAATTTTGCCACATAAATATTTCAAATAATTAATTTTATCTATAATTAGTAATATTTCAATGATTTATGTCATCAATTTTGTTATCATACTCAATTTTCTATTATCGCTACGTGAATATGCATGTGTGGGTGTGTGCACAATATTAATAATTCAATAAGGCTGGAGCAGGTATTTATGTCTGCTCTTTTTGTTAGTCTATTAATTAACCAATTATGTTCCTTTTTATCATCATTTCACAAGGAGCACTTACATTTTATAATTCAGTTTATAAAAACAACACACACACATGCGCATGTTCACAAACATATGTTGACATTTGAACATGTGCAGTGGTTGGTCATGCAGACACAGTCGCACATACACAAACAAGGACTTGATCAAGGGGCATGCACACAAACACGCGTGCACACTAGAACAAACATGCATTCATACACACCCACATACATACAAATATGCACATGTACACTCACACACATAAGCACACACACACTCAAACATGTGCATGCAGAAACATTCATGCACTCAAGACACCCACAAACGCAAACACCCACAAGGCATGCCTGTGCACACACACACACACACACCCATGCATGGACACACACACATATAGACACAAACATACACAATGCACGCGCGCACACACACATTCACACACAAATGCCAAACAACACCCATTCGCACACAACGCACTCACACATACAGATACGCACACATGCATGCACACACACACAAACAGATACACACCCACCTATGTATACATACATGCACACACACACACACACACACACACACACACACACACACACACACACACACACACACACACACACACACACACACACACACACACACACACTCACACACGCACACGCTCACTCATACACACACACACGCTCACACACACACACACACACACACATGCACGCACGCACACACACACACACACATGCACGCACACAAGCACATGAGACGTGAGAAGTAATCATCACCTGGATGCTGAGATGACGACAATGTGGATCCAGAGACACATGAAGGCCGGCATGGCCCCAATGATCTCATAGATGTACGTGTAGTCTCCACCGGCCCACGGTATCAGCGTCCCAAGTTCTGCATAGCACAATGCCTACCAACCAGATGCTATTCTCAGTCAACTCCACAGTGTATTTAGGTGACTCGCAATTATTATTTTGGACATAAATGTATACATTAATATGTTTAGTTTTAACACATTTTTGTTGTTGTTGTTGTTGTTGTTATAACCATTTGTTAATTTATTATTATGATATATTATACCTTTTCAGCTAACCTATTTGTTCTTCTTCTTATTGCAAATATTACAATAACTTTCCTACCAGGATTTTTTTGTAAATATCTTTGTCATCAACATCAAATAATTATATTGGTTGGGTTAGTATTTCCATACATAACTTATACCCGATATGCTTCATCAGTTGTGAAAAACTCTTAAAACATACATCTCAGCAACACTTGAGATGATGAGATCAAATAGAAGGTTTTAGGATCTCAAATAGTTATGAAAACATTACTAAGACATTTTCTACATACTTGAAGGAAGAATAGACGTAAAATAGCTTTAATAAAAGAGCAATGGTTTTATTTGCCATAAAATAATATACGGCAATATATAAAATAAATTAAAAATTTACATACAGAAAATTAGTATAATGTACACAATTTGTACATATAAAATCACTCTGCTAAGACTGCTTATACAATCATTACCATGGAGCCAACTTTCAAAATGAAATGAACTTAAATAAATTGGTCAAACAAATGACATTGTTTACAGTTCTCGTACTCATTGAATATACAGTATTTAAGTATCATCGTGGAGCCTGTTGTCATTACAAACACATTACAGAAAACAAACACATAATTAAATATTAAATCTAAATACACAAGCTTTTATCTGTAGATATTCTTTTCAAGTGTGTGTGTGTGTGTGTGTGTGTGTGTGTGCGTGTGCGTGCGCGCACGCGTGTGAATGTGTGAGTGAGTGAGCAAGTGAATCAGTCAGTCTGTGAATCAGTGAATGTTTGAGTCGGCGAGTGAGTGTGTGGTGTGTGTGTGGTGTGTGTGTGGTGTGTGGTGTGTGGTGTGTGTGTGGTGTGTGTGTGGTGTGTGTGTGGTGAGTGTGTGGTGTGTGTGTGGTGTGTGTGTGGTGTGTGTGTGGTGAGTGTGTGGTGTGTGTGTGTGGTGTGTGTGTGTGGTGTGTGTGTGGTGTGTGTGTGGTGTGTGTGTGGTGTGTGTGTGGTGTGTGTGTGGTGTGTGTGTGGTGTGTGTGTGGTGTGTGTGTGGTGTGTGTGTGGTGTGTGTGTGTGGTGTGTGTGTGTGGTGTGTGTGTGGTGTGTGTGGTGTGTGTGTGGTGTGTAAGTGAGTGCTTGTAGGCGAATGTGAATCAGTGAATGTTTGAGTCGGCGAGTGAGTGTGTGGTGTGTGTGTGGTGTGTGTGTGGTGTGTGTGTGGTGTGTGTGTGTGGTGTGTGTGTGGTGTGTGTGGTGTGTGTGTGGTGTGTAAGTGAGTGCTTGTAGGCGTGTATACATGCACTGTAACTAACTGTAACAGTTTGGGATGATGCGTGTGTTCAGTGAAGGAACAGCTGAGATAAAGTGCATCAGTATGACTACCGACTCTACCTGGACGAGATTGTACAGTCCCATGACCGTCCACACAAGCAGAGATCCACCGACGGAACCGATGTTCCTGGTCACTCCACTAGGGGAGAGGAATATCCCCGATCCAATCACATTTCCCACCATGATTGCGATGGCATCGAAGAGTGTGATGTGACGTTTCTTTCTAGATATCACGAGATACGTTGTCTATCCAAGTACAGTGGAACCTCACTAATAATGTGACCCTCGGGACTGGGCAAAAGTGATCTGAATGGAGAGGTGACCGCATTGGCAAGATTATTTTTGTATGCTTTACTGTTACAGAAATAATTATGGATTATCCTAGGGTGACCTTAATTGCAAGGTGGTTGTATTACCAAGGTGACCGTACATCATACATCGAGGTTCCACTGTACACACTTACTTAATATATATATTATTATTATTAATATATATACATTATGTATATATATATGCATACACACACATACATGTATACATACTGAACAAATATTTACATCATGTAAAGTGTTACTTACGTGTAATTACACAAAATTAAAGTTGAAAACTCTTCTTTTCAAGCTGATCAAAAGAAGTCATCTAACAAATCATAAAAATATCCATCGGTCCTCAACACTGCTCAGCTAAAATTAAGAAAATAATTACTCTGAAAGAGATTCTTACACAGTGAACATCTTATGCAACATGTAAAGACAGGCAGAAAATTTAATACTAAACAAAGAATGTATTATTCAAAAACACACCTAACGCCATCACTGCATTCTTTTGTTGGTTCTGGCGAGTTGTTCTTTGTGCTGGACAGAAGAGGAACCGACTCCGTGTTGGAGTCATTGTCTGTCTCACTCCAACTCGTTCCGACATGTCGCCGTTCAGCCATTGTTGTCACAACACAGCGTCACATATCACCGATCCCACCATGCGCCATCAATGACATAAACATCATCTGCACAGATATACAAAAAACATCCATTAAATGAGCTGCATAAAATTTACAACAAATTAAAAAGTAGGGAATCCTGTAAAACATCTACCATAAATATTATTATAAATACGCATATATGCTAATAGTATATATATATATATATATATACTATTAGCATATATGCGTATTTATAATAATATATATATATAATGGGGATAATTTTACTATAATACTGCAATGGTATTGCAATGGTGTCATAACTATTGTGATAGTATAAAAATTTAGCATCTGGCCTTGGTGACAGTTGATTCCCAAAATGATGAACCTCCGAATGCTGCTGCTATGGTCGACGATTATTACTATCATTATTATTATCATTATTACTATCATTATTACTATCATTATTATTATCATTATTATTATCATTATTACTATCATTAATATTATCATTATCATTATGACAATCATTATTATCATTATTACTATTATTATTACTATCATTATTATTATCATTATTACTATCATGATTACTATCGTTATTATTATCATTATTACTATCATTATTACTATCGTTATTATGATCATTATTACTATCATTATCATTATTACTATCTTTATTATTATCATTATTACTATTATTATCATTAATATTATCAGTAATATTATCATTATTATTCCCAGTCGTCACGATGACACAATGTGTAATTTTAACTTTTTTTAAACTGATGCGCACCCCCAAAACTGTGGAGTTATTCCTTGACTGCCCAGTGTTTCAACTATAAACTTGAAGAAGAAAAGAAGACATTGCTTTTTGGTTGGTAAATAAGTAAAATTACAAAATGAAATTGAAAAGCCTTGCTTACAAACATTGTTTTGTGTGACACAATTGTTGGTCACTTCACTGAAGAAGTCCACAAAGTCTAAGGTTCACTTGGAGCAACGTCATGCTGAATTTTCCGAAGTTCTTATTTGTGCACATCGTTTACTAAATTAAGGTAGCGACTATAAGCGATAATGCAAAGTTAAATTAAAATGTTTAATCGTGGTGTCACTCTGCAGTCTGCTATTATTGCAAAATCTGAGACATCACCGAACTATTTTCATTTTCATCATATTTTCTTGGTTTTGGCTGTGCTTGAAACTCGATGCTAAAGCCGGTGTTGCCAGGATCAGGCACATTGTATCATGATAAATGTGCATCTGAACGCCAATACCATGTGTACCACATTATCATTAAGACTGGCGGTGACTGATGCTGATGTAAACAACGCGTGGGTGTGCGACAATGTCTTTAGCAATGTCATAAAATGTTTGACAGTGTGGTAGTCACCAGATGGTAGCACTGCTCATCGACACCCACCCACTACCCCTTGCACACACCACTGCACACCAATACCCCTGCCCTGTATATAAACCCCAACCACACCCATGCAAAGAGCGCCACACCGATCCACCCGAGCAAGACATCATACTTCGATGTGCTGGCTCAGGATCAACGGCGACTACAGAACACAACGCAGCAACCGAACGTAAAGAGCGAGCCACGTAAGTTACCACTAATTACCCGTTCGCTCTTTACCACATTGGTACCAGAAGTATATGTACGTCCACGCGCCTTTGTAGGCCAACGTGAAAAGTTATTCAGATACATTTTGGGCAAATAAGTCGCAAATTCCAAACATCAAATTGACGATGCTATGTGAATTGTTGCGCAGTTCCGTTCATTCGTTCAACTTTTTCTGAATTTATTCGGAAAGACAACGAATTTGTTATACGGGGCAACGCCCATGACAACAACAACTACGCCACCAGTTTACCGAGGGAACTAAGTCGATATAATTTCAAACGTCAATTCGACTGTACTGTGTGAAATTATACGCGTTGTCGTTTATTCGGTCTATTTTTGTACCGAAACTTATTCGGAAAAACGGCAAACTGGTTATACGGGTAACGCCCAGGAGAACAATGAATACGACAATTAGCTAAGTTATATTTATGTTGTCCAAGTACATATAAATTTTGACTACGAAGCTTGTATATATTGCAATGTCAGTTGACTGTAATTAAATACTTCGCACATTCCCTTGTACCTCGCCACGCAGCGACAAGGGCGTGGTTCAATTGGCAATTACACACGGGTGACTTCGCGGACAAAGCGCATTGTCCACTCGCATTGTATGCCAACATTAAATTCATTGTCTCCACACAACATTCGTTAAACTGGTTATCTAGTTGAAATAACGCTGATGGTTAACGATAACTCGCTGACATTAGTCAATAAGTCGAGGATATCAGTTCTACCGTTTGCAACTATATAGAACGGCATGAAGGGGAATTTTGTTACACTGTGCCTTATTACAGGTAACAATTGATAGTTGATAATTCATAAATTATTGTCCGGTAGTTGTCTTTTAAAATAATCATCTTCTAAACTAATTGGGTATACCATCCACAGTTGAAACGTACTGTATAGCCATATAATGACAGACTAAATGCCACTGAACATGGCTCCACCAAGAAGACAAAAAAAACCTCAGGGTGCACCAGACCCGTCGCTAGGACAACTCTCAGAGCAGAGTTGTCAGTTTTAAAACAGGAGGAGGGTGAGAGTTTAGATACCTTCGCAGATAGGGTATACGCACTAACAGTGGAGGCTTATCCGGATATGAACAAGGACTTGTACGATAACCTATCAGTACCAGCCTTCCTACGGGGCATCCGCGATCGGAATGCCGCCCAGGAAGCCATGAAATTTAGTGACCCGACAACAATCAGGACGGCAGTGGAAGCGGTACTGCACATCCAATGTGCAACGCGTACATTTGGCGGTCGTAACCTGTCTAACCGACAAGTTGCCTTCTGCGATGAGTCTGCAGTCAATTTGACCGGAAAATGCTCGGAGGAGACAACTTTGGTTGACCAGGTAGTACAGGGTGTAGTGAGACAGCTACAGCAGTCAACTATATCCCTGGGACGCCCACCAAGTGACACTTGCTTCACATGCGGGGGGAAGGGTCACAGGTCACGTGACTGTGCCAATAAGAGACGCCGCTCCCCGTCTCCCCTGAGTTGTTTCCAATGCGGAGGCAAGGGTCATCTGGCCAGGGAATGCTCGAATACACTATCACGACGGGACTCGCCAATGAAACGTCAGGTTCAGAGACACCGTAGCAATAGCAGTAATAGCACCAATAGCACGGATTCTGACGATAGTCGCAGGTATCGCAGCCCTAAACGACATCACAGTAGAAGGGGTTTCCGAGACAGTCAACGTGATGGCAGGTATAATGGGGAGGAGGACGCACGGCGTTGGAGATATAGGACGCGTGAGCATGGCGGTAGGCATGGTGGGAGGGATGATAATATTCGTGGGCAATATAAGACCCATAACCCCTCACGAGAGGATAATCGGGATGATACTCGTGAACGGTATATGACTCATAACTCCCCTCATGATGATAACCGGGGAAGATATTATCAGCCTCCAGATAACAATTACAGCCGAAGTATCAGTCCTCGTCGTGATCTCCCCGCCACTTCCAACAGAAAAAGTGATGGGACGGATAAACCACCGTCAAACTAAATAAGGTGAACCCAGTTGGCCATGGGTCCACCACCACCCTTTGGGGTATTGGCCAACCAACACACAATAATAACAGACCAACTCCATGTATGTCCACCAGTTCGGACAATTATAATGGAGTAGGTATAACCAATGAGTCGAGCGTTAGTGTGGCTACAACACCACAATGGAAGACTGACCAGGCAAGGCACAGAGGTGCTAAGACAACCTCCTGCATGTCCACTAGTCAGGACAATGGTGGTGGAGTAGGTGTTAAAGTAGATGCTCTGTGTAGTATTCGGGCAGGTGTCAAAGTAAATACAACAGCTACAGAAGCACTTTGGACTACTGACCAACAAACACACCCAAATAGCAATGAGCTCTGAGACATGTCCAATAAACAGGACAAAGATAATGGAGAACATGTGACAGTCAGAAGTACTCACCTGAGCCCAACAGTAGGCCACACACTGTTAATACCAGCCACAATTTATGGGCAGGATACGCTCATGGTAGTAGACACTGCCGCCCAAATGTCAATGGTCAGTCAATCCTTTATTGATTCATTAGGACATGTGTGCACTATGACCCCGGAGTTCATAACCATTAAGAATGCAGAAAACGACTCGTATATGCAGTGCTATTTAATCAAGAAACTCCCAATAACCATACAACAAAATGAGTACAACATAGATGTGGCTGTGGGACCTATAACAGATGATTTTATTCTTGGGCTTGATTTTCTGTTAAAGCATCACTGTATTGTGGATATAGATAACAGCACTGTAATAATGGACGGCACCACTGTTCATGCCCTGATGAAGAAGGGGCCAGCAGTGAAGTACAATATAAGTAGAATTCAAGTAGCGCAACGCACTGTAATTCTCCCAAAACATAAAGGTAATGTGAAGGTAGAGTGCACTAACCCTTCTTGCAATGTCTACGTTACTTCACCGGAAATGACAGACGAGTTAATAATCCCATCTTGTATAATTAATGGGGGAATTGGACCCGTGATTATGGAGATTATAAACGATTCCAACAAACCAGTCACATTGCAGAGAGGGAAAATACTAGTCCAGGCTGTGGAAATGGATGCCATATTAGATACTAACTCAGAGTCCTGTCGAGAAAGCATACAGGTCAGTCGTACTGAAATGATGGGGAACACTAGTGGTGATAATGGGCCTTCGTGGGAAGAGGTAAATAGGATTAATGAGACACCATCGCCTATAGCAGTATCCCTTATTCCAGATGACAGCCTAGACGAGACACAAGTCTCCACTATGCTTAAGGAGGTGGAATCACAAATACCGCCACATTTAGAGGACATGTTTACCAAAGCAAAGAAGAACATTTCTATTAGAGAACAAGTCGCATTGGGGCTATTACTAGCTAAATATGGTAGCGTATTCTCCAAGGACAGTAACGATTTAGGAAGATTCACTCTTATACGCCATCGCATAAGCACTTATAATGAAGACCCGGTCAGAGAACGACTAAGACGCACTCCACTAAAATTCCAGAGTGAGGAGGAGAAGACACTGAATAACATGCTTGATGCCCAAGTAATAAAGCCATCTTCATCAGAGTGGGCATCTGCACCCGTGTTAGTAAGAAAAAAAGATGGGGAAGTAAGATATACAGTAGATTATCGACAACTAAATGTGAAAACTGTTAAAGATGCTTTTCCGTTGCCCTTGATCGAAGAGTGTATTGATAATTTGACAGGTACTCTGTGGTTCCACACATTAGACATGGCCAGCGGCTATTGGCAGATAATGGTAGATGAACGCGACAGTCATAAGACGGCGTTCCTAACCAAATATGGCCTCTTCGAACATGTCAGAATGGCCCAGGGTTTATGTAATGCACCTGCCACGTTCCAAAGGGTTATGCATCTTGTCTTACGCGGTCTCGCATGGAACAAAGTACTAGTATACCTAGATGACGTAATCGTACTGGGGAGGAGCTTTGAGGAGTCCCTCGAAAACCTGGAAGTCGTTCTCCAGAGATTTGAGGTACACAACTTAAAACTAAAACCAAAAAAATGCTCTTTGTTTAGCACGGAGGTTCGCTTCCTTGGACGTAAAGTGTCCCGAGAGGGAGTTTCCGTCACTAAAGATCATATCCAGAGTGTACTAAATTGGCCACGACCAATGAATGCTTTGCAAGTGAGTAAGTTCACGGGATTTGTCAACTATCATAGGGAATTTATTCAGGGATTATCTGAAAAAATGAAACCACTCTATGCATTGACCAAACCAAAACAGCCATTCGAATGGACTGAGTCGTGTGAAACGGCATTTCAAGAACTAAAGCACGTAATGACAACCACGCCAGTGCTGGCTTTCCCCAACAATGTAGACCCATTCATCCTTGATACAGATGCCTCAGACGTGGCAATTGGCGCAGCCCTGTATCAGGTACAGAATGGAATAATACGTCCAATTTCCTTTGCGTCATACACCTTGACGCCAATACAACAACGGTACTGCACCACACGTAAGGAATTGCTGGCTATAGTAATGTTCACACGCCATTACAAACACTACCTGCTTGGCCGTGAGTTTACTATAAGGACAGATCATGGGTCACTCACGTGATTATTTCGCTTCAAACACCCTGTAGGCCAGCTTGGTAGGTGGCTGGAGGAATTGTCTCAGTACTCCATGACTATCCAACACAGACCTGGGGTTAGACATTCCAATGCCGATGCATTATCAAGAATACCAGAAGAACATGAAATATGCAATTTTTATGAAGCTGGCCAAGACCTTAGTTCTCTACCTTGTGGTGGCTGTACATATTGTACAAAACTACACAACCAGTGGGGAACGTTCGAGAAGGAAATTGACTATGTAGTACCATTAGCAACTAGACAACTCAATGTATCCAGTGAAGTTAATGGTATCATGGGGGAGAACAAAACCGGCCCAAACTACATGCACCAATATAGCTCACAGGAATTACGAAAGTCCCAGATGCAAGACACTGAATTACGACCCGTAATCACCTGGTTAGAAGGGGAGCCCCCTACACAAAACGATTTACAACTCCAAGGTGTGGGTACCCGCAAGTTATGGAATAATAGGGATAGACTGCAAATAGAGGATGGGGTCTTGTATTATTGTTGGGAGGAAGAGACTGGTCCCCATACATTAAAGTTAATAGTACCTCAATCAATGAGACAGGAAGTCCTCCAAATGATCCACGATAATCGCATTGGAGGACATTGGGGAAGAGATAAAACCTTCGCAAAACTAGGGAAAAGTTTTTTCTGGCCCTGTATGCGCCGGGACTGCCAATTGTTTGTGGACACTTGCGCGGTATGCCACATTAACAAAGTGGGACGACCACAGCGTGCACAGTTGCTCCATTACCAGGCGGGGATCCCTGGGGAACGTGTACATTTAGATATTCTAGGGCCATTTACAACGAGCGAATCTGGGAATAAGTACGTACTTATGATCCTGGATCAATTTACTCGTTGGCTAGAGCTACATGCATTGCCTGAACAAACAGCTGAAATAACAGCTAAGACGTTCTTTGAACAATGGATTAACCAGATATGGCGCTCCCCTACAGGTACACACCGACCAGGGCAGGAATTTTGATAGCAAATTGTTCTCAGATTTGTGTAAGTTAATGCAAGTCGAAAAGACTAGGACAACACCCTACCGACCCTGTTCCAATGGTCAAGTAGAGTGACAAAACCAAATGGTTCTCTCCTTTATCAGGTGTTATCTTACTGATAAGATGTCCCAATGGGACGAACACCTGGCTACACTAGGGATGAGCCTACGAGCCACGGTGAATCGAAATACAGGATTCACACCAAATATGTTGCTATTAGGACGAGAAGTGTGCATGCCTGAGGAGATCCTATTCGGGCTTCCTAACGTAAATTCCATGCGACAATCACCGGCTAATTATCTCAAGGATTTGGTTGAGAAAATCCGGACAACTTCCGTTGCAGCACGGAATAATCTACGCATGGCACAAAACCGTCAGAAGAAGGATTATGACACCCGAGCCCCAATTCGAGAAAGAACGTTTGATGTGGGTGACCTAGTGTATATCCGTAACTCTGGGACAATCTTGGGGCAAAGTAAAAAATTACTCCCAATATGGAAGGGACCATTTGTAATTACGAAAGTAGTGTCGCGTTTCTTATACCGTATCGCGGGTCGTAAGCGGGAATACGTGAAGCACCATGACAAGCTTCGGGTATGCGACGACCGTGATATCCCCCTATGGGTAAGACGGAAACGACAGGCAATCCTCAACTTGGGTGGGCCTCCCACCGAGGTCACGCCCATTGATGATCCGCTAGACGGGGTTGAGTCATTGTTCAACGCTAATCAACCACTAATCAGGCGAGAATTGGGAATGACCACCACACAGGGGAAAGTCCCGCGAATTATCCGCGGGGGTCGACTCATCAATCGACCCTGCAGGTATGACGACTAACCGTAATGACAATGCTTATGTTACAGATGGGTGCCACCGATACTGATGGTACCATTAGCCCTGTCAGGAACTGGAGGCCCAAAAATCGGCCAACAACCCAGTCAGTCTCTATTCGGACTGCCGCACTGGGCGACCTCCAGCACCTAGTGAACGCAGCACAAGGCAACTTGGTGCCACATGTGACACTGGGTGGCGTGCAGGTGTCATTAGACGCCATTGTCCACACACGTCCGCCCCCCACATACGCCCAAGTAGTGCAAGGTGCCAGGGTGCCAATTTGGCTACCGAATACCAATACGACCACCCCTACCACGTCACCTCTATACACGGAGATACCAGCGAATCACAGGATCCATGCACTACCCCTCGCACGAACCCCAATTCTGCTACAGAATACCCACGCGACCATCCCTACCACTTCATCCCTATACACAGGGACACCACCCCAACGCACCATACACAATTTTCCTGCACCACCGCCACTAGTACGCACCATATGCACAGGGGTAACCCCAGCGGCGACAGACAATAGTTCTGTCACGGGAGAAGGGGCCAGAGACCTCGAGGCCAGGGCCCCCCCTATAGTATTCGGCAAGCGATGGCGGCGACGAAACAGGGGCCAGAAATCACAGGCCCACCACCCCCCACCCCCCGTCTCCTTTAATGATGAATGTGACACGGAGGCGGACAACAGTCCACAGTTACCACCAGCACCTTCACAACAGAAAACTTTGTCACGACGGAGGGGGAGTGAGGCGGCGCAACATGCGTCGTCTACTGCCGAAATGCCCCCACCCAGAAAGAGGAGAAGGGTGCAAGCTGGGCTAGGAAAGTGCACCGTGTGTAACGTAACCACCAATTACATGCGACTCCATGTCGAGGTAACACATTTACCTTGGCATTTCCATCCGGATACTGCTTGCTGGCTGTGTGAGCAGCAGTTTGGCGCCATACCTCCCCTACGGGCGCATCTGGCCGAGCATTCTGTGGAGGATAGGCAAAAAGGAGAGTTTGCCCCACATTTTGCTAGGTGGGCATACTCCATGATCGAACTCCTCGAGAGTACACGGAGAATGGCCCTCATTCACACCTTTGAGGAACTAGTCGTCCTATTTAGAAAGAGAGGATGGTACCCAAAGCAAGGTTCCCGATCTAACATGGCCATGCGGGTCATGCTAGCCGAAGTAGCTGAGATGATAGGCCGACCTATCGCTGCCGTCAACATCCAGCTGAGTCCACCCAATCACCCAGTGGCGCTCCTCAACTGGGACAGCATGGGCAGGATGTTGGCGGAGATGCCACCCCATAAGCAGGACATCTTCAGGGAATGGCTAGTCCCGTCTGCCTCACTACATCAGACTCCCATTATAACGGAGTTCGCCATGGATGCCCACTGCCACCTACAATTACTGCAGGCTAGGGAGACGAGGGCGAGGAAACACCAGGAGACAGGGACACAGGAGAGAACTGCTGTTCCATTTGATTTTATCACGGAACCTGTCCCAGCGTGGGAAACGGCCTTCTCCCTCTGGCGAGGTGATAGTAAGGTCAGCCTCACCGCAGTGGTGGATAATCGCGTCTTTCCAGACGACTGGTTGCGACCAGTCATAAAGGGGGTCACCGTCAGTCATCAGACGGTGGTTATAAAAACCACATACGGTGTTCACCCTCGACTGGCAAAGTCGCTTGATAGTGAATCTTGGGACAGGGTGCAAGCCAAGATCTGCAGTCCTGACTGCGCGGCGATAGGCGAATGTGGCCTCGATTATACGGAGCCACTACATTCGCTTCCCAGCCAACGACTATTGCTAGAAAAGCATATTGCCTTGGCTAAGGAGTTGGAAAAGCCGCTGGTTCTCCACCTGCGTGGGAACGCACGCGTTCCTTTCTCGAGTGTCATGTGCGAAGCTCTGGCAATACTAGAAAAACACACACATCAACGCCAGTTTATACATGTGCACTGTTTCACCGGTAGTCTGGCAGACTACAGGCAGTGGGTACGGCAGTTTACCAACAGTGTCTTTGGAATCACCAACAAGTCGGTGTCCGCGCCAGGATTTAGCGAACTGGCACGACAGATCGACCTATACCGACTGGTGTTGGAAACAGATGCCCCCCTGTTGTCACCACGGGGTCATAACAACGGACACCCATATGAGCTGGTGCATCAGGCACGGTACATTGCAGCACTACGCAATCTGCCAAGCTGGGTAGTGCTTCGCGTGGCCACCCTCAACGCACAAGCGTTTTATAAGGTATAGAATACAAATATCACGACAGCCGGGCATCAGCCCCCTTATGCTGTCAACAGAACCCTGCACTTACACTGCCTGGTCAAATAAGACTAGTGCAACAACATTTCGTTGCCCACCACATTACTATGTTATGAAGAGTTTTAGTTTTTGAATGTTTATAGTACTAACCCTGTCCATAACAATCACTGGTAATACGTTCATTATACACGGTGTATACTTATTTAACGATTATTAAATTAATTGGTTTATTAAATTGACTAGGTTGTTTGATTGACAAAATTGTTAATTATTACTTACATAATTATATTAAGTTTTAAAATGGAGTTCAAATTGAATATATGGTTGGCGATCAAACGTCATAAGGAGGGAGGAATGTGGTAGTCACCAGATGGTAGCACTGCTCATCGACACCCACCCACTACCCCTTGCACACACCACTGCACACCAATACCCCTGCCCTGTATATAAACCCCAACCACACCCATGCAAAGAGCGCCACACCGATCCACCCGAGCAAGACATCATACTTCGATGTGCTGGCTCAGGATCAACGGCGACTACAGAACACAACGCAGCAACCGAACGTAAAGAGCGAGCCATGTAAGTTACCACTAATTACCCGTTCGCTCTTTACCACAACAGTATAACAAATTTCATTCATGCCTTTCCATTATGGAATATTATTCGATTACGACCAGACTCAGCGAATGAAAAACCATGTCACAACATGCTGCATACATATGCTGCCACATGTTGAATATAGTGGAAGCTAAATTTGAGTGATTGGCGAACATGGTGACAGTCCGTAATATTTTTATCCCTCACCGTAATACCGTAATTTGAGGTGACTTTCCGGAATGATTCTGGACAATCAGGAATGGTAGGCAGGTCTGTGGGTGTAATACGCAACCAGAGCCACCACTGATTCATGGTCAAGTAGATTAGCTCAATGCACCAACTAAGACAATACACAACACTGTGAGTGACAGTGTCCAGAGTGAGGCCTAAGCAGTGTCCTCATTGCTGAATAGATCAATTAAACCTGCCAAGTGGGTGACATTCTGCACAAGTGTTCATTAATCCTTAGTGATTGTTCAGAACACCAGACTGACCATATACCTAAACAAAGCGAATGTAATAGGTGAAGAACAGGCAGTGTTCAGATAGGGGTATTGGTTAAATTGTATTTTTCTCGACGCAAAAGGCTTTATTGTGCCTTCATCGATTATAAGAAAGCATTTGATTTAGTAGACCGGTCCTCCCTGTGGTCTAAGATAATTTCATGCGGTATTAATGGTAATGTGTTGAAAGTTGTATACAACATGTACAAAAATGCTAAATCATGTATAAATTAGGGCTATGCTGTGTCAGCCTTCTTCTCATGTGATGTAGAGGTATGGCAAGGAGAAACCTTGTGTCCTTTGTTATTTGCTATTTACCTGAATAATTTTGAACACTGTTAGTCACAATTATAACGGACTTGACATGGCAGCTGGTGAAATTTACAACAACCTTAGTGATGATGATGTAGAAAATGTATGTTCTACTATATGCTGATGACACTAGAATGATTAAATAAAATACAGATTTCTTGCTTGTGTATAGTGGAACTATGTCAACTCTTCTAATGGTTGACATTTGATTGTTTCAGGTGTCAACTATATTGTGAATCTGTAACTACACAAGGCATGGCAAGCGTAAAGAGAACAGTAGAATGCATTTGATATTAATAAAGTGTAGGATATTTCACTCTAAGTTATGCAGAATATTAATTTTCTATGTTTGTTACCTACAGGTGACATAATACAGTCGTGCCTCGTTATAACGCGGTAGTCGGGGTCCACGAAATGAATCCGCGTTATAAACGGGGCGCGTTATCGTATCTGTCGTCAGGGGCGCTACGACGACAACCGACACCGCTGGCGCTGCTGCACGAAGAACGCCATTGAAGCCAAAGTGTGCACGTCGCGCAGTCTATACGCAGTTTATGAAGCTTATTAAACTGCCAGCCAACATCAATGTGTATTCTGTTTAAATGTCATACACCGTTGGACTCTGTTGAATGTTGAACTGATTAAAATTCGTGAATTGCGTACCGTTTTTAAATAAACAATGAACTAACAAGCCACCGTCAACTGAACGATAATATGGTACCGCTGACGTAAGATCTAAAATAATGACCTGGCACTCAGCAGCCGAATACACAAATGATTTGACAAATGTTGTGTTAGAGTTGATTAAAGATTTAAAGCTATAAGTACGTTCACAATTGGCTTAACTTCGTCTTTCAATCAATATCAAAATACCAATTTAGAAAGCACATTTACCGTGCCGAACAATATTACGATTCACCAATCCATATGCGGTTGACGAATTAATATTTTGGTGTACCAGTACAGGCAGCCAGTAGCTTAGCGTTCATCGCTACGAAAAGCTAATATTTGTTACGCAATGTTAGCTTACTGATCTTGCCTACTAAGCTGTATTAAAACGTATTTAACCCATTCTTAAGCAAGGTGTATTTGTGAATTTCAATTGCACTTTACAAGCCGTCCAGCCCCGAAACCAAGCGAACTCGCGATCCGCGGAAGCCATGAGCATGACTAGCAGATTGGAAACGACTCGTTTGATATCGGCGCAAATCAAACAATACCTCGCTCGACATTTACTGTTCCTAAAGTTAAAATTGACCATAATTATAGTCAAAGAAACTTATACCTTTGATAGCATTGGCAGAGCAGAATAAACAACGGCAACGTAGTGACGTGCCTCACACTTGATTCGTTGCAGTTGTACGTCAACGTTAAATTTATTGTCCGCCAACTAGTCGTTCAATATATACACATGTCGTGGACAAAGACGGGGATAACTTCACACAAAACAATCAACAGTTATTACCTTGTTAATATAGTTTGTCATAGCGCCCATTTTCCCCCTGGCGGCAGAAATTCGGGGTCTACGACCGACCGCGTTATAACCGAATCCGCGTTATAACGGGGCGCGTTATAACGAGGCGCGACTGTATTAATTTTCTATGTTTGTCACCTACAGGTTTCTACAGACAATACATATTTAACCAATAGACACCACAGTCACACCATTATATAATAATTAAATGAACATCAAAATAAACACAACTTGCAATTATAGAAAATCAATAGTTTTGAAGATACAGTTTAAAAGTTTTAGGCAACTGTTCAGTCTAACAGGGGTCAAGTGTATCTACTTTGCCTGGACCCTGTGACCAATTAAAGATCAGTCAAGGTCTCAATGGAACACAAGCACTAGGCTGCAGAGTTTAGTCTTGCTGCTGGCTTTCTGGCACATTAAACAAAATCTACTGTTGGGGGTGGTCCCAAGGGCCCTTCTCAAAACCACATCACTAGATAATGTAAAACTTGTGTACTTTGGGGGCCCCTTAGGTGCCCTTAGAATGATTCAATCAAATACAGATTTCTTGTATATAGTGGCAGCACCCTAAGATACATCTATACAAAATTAGAAAAAAGTTGCTGAACAGTTTTTGAAAAAATAGGCAAAATGTTAAATTTTTACCAGTTTTGGGGTCCTTGGAGGCCCTAGGGAGCTGTTAAAATGATTCAATCAAATACAGATTTCTCGTTCATAGTGGCAGTGCCCTAAGATATGTCTATACAAAATTAGAGAAAAAGTTGCTGAACGGTTTCTGAGATACAGCAGCTAACGGCGGATGGCAGACGGAGAACGGTGGGCACAGAGTGGCAGTAGTCCCTTGGACCTTCGGCCAAAGGACTAAAATGAACATATTTCCGAAAGGGGGCATCCATGGCCTAATACCCACCTAAATACGTCATTTTAAGATTATAACCAGAATGGATCGATTTATCAAGACCTTTACAGTCTTTCATACTGCTGATATTATTGATGTTAAAACCTGTTAAAACTGTTGAACCATTCAGTAATTGCATGGCAAGCACACATGTTAACTACATTTTTTAATTCTCCTGTTACTGTTTATAATAAAGCTCATTTAATATTTTCAGGAAATAAAACAATATGTTTGTAAAACACAAAACAAATGATATTATATGCATTGTATCATAACTATGATGAATTGCTTCTGATAAACAATATTAAAATGCACCAGTATTTATACAAACCAATAGTCAAAATAAAAACCCAACTTGCTGTCAACACTGAATTTAAGGTAATCTTAATCTTAAATATCGCGTATTTTATTGACTTTATTTTACATTATTGAAATATCAATTGTTATCTATCCCCACGTCTGAAGTCACGCCACCTACCGGAGTTTACGGTGGAACTAAGAAATACACTCAAGAAAGAGTGAATATCTTGTACATTTTTATCGATAAGATAGTAAATTTAGTTGTTTGATAACGTGACAAGTGTATATGTGTAGAATAGGTGTTGTAGATATACGATGTGAAGTTTGGTGACTGTGGGTGACCGTTATGTTTTTTTTCGATGTGCGAGCCTGCCAAAAGTACATGTGGTTATGGCACTTGACTTATCTGATCTTGTGGAAACCCGGAATTAACTATAGACTAAAGGACTACAGTTACGGTGACCATTACGACAACAACTGTACTTACTCACGACACTCTAGACTGGGAAAAAACTCCGTCTTCTCTACAATGCTAGATCATGTCAAACACCCACTTTCTCGCTGTCAACTAACTCGACAAACATCTTGACATCTACTCTAGCAGTACGACTCAAAGTTCTGATAAACAGACCTTGACCTTTCTCTCGAATCGTCCGGCATTCGTGCGCAACGTTCAATGTTGCCAGGGACCGGTTTCACGAAGTGGCTAAGAACGTTCTTGACGCTATGATTGTCTTAGTTAATTACGCGATTTTTTTAATATGAGCAAACTCGTTTTATCACAACAAATTACACGCAGGCATTACTGTAAAACTATACATGGCTGAGCACCGGTGTCGCGCTTACATTTATCCGGGCGTTAAATAATATCCGGGTGACGTTTCTGCGCGTGCGCGTATCTAGGGGAATGTATTTAGCACCAGCTACGACTGTCGCGCTTTCATTTATCCGGGCGTTATGTTTATATGTGTGTGTGTGTGTGTGTGTGTGTGTGTGTGTGTGTGTGTGTGTGTGAGTGAGTGAGTGAGTGAGTGAGTGAGTGAGTGAGTGAGTGAGTGAGTGAGTGAGTGAGTGAGTGAGTGAGTGAGTGAGTGAGTGAGTGAGTGAGTGAGTGAGTGAGTGAGTGAGTGAGTGAGTGAGTGAGTGAGTGAGTGAGTGAGTGAGTGAGTGAGTGAGTGAGTGAGTGAGTGAGTGAGTGAGTGAGTGAGTGAGTGAGTGAGTGAGTGAGTGAGTGAGTGAGTGAGTGAGTGAGTGAGTGAGTGAGTGAGTGAGTGAGTGAGTGAGTGAGTGCGTGCGTGCGTACGTGTGTGTGGTGTGTGTCTATATATATATATACATAAATGATAAAATGTTTGCTTCCCACAGACATAAACATGCAATTTCTGTTGTAAAACAGTTTCCTCTCCACGCTTACATTTATCCGGGCGTTAAATAATATCCGGGTGACGTTTCTGCGCGTATTTAAGGGAATGTATTTAGCACCAGCTACGACTGTCGCGCTTTCATTTATCCGGGCGTTATGTTTATATATATGTGTGTGTGTGTATGTGTGTGTGTGCGTGTGTGTGTGAGTGAATGAGTGAGTGAGTGAGTGAGTGAGTGAGTGAGTGTGTGTGTGTGTGTGTGTGTGTGTGTGTGTGTGTGTGTGTGTGTGTGTGTGTGTGTGTGTGTGTGTGTGTGTGTGTGTGTGTGTGTGTGTGTGTGTGTGTGTGTGTGTGTGTGTGTGTGTGTGTGTGGTGTCTATATATATATATATATACGTAAATTATAAAATGTTTGCTTCCTACAGACATAAACATGCAATTTCTGTCGTAAAACAGTTTCCTCTCCACGCTTACATTTATCCGGGCGTTAATATCCGGGTGACGTTTCTGCGCGTGCGCGTATCTAGGGGAATGTATTTAGCACCAGCTACGACTGTCGCGCTTTCATTTATCCGAGCGCTATGTTTATGTGTGTGTGTGTGTGTGTGTGTGTGTGTGAGTGAGTGAGTGAGTGAGTGAGTGAGTGAGTGAGTGAGTGAGTGAGTGAGTGAGTGAGTGAGTGTGTGTGTGTGTGTGTGTGTGTGTGTGTGTGTGTGTGTGTGTGTGTGTGTGTGTGTGTGTGTGTGTGTGTGTGTGTGTGTGTGTGTGTGTGTGTGTGTGTGTGTGTGTGTGTGTGTGTGTGTGTGTGTGTGTGTGTGTGTGTGTGTGTGTGTGTGTGTGTGTGTGGTGTGTGTCTATATGTATATATATACATAAATTATAAAATGTTTGCTTCCCACATACATAAACATGCAATTTCTGTCGTAAAACAGTTTCCTCTCCATGCACACGTCACATGAGTTACTCTTAATCTTATACTTGGTCCCAAATCTGAAGCAATGTACTCTAACTATAACGCTCGTATTACGACAACAAACTAAACATATTTAACTACTGGATATTATTTATCACTACGTGATCTACTGGTGCCAAATATTATACCTTACATATGCATATAAACATCACCCGAATCAAATTTAACGCCCGGATAAATGTAAGCGCGACACCGAGTACGGCTTCATAACCTCGGGCCCTTACCTAGGGCCAGGCCAAGGTCTAGGCCCGAGGTTATAAAGCCGTACTCGGTGCTCAGAATTTCATGCTCAAGCCTCGCTTTCACACCATGCTCATATTCATGGCGGTTGTATAACTTTCTGAGCACGATATCGTTCTCAGACTTGAGCATGAAACGTCTAAATTCTGTGTGTTGTGTGGACCTTGCTCAACGCCGTTCTAAAACAAACAAAGATGGCAGCTCACGTAGAAATTAGTCGAATTCGTTATCGATGTTTTTGAGAAGAAACTCAACTCGATATTAGCGTCCGAGTCGCTTAATTCCGAGATGTAATCAATCCATTTGAAGAAGTGGTGCAACACGAAATTAGCGAAAGATTCCGTGTTATTCCTCAATCTGCACTGTTTCCTGAACATTTATTACATCTAGCGCGAGACAGACAGTTCGACACAATGTTGCAACGGTTGTGTTTTGGTGGCACCTTTTCGGAGAGGTGGAACATTCGTTTACCGCTACTGCTTAGCGACACAATTACACGATCAGCAGCCGATCGATTCATACAAAACGTTTCTACAATCTGTTTGCATGGTTTAGCTGGACGATTAATGAAGTAACACCCCGAAAACTAAGTTATCCCAGTACCGATGTGACACGTGTACATTCACGATTATATGACAAAATGATGGGGCCATAAAATTAACTTGTCAATACAGCCACGTTTTCTGTCATTGCCGGAAACTGTAAATACTATTTTATGTAACCTTTTTTTATAAAGTGGGAGTAATGGAATGTAACAAATAGTACATTATAATTATATTATTTATATTGTCAATATTGTCGTTTGTCAATATATTAATGATATAAACTAATGTTGAAGCTATTAGCCCATGCAAAGTTGATAATATAATTTGTAGCCATACCCAAATCTGGATGTCACGATATTCCAAATTTGTAATGTCAGTAATGATAATTATTTTGCTACACAAAGCATGGGGAAGGGATAGTCTTTCAACACACATAGTGTGCCCCGGCCCCTCCTTTGGAAATTGACAGTATAAAAAATGCAGTACATATCCTGGATAAGTTGACAAATTAAATTTATACAATAACCTATATAGCGTCAGCGAGATGGGCACTATTGTTTTCAAGGCGTACAATAAAAAAATTAATATGATCATATTTACTATAGACAACCAAAAATTTTATTAGTATGTTGAAATGGCAAACAACGTATTGCTTATATCTTTCTAATAAATAGGGTGAAGCCATTTTTCGGAACTGAAGTTGGACAAACTATGCCAATAAACAAAACAATTAAGTCATATTTTTGTGAGTAGAAGATATAATGTACTAAAACATCAATCAGAGGCTCAGAGGCTAAGGGTCATGCTGACTATCTGACTGAGATTGGTAGTTATTGCAAAAAAACAAGTGCAGGACATATAACTTTGTGTGTGCAAACTATTTCGATACAACTTGAAATATTGCTATTATACAGTTTGGTATACATATTTCCTTTTAAACGTGTAGTTGTACAGCCAAAATACTATCGGGTACATCATAATAAAGTATGAAATGTGGTCATAAATTAACTTCTGCAAAACGCTTGCACAATACTGCGTCGTGTGTGTTGTACAGTGGCATAGTGTTGGAAAATTTGATTCTCAATTTAGTTGATCTGGTTTCGAATCTTGTTGGCTGATGTTTCGAAGCTTGGGCATTTTGTTTGTTCCATGTTGCATCAGTTCATTCAGCTGTACACATCCGTAGTACATGGCGATAGACAATGGAGGATATAATGGAAACGAATAGTCATCCTACAGTAACTGCAGCATGGCTGCATGAATTGTTTCCAAGTTTAAAAGAATTAAGTCGAGATGATATGTTTGAATCGGTCTGCCAGGCAGTGAAGTGAAAATCGTTTTGAGCAGTCTTGAAAGCGGGATACTGTACTATAATAAGTTATTTTCATCTAGAGTACCACACACATTATTTATATTTATGAATTTCTTCATGTTTACACATGTACAGTAATATTAATATACTTATGTGTATCTTTATAAAAACGGTTATTTCATTGTGTAACACGAATTTTGGTCAAATAAGAAATAACTATTTTGAACTTTTTAATGAAACTGTTAAAACGTTATTACTAAGTGCCACAGAATTGCATAAAGCACGAATTTGGGACACGCTACGATATATTGTTGGACGCTGGGTGATATGAGGTTCAGATACAAAGTTGCATTCTGATCGAGTTCATTCTAATTTTTAGTTTGCAAATACATAGGATTGTTTGTTGTGTCAATCACGCTGTTAAAATAAAGTTATTTGCCTAACGAAATGGCAAACAACGTATTGCTTATATCTTTCTAATAAATAGGGTGAAGCCATTTTTCGGAACTGAAGTTGGACAAACTATGCCAATAAACAAAACAATTAAGTCATATTTTTGTGAGTAGAAGATATAATGTACTAAAACATCAATCAGAGGCTCAGAGGCTAAGGGTCATGCTGACTATCTGACTGAGATTGGTAGTTATTGCAAAAAAACAAGTGCAGGACATATAACTTTGTGTGTGCAAACTATTTCGATACAACTTGAAATATTGCTATTATACAGTTTGGTATACATATTTCCTTTTAAACGTGTAGTTGTACAGCCAAAATACTATCGGGTACATCATAATAAAGTATGAAATGTGGTCATAAATTAACTTCTGCAAAACGCTTGCACAATACTGCGTCGTGTGTGTTGTACAGTGGCATAGTGTTGGAAAATTTGATTCTCAATTTAGTTGATCTGGTTTCGAATCTTGTTGGCTGATGTTTCGAAGCTTGGGCATTTTGTTTGTTCCATGTTGCATCAGTTCATTCAGCTGTACACATCCGTAGTACATGGCGATAGACAATGGAGGATATAATGGAAACGAATAGTCATCCTACAGTAACTGCAGCATGGCTGCATGAATTGTTTCCAAGTTTAAAAGAATTAAGTCGAGATGATATGTTTGAATCGGTCTGCCAGGCAGTGAAGTGAAAATCGTTTTGAGCAGTCTTGAAAGCGGGATACTGTACTATAATAAGTTATTTTCATCTAGAGTACCACACACATTATTTATATTTATGAATTTCTTCATGTTTACACATGTACAGTAATATTAATATACTTATGTGTATCTTTATAAAAACGGTTATTTCATTGTGTAACACGAATTTTGGTCAAATAAGAAATAACTATTTTGAACTTTTTAATGAAACTGTTAAAACGTTATTACTAAGTGCCACAGAATTGCATAAAGCACGAATTTGGGACACGCTACGATATATTGTTGGACGCTGGGTGATATGAGGTTCAGATACAAAGTTGCATTCTGATCGAGTTCATTCTAATTTTTAGTTTGCAAATACATAGGATTGTTTGTTGTGTCAATCACGCTGTTAAAATAAAGTTATTTGCCTAACGGCGATCGAATCGTGCGTAGCCACTGGCGCTGGCCACTGGCACTGCCGCGCCGAGAATGGAATGGATGCAGTCGGAAGAGCACACCAACCTCGCAAGTCAGGGCTGTTTGCCATACAAAACTAGTCCTACGCGAAGTGCGGAAGTTAGCTGAGTCAAACTAGTAATTTATTTCGCTAGTCGTGACTGCGTCACCCGTGAGAACAGCGCAAATACCCGCCCCAATTTGAAGACGGATAAACGACTTCAGGGAATCTCAATATAATGGCCTGTTAGCCCATTAGCACGAGTAGCTGAACGATATTGCATATATGTTAACCTGTGAGGATCCAAATGACTGCGACTTTTCCACTCGACGACGCACGCCCGCGCACGGGGACACCGACGTCGTGCGGGCGTCGCGCGCGTCCAATCGCTCTCGCACACTCCAAACAGAACACTCAAGTAACCCACTCTGCCACACAGCATGGCAAACAAAAGACATCTAGTGAACTTATGTACATTTATATACAGAAAATGTATGTCAACTGTGATTGGGCAATTAAGGTGTGTTCTTGTGAAGCAGGTCGTAGCTCATTGTGGCTTTCTTGGACATATGTAGCACAGTCGCGAGTGGCTCATAGGAGTGAGTGTCTGCCGTCATGTTCACCTTCACTGATAGAAGGGCTGCGATGGTGTCCTGGGCCAACTCCGAGCGGTGCTCCGTGTTGATCTTGTTGACCATGGAGAAGGCCCGCTCTGAGTCTGCGTTGCTGTAGGGCATGAGTAGATAAACCTTCATGATGGCTGAGAGGGTGGCGAATGGATTATCCCCCTGGAGTGGTGCGTGTCGTCATGGCGGCCCAGAACACGCACCCAAGCCCCCATCAATCGGTGGCAGCCTTGCGTCCATAGCCAAGGCGAACTCCGTGAATTCCGCCCTTCGTGCATCTCGTCAGCCACCACGTACTGGCTGACACCACCCCGTGTCTCGTCACAGGCGCGCTCCGCCTTCAGGTGACTGGCAGACTGCAGAAGTCTGCGCACGTCGCGGATGCCACCTGGAGATAAACAAGTCCAGCCTAAGCACATGCCTTACAGTCGACTGGCTGGCCCCCTGGCTGATGTTGTCAGTTTAATTTTCACCGACTTAAAATAAAATGATTTGACTAGAGGGCACCCAAAATGTCAAAAGTTAAAATGCGCTTGCTTACTTAATTATGCAGAAACAAATCCGGTACATAATTTGTTACAAATAACGTCAGTTACGGGACAGAAATCGTAGTAGCGTCCGTCACTAGTTTTAAAACGTAGGTAAGAACAAAATAAACAGCAAATGGAATGAAAATCGTACCTGAACCAATACCGAAATCGCTTCGGGAAAGCCACCACAGGGCGTAATTAAGCGCTGCCTTTGTGGCTCCTCGCTTTCTTGCCTGGCCATTCTTTAACCCAACTGTCCTGAAACTGTGTTATATATCTCTTTTTCTTTGGTGGTGATGCATTCCGCTCGGATGACATGTTGTTACGTTTCTTGAACGTGCGGAAGTCAGATCGTGAATGAATACGCACACAACAATTTCGTTCCGTTTTTTATATTTAAAAAAATGTACGTATTTTTTTCGCGGTGACGTTTAAAGTACGGAGATTTTCGTCTCCGTGACGGAGGTTTTCAGGGATGTCGAAATGACGGAGTCTCCATACGAATGATGGAGAGTTGACATGTATGGTATTGTGTATTCGAATAATTGCTTCTACTTCCTAGACATTGCACGTAACACGAGCCACGGTTGGTTGAAATACGTTTTATTATGACCACCTGACCTGCTGCCAACCACTTTCATAGGCTGAGCTTAAATTCAGGATTTTGCAAAGCGATCAGCCAGGACGTACTGCTAGCTGGCACTGACGTAATCAGCAGCCGCGACCCCTGGCGCGCGAGGATGACTTAATCTATATACTATGCCTTCATATTGTCGGACAGGGTGTATTACATGAATATTTAACTATTCGTAAACTATACGTCGGATTCAAAGCACACACCAAATGCTAAAGAGATTTTACATCGGTGCCGCGTTCCTCCGCCACGTTCCGCAGTTTACAGACCGCCTAAACTGTCAACAAAACGACACGTCAGCGGGATTCCCTTGTCGATTATGTCCAATCAGTGAATAATTAAAGTTGGTCTGACAGGGGAGGGGGCAAACGAAGGGGCTGGGGGGCAATGCCCCCCCACTTTGACAGTTAAAAAATGACTGTCCAGGTAGTTCTAAGCTGGTGCTGCCATAAACACGTAGATTGTGCGATGACTGCAGCACGAAAAACCCAACACACACACGCACGCACGCACGCACGCACGCACGCACACACACACGCACACACAAACACACACATCGTTCGGCTTCACGAGTCGGGCTTTGTTTAATATGTACTCGTGGTCCTTAAACGATGCAAATTTCACTATCACGGATCGTGGCTTCTTCCAGTTCACCATTTTCGCACCGCCCATTCGGTGCTCAATCTTTTTCGTTTCGACTTTGTCTGCTGTGATGGTGAACTTATTCAACAGGCTGTTTTTTATATATAAGTTCTTCCGTTTTTTCCACGTTTCGTCCGCGATTCCTGGTATGCCGTTGATTCTGACGTTCGTTCGTCTAGTTTGGTTTACTATGTAGTCGACATTTTCTTCAAGCTTCTGAAGTTGTTTTGCAAGTGATCGATATAGTGGCACTAGGTTGTGTGTCAAAGTTTGATAACTCACGCTTGAGGTCGGCCACCTCCTGCTGAGTATACTGCAGGCTGTGCTTTAGGTCAGTCATATATTTTATTTTCTCGGCCATGAAGTTCTCTATTTTCTTACGTGTTTGTGCTCTCCATGTGCTCTACATGAAGGATTACAAGCACTTCTGGAAAAAATTGTGTTGCATTTCTAGCAGTCTGTTATTGTTGACGTGGTCAGTTTCCTCCAACGCACTACTGGGCCTGGTCTTAGCGGTGGTCTTGCCCATTGTTGTAGCGTTGGTAAGGTCAGTTCAAGTAGTGCTTACGGTGGTTTCGTTCACTTGCGCACTTCTCAGCGGAGACACACGGTCACTTGGGCACAGGGGTTGCTTACAAGCGATACAGTAGAGTATACTAGTACCTGGTGGTCAATCACCTGTTGTCAATTGGTGGGAGTAGTATGTGCGGTTCCTTAGCGGGGATGCTGGATTTGGATTAGAGCAAGAGCAGAAAGTAGTTCCGGTTCCCATGTTAAAGATAGGGAAACTCCCGGATGTTGCCGAATTTTGCTCCAATCCAATCCATTTGGTATTTGGACCCATTTCGTATAGGTCTAAAAGGGGTAAGTTGGACGATAAAAATAGGGCAAAACGTCAATTAAGTTTATTGTAAAGATATACGACGACTTTTTTGAGTTTGAGGTACCAATTTAACCCTACAAACCCTATGTTAAAAGATAGGGTAAGTTTCCCCATGTTAAAAGATAGGTTCGTTTGTGACAAAATTTACCGGACAGCATTTGAACCTGTCACACACGAGACTGGTTTGTCCGTAGGTCAACCGTAGATCAAAGGTATAGGCTAGTGTTATAGTGAGTGGAAAATTCCCCGCTAAATTCTTTTCTGGAAGTTTCTTTGGTACTTTTGTTTTTGTTTTGTTTCGGCGTGGTTCAAACGACGCTACTGAAAACGTGTCTGGACTTGTTTGTTTGTTGCGCGCGGGAACCACACTACGATTGCGCAATACCATCGTTCGTGGCTATAAAAAAAAACCTCGTACGGAGAAACGTGTCTGAACTTTTGTTTTTGTGCGCACGCGAGCGCGCGCGCCCAGTTTAACGTCATTAAATTGGTAAGCGTAGTAATTCGATACGCGTGGTAATTAGGTCGTAATCATAGTGATTTGCTTAGTCAACTTTTGAGCTTTCGCGATCATTAAATAAGTACGCCGATCAGCAAATGGTGCATGTTGATCCACTTATTTTCAATACTGCTGGTCCTCTTAGAGCGATGCGAAGACACAGCACCCTACTTTCAGTATGAGCTTACTCCGTCCCCAACATCTCTCATCAAATACTTTGCCATGCGAAAGCCAAATAAGGCAATTTTGGCCAACAGATTGACTAATGGCGTAACCATGGCGATAGCAATACAAAACACGACGTATGTCTTGGATGGAGGGGCCTTGCTTCATCGTGTGCGATGGCTAGCTAGAAAGACGTACAGAGAAGTGATCATGCAGTATCTTTCGTATGTCCGTTACAAGTATAGAATATGTAGCATCGTTTTCGACGGACCCTCCGTGAAAGACCACGAGCACCAGAGAAGGGCTAGAAAAGCTTCAGCAGATGTTCTGATCAGCGAAGAAATACACGCATACAGAAATCAGCAGGTCTTTCTCGTGAACGAAAAGAACTAGAACAAGTTCATCAACCTACTGAGCCACTATCTCAGGTTTGGACGGTCATGAAGTGATTCAGAGTGAGAGCGATGCTGGTACCCAGGTCGTTTCTGCAGCCCTTGACCTAGCTTCAGCTGGCCAGCATGCTACAGTGATAGCTGATGACACTGACGTCCTTGTTCTTCTGCTCTTTCACTGGAACACAGACATGGCTGATATCCACTTACGATCAGAATCCAAGAAAGCACAGAAGATACATTTGAAGCTCATTAATATTAGAGAAGCTGTTCTTCATCACCTTCTGGTAATTCACGCATGGGGGTGGCTACGGTAAAACCTCTGCTCTATTTAGTCACTTAAAGCGCTGGATCTCCAAGCTTGTCCAGAAATCGCAAGAAGTGCGACAATGATGTACAGTAGTTGCGCAGGAGGATGCGACCCAGGATGTTGTCGGAGAAGCCGGTGCATGGATCTTCATCAATATGTACGGCGGAAAACCAGACGACTCATTCACAAAATTGTGCATGCTCGCTACAGGGAGCGTGCAGCAAAAGCCTCTTCCAGAGCGACTTCCCCCGACGGAACGAGCTGCATTCTAACATAGCCTCAGAGTGCATTTGCAGGCTATGCTTTGGAAGAGTCTGAATGTGTCTCAAATGGAACTCTGCGAATGGGGGTGGATGGTGGAGAATAGTAGATTCGGGCCTGCCATGACCGACATGGAACCTGTCCCCGATGATCTTCTGAAGTATGTGCGCTGCAAATGTAAGGCATCGTCACGAAATCTCTGCAGCACCAATCTTTTTTCCTGTCGGAAAAGTGGGCTCAGTTGTGTATCTGCTTGTCGTGACTGTCGAGGTGAAGAGTGTCAGAATGCTGCTCCAGTGCAACCGGAAGATGACGAAATGCACGATGACGTGAAAATCGTTTAGAGACTATTTCAGATAATTTTCCTAGATAGTATGTATTCCGTAGAATGTATGTCATTCCAGTTTGTTCCCTGTTATTTTTTGCAATGTTGCTTCGTCATGGCCCTACTATTTTAGATTTATCTCTTAGATAGCACTACGTGTGGATTCAATGTGTGTCCCTCATATTTTGATTTAATTGCAGTAGTGTTTTGGGTGAATAAAACAATATCTAGAAATATCTATCTCGGTAGTCTGGGAGCCACAATAGATGAAGCTCAAGTCTGACATCGAGATGGTCCAGAGGAGAGCCGCCAGGCGGATCTTTCGTGACTTTAAACAAACGACAAGCGCCTCTGGTCTCGATGCCAGACTTGAGCTTCCAAAGCTTCGAAACCAGAAGAAAAGTCGATAAGGTCTGTATGATGTACAAAGTCATAAGTGGCCTTGTCGACATCACACTTCCCACTGAAATACATCAGCCATGCTTGCATGCAAACAGAGGACATAATTACAAACTCACGATCCCATACTCCAAGACTGACACATACCTCCACTCATTTTCCCCTTAGCTGCACGGCTATGGAATACCATCCCACCAGCGGCACCAGGTACCACCTCACTGATAGCTTTCAGGCAGCAGCTGGGAGGCTGGGCAGCAAACTAATCCCATAGTCCACGCCACATAATATTTAAGGACAGTCAAATGTTGTAACCACATTTTTATTCACCATTTACATGGTTTTTTATTATATTTCGAAAAGCCGGTATCGCGACAGAATCCGAAGGGTGACAAGCTGTCACCCGTGGGCGTTTTGCCGAAATGGCTGGTTTCTATGGCAACCCTCTCTCACTTTTTGGTATAAATGAGAAACACGGATATATGCATATATTAGCACGTAAATAAGTCATACATAAATGACAAGGTCAAACCAAAAATATACCACACCAGTTTCATGAAATATTATGAAACGAAGCATAATATGCCACATAGTTATAAAACACAAAACACACTCACACGCACGCACGCACACACACAAAGCAAAACTATATTAACATTATATTATAGCAAAACGAAAGTGGCAGGCTAACTCACAGCTTGGCATCGATGAGAAAAACGAATATACTCATATATGAACAATTATGACTGTATATTTAAGTTATTCGACCTGGGGAATCCGTTGGACATGTTATGTTACCTAAATGCCAAGGTCATGCCAAAACAATGCTACTATGTATACCTTGTGATATTGTGGAATGAATTATTTATTCAGTCAACTTATCTTGTTGTTTATGATTCTGCATTTTCATCTTCCTCGTCAGAAGCATATTGTACTACCATCGTGTGTTCATTGCAGCAGTCCACTCCACCTTCACAGTGACAGAACAGTGAACATGGCAACATTGCCGACGAACATAAGCATCTAGATGATCTACAGTTGTTGCAAGTACACGTGATGAGTGTCAAAATGTCTTCCGCTGTCCATCCAAGTTGAAGAGGATCTACGTCAGGTGGAACTGCCTGGTTAGCATGTTTCCAGATGCAGGTTTGCAAGAGAGCTCTCATCACATTTAGTCGAAAGGCCTCATTGCTGGGAGGCAGATACACCAGCTTTAGAACCGAGACAATATGAACTCTTGCAGTTTTCAATTTCCACGTCTTGTAGCACGCATCGGTCGTAGTTGTGGCTTCAGAAAATCCATAGCAAGCAGCTATGAATGTTGTAGATTGTTGGACTACATGTGCAGTTTGAGCTGTAGGCTCGCCCAGTTCCGAAAATTGATAGCCTGATTGAAGGACTTTCACTGTTTTAGCGTTTGCAATGCCACAGTACTGAGCCACAGTGTCACAGCCTGACAAGGCGTGAGCTGCTACTAGTTGTCCAGCAATGTTTCTGTACATGTGCGCACTTGCTTGGATGTCATTGCATGTCCTATCTGTGGATGTGGCTTCCATCGTTACAGGGCAGGTGAGGTTTCCGTGTTGGTAGAAGTGGATTAATAGTACGAACACGTCAGTATCATCCGAAATGACATTGATATTACAGTTCATAGCATCAGCTTCCACAATGAACATCATCTGGTGGATGATAATCACACCAGCCTCTTCCTGGGTGTTTCTCATGTCTTCCCAGTCAATCTTTATGCTGTTGTTGATTTCTACAGGGACAGGATCACTTCCTGTTACCGCAAGTTTGTGGCGCATCGTTTTTAACTGTTTTCCTTGTTCCCGTAGAGTCTCAACGATCAGATCGATCAGTTGTACTTTGTTATACCTGTACCCGAGAGGCCAACTGCTTTCATACTGGTTCATCATCTGCTGACCCATTGACGCATCTTCATGTACCTACACCGCAGGTTCAGTGGCTATTCTGTCACTCACAATGTGGATGATGTTGTCATTTGGGTGAGTGGATGGATCAAGTGGATCAATTGACACTTGCAATATCTGTTTGATTTTCGATCTGTCTTTATCATCTGATGTCAGCCGAGTTTTCGTTTCCTCTTTGTGAAGATGTTGGTGACGTTTCTCACCGTAGGTCATGTCAGAAATGTCTTTGTACAGGACACTGTAAGTGTGAAGACTGGTGGCCCACGTCTTCATGGTGTTTGGTTTCAGCATAATACTAATTATACCAGTGGGTCCCTTTCCATACCACATGAAAATTGTTTTGATCATCATGTCCGGCCACATGCCATTACATATGCCTGTAGTATGCCGGGTAACATGATCTCCATTCATGAACTTTACGAAGATGTCTGTTGACATCGCCGCAACTGAGCGCATATAATAAAGGCCATAGTAAGCATAATTTGGGTGACGAGCAGCAAAAAAGTAGGGCATCATATACTCCACAGCAAGCATATGAAGTGCCCAGTCTGCTTCCTTCTCACCTCGACAAAACAGCATGTGGGCATCCCCTCCAAAAGCACATTCCATGACATCATACAGCCCAGTGTCTACCTTCAGGACTCCGATACATCCAATAAAGTTCATTACGAAGTGCATGCCCCCAAGCGTTGAATGAAATTGTTGAATCGTTCTGGGTATGCCCGTGTAATGTTCACTGCAACTCTGTAAAGTTGCTGGTCACAGGTGAACACCCCAATGATGTGTTATTCGACTGACGTCACTAGCCTTTCTGCCTCCAGCATAGATGTTAGCATGGTGTCTGGATCAAATGGCTTCATGCCGATCAAAGGTGTGTACACTGGCCTTACCAGGTGACCCTCGCTTCTATTTAACACACTGTTAAATCCATTCCACTCTGGACATGCCTTATCACACTGAAGACATCCTTGGCTTTATCACAAAACACAAGTATACTTGTGAAATGCCTGTTGCTTTAAAAATTAAGAGATCATCTGCAAAATCCGTAGACAGTGCATTCAGTAGTGTTCTTCTGGACATGACGGTGCCTCCAAATCTTTGATAAAGTTTTATATATTTCTGATGCATTTCTTATGGGCGATCGATCCGCACCTATGTCAGAAATGAGTTTACCATATTTGATCTTGTAGTCATAGTGGTATCTAGCTTCAGCTGCCTGCAGATCACTGAGAGCTCCTCCTACTCTCACTGATACTTCACTAGCCCACTGATCTTTACGCGCTTGACAAGTCTCCAGTACAGCTGTCTTGAATGGCTTCTGATGGACTCGGTCAGCAATTCTACATACGACAACCCGCTTCTGACGATTAGGATGTTCGTCATTTGGTATACATTTAGTTCCACAAAAGAAGCAATGTTTCTTAATTTCAAAAGCACGGAGGTCGGAACGAAATTAACGTTTTCTTGGTCGTAGTGGGGAAGTGGAATGGCATTTCGACTTTCATAACCTACTTAAATGTAACTTTTAAATATATGTACAAATACAACCTTTGTGAAAGTATGGTGTGAAACTGGGGTTATCTGATAGGGTCTCAGAAATGTTGATGTGCAATCCATCGTCCCTGATTTTGCTTGCCTCTATGATACTAGATAACCGTCGTTCTGCGCAAACTAATAACGGCTTATTGGGATGAATGAGTTAATGTACCAACTCTAATGAATACATACTCCATTCTTGTTATCCGAAATTATATCAAGGCAAGAGATAACAACGCCAAGAGCAACATGCGTCACGTTGTGTGTTTCGTTTCAACCCGGCCGAGCCGTCTTTTGATTTAGCGATGTGTTTCAATGTCAGCCATGCCAATTTCTGTCGGCCGCTCGGTGTATGCACAGTTAATAAAACTTTGGTTTTAGCTCAACGTATATTGTATTTGTTTAAAAGGGTTATGTACTGTTGAATAATTATAATACATGTCTGCGCTATGTTGGAATAAAATTAAAAACCTTAAACGTACCGCGTCCACCGTGTACTGA
Organism: Escarpia spicata; assembly: GCA_963995525.1. Taxonomy (NCBI): domain Eukaryota; kingdom Metazoa; phylum Annelida; class Polychaeta; order Sabellida; family Siboglinidae; genus Escarpia; species Escarpia spicata. The sequence continues at coordinate 6,165,465 of OZ023216.1, forward strand.
CTTTAAATGCTTTGGTGTAGGTTAGCAATAATGGTGGACTTGTAAAGTAAAAACATGGGAATGAGCAACGGAATATGTGTGCGAGTTGTTAGAGTTAAATAAGTAGATACAATTAATAGTTTATTAATTAACATAACGTATAATACATTAAACACGCACTAATAGTATTACACGTAGTTACCGCCCGATCGATTACTACATTCACCTGTTTCGAAAAATAGTCAGTCATTTGGTTTTGTTATAATATACTTTCAATATAACTTTGCTATGTGTGTGTGTACGTGCGTGCGTGTGAGTGCATGCGTGCGTATTTGAGAGTGTTTTTGTGTGTACGAACTCTGGCATATTATGCTTCGTTTCATAATATTTCATGAAACTGGTGTATATTTTAGGTTTGACCTTGACATTTACGTATGACCCCTTGACCTTAGATCATCAATATAGCGTGTCCAGTGGATTCATCACGTCGAAAAACATAGAAATGGACACAATAGTGAATATAACATCTGTCATAGTTACTAATATATGCATATATTCGTGTTTCTCATTTATGCCCAAAAGTGAGATAGGGCTGCCATAGAAACCAGCCATTTCTGCAAAACGCCCAAGGGTGACAACTTGTCACCCTTCGGATTCTGATTCTCCATTGTCTTAAGATACACAATCATGAAAAACCCATTGTGGGACCTTTAGTGCAAGGTTGGACCAAAAATCCCACTTTGGCTGCCGGACTAGTTATATCTCTGTCGTAATGAGCTCAGCTAGCAAGCTATTAAGTGTTCCAGACGGCAAACCAGAGGCGGAACAACACAAAGGACACAGGGAAAGGGGAAGGGAACCGCTGAGATGGGAGGACTGCGTGAGGAGGGGTATGAGAAGATCAGGGGAGGATGAAAGATGGAGAGAGGGAGCGATGGACATAAAACTATGGAAGGAAAAGACACAGAGAGTGGTTTAGCTTTACTTTACCTGACAATCACCTCTATACAGCAGGGAACAATGAGGAGAACAACATACCTAACTGTGTTGTGTTGCCAATATGAATGTTCAGTTGCATAAAAGTGCTATTATTTACTCCCTGGATGATATGAAAGACAGTGTGTTGAGTATGACCATAAAATTACGTTATTGTTGTTTTATGTTGTGCTTAAACACAAACAAATTGTCTTACTAACAAAGTGTGTTGCCTTAATATTTCCAATATCCAAATAAAACAAATTTATTATGGACTGCAATTGTTTCTGTTATTGTATGATACACGCACTAATGTCAGTGTTATGCATATATAATTGTAAGGTACTTGGTTTCAAATTATACTGAAATCGGAGTTATCAAGTGATTCTGAAAATTTGCTCGTGTGAGACACTAGTCGCCTAGGTTACTGTGAAATTGCCCTAATGTATAATGCAACAGTATGATTGATGATGCAGAACGAGCATCTGTGTGCGGAAACTACAGATGATGCAGAACTATCATCTTTGTGGGGAAACTATTAAAAGCAAGAGAGATGTTACAAAAATATGTTCATTGTCGCGTTGGCACGTGCACAGTCATCCAGTTAACCAAAGCCAACTCGGATGCTTGTCAGACCAACGTTTATGTAGTTGCAACTGAAATACATATCTTGTCAACATTTCTGGTGGAATCACAGCGAGTGATCCACAAGTTATGAGCCGAGTTTCACACGTTTAATACAATTGAATTGTTTTGCATACTCCGTGAATGTTCACCGCATGCGTCAGAACACGCCACCAAGCAAATACTCATAGAAACCTTCATTTTGTCCCTCGTCTTTAAGCAAAAGCTTTCGACGTTCCTCCTCTGCCTCCTTTGCCGCATTGTCTTCTTCCAGAGCACGTCTTTTTTTGTTCCTCGTCACGATCATCACGATGGCAGTCCCAACAATGACAAAGAATACGAGAAAGCTGAAGATAGGGAAGAAGTATGACATGGATATCGACGATGCTTTTTTGGTTGCTGCTGACCCACGTTGTACGTCACAGAATTCACCCAAGAAGTTAGCAACGCACACGCACGATATCGTGTTTGTCAGCGAACTGTATACACAAGTTCCGTTATTTTTGCAAGGGGTTTCCTTCTCGCACACAGCTCCGCAGTGTGTCTCCGTGCAGACACAGCGGTGGTTGTTGGAGCTCTCCAAATATTCGCATGTTCCGCCGTTGTTGCAAGGGTTATTGCAAGTGCGAACGGCGTCCATCGGCCGAATCAGCATAGCACAGGCCCTCAGCCCTCCTTTTCCCGAAAAATGATTAATGTACATCGAGTGGAACCCGCTAGCTTTATATGTTGAGGCATAAACTCCAGTTAAATAGAATTCGTGACAACTATCATACCACCACCCTCCGTTGTAAACATTAAAGCAATAGGTGTTACCTAGTTGATGGTCAATGGTCGCGAATGGTAGATTCCGGTGGTTCTCCAAATCAGACGCAATGCTTGCACCATAATTGCTGCTAACATCACCAAACCGAAGCGTATAATTATTCATTTCATTGTCAAGCCTAAAATCGTCAGCCGTAATCTCACAACTAGTTCCATTAAACAGGTATCCTTCTACCCGAAGCCGATATTTTCCACCCGCAAAACCCTTTTCCAATTGGTGCACATTTTCATTGCCCAGCCACGATTCCTTGTTTCTGCCCTGTCGTCCAAAGCCGTTTTTGTACTCATTCCACGTCCGGTTGAAGAGTAACGAACCGTCGAATCTGTGCATAAACACTATCCATCCACCGCCCTCGGCCGTTTGGTCGCATGTTACCGCCAGTTTCGATAAGGTTGTCGAATTCGGGTATATGTAATGCCCACCCTTTGCCGTCGACACACGGTAGCATTTCAAATCGATGCAGTCTTTGGGTTTACAGTGTTGGCCAAGCACCATGTACCAGGATAGCAATGCAACCAACAACAAAGCGTAGTTGTTGACATGGTGTTCACATAAAGTCAGTGGTAGAACCATTTACCTGGATAAACATGTACTGAGTTCATCACATCAATGATCTAGACCTTCACGAACGCAAACAAACGATGTTGTACGTATTCGTAAATCTGGTATTCACTGTTTTGCGTTCCCATAATGTACCGCGACTTGGCACGTTTCCTGTTGTTTGTTGCACGGCACTCTTCTTATAAAAATATAATAATAATAAGATAACTTCTATTGCGCCTAAATCCTTGGAAACCAAGCTCAGAGGCGCATCAAAACAAAAGGATTGGTCAATCTCAAAATCCATAAGTAGTATTCCAGTTGTAAACATATGGGTCAAGGCGCTAGGGAGCTACGGTGGATAAGCAAGGTTGTAAAGATATGTTTTTAAATGACGACGGAATTTTGTAATATTTTCAACTGATCTAACACTAAGAGGGACTATTTTCCAGAGTTGGTGCCGCAACAGAAAAAGCCATAGTTCCAATATTAGTGTTGACTCTAGGAACAAAAAGTAGGTCAGAATTAGATGATCGAAGCTGGATAGGTTTTCTTATAGGAGTAAGCAATGCATACAAATAAGACGGTTTCTTACTGGACAGTGCCTGGTATGTAATGGTACAGATCTTAAATATTATACAGTATCGTACAGGAAGCCAATTAAGACTTCAAAACTGGTACAGAGCGAGAAAAACGAGATCTTGTAACTACTCTTGCTAGACAATTTTGGACACGCTGAAGTTTTGTAATATCCTTTCTAGCGATATTATAAAGGAGGGAATTGCAATAGTCTGCTGCTAACAAGCGCTGTTGCAATAGTTTTAGCAACAGAAAATAACATGTACCGGCGAATACGGCGAAGATCACGAATATTATAAAAACAGCAGCGACATGTTTGAGATGTGTTGTCGGAAATTGAAGTTACTATCAAAGATCACTCCTAGATTCCGTTCAGTTTTATTTGCATTTAATTTAAACTTGCTGTCAGTCAACCAGTTGAACAGACAGGTTGCCCAGATCCAGGGTTGAACGAGACAGGTTGCCCTGCTTCCAAAAGAGAATGGCAAATCAAGTCATGAAGCGTGGTGGGAATCGTTAACGTGGGTTACGTTCCCAAGCTTGTGTGTGTGTAATGTTCAGCGTCCAGAGTGACTGTTCGAGCTTCGAAGAAGCCATGTCGCCACGTCAGCGGTATATTGAGACAACGTTCCGGTCGGCCCCAACGTATTTGCGTCGATGAGCGATAATCGCGACGCGCTTACCCAGCTCGGGCCATCCTCGAACAGCGGTCTCATAGTCATAGCGACATCGTCAGAGAGCTTGACCGAATGCGACTCGTAAACGTATACTGCCAAGCGTCGTCATTCGCGCGAACCCGTTTATCCGACTTCTCGGTCGTTTGCGACAGGGCAAGACTTCTTGATCGAATTCGTAGCGGCCGGCGGTAAGCGTCTACTGCCCGGCTTCGTCTTTCAGTTGAACGTATTCAACTGACTTCGCAATCGTTTGCGACCGTGCGATCATTGAACGGACGCTACTCGAGAATTCGCAGCGTACGACAGCAATCGTCAGTTACTCGTGCGGCCGAGACACAGCGTTCTGATTGTATTCTGAGCTTGGCGTGTTGGCTTCAACAAACGTTCGTATATAATCGAGGTGGGACTAGCCCAGTATAGATGTTTTTTTTCTGATTGAACGTATCTATTATCTGCTGTATTATGATTTATATGGGACAAGGCTCCTTGGTAATGTAATGGAGTTATGACTAGGAATCGTGACTAGTTTTGCTGTTAAGTAACAAGGCAGGTATGAGTTTGTAAAAGAGCTTTGTATTCAGCCAACACATTTTTAGCTAATTCATACAATACATATATATATACAATGTGTAAATGATGTGAATTAGCCTATATAATTATAATCCATAATACAACCTCAACAGCAAAGGTGGGGGGAACCAATCACACGCAGGTGGCTGAACCCACCCTACATATTATAACTAGACCTGTTTACGGATTATAACCTTAATAGTTGAAACCAAGGGGAAAGCGTCACAGCGCCCCAAAACCCCTTGTACATATTATTGTCATGCTAACAACAGAAATATACAATGCAATTAACTAACATACAGCAAGACCAAATATCATGTCTGCCCGGTTGGGGTTTCGAACTCAGAACGCTGGCATGCCAGGCGGATATGCTAACCACTACACTAGCTGCGCTCCCTGATAATTTCATCACACGGCTTCCAAATAATTATTGATTAATTGTAGCAACTTGATGATGACATTCTCTTTGTAAATGGTTTCCAATACCCGCGGAGGCACACCTGCACTGTCCACTCTTATCTTTTTTGACTGTCAGAATATAAAGTGTAGACTTTTCTTTGTGTTAATGTTGTATCGGTATCACCGTATGATATGCAAGTACAGTCAAACTAATTATGTATAATTTCATAAAGAAACATTCAATCATTTAAATATTGTTGTAAACATAAATATCAACAATATTGGGTGCATGGCTAGGTCCAAGTACATAACTGTCTGGATTTATTACAAACAAAATGTATTAATAGCAGTAACGATAATTCAGAATGCTGCATGCACGCATTGATGATATAAAATTGTGTCATGTCACGTTTAGTTTTGCAATTGAATTAGTCAAAGCATGTGTGCTCCTTCATAATATCTTGCTCCTAATTATTTTACTTTAGGAGCACAGTGCTCCTAGCTCAGAATGGTAACGCAGTATGTACGCATTGTTGATGTTTAGAATATTAACTTCGATGCCTGTTAATTTAATAAAACTTTTAATAATACAGTGTCTGATCGTGTATACATAGCGGAGGCAAGATGCACGGTTTTGGGCAGCAAGCATATTTAAACGTTTCGGTGTATTTAAATAAATTTAATGAGAACAAAATTAAACCAAGTTTAGTTGTGCTCCATCGAGTGATTACTAGTTAGGCTGTGGGTCACAAACATGCAGACTAGTCAGTTAATAGAACGTCGCCGAGCGTTGGAAACACCTAGAACTAGAATGTATTTGACCTACCGTCTAGTTCGTAGGGGAGACCGGGGATGGTTGTCACACTGGTTTTTTTTCTTATTTGTTATATAATCTAAGATTACTTTAATCTATAATGTATGTGTGGGTATTAATAATGTAGATGTAGCCTTCTTAGAAGTATGCTATTCTGGTCATTTAAAAAGGGTATGTTTTGTGACAAGCTGCCCCATGTCCTGGTTAGTCGACACACAACGTGGGATTGGTTGTCATAAAATGTTGGTACTTTGATTATGAAAAATAAAGTAACGTGTTCACCACGAAAAATAATTCCACAATGAATTCTGAAAGATGCCTGGTTGCATATCGGTGAATTTGTATAACAAAAATTGCAAGTGCCTAAAAACTATGACATCAAAAGTTTTACGATGAGAATAATTAATGTTTTTTAATCACATGCTACGTGAAAAGTAATTGTTAAAATCATGGCCCATTTCAGCATGACATACATTGATGCGTGTATGATAGATACACAAAGTATGAAATTGATCGAAAGAATTTTCCAAAATTCGAAATTTAACAAGTTCTCCTATGTGAGCGATGTGACAACCAACCCCAGCTGTCTTGTGACAACCAACCTCAGCTGTCTTGTGACAACCAACCCCAGCTGTCTTGTGACAACGAACCTCAGCTGTCTTGTGACAACCAACCCCAGCTGTCTTGTGACAACCAACCTCAGCTGTCTTGTGACAACCAACCCCAGCTGTCTTGTGACAACCAACCCCAGCTGTCTTGTGACAACCAACCTCAGCTGTCTTGTGACAACCAACCCCAGCTGTCTTGTGACAACCAACCCCAGCTGTCTTGTGACAACCAACCCCAGCTGTCTTGTGACAACCAACCCCAGCTGTCTTATGACAACCAGCCCCAGCTGTCATCCCCAGCTGTCTTGTGACAACCAACCCCAGCTGTCTTGTGACAACCAACCCCAGCTGTCATCCCCAGCTGTCTTGTGATAATCAACCCCAGCTGTCTTGTGACAACCAACCCCAGCTGTCTTGTGACAACCAACCCCAGCTGTCTTGTGACAACTAACCCCAGCTGTCTTGTGACAACCAACCCCAGCTGTCTTGTGACAACCAACCCAGCTGTCGTGTGACAACCAGCCCCAGCTGTCTTGTGACAACCAATCCCAGCTGTCTTGTGACAACCAGCCCCAGCTTTCTTGTGACAACCAATCCCAGCTGTCTTGTGACAACCAACCCCAGCTGTCTTGTGACAACCAACCTCAGCTGTCTTGTGACAACCAACCCCAGCTGTCTTGTGACAACCAACCTCAGCTGTCTTGTGACAACCAACCCCAGCTGTCTTGTGACAACCAACCTCAGCTGTCTTGTGACAACCAACCCCAGCTGTCTTGTGACAACCAACCCCAGCTGTCTTGTGACCACCAACCCCAGCTGTCTTGTGACAACCAACCCCAGCTGTCTTGTGACAACCAACCTCAGCTGTCTTGTGACAACCAACCCCAGCTGTTTTGTGACAACCAACCCCAGCTGTCTTGTGACAACCATCCCCAGCTGTCTTGTGACAACCAACCCCAGCTGTCTTGTGACAACCAACCCCAGCTGTCTTGTGACAACCAGCCCCAGCTGTCATCCCCAGCTGTCTTGTGACAACCAACCCCAGCTGTCTTGTGACAACCAACCCCAGCTGTCATCCCCAGCTGTCTTGTGACAACCAACCCCAGCTGTCTTGTGACAACCAACCCCAGCTGTCTTGTGACAACCAACCCCAGCTGTCTTGTGACAACTAACCCCAGCTGTCTTGTGACAACCAGCCCCAGCTGTCTTGTGACAACCAACCCCAGCTGTCGTGTGACAACCAGCCCCAGCTGTCTTGTGACAACCAACCCCAGCTGTCTTGTGACAACCAGCCCCAGCTTTCTTGTGACAACCAACCCCAGCTGTCTTGTGACAACCAACCCCAGCTGTCTTGTGACAACCAACACCAGCTGTCTTGTGACAACCAACCTCAACTGTTTTGTGACAACCAACCCCAGCTGTCTTGTGACAACCAACCCCAACTGTTTTGTGACAACCAACCCCAGCTGTCTTATGACAACCAACCCCAACTGTTTTGTGACAACCTGTCCCTCCATCAAGATTTGGCATAAAATATAATTCTTGATATGGCACTTGTTGTGCGAATGAGTTTGCTGTTATACATTTGAGAGTTCACAATCGGTCCCATTCGACATGTCAATCTCTTCCAGCAAAACTAAATACTATTCGGTGCTTCATCATAAATAGTAACTTATGAAATTTTTCCTGTACTGATGGCTGTGATATGTAAGTGTAAAGGATGCATCCTAACAAATGGCTGATTGTTCTGTGCTATTTTATTTTAATCATGTAATTGCACTGTATTCCACCTAGTTAAATAACATATGTGATGGTGAACTTGTTCCTGTACTGATGGCTGTGATGTGTAAGTGTAAATTATGTTTCCTAACAACTGGCTGATTGTTCTGTGCTATTTTATTTTAATCATATCTGTCCGATTGGTTGAATCAGTGTTCTCAATTACACATGTGTACTTATTTATTTATTTACTGCGTTCTTAAATAGCGAACAACACAAGAGAATTTCCCCATGAGGGACAATAAAGGTATTTTGAATTTGAATTTTTAATTAACGAGATTTTACTAATAAACTATAAAAAAACGAAAACATGTCGCCAGTACGTCAATATTGAATCGCGGAACAAAAAAATACGAATGGAGGTTCATGTCTTCTAAACGGTCACTACAGTGACAATTCTGGATGCTCTCGCCATCTATTGGAAACACCAGAGGCATTGTGACAACCAACCCGTGTGACAACCAACCCCGGTCTCCCCTACTTGTCGTCCCTAGTCGTCTTTTTTACTGCGTTCCTTGGTTGTTTGTTGATTCCTGGACGATGTGAGCAATGCACTAGATAATGTATAATGCATGTCATATATTATTTGTATTGGTCGGCTCTTTCCTCCATTCCGGTCGTCGTCATTTCGCTAAAACTCAACAACCGGCGGAGAATCTGGGCCCAGAAGAATCTGGGACCGTGACAGGTGACATCACAGCAGCTAAAAGCGCATACTGTGCCTGCGCGCGCATGCGCGGTTTGTTTTTTGGGGTCTGGGCCCGGGGGAATCTGGGCCCATGTTACCGGTAAGTACAACAACATGACCGGTAACATTTACCAAGCCGAATAGTGCGACCAGACCATCGACGGTCAACTTGTATGCCGCCTTTTCAACACGCAACCTAATCCGCGTCACGACGAATATGGTGCGACGAAACCATCGACAATCAACTTATCTGCTTCACTCCTGAACGCTCGATCTGTCCGAAATAAAGCCACCACTATTAATGAATTTGTAACAGATCATGATATTGATATACTTGCGATTACCGAGACGTGATTGAAAAAGTCTAGTGACAAACCAATAATCGCGGAATTAACGCCGATTGGTTACACTTGTATCAACGGATCACGTGTTACGGGTCGGGGAGGAGGTGTGGTCATCTTACACAGAAACACATTATCGTCCAAGCTAATTCCTTCACCGTCCACACTTGATTCCCTGTCCTCTGATCATGTAAAGCAGAACATTGACACATTTGCTATCACTGCTGCCATTATAACAAACGCGTGCCTAAAGGAAGGAGAAATGCCGTTTGAGTTTAAGCGTGCTCGTGTGCACCCAGTATTAAAGAAACCATCTTCGTGCAAAGGCACGGTAAGAAACTACCGTCCAGTCAGCCATCCATCACAACTCTCAAAGATAATTGAAAAGGTGATGGCCACAAGGCTGAACACTCACTTGGTCAATCAATCCATGACTGATCCTCTTCAATCTGCATACAGACGACACCATTCAGCGGAGACCGCCCTACTTTGTGTGTAAACGAAATTAAGGCGGCCCTTGACCGTAGATAAGGCACTGTCATCATGCTCGTTGACCTAAGCGCTGCTTTCGATACGATTGACCACGCAATACTTCTCAATCGTCTACAACGGCGCTATGGCCTCGCCGGAGTTGTATTAAGCTGGGTTGAGTCGCACCTTTGCAATCGCAGGCAAAGTGTTATTGTCGGTAGCGTAACTTCAAGCGAAACGACTCTGCACACTGCTGTACCGCAAGGATCGGTGTTAGGCCCACTGCTGTTTTCTTTATACGTGCGGCCGATCGGTGACAAAATTCGTAATCATAATTTGAAATATCACCATCACCGCCCATGACTTACAATCGTTATGTCATACTGGCTATCATATAGCTTACTACCGCTGTGCATCGTGTCGAGCAGTGCATCGATGACATCAAATCCTGGATGACGTTCAACTACTTGCTGATGAATGATACAAAAACAGAGGTTCTACCGGTTGTACCCAGGTCAGCATCTGATTTGGTTGCTGGACTACATGTGCCCGTTGGATCTGAAGTCGTCTGTGCTGCCGAATGTGTGAGAGATCTTGGTGTGTATTTAAATAAACATCTTGGCATTGCCTGTAAAGCGCGATGAACGTTATGGATATGGCGCTTTATAAAATAAAGATTATTATTATACTGCCTAACAGTGACAGTATAACACATGGAGTCAATTTGCATACAGTTTGAGCATACTGTCTAACAGTGACTGTGGTGTCTACTGTTAAAGACCGCTCCCCTCCTCATGTAATTAAGGCCTGATCCCTGGGCGGAAGGAAAGAGTAGAAATACAGAGTTAAAATTGGAAAGCACTTGTTTGTGTGAGTCTCTGTATTAATCAATGTTTATATACGATACAATTGAATACACTACATTGGCGACGAGTAAAACTACAAATGAACACTCAGTTGAACGATAAAACGAAACGAGAATGGCAGTAGTGCTGGAAATCGCAAGTATTCCGATGTTTGATACAAAAAGCGATCCGATCCAACTCGGAATAAAATGGACGCAGTGGCGTCGCAGTTTTGAACTGTACGTAACAGCGAAAGGGGTAACAGATAGGAAACAAATGCGGGCGATGCTGTCACATCATGCAGGACCAGAAGTCCAAGAGATTTTCTTTACAATGGAAGAGGTTGGTGGTGACGATGACTACGAACACGCAATAACAACATTGACAACGTATTTCACGCCAAAAGTCAACATTCCTTTCGAAAGACACGTGTTCCGTCAAGCCAGACAGATAGACAATGAAACGACAGACCAGTTCGTAACAAGGCTAAAACAACTGACGAAAACATGTGAATTCGGATCCGAGGGAGACAACGTGATACGAGATCAACTTGTCGAATCGTGCAAATCGCATCGTTTGCGTCACAAACTATTACGAGAGAGAGAGAGAGAGAGACCTGACATTACAAAAGGCTCAAGATATTGCTAGAGCAGAGGAAGCAGCAGATATGCACGCCAGAAAAATGGAGAAGGGAAATGTGCAGATGCCGCAAGAAGTAAACAAAGTGTCGTGCAGTGGTGGTTGCCATAGCAGCAGCAACAACGGCAACGGTACGAAGAAAGGGACCAGATGAAAATATCAAAGCAGGTCAAAATGTGGATATCAACATTCTACGTCATGCTACAGATGTGGGAAACCTGATAATTTTGCCAGAGATCCTCACTGCCCGGCAAAGAATGAAATATGTCGAAAATGCAATATGAAAGGACAGTTTGCTGTGATGTGCAAAACGAAACAAAAGTGTGGAAGATACAGGGACAAGAATAAAGCGGTAAACAAAGTTGCACAAAACACCGAGAGTGATGACGAGTATATATTCAGCGTACATAAAACAACCGGAAACTGTTGTAAAGATGAATGAGAGAGCAGTTCATTGCATGTTCGATACAGGTGCGAGTGTAAATATCATAGACGAAAACACGTACCAAGAACTTGGTTGTCCAAAGCTATCCAGAAAGAAGACAAATGTGTTTGCATATGGAAGCAAGCAAGCATTAGATGTAAGAGGGAAGTTTATCGCCGAAATTGAAGTGGGACACAAATACACAGCTGCACCAATGTTAGTTGTGCGTGGCGATTCAGGTAACATTCTGAGCTACCAGACAGCAACGGAACTAGACCTAGTGGAGATCCAGACAGTGTATCAAGTAGATGGTCACACCGAAACAAGTTCCGACGAAATATTCCGTAACTATCCAAAGCTGTTTGATGGAGTCGGGAAACTGAAAGACTATCAGTTGAATCTGCACATAAACGAGAATGTACAACCGATTGTACAGCTAACGCGTAGTATCCCGTTTGCGTTGAGGAAGAAAGTGGAAAGCAAACTCCGAGAGCTGGAGGAAATGGACATAATCGAACGAACGACTGGACCAACCCGTTGGGTGTCTCCCATAGTTGTTGTTCCAAAACCGTCGGGAGAGATCAGACTATGTGTCGATATGAGACAAGCAAATTCGGCAGTAGAACGAGAGCGACATCCAATTCCAACAGTGGATGAAATCCTCGAGGACATGAACAATAGCACGGTATTCAGCAAGATCGACTTGAAAATGGGATATCACCAGATAGAGCTAAACGAGAAATCCCGTGAGATCACGACGTTCACAAGTCACGTGGGACTGTGGCGATACAAATGATTAATGTTTGGGATATCGTCAGCACCAGAGATATACCAACATGTCATACAGGATGTGTTGCAAGGATGTGAAGGAGTCAACAATATCTCTGATGATCTGATCATCCATGGGAGGAACGAAGCCGAACATCGACGAAGACTCGAAGCGGTGCTCAAACGTCTAAGCGAGAGAGGTCTCACACTGAACAAAGAAAAATCTAAGTTCTACATGTCCAAGTTAACGTTGATGGGACATGTGCTGTCGAGACATGGAATTGTACCAGACGATTCCAAAGTGGAAGCAATCACGAAGGCAAAGCGACCGGAAAATGCATCAGAAGTCCGTAGCTTCATGGGACTGGTCACATACTGTTCGAAGTTCATTCCAGACTTGGCAACAGAGGCTGAACCATTACGACGGTTAACTAAACACAATGTGTCATTCGAATGGAAACGCGAACAACATGAAGCGTTTGAAAAGGAGCATGGCGAATGCAGGGACTCTTGCGTACTTCGACAGGAGCAAGGATGCAAAGACTCAAGTCATTGCAGATGCATCACCGGTAGGACTCGGCGCTGTGTTGATACAGGAACAAAATGGCGAATTTCGTCCTGTGTACTATGCAAGCAGAACACTCACAGACGTCGAACGTCGATATTCTCAAACGGAGAAAGAAGCATAGGCCTTGGTGTGGGCGTGCGAACGATTCCACATGTACCTTAATGGTATTAATTTTGAACTGATCACAGACCATAAGCCGTTGGAGACAATCTATTCTGCGAGATCGCGTCCGTCAGCGCGAATTGAACCATGGGTTCTGCGTTTGCAACCGTATAATTTCACGGTGAAATACGTACCCGGACCCATGAACATCGCGGATGCTTTATCTAGACTGACACAAGTGAACAAATTACCTACCGAAGTGAAACATGAACCATGCAAAGTGTCAAAGGTTGCAGATGAGTACATCTACTTCGTTGCAACTAACGCGGTACCTCAAGCTTTGACAGCGCGAGAAATTGAACGGGAATCAGCAGCTGATTCAGATCTGAAATCAGTGAGACAATTCCTGAAAAGTGGTGACCCACGAACGTGCCCCCAGGATTACAGGTGGGTGAAAAATGAACTTTCTGTCGTAGGGAAAATGGTCCTACGCCAAACACGAATAGTGATACCCAAATCACTGAGGAAACGTGTCATAGAGTTGGCGCATGAGAGACATCAGGGAGTAGTAAAAACAAAGAGTAGACTACGTGAAAAAGTATGGTGGCCAGGAATTGATGTGGCCGTGGAACGAGCCATAAGATCATGTCATGCGTGTCAAGTTGTGACACCACAGTCAAAACCAGAACCTATGCACCGTACAAGACTACCAGATAGTCCATGGCAAGACTTGGCGCTTGATCTGATGGGACCGTTCCCAAATGGAGAACACGTATTTGTTGTGACTGATTACTACAGCAGATACCCGGAAGTCGCGATACTGAAGTCTACTACGACAGACAAGCTTATCGGGAGTCTTGAAACGATGTTCGCGACGCACGGATTACCTATGTCCGTGACGACTGACAATGGGCCAAACCTAGTGTCAGCAGAGTTTGAAGAATTTCTTCATACCAATGAAATCAAGCATCGTTCCGTGACTCCGCAATGGTCACAGGCTAATGGAGAAGTAGAGCGTGCCAACAGAACTCTACTGAAGGCTATTAGAGCAGCACAAGTCGAAGGACGTGATTGGAGAAGAGAACTCAACACACATCTTCTCGCTTACAGAAGCACGAATCACACAACTACAGGTGTGAGTCCGGCAGAATTGTTGTTCCGGCGAAAAATTCGCACGAAACTACCTTCCTTCAAATCCAACAGCTACATGACAGATTTAACAAGATTGCCAACCAGAAAATTACTCTGGATGGCAGTTGGACAAGGAAGCCTTTTGGCTTATCGAGAGTCCAATACTTTTTATCTACATGTATCCCGCCTTTTTAAGGTGTGTGTCGATTTTATTTTTAAACATATTCACGCTACTAGCACCAACACAATCAGGAGATAATCTGTTCCATTCATTTACAGTCCTTTGTGAGAATGAGAACTTTCTTATATCTAATCTACACTGCTCCTTTACTAATGTAGCTTCATGTCCTCTGGTCCTTCTATCTTTCTTAACTGAGAAAAAAATGTTTATCAATATTTTCATAACCATTCAATATTTTAAACACTTCTATGTGATCTCCTCTCAATCTCCTGGTCTCTAGTGTTGTTAAACCACATTCGTTTAGGCGTATTTCGTAACTAAGATCCCTCAGATTTGGTATCATTTTAGTCGCTCTCCTCTGTACTCTTTCTAGCATATCTATGTCCTTCTTGCGATATGGCCTCCATGCTTGTATACAATATTCTAAATGAGGCCTCACTATTGTTTTGTACAGCGGTACTATGAATTCTTTTTTCTTATACGCTATATTTCGCCTAATTAATCCAAGGATTTGATTTCCCTTTGACGCTGCAATTCTGCACTGCTCTGAAACCTTCATATCAGCACTAATGGTTAACCCAAAGTCCTTTTCTTTTACAGTAGTACTTAGAACAGTACCCCCCATTTTATATTTTACCTCTTCATTCCCATGACCTGTGTGGAGGCATTTACATTTCCCAAAATTGAACAGCATTTGCCACTTTTCAGACCATTTGATCAACCTATCAAGATCATCTTGTAAATGCTGTCTGTCTCCATCACTTTTAATCCTTCTAAACACTTTTGTATCATCCGCAAATTTTAACACCTTGCTTGTTATATCATCGTCCAAATCGTTGATATATATTAAGAATAATATAGGTCCTAGTACTGATCCCTGTGGTACCCCACTCAATACCGATTTCCAGTTTGAAGCCTCCCCATCAACTACTACACGTTGTCTTCTGTCATTCAGCCATTTTTCTATCCAGTTTATTATACCATTTCCTATGCCATGGGCCTTTAGCTTAAGGAGTAATCTTTGATGTGGTACTTTGTCGAAAGCTTTTTGAAAATCTAAATAGATGATATCTACTGGTGATCCCTCATCTACCCACCTAGTGATGTCTTCCAAAAAACATAACATATTTGTTAAGCATGACCTCGCTTTAAAAAACCCATGTTGAGATGGGTTTATCAAGTTATGTTTAACAAGAAAATCCACCATGTGATCTTTAATTAGTCTTTCTAATAATTTGCAAATCACTGATGTTAAACTCACTGGTCTATAGTTCTCTGACTTGTTTCTCGAACCTTTTTTAAATAACGGTATAATGTTTGCCTCTTTCCATTCTAAAGGAACCACTCCCTCTTCTAATGACAAATTGAAAACTGTTGCAAGCGGTGCGCTAATTTGTTCTACAATTTCCAATAGTAGTTTGGGCGGAATCCCGTCCACTCCAGGTGATTTATTATCCTTCATAGCCCTTATTTTCTTAGCTACCATTTCCGAGGTTACAACTAACTGTCCTAAATAGTATAGATGAGGGTGTACGTGATCGTGACACTAAATTGAAGATGAAAGGGAAAGAGTATTCGGGTGACCGAAGAGGTGCACGGGAAAGTACCATTAAACCGGGTGACAAAGTTCTACTACAACAGAAGAAACAGAACAAACTGACTCCGGCATACGAACATGTGCCGTACACAGTTACGCGTAAACACGGTAACCAGGTAGTGATTGGATCACGTGATGGTGTGCAGTACAAGAGAAACTGTTCGCATGTGAAGACGTATGTTCCCCCAGACATAACTCCACGAGATGATGAAACAGACAATGACACCGAGTCAAAGTATATTCCAGACTCTATTTCTGTTTCAAGTAATGAGTCATTGTTGAGACAAGATGATCAACCCGAGGCTGCCGATCATGCCAAACTGAACATTGGTGATCGTAGACAACCCCGTGAGAGAAGAGAACCCGAGGCTGCAGATCATGACAACCCGAACATCGGTGATCGTAGACAACCCCGTCAAAGCAGACCGCCTCAGTACCTGAATGACTTTATTTTAAAGTAATGAGTGGAAAGTGGAAATTCTGAGACTGATTGTGTTTACAGATTGATCGTAACGAAACGATGGACAATGATGATAATAACAAGTATATCTTTATTTGGTAAACATTATCCAGATCACGTAAGCATAATAATTACACAAGAAGAACTGTTGACCAAATGGACGTTAGATATGAACGTTGAGAAAACATGTTTCCAGTTTGAATAAGGGAGGGATGTGGTGTCTACTATTAAAGACCGCTCCCCTCCTCATGTAATTAAGGCCTGATCCCTGGGCGGAAGGAAAGAGTAGAAATACAGAGTTAAAATTGGAAAGCACTTTTTTGTGTGAGTCTCTGTATTAATCAATGTTTAGATACGATACAATTGAATACACTACATTGACTGTGTAACACATGGCGTCAATTTGTATATATTTGTAGCATATTTTCTAACAGTGACTGTGTAACCTATGGCATCAATTTGTATATAGTTGTAGCATACTGTCTAACAGTGACTGTGTAACATATGGCGTCAATTTGTATATATTGGTAGCATACTGTCTAACAGTGACTGTGTAACATATAGCGTCAATTTGTATATATTGGTAGCATACTGTCTAACAGTGACTGTGTAACCTATGGCATCAATTTGTATATAGTTGCAGCACATTGTCTAACGGTGATTGTGTAACATATGGCGTCAATTTGTATATATTTGTAGCATACTTTCTAACAGTGACTGTGTAACATATGGCATCAATTTGTATATAGTTGTAGCACACTGTCTAACAGTGACTGTGTAACATATGGCGTCAATTTGTATATAGTGGTAGCATACTATCTAACAGTGACTGTGTAACATATGGAGTAAATTTGTATATAGTTGTAGCACACAGTCTAACAGTGACTGTGTAACATATCGCGTCAATTTGTATATATTGGTAGCATACTGTCTAACAGTGACTGTGTTACATATGGCATCAATTTGTATATAGTGGTAGTATACTATCTAACAGTGACTTTGTAACATATGGAGTCAATTTGTATATAGTTGTAGCACACTGTCTAACAGTGACTGTGTAACATATGGCGTCAATTTGTATATATTTGTAGCATACTTTCTAATAGTGACTGTGTAACATATGGAGTCAGTTTGTATATAGTGGTAGCATACTATCTAACAGTGACTGTGTAACATATGGAGTCAATTTGTATATAGTGGTAGCATACTATCTAACAGTGACTGTGTAACCTGTGAAGTCAATTTGCATACAGTTGTTGCATACTGTCTAACAGTGACTGTATAACATATAGCGTCAATTTGTATATATTTGTAGCATACTTTCTAACAGTGACTGTGTAACATATGGAGTCAATTTGTATATAGTGGTAGCATACTATCTAACAGTGACTGTGTAACATATGGAGTCAATTTGTATATAGTGGTAGCATACTATCTAACAGTGACTGTGTAACATATGGAGTCAATTTGTATACAGTTGTTGCAAACTGTCTAACAGTGACTGTGTAACATATGGAGTCAATTTGTATATAGTTAAGGTTTACAAGATTTTATAATTGACACTTTCTCTTGAGTGTCTGACAAGAATATGTGTTGTAATCATTTGTGACACTTTCTCTTGGGTGTCTGACTACAATTTCATAAACGCCCAAATGGTGTCGACGTTGTATTGCTTAATTAAGAAACATTTCAAACTACACAACATGCATACATTACATGCCACTCTTAACAAAATCAACTACACGACAGTCATTGTTCACTAAATCGATCCAGAACGTACGTGTTCAGAAACGTCTTCATGGGTATGCATCGACATCGATTAAAGAAGTACACGACCCAATATTGTCCACACACGTTAGACAGCGGACTCTGAAGCGTTCTCTTGTTGAAAGTACAATTCACGTAGTTGCTGTGTAAAAAATATAAATTCAGCGTGTCGAATTACAAACCGGAGGTGTCGAAATATTCCTCACGCCCGACTTTTGCAATAAAAATGTGAACAGGGACATCGTTCCAACCAGTTCTCGTCTCCCCAGTCTGTTTGCTTTTCCGTTTTGGCAAGTGCGCGTGTTTTGATGGGCTCTGCGCATTAGACGTCGCCGTGGTACAATGCCTTCCTGTATTGATAAGCTTGCTCAACCGAATTAAGCACCCGACCCAATGTTTCGACCTGGCGTGGGTAAGTTTGACAAGGGTGAGTCGGCCTCAGAAAATTCAACGCGTTTCGGTTTCACGGTGACCTCCTGTTCAGGTTGGAGTTTCGGTTCCGGTGAGTAGAGGGTTGACGGTACAACTGGTCGGTTGACAGACGGATTATATTCGTGACTGTCGCTGAAGGCCGCAGGAGTGTAGAAGTAGGGTGCTTTCAGCATGACGTTAACCATAGTACTGTCGTGGTATTGAAATTATGCAAACTTTGTTCTCTACATAGGGACACTACAGTATAACGTAATACTCAGTTTACACGACAGAGGGCTGCAAAAGACCAGTAGTAGGGCATCTTCAGCACAGGTTTGCCATAAAACTGTCGTGATACGAATGATGACCCTGTTGGCAGAGCACCGCATTTATATAGGAATATCAAAAAAATCACGTGATAACTGTACGATTGACCAGTACATCATTATCTCATTAACACATGCGTAAAAACGTGTCACGGCGTGTTTTTATTTATATCTTCAGAAGGTAGGCATACGGTATCTTGCCTGCTTCCGGTACAACGTTAGTACGCAGGCGCAAATGTTCCGCTGTGGTCTGTTTCAGGTCGACGAACAAATATCCGTGTGGTACGGACGTTGCGCGTCTCTGAAAGCTTTTTGTATGTATTTTATGCGACCCGGATATATATGTTTGGCCAAATTAACCCCTTGAGAGGGTTCTTGAAAAGCACCATGTACTGCCCGTTTATACTTATAGTGCGACTCTCTTTCCCTTTAGGAAATACATTTTGCACTAAATATATTACGGACGTATTGCAATTGTGGCTCTTCTTCGTAAACAGTTTGGTGACCCTCGCGTCCGTTTCCGACTTGAGATCGTCGATAACTATCAAGTTTCTCATTTTAGGATCGAAAGACGACATATCGGGAAGACCCTCGACAAATTCTATATTCGGATGCATCCTAGGGAGGGTGAAATACATTGCCTGCCATTCCCCGTAACACCACGTGACCTTTTCGGGCAGTAAGTTTACGAGTGTGGCAGAATGACGTAGTAAAGAGACAACAAACGTCGTTTTACCACAGCCTGCGACGATACAGGTAAACGGATGAAGTAACCTCGTGTCCATACTTCACGCAAATTATGAAAGGGACTAGGGTGTACTGTAATCTTACTAGGACAATTACACAAGATAAGGTTTGTACATTGAACGTTACTAGAAAAAGACGCAAGGAGGCCTAGACACAATATAATACATTGCACGTCACATCAAAAGAAGCGACGAGGCGTGGATAAAATGTAATACATTGTAAGTCACATCAAAAAGAAGGAACAATGTATGAATACAATGTAATACATTTTATTGGGGCCAAGTTCGGAATTTTTTTTCGTATTGTCCAGAAATCAGTTTAGTTCTACATTCAAAAAAAGTGTTCGTATTGTCCGGGAACTAGTTCACGTGTGCTATTAATGACAACAAACGTCGTTTTACCACAAAGTGTCGGCCCGGCGCCGGTAGAGGATGAACTAACCTCGTGTCCATACTTTACGCTAACGATGAGAGGGACTAGGGTGCACGGTACTTATACTATAACAAATGATGAGAGGGACTAGGGTGCACGGTACTTATACTATAACAAATGATGAGAGGGACTAGGGTGCACTTTACTTATACTATAACAAATGATGAGAGGGACTAGGGTGCACGGTACTTATACTATAACAAATGATGAGAGGGACTAGGGTGCACGGTACTTATACTATAACAAATGATGAGAGGGACTAGGGTGCACGGTACTTATACTATAACAAATGATGAGAGGGACTAGGGTGCACGGTACTTATACTATAACAAATGATGAGAGGGACTAGGGTGCACGGTACTTATACTATAACAAATGATGAGAGGGACTAGGGTGCACGGTACTTATACTATAACAAATGATGAGAGGGACTAGGGTGCACGGTACTTATACTATAACAAATGATGAGAGGGACTAGGGTGCACGGTACTTTTACTATAACAAATGACACAAGATAAAGATCTGTACATTTTATTCGTGTACAACACAACATAAATTTACTTAATGGTCACCCTCCATTACTGCAAAGTTATTTACTGGTCACCCTCCATTACTGCCACCACCATTTGCTTCACTTTGTTTCGCCATTGTTCAGATACAGAGTCTTGCAACTGTCTTGATACTACACAATTGTTCACGTGACATGTCATCTCATCTCATCTATCTCAATCCCGAAACCGAAGGTCGTGGGGGGCACCACTGATGCCTTTCGGGAAAGCTCCCTCCATCTCTGGCGGTTTTGGACAAGGGCTTGGGTTGTAGCAAAGTCCATACCGACCCATGCTTGGATGTTGTCTGCCCACTTCTTCTTTTGTCTTCCTGGTCTTCTTTTTCCTTCCGCCGTGTTCTGGAGAACGGTCTTGGCTAGGCCACCCGATCTTGTTACATGGCCATACCACTGGAGCGTCCTTTTTCTCACTGTTGTCAGCGGTTCCTCGTAAGGCCCTGTGTGTGCTTCAATCATCTGGCGCAGTCTCGTTGGTGACATGGTCAGTGTAGCTGATGCCCAAGATCTTTCGGAAGCACTTCTTTTCCATAGTTTGTATTCTCCTCTCAAGTCCTGCTGTTAGTATCCATGTCAGGTAGATGGGGGTGACCAGGGCACGCACGAGTCTGACCTTGGATTTGGGAATGATATTCCCAAATGGGGTTCTCTCTTGCCAAGGCAGCTGTTGTCTGTGCAGTTCTGGCAGGTATCTCAGGTTTGGAACCTTCGTCTGAGATTACTGCTCCCAGGGATTTGAACTGGGTCACTATCTCCAGTCTCTGGTCTGTTAGTCATCAGCTTGGTCTTTTCTGCGCTGATCTCCATTCCATACTTGGATTATGTCGTCTCCAAGCAATCTACCAGACGCACAAGTTCTTCTTCACTGTCTGCTAATTCATCAATGTCGTCTGCAAAACGGAGGCTTGAGATAGGACCACCTCCAGTGCTGACTGTTCCTTCATGATCTTCAAGGGCGTCTGTCATTATTATCTCCAGAAAGATGTTGTACAGTGTCGGAGACAGGAGGCAGCCCTGTCTCACGCCGTCTGTGGTGTGGAATCACTCTCCCATGGAACCGTTGACAAGAACCGCGCTGCTGGTCTTTGTATACAGCTGTTCAATGACATGGATGAGGTTCTGTCCGATGTTGTACTTCTTTATGGTGTTCCATAGAGCTGCGTGCCACACTCTGTCGATCGGTTTTTTGAAGTTTACACAAACATGGTAGATGTCACGTTGATGCTGTTTGCTTTTCTCACACAGGACTCGAAGGTTGAAAATGTGTTCTCTTGTGCTTCTACCAGCACGGAAACCAGCTTGTTCCTCAGCTATGGTGTTTTCTTCCTGTGGTTTCAGCCTGTTGGGGATGACCTTCAGTAGTACTTTGCTGGGATAGCTTATACGGCTGATAGTACGATAGTTTTGACACTGCTGGAGATCTTCGGTAACGTTATCACCAGAGACTGAGTCCATGCGGAGGGCCACTCTCCTGTTTGCCAGATCTTGTTGCAAATCTTGGTGAGCATATCGATGGTCAGTTCTCCTCCTTGCGTCAAGACCTTCTCGGGAATGCTGTCGATTGCTACAGCATTTCCATGTTAACAATACATAATAGTAAACAGGTGATAAGCTTCAGTTCAAACGATTACGATAATTAATGGTGAAATTGCAGTTACATTTTATTAAACTTAAGTAATTTTTAACTATAAGAAACCATGTACTTAAAAACGTACAGAAACAAACATTACAGCAGCACTAAAACATCAAAAACAAGATGTACTTTCACTGCATAACACCATGCAATAAAATAGCCTAAATGCAATGACACGTTAACTACAGAATATATTTTTTTCTGTTTGCATATGAGTTTTATTTTCTCCCCACCTGAATAAAATGTAGGAATTATACAGTTACATGTACAACGTTGCAGTTCATGTCGATATCGCATATTTCTTTTGTATTTTTTTGGTGTTTCACAGAACACATTATGCTAACTGCGACAACAGAGTGCATTGAGTTGAAAAACAATAAATTAAGTGTTGTACCTTTTTGGTATCCACATATTATACATTGTAAAATGATACCTCATTTTTTTAAAAGATCTTCAGAATGTGTAATGTACTATTAAAAATTAAGCCAAATGTATAAAAACAAAGTTTGATGAAAAAAAAATTAAAATGCTATGTGAACAAACCAACATCCAAAGCAATTATACATTAATCATCTTATCAATTTCGGAATATCTGTAGAGGAAAGTAAACTAGACTTTGAAAGATGAGTTAATTGGGTATGTATTTCTGCCAAATTAAATTGAATGGGTCATCACTTACTAAGGTTTTGTTGGCTCCGTTGCAGAATAAAATCAAAACCGTGCGACTTAATACTCGCTTCAATGTGGCAATTTACGTATATTACGCCTTCTTTAATAAAGCAATATTTTAATAATTATCATCATGCAGAATGTAGTGACTCATGTTTCAGTAATAAAGTACATCTAAACTAAACATTAAATTAATTGTGAAATGTGATAAATAATAATTTTTAAATAACTTTAAATTGTTAGAAACATGACTTGTTAAACAGGATACTGTAAACGTTTATTCACAAAGAACAATTAGTCCAGAAATATCGCTATATAACAAGCTAATTAAACTTTACTTATTTCCGACGAAGAACTGTTTAACTTAACCCAAGACAAAAAACGATTACAACGGTTACTACCCAAAACGGTTAGAACGGTTACGACCCAAAACGGTTAGAACGGTTACGACCCAAAACGGTTAGAACGGTTACGACCCAAAACGGTTAGAACGGTTACGACCCAAAACGGTTAGAACGGTTACTACCCAAAACGGTTAGAACGGTTACGACCCAAAACGATTAGAATGGCCAAACCAGCCAAGAACAATGGCGACTGCTATTTAAAACCAAGTTACCTGCCGTAGATAGAAAACAAATTATTATCATGCTGCAATCAAATGTTGCGTCTTAATTAACAAACCCAGATACAGTAGCCTGTATACAGTCAAGGCTCAACAATAACGTGTATTAACTTGCAAACCTCACGTAACTGCGGTGTTCTTACACTATGCATAGCGAATTAGGGCCAATGTCCCCAAAAAGGTACAATTGGTAAACATCGTGTCTTTTCACACCGTGAATTATAAAGTCAACCAAAAGAAAAATTCACCACAGATTGGACTAATTAAAAATTAGTCAAGGTCTCAAAGGAACAGTAGCACTAGGCAGCAGAGATTAGTTTTGGTGTTGACTTTGTGGCACAATAAACAACATCTACTGCTGGGGTGGTCTCAACGGCCCTTCTCAAAACCACATCACTAGATAATGTAAAACTGTTGCACTTGGGGGCCTCTTAGGTGCCCTTAGAATGATTCAATCAAATACAGATGTCTTGTAAATAGTGGCAGCACCCTAAGATACATATATGCAAAATTAGAAACAAAGTTGACTGAACAGGTTTTGAAAAAATAGGCCAAATGTTACATTTTTACCAGTTTTGGGGTCCTTTGAGGCCCTAGGGAGCCCTTAAAATGATTCAATCAAATACAGATTTCTTGTGCATAGTGGCAGTGCCCTAAGGTATGTCTATGCAAAATTAGAGAAAAAGTTGCTGAACGGTTTCTGAGATACGGCAGCTAACGGCGGACGGCGGTCGCAGAGTGATGGCAATAATCCCTTGGATCTTCGGCCAAAGGACTAAAAACCGCAATAGTATTTACAGCGATATTATTTGTATAAGGACACATCATTAAGCAAAAATAATGAAGGTGATTTGCGAGACCCCCATAAGTCTAAGCTGCTTGATGATGCTGGACACGCAAATTTACCAAAATATATATCGGTGCAGTAATTAGAACCGGTACCCTAATTTACGGTATTTATATATGTGTAAGGAACATGTAGCTCTTCCTATAAATGAAAACAATTGATACATAATGTTGTAAGAAATGGAATGTTTGCCCAACAAATCTGGTGTCATTGTCATTCGCTGGTTACTGTCAAAACGTTAACGTGTTTATGACTAAGTACTTATGTAGGAACTCGCAGTTTACTTTTGGAAAAGAAGATAACAAAGCTAGCATACCAGTAGAATATAATTTGTGCGAACTTGATAAATATAAGAAATATAGACGTTACACTTGGCGATGACAATGGACACGCGACGACACTAGACACGCAGTTATATGGATTGGGATTTTAGTCTGACCAAATCAGCATAAAAAGGTTCTCTTGGATTTCTTTTCCATTTAGCCAGATGTACACTTGGTGAAAAGTCCCATCATCTAATATCTAAACTGAATTAATATGCACAGTGTTGAATTAATTAACTCATTTTTAGGCTGTTTCCTAAATTCAACTTATTTGCAGGAACATAGCCTAGCTGATGGAAAGAGGAAATAGAAGAGCTCTACTCAACAGTGCCGTTAATTGGAGAATGGGTCACCTGACACAAGATGGTGCCCGACTTTGTTCTGCCCCATTCTGTTCTGTGCGATATATACTGGGAAGTTGTACATCACTTCGTGTATGAAATGGATGTGCGCATCTGATAGCTTAGTGTATCAAAATGCATAGCAATGCTATTTATTGGACAATGTGTTAATTGACACAGTAGTGAAGAGGATATCCGACTTTGTTCTGCCATATTAGTTCCGTGCTGCGTCTGCTGTGAATGTGTGTATATAATATTTATGTGTAGATGTCCTAACACACTGTGAGCCCAAAGGAACATTGCCATACTATGTAAACCATTCTATGAACAATAACGATTTTTTTCAATGTACATCACCACATGTTTCAAATGGATTTATGCAATCGATCGATATTGTATGCATCCAAATGCACAACATCCCGTCATTATGTTCCAAGATAGGAGTACATAATAAATTGATGCGTTCTTATGCTCATCATGTTTGGATTGTGTTCTACAGCATAGTCTTCCAGATTGTGTGTAAAGTGAACTATTCTGGGAGTAGTTTATAAAAAGCTGTCGACAAAGTTGCTTTTACAATAATTTTGAAAAATCATAAAATATAAATGTTGCACAACATTCAAAATGTTTTAGGGATCATCTTGAATTAAATACACCATGTGCAATGATGATTGTAAACAATGTTTTAAAATATGCGTTACTTTTAAAGTTTTGTAATTTTATAACTTTATTTCCATCATACAATGGCCTTTTGTGTTATCGAAACGGGAGTTCGACAGAAACAAATTCGATATATTTTATTCTAAATGATGGGCAAAACAAATAATGATTGCACTTCCTGTACAAAAAAAAACATGTGACACTAATGCAATATAATTTTAATATTTTGTCGACAGTAATGTTATTATGCTCTTTATAGATCTACATATTTTCGAACTAAAATTAAACCTTAAGTAGATTAGAAAGTACATAGCCACGTATGCTATTTTAAATTTTGTACACTAATTCGTGTGATGTATACTGTTGTATTTATACTGCTTATGGAAATAGCAGGTGGATTTATGGTGCAAACGAAATGGATTCATTATTGAATGTTTCACGGCTTCAGTAGGTTTATTAAAACTAAACTTTAAAATGTATAGCCATATGTACATAGTGAAAAAGGAACATGATAGTACCATAGGCGCATGAAATTTCGTATGTTTTTATATTCCAACAAAAACAATGCTAATCATTCAATATGTCATCAGCGGCTTCGTGCGAAGAAGATCTGGTGTTTTTTCTTTTTAAATCGATCCGTCTGTCATGACCGATGTCGCTATGTTTATTCTCCGTTTATTCCATATATTTTCCTTCTTTTCTTTGCTGAATCTGTGACATAAACAGCAGCTGGTCCACGTTTCATTTTGATAAATGTATAGGTCACGACTCATTCGTATGGCGGTGGCTAATCCAAATATTGGTGATCGATCGACGTTTTTCTTGCATCTATTAACTCGGCGTAGCTAATTGAAGTCTGACGGACAGTCCCGAATGTTCTTGAGCATGCCTTATGGGGTAAGACCACATTAAGGATTCGTCCGCCATTACCGACCGAGAGTGCCCATGAAAATACCGTTTTGGTGTGTGAATTTTTCGAGCACTTTGACATGGCACATGTTAGTCCAGTGAATACTGAATGTACTACTGCATTAGATCTTTTACGAAGTAGCAATGAATATACACTAGTCGCTCGCGTATTCGCACAGTGGCTATTTTGCAGAACGCACCATTATTTCAAAATCCGTCACCAGATTGGTGCGAAATTGAGGGGTGTCATTTTTGGGTGAATTTTTCTTTAAAATGAGGTGAGAATGTCACGAATTTTCCACAGCACTTACGTCAATGGAGGTTACATATGCAGTGAAATGTTCAAAACAAATCCTATGTAAAATCTGAATGTGGTCTTACCCCTTATATGGATAGCGAAGGTGGGGCCAGTGGAAACTGCGTGTAGGCGCAGTTATTTTTTCGTTATATTGTTAGGGTCATTATTGATTCATAAATTATAATGAAATATGGCATAGAATTACATAAAATAATCATATTAACTTGATTATTTTATAATTGCGTACATTACAAATTAAAATGTACAAAGAATCGCTTTACACTTGTAGCCATGCACGCAGGAGCTATCTGTCGGACTTACTGAAAATGATGTTAAGTATATTTCAAAGTTATGCTCACACTTTTCCATGATACAACCAGACATTAAAAATGTGTCGCAAGTAGTCACAAATGGTTTATTTATATTAATTATTTCAAGCAACACCGCACCGCTTAAAAAAATTATAGCCTAGGTCTGAAACAGCAAGATTTAACAAGATTGCCATCCAGAAAATTACTCTGGATGGCAGTTGGACAAGGAAGCCTTTTGGCTTATCGAGAGTCCAATACTTTTTATCTACATGTATCCCGCCTTTTTAAGGTGTGTCGATTTTATTTTTAAACATATTCACGCTACTAGCACCAACACAATCAGGAGATAATCTGTTCCATTCATTTACAGTCCTTTGTGAGAATGAGAACTTTCTTATATCTAATCTACACTGCTCCTTTACTAATGTAGCTTCATGTCCTCTGGTCCTTCTATCTTTCTTAACTGAGAAAAAAATGTTTCTATCAATATTTTAAACACTTCTATGTGATCTCCTCTCAAGCACTGGGACTGCGGACAAGATATAATAGATGTATGGTTGGAGCTTCGAACTTACTTAGCTAAAACTTTATTTAATAAATTATATACGAGGTTCGACGTAACACGGATGCAATGTTTAAACAACTACCAATCAACGATTTAAAACGAGAATACATTTTCCATGGATTTAATGCGCAAATTTCAACGTTACACTTCCAACATCCGTCACGTCGGTTCATACTAACGAACACCATGAAATACGATTTTTATACGATTTTAATAAACTGCAATGCAACTAGTGTTCCAACCCGCACACAGACGAGAAACTTAAAAGTGAAGTGGTAGTCTGAATCGAGACAGTAATTTATTTACCTATTTAAACAAAAAAAAATACACTACAAATTCCAATTACTTTAGTAAAAAAAAAGCAAATTATATAGAACGTAAAATCAAAACGCTGCAAGTGCCTGAATAACACAATTTAAATGTTCTGAATGAGTCCATATAACCAATATTTTCAGTGAACTGAAAAACGCCAAAGTTATTCGTGTCAATGAATGCGAAGTGAAGCATCATTACAATGTCAGCTCATCACCACCAACAATGTTTAGAACCACTTTCCAACACACTAAAGTGTCAACTACAACTCAGTTGCCTCCCCTCAGACGCAACACGAGGTGAAGTGTCGATTCTTTCTGGATGTTGTAGTCGCTCAAGGTGCGGCCATCTTCCAGCTGTTTACCGGCGAAGATCAGACGCTGCTGATCTGGTGGGATTCCCTCCTTGTCTTGGATTTTCGCCTTCACGTTCTCGATCGAATCTGACGCCTCGACTTCCAGTGTGATCGTCTTTCCAGTCAGAGTTTTCACGAAGATCTGCATGCCTCCACGGAGACGCAACACGAGGTGAAGTGTCGATTCTTTCTGGATGTTGTAGTCGCTCAAGGTGCGGCCATCTTCCAGCTGTTTACCGGCGAAGATCAGACGCTGCTGATCTGGTGGGATTCCCTCCTTGTCTTGGATTTTCGCCTTCACGTTCTCGATCGAATCGGACGCCTCGACTTCCAGTGTGATCGTCTTCCCAGTCAGAGTTTTCACGAAGATCTGCATGCCTCCACGGAGACGCAACACGAGGTGAAGTGTCGATTCTTTCTGGATGTTGTAGTCGCTCAAGGTGCGGCCATCTTCCAGCTGTTTACCGGCGAAGATCAGACGCTGCTGATCTGGTGGGATTCCCTCCTTGTCTTGGATTTTCGCCTTCACGTTCTCGATCGAATCGGACGCCTCGACTTCCAGTGTGATCGTCTTCCCAGTCAGAGTTTTCACGAAGATCTGCATGCCTCCACGGAGACGCAACACGAGGTGAAGTGTCGATTCTTTCTGGATGTTGTAGTCGCTCAAGGTGCGGCCATCTTCCAGCTGTTTACCAGCGAAGATCAGACGTTGCTGATCTGGCGGGATTCCCTCCTTGTCTTGGATTTTAGCCTTCACGTTTTCGATCGAATCGGACGCCTCGACTTCCAGTGTGATCGTCTTCCCAGTCAGAGTTTTCACGAAGATCTGCATGCCTCCACGGAGACGCAACACGAGGTGAAGTGTCGACTCTTTCTGGATGTTGTAGTCGCTCAAGGTGCGGCCATCTTCCAGCTGTTTACCGGCGAAGATCAGACGCTGCTGATCTGGTGGGATTCCCTCCTTGTCTTGGATTTTCGCCTTCACGTTCTCGATCGAATCGGACGCCTCGACTTCCAGTGTGATCGTCTTCCCAGTCAGAGTTTTCACGAAGATCTGCATGCCTCCACGGAGACGCAACACGAGGTGAAGTGTCGACTCTTTCTGGATGTTGTAGTCGCTCAAGGTGCGGCCATCTTCCAGCTGTTTACCGGCGAAGATCAGACGCTGCTGATCTGGCGGGATTCCCTCCTTGTCTTGGATTTTCGCCTTCACGTTATCGATCGAGTCGGACGCTTCTACTTCCAGTGTGATCGTCTTTCCAGTCAGAGTTTTCACGAAGATCTGCATGCCTCCACGGAGACGCAACACGAGGTGAAGTGTCGATTCTTTCTGGATGTTGTAGTCGCTCAAGGTGCGGCCATCTTCCAGCTGTTTACCGGCGAAGATCAGACGCTGCTGATCTGGTGGGATTCCCTCCTTGTCTTGGATTTTCGCCTTCACGTTCTCGATCGAATCGGACGCCTCGACTTCCAGTGTGATCGTCTTCCCAGTCAGAGTTTTCACGAAGATCTGCATGCCTCCACGGAGACGCAACACGAGGTGAAGTGTCGATTCTTTCTGGATGTTGTAGTCGCTCAAGGTGCGGCCATCTTCCAGCTGTTTACCGGCGAAGATCAGACGCTGCTGATCTGGTGGGATTCCCTCCTTGTCTTGGATTTTCGCCTTCACGTTCTCGATCGAATCGGACGCCTCGACTTCCAGTGTGATCGTCTTCCCAGTCAGAGTTTTCACGAAGATCTGCATGCCTCCACGGAGGCGCAACACGAGGTGAAGTGTCGATTCTTTCTGGATGTTGTAGTCGCTCAAGGTGCGGCCATCTTCCAGCTGTTTACCGGCGAAGATCAGACGCTGCTGATCTGGTGGGATTCCCTCCTTGTCTTGGATTTTCGCCTTCACGTTCTCGATCGAATCTGACGCCTCGACTTCCAGTGTGATCGTCTTTCCAGTCAGAGTTTTCACGAAGATCTGCATGCCTCCACGGAGACGCAACACGAGGTGAAGTGTCGATTCTTTCTGGATGTTGTAGTCGCTCAAGGTGCGGCCATCTTCCAGCTGTTTACCGGCGAAGATCAGACGTTGCTGATCTGGCGGGATTCCCTCCTTGTCTTGGATTTTAGCCTTCACGTTTTCGATCGAATCGGACGCCTCGACTTCCAGTGTGATCGTCTTCCCAGTCAGAGTTTTCACGAAGATCTGCATGCCTCCACGGAGACGCAACACGAGGTGAAGTGTCGATTCTTTCTGGATGTTGTAGTCGCTCAAGGTGCGGCCATCTTCCAGCTGTTTACCGGCGAAGATCAGACGCTGCTGATCTGGCGGGATTCCCTCCTTGTCTTGGATTTTCGCCTTCACGTTCTCGATCGAATCGGACGCCTCGACTTCCAGTGTGATCGTCTTCCCAGTCAGAGTTTTCACGAAGATCTGCATGCCTCCACGGAGACGCAACACGAGGTGAAGTGTCGACTCTTTCTGGATGTTGTAGTCGCTCAAGGTGCGGCCATCTTCCAGCTGTTTACCGGCGAAGATCAGACGCTGCTGATCTGGTGGGATTCCCTCCTTGTCTTGGATTTTCGCCTTCACGTTCTCGATCGAATCGGACGCCTCGACTTCCAGTGTGATCGTCTTCCCAGTCAGAGTTTTCACGAAGATCTGCATGCCTCCACGGAGACGCAACACGAGGTGAAGTGTCGATTCTTTCTGGATGTTGTAGTCGCTCAAGGTGCGGCCATCTTCCAGCTGTTTACCGGCGAAGATCAGACGCTGCTGATCTGGCGGGATTCCCTCCTTGTCTTGGATTTTCGCCTTCACGTTCTCGATCGAATCGGACGCCTCGACTTCCAGTGTGATCGTCTTCCCAGTCAGAGTTTTCACGAAGATCTGCATGCCTCCACGGAGACGCAACACGAGGTGAAGTGTCGACTCTTTCTGGATGTTGTAGTCGCTCAAGGTGCGGCCATCTTCCAGCTGTTTACCGGCGAAGATCAGACGCTGCTGATCTGGTGGGATTCCCTCCTTGTCTTGGATTTTCGCCTTCACGTTCTCGATCGAATCGGACGCCTCGACTTCCAGTGTGATCGTCTTCCCAGTCAGAGTTTTCACGAAGATCTGCATGCCTCCACGGAGACGCAACACGAGGTGAAGTGTCGACTCTTTCTGGATGTTGTAGTCGCTCAAGGTGCGGCCATCTTCCAGCTGTTTACCGGCGAAGATCAGACGCTGCTGATCTGGCGGGATTCCCTCCTTGTCTTGGATTTTCGCCTTCACGTTATCGATCGAGTCGGACGCTTCTACTTCCAGTGTGATCGTCTTCCCGGTCAAAGTTTTCACAAAGATCTGCATCTTTCTGCAAACAAGAGACCACCCATTATTGTCGGCACCAGAATAAACTGTTTTAGGAATAAAGTTTAACATTGCACGTACTGGGTATATATTTTTGTAATGGGCCAAGAAGCCCTGAAGTCCTTTGGAGTTTGGGGCCCAATGGGAGTTAGAATGATTCAATCAAATACAGATTTTGTTTGTATAGTGGCACTACGTGAAGTGTCTACGCAAAATGAGAGATAAAGATACTTTTTTAAATAGGCAAAATGTGGAATGTTACCAGTTTGGGGGCCCTTGGGTGGGTTAGATTGATTCAAATACAGATTGCTCGTGCATAGTGGAAATACCCTAAAATGTGTATGCAAAATTAGAGAAAAACTCTGAAGTGAGGAATTACACCACCAGCCATGGTTATCCTGGCTCAAAGTGACATAGTCAGCATTTCGTAGTCACATCGCACAATTAACCATAATATGGTTGACAAAATAAGTGAAAGCAACATCAGCAATTTGAACGTTAATAATTGTTAGCATGATGGTTTATAAACACCTGTAATTCAAAATAATTATTATATATGTTAGAGTGACCTTAATTGTGAGGTAGTTGAATTACCAAGGTGAGTGTAAATACACAAAGGTGAGTGTAAATACTGAATGCTCTTGTCAAGTAATTTCAAGGTAAGTGCAACTGAGCACATCCATCCTTTTAGAATGGCATGTAACAGTGCTGGTTGGTGTTTCAAGCTTTAACTGGAATTGCAATCACAGAATTTAATTTATTTTGACATCACCATAGAGATGCAATACATACAGCAATACATCTTTAGTGATACTGAAAAGCAGGACACTATTTTTAGAGTATATTTCATTCAGCGGTTTCATCTCAGGACCTGATTATCCCTCCAAGTATTAAATGTTAGCACAAAAATCCTTGTAATATTGTGTTATTCAACCAGCAAGCATTTCAATATTCACAACTAAATTAAAAACGTATAATCTGAAGTAGAAAATTATATTTTCCAATGCAGTGAGAATAATTTGACTTCCAACCTCATAAATAATCACAATTCAAATTATGAAATCATCCGGACCGACCAAAATATTACTAATTATGGCCAGTCTGGAGACATTTTGCAAAAACTATAGTTGCAAGTTAACTGTAATCGGTGTATAATACCAGTTAAAATGTTTAGTTAATAAAATCAGTTTTCAGTTCAAACAGGTTCAACAGTTCATCGGCACATTCCAAACTGAAATTCTAGGAAGGCAGCCTCTATTCGCATAAAGACAGCATTATAACTGTCCAAAGTTTCATAGTTCACGTGGTAGGCTCCATTTTGCAATATTCTTAATTTCTGGATATCTGTACATGCTGCAGTCGAGTCTGAAATTAAAATATTGAATTGAAAAATTGTTTTTAATTGCATAACTCCCAAGAATTCAAGTGCACATGATCAAACTATCACTGATATGTATGCTTCAACATATAATAAAAATCAGCAAAATCAGGAGGTAACATGTTTTTGCCAGGTCAGATCAATTTTTTTCATCTGTCTTTTTTATATTTTGATGTGTGGTTCATTGTCTATACATGTAGACAATTATAAGATCTTAAAAATGACCCCCAACATCACATCTACAGGTCTTCTAGAAGAGGAGTTATGACACCTGAAAGGTTGTCAGGTATCACGGTTGGGTCAAACTTCGATGACCTCTATCTCTGGAGAGTAATGTCAGACTGACCTTTAGTGTGGTTTGTAACATACTCACGAACATAATCCAACACACCAAGTTTCATCAAAATCGATGATGGACATGTACATTTTTTATTTATTTGGTAATCTTCATTTCACAGTTAATGCAACTAAAAAAAAATCCCAAAATAATGTTTTGTTTTTTAATCTCTAATTGGTTTATAAATCAACATATGAATACTTATGTAATACCAAAATATAAAAGACATGATAAAATATTTAACTGTATAAAGTTTGAAACATGTGTCACACACGACGCTGTTACATTTGTGAATTCAATATACACAATATATGTTTACAAACTTTTAATAACTATAATTAAATTGCTAATGTGTTACAATGGGGCAACACCACATCAGGTCAATTATAGTTGACAGTACTTGACACCCATAGGGAAATATACCCTCAATTCCCTCTTTAATGTCTGATTTACTTTGTGTTGGCGTCGAATGCACGGATTGTTGTCGAAATGACAGTGAGTGTCCTTGCAGATCCTACGTGAGCAATTCAACGTTTAACACATTCATTTTCTTGAATGATGACAACGTCAGTGCCACCAAAACGGCAACCCGAAAGGCTGACATTTTAGACATGATGCAAAATAGCAATAAAGAAAAAACTGCCAACTCGCAACACAGACGAAACCAATAACGTGCACATGTTTAACATGCTATACATCCTGTCTACATGCAAAAATCTGAACATCGGATTTGCGCCAATCAAGTTGACACTCTCAAGGCCAGATTAATGCAAATATGTGTCTGTTATAGAATCCTATTAAATCGAGAGAATGTGCTGTGAGTGAATCATGTGATATACTCGGGTTGCATGAATGCAAATAAATAATTTTTGATCCGATTCAAATACAATTTTCACTACATCTGAATAACTAATTCCTGTGTAACTAGCCAAGTGTGTGACATATATGTCAATTTATTACCCAAATATGAATTGCTAAAGTTTGACAAAATAAAATACTTAAATAATTTTCAACAATTCTTTTTTTAAACTATTTTTCATTAATCATTAGAGCTGCTAAATGCTAGAAATGTTCATAAATTACTATGCTACAGAATGGAAAACTAATTAAATGTCTATGGTAAATAAAACTGAAATAATTTGTTTTTCAGAGTGCATATATTTTCAAGATTTTATACAAAATGGCATCCGTCTGAACTATTAAGTTGGTGTTATATTTAAAATGCCTAATCATAGTGCAAAACATCCCCCTTCAATGGCAGCGTTCATTATAAACTCAATTCGAAAATCCCATCAAAGTCCAAATTACTGGAGTTCGACATAAAGATAATGTCGAGAATTACATCAAAGCTAAAAAACACCACCCGCTTCGTTGCGCGGTGCATTAATACTTCTTTACAACAAAATAGACCACTCAAAAGTCAGCATTTAATCGTAGAAATCGCCTGCGGACGCGTGTTTTGAAATAATTCCTGGGTGTTTCCATGTTTATGCCTGCAGCAAATGTTAAATTTTAACCTCATTGGCTGAAAATCACTATTAAAATATTCACCATGTGGCGTAAAAGAGGGACCGGAAATTGTGTCGCTGCGTTCGACTACAAAACCGTGTGGTGGTTGGAGCTATTTAGCCACGGAAATCGCCATCATTTCTCACTTTTGATGCTTCCCAGTGAAACTTTAATATTATTATATGCTAACTGCCGAAATAAATTGCCGTTATTCGCGTATTCAGGCGTTCTGGCTGTGAGTGGGAGTCGGATTGATTCGGGCGTTCTGACCACGAGAGGGTTAACATGCTGGGAAAACGGGTTGTAGGCACTCTCTTCAATGTCAGCATTGCATTACTTTGGACTAGAATAGTGTAGATATATTTGGAGGTACGACAATCAAATCCTAATTATGCCAGCCAAATTAATATTATCACAGCAAGATATATCCTGCATCTAATCTACATGTTTAGGGCTGTAATGGTAACACCATAATGGTATCTGCGAAGTCTTGTTATCAGTACTTGTCATTCTAAATTCTAGTAGTTTTCAACTTTTATTAAACTTTCATAAAAGTATGTCTAGTAAATTTTGATATAAGGCAAAATCATTTTTTTTTAGCAATGTACTGTATGGCTCATATGACAATTCATGTATTTACACAAAATACCTTTCTCTTGCAATTACTTATTTTTATTCCCCCTCCTGCCTAACAAAATGTCTTAAAAATCTGTAATCCTAACAATTCAATTGGTGTAGCTTTAAAACTGTTTGCAATACATTAGCATAGATCTGTAGAAGTTTAAACTGCAAAAGTTCAAAAATAAAAAATGTCTGAATGTCACACATAACGATGGAATTGCCCTGAAGACGAAAAAATGTGTAATAAACTGAAATTATTAAATATTTATAAACACTGAACATATGTTAGTCCAGGCTATGCCTATGGCTATGCCATGGGTAGTAGGCTAAAAACAATCAATTGGAATATTTAATAACACAATTAACATTAACTACTACGTGACTGGAACTTCCTTTCTTTATCAATTTCGCCACGAGCACAAAACCAATAAAGAAAACGTCATAGTACTAATGTTAGTCATGACACACCTAACTTCTAAGAAATGTCAAATGACGTAGCCAGCACTGCAGGCAGGAAATGTTTACATTCGACTACGTCATCGGCGCACAAAGCCAATGGCAATGTCAACGTTTTAGTCAAGTTAAAACGGTAAATTACCTTCAACAAACGAGTAAATAATAACTTCAATTGGTTCAAATGTAACCACCAGTACCACGTACGCGACATGTCCATAGGCAATGCCAACGATGTCTGATCGACTGGCACAAACGTGACAAAGTCAAGGAGGAACGAAATGGCCGCCATGTTAGTTTAAATTAGCCCAAATATTCGAAACGCTCGACGGACATTCACGCCTGTTTCAGGAAAAATGCACAGGAATAAATATGGTAATATCTTAAACTAGGGACAGTAGAAAAGGGAGTTGTGCTTAATGTAACGAAATAGGTTACGTTTCGCATATCCGTATCAACAATTCAGTCACGTAGGCCTAACAATATTATTCATTAGAAAACGAACATTTCCCAAATCATGTTACGATCACTACACCAACATATTTTCAATAACAAATGCACAGTAAACTTTCTAACAGGAAATCAAGTATGCGATTTACATAGGTACCTTTTTAGATAACAACGAAATGCAGAATATACTTACATTTTGGTACTGCGCTTGCCCTCAGTTACGATTTGCGATTTGCTTTGTTGATCTGGTGCGGGTTGGTTACTGCGTCGTTTATATAACCACGTCACTGACATAGAATCTTCGCGTTCATTGGTTACTATTTTTGAACCTCCCGCATGGCAACAACATAATTGCGCGTTGATGTAGGCTATGTCGGAGAGTTTTGTGTTTAACATATTACGCTAGGACATAATGTTAAGGAAATTACAGCACTTTAAATTACGTTTTTAAGCCACCACATCGCACCACATCATTTTACAAGGGGAAGCACTACTATAGGGGTGGAAATCACTAGGACAATGCTCGGTAACAATTAAAAACAAAAACGTCGTTTAGCTGTCAAGTAAACGTGCTTTTAAATTCAGGAGGTAAAACCGATACATACGTTCATACGGGGTAAAATCACAATATATTTTACTTACGTAGGTGTTATTTAATCTAATCTGTGCTGGATGGAGACTGTAATGATGATTTTTCTTTAAACATTCCGAGCACACGAAACATTAAATAATTGACTTCATATGGAACATTCGTGAAAAAGGCAAACCTCGTTTTTATTCAGAAAAATACACCCACACCTGATGCCCCAATTTCGTCCCAATCTGGTGACGGATTTTGAAATATTGGTGCGAGCATTCTCCAAAATAGCCACTGTGCGAACACGCGTGCGATTAGCGTCCATACATTTATTACTACCACGTGAAAGATCTCATTGGCGTGTCCTGGGGGCATGGGGGACGTATCCCCTAGACCTATGGGATTTGGCGTGCCCCATACCTTTTTAATGGGCGCACGTGACCGTGCCCCCTATACCCTTGAAAATGTGGCGGCGTTAAGGTTACAATAAGGTGAAACGATTTTTTTTCAACAGCACCCCCCCCCCCCCTCCCCGTCTTCCGATGTGACCAGACGAGCGAAGTCAGCGGAGACGCTAAAACAAGTTACGGTGGCGCGGCATCAATACAAATCTACACCATTTGGTTCGGCTGTCAATGGAGTTTTTGTGCTCGTAGACTACCCTCTCTACATATGCCCCTGGATCTAATTGCCGTTGTACGTTCTACATTCTCCATGTAAACCTGTTAAAAAAAAATCAGCACGAACCATCCTCGCAAGCCAGGGCTGTTTGCCATGCAAAATTAGCCCTGGCTGATTTCCTACGTGAAGTGCGGAAGTTAGCCGAGTCAAACTAGTAATTGACTTCGCCAATCGCGACTGCGTCACCCGTGAGAACAGCGCAAATACCCACCCCAATTTAAAGTCGGATAAACGACTTCTGGAAATCCCAACATAATGACATGTTCGCCCATTTGCATGAGCAGCTGAACGGTATTGTGTATTCGAATAATTGCTTCTACTTCCTAAACACTGCATGTGACACGAGTCACAGTTGGTTGAAATGAGTTTTATTATGACCACCTGACCTGCTGCCAACCACTGATACAGTGAGCGATTTCATGGGCTGCGCTTAAATTCAGAGTTTCGCAAAGCGACCAGCCAGAGGGTACTGCTGGCTGGCACTGACGTAATCAGTAGCAGCGATCCCTGGCGCGCAAGGATGGCACGAACTATACGAAAGAAACACACGAACCATTGGTGTGGCCTTCTGTGAATGCCTTTTGGCAACGTCGGCTCTACGTGACTCGTGAGTCACCTATGATCGAATCAGGGTTAATTTTACCTAACGATATAAACACACGTCTGAAGGTCTGTCAAAACCATCTATATTCTAGAATATGCAATAATGTATGGATTGAAATAAGTTAATGATGGTGTTTATATTATCTAATATATTAAAAAATATATAAACTTTCATTCAAAACCATAATATATACATATATATGATTACAATTTTAATTATTATTATGATATCTATAATGATGAAGTTTATCTTTCGGGGTACATACATGATACAACAGTGGACATTATTGAGAGTAATTTTGTTGCATATGTAAGGTAACATTACAATATCGTTTTTGAATTTCAACAGCTTTTCCTAGCTGGACAGATATTTTCAAGGAAACCTGTATAGCAAAGTTGGCTTGTAATCCTAAACATGTTAACTGACTTCAGTCATAACTAATTATGACCTAACTTAAATTAATAATGACATTTCACAGTAACTCTGTAATCTGATTTATTTCAACGATTACCCTAACTCCAACCACAACTAAAAAAATTAGAGTCTATCCTAAATCAGGCCCGTGGTGTGGTTGGTTTTGGGGTGCATTTTAAACCTACAATTGTACATTTCCCAAACAATCCAATATCTAAATCTTGACGATTTTCCATGGTGACGTTCGAGATTTATGATTTAAATTATTTTGACTCCCATTTATCCATTGGATGCTGTCGGACAACATCGGCAGGCGAGGGGAGAGTGCTGTTCATTTTTTTATCGAGTGGATTTATTTTGTAGCTGTACGTCCGGCCTTTTGTGTTGCGCCGAACTTAGGCGATCTGGACCTAGTATCGTACAGCTGGGGATGGTAGACCGGGTGACCTTGTAGACCAACGTATGTACAAATATCTGCCGAGTCGCACGCTTTCGATCCTTTTGGCAATTATGTACACGCTGTGTCACTGCTTACGTGGTATCGGCTAAATTTATCGGTGTAAATAATGTCAACAATCGTGCTAAGTCTAGATT
This sequence comes from Escarpia spicata, assembly GCA_963995525.1. Taxonomy (NCBI): domain Eukaryota; kingdom Metazoa; phylum Annelida; class Polychaeta; order Sabellida; family Siboglinidae; genus Escarpia; species Escarpia spicata. The sequence continues at coordinate 6,205,101 of OZ023216.1, forward strand.
AAAGTGCACCCAATCTTGCACGTCCGTATACTGCCAGCGCACACAAAAAGACCACATGCTGCCTATAATGCAGTGCCTATATAGGCCACACGTCTCTTTGTTTTTATTGTCCATTCATACAGTAGCCTACGCATATTATATGTTGTTCAGAGTAACAAACATTGCAGCTATGCTTGAACAATGACACTACGTTCAAAGATCACACACATTTACGAAACATTGCTTCGTTTGGCGCAAGTGCAGGGTAGACTGGGGCTGCGCGGACGTTTGGGGCAAGACGCCTCCCACTCAAATAAATAAATTGTAAAACAATTATCTTGAATGTCCCAAAGTCGTATGCAATATTATGCTGACATTTACCGGATAACCATCCAGAAAGTTCGGCAAAATGAGATAGATGTAATAGAATGAGTGTTTTTTTAAATAAATAATTCATGCACTCAAAGCACCGCGCGGAACGCTGTGACGCAGTGGCTATAGCGCATCGCACTATCAATCCAGAAAACTCGGGTTCGAATCCTGTGCTGCCCTTTCGAACCTTGGACAAGTTCGTTCACTTCAAGTTGCTCCAGTTCACTCAGCTGTATGAATGAGTACCTGGCTATAGGCAGTGATGGGTATTTATGTACGAATATTATTTTTGCATTAATTGCAGCGTGGCTGTGTGCTTCCCAGAGAAGTCGAGTTAGTGTTTTGATTAAACAGGTCTGTCAAAGTGAAAATTGTAAAGCGCTTTGAGCAGTCCCAAGGACAGGATACCGTGCTATATATAAGAACTTACCATTACTTTTTTATTGCCGATGTGGATAGGAAGGTAAACAAAAGGCAATGATGTGGGCCTATACACCTTTACGACCTTCTACTTCTGCGAAGTGCGCTGGATGAGTTGAGGTGTCATTATCTTGTTCATAGAGCTGAAGGTACAAGTTTACCGGAATTCGCTGACCCCTCACGTTGATGTGCGATTTTACATTTTTGTCGACGGCGTCCCCCTATCTGATGCATGTTCAATTCCAGAAACAAAAACATGTCATCAATAATATCGTCATTGTTCTAATAAGGCATTGAGGCACGGCATAAAGAGGCCGACACACCGAATCTGATAATCTTTCACTGCACCAGAGTCACAGTGACAGAGTAATGCTTCATGCTCGAGAACCTGATAGACATGGAGTTAGTTGAGGGGCTATTCAATGAGGTATGCCTCAAAAATCTAGATGCATGTGCATACAGAGGTAGAGAAAGTGATCAGGTTAGGGGAAACAACCGGAGAGAGTAACAACAAACCAAGACCCTTAAAGGGGGAATGAAGTGCTTGAATAACCACAGCCCAAACATAAGAACATACCATTTACAGTACATGTCACCATGATTTGACAAGTACAGCGCCACGGTATATTTAAATTGCACAGTGCGTATATGGTCCCCTTATAAACATAAATATAAGGATGCAATAACAAAATGTGCAGAGACCTGCAACTAAGCAACTCCCAGGAATGAAGGATATTCGTTGCCAGGAAATACTTAAGAGGTTGAAACTCCCTACATTAGCATATAGAAGAACACGCGGAGATATGATAGAAGTATATAAACTGTTAAAAGGGAAGTATAATATTAATGTATCTTCTAACACTGTCATGATATGCAAAGGCTGTGAAATAAAGGAAGGAACAAGGGGTCATAGTTTGAAATTATTCCAAGAACATTCATATGTAAATATAAGAAAGGAGAGTTGTTCAATCAGTGTAACAAAATCGTGGAACAATTTACCAGAACAGGTAGTAAACGCACCTAGTATCAACTCACTTAAAAACCACCTAGATAACCACTAGAGAACGGAAGAATTCCTCTATGACTACAAAGCCGCCTTGCAAGGAACCCGTATAGTTTTTACAGAAACAGAAGATCTGACCACCGAGGCCACCGCCAACGGTCAGGAACAACCTAAGTAAACCTAAGTAAGTAAAGATGCAAAACAATTTGTCTGCATAATAAATACTTAAGATGTGGATACAATCGACACAACGCAGTCAGTTGTTCGTCAAATGATATGCTGCTGAATCCCTACCACCAACAAGTGATGAGTGAGCTTACCACATGAAACAGTTACATTAACAGACGGCATTGTAGAGACAGTCCCATTTCAACAGTCCCTGTCTACTCCATCTCGAATTCAAGGGATAGAGAGAAGAGAGAGGCAAACTAGTGCAAATATTAATGTCAGTGCCATATGTACCGTAATCGTGCATTGACCTGATATCACATGACTGCACAACCACTGGTTGCAGGAATTTACGCTGCCAGTGCAGGAAATCTCTCAACACACCATTTATGTTAACATAAAAATCCCTATCCTAAAATATGTAGCCACAAATTTCAACTTTCTATCTGGCATAGAAGTCTCCGATATGAGATAAACAGTACTTGATCATGGTGGCCGTTTTGAAATTCAAGCTGGACGCCTTAAATAGGTATGTCTGAATTAAGAGATTGTTTCTAGGCGTGTGTTCAAACTGGAATCAATGGTCTATGTGTCTTATAAGTTCAGATATGAGACCAATTCCGATTGTCCATAGTCGCCATTTTGAATCCAAGATGGACGCCGTAAGCTTTGGACAAAATACTTATTTGAGTAGTTCTGGTTTTGGAGAATGTTTTCATGTGTGTGGTGAAGCACTTTTACCATGATCATTCCCAAATATGAAAAAACAGTAGTTGATCACGGCGGCCATTTTGGAATCGGACGCCTTAATCTATGACCAAAACACCGATACCGGTATGTTTGAATTATGATAATGTATCTAGGCGTGTGTTAAAACTAAATCACTGTTCTATGTGCCTCATAGGTTCAGATATGAGACAAATAGTGATTGTTCATAGTCGCTATTTTGAATCGAAGATGTATGCCATGCGCACTGGTCAAAATGCTGATTTGAGTACATCTGGCTTTGGAGAATGTTTTCATGTGTGTGTTGAAACATTTTACCATGATCATATGTCATTTCTAAATTCGAGTTAATGCAAAATGTCAGTAGAAATGGCCTATGGGCAGCCATTTTCTTTTGTTATTTTCAAAGTGTCACACACCAAAATCGGATCCAGCACCCTCAAATTATGTTAAACGGTGGCCTGCTCACTTACCCAAAAATTCCTCTAGAATCTTATGGAAGCATATTTCTGAGATGTCCGACCAGATTTCAACTGCAGAACGCTAACAATGTACGTGTAGGTTCTATACACGCATCAATAATGTGGGGAAAACCCTGAAAGTCCGGACGTACGTAGTGTTCATAGTGATGAGCACGCAGGCAGTTTGGCGAGCTCAGGGGTCGCAGCGGGGAGCTGCTCTTGTTATCCAACCCGTTGCAGATGGAAGTCGACGATGCATCATCTTAGCTATACAGATGGCGCCCACTGAACTGCTCTGTGGCACTCAAGGCGACACCAAACGAGTTCAGTCGCACGCACTTGCCGACAGAACTGTATCCTCGTCTGATCAAACAAGCGCACATTGACAACCTGTTTGGAATAACTTACGTGTGAGAGACTTTTTTTTATGACGATGAACTTCGTGAAATGAAAAACAACGATGCGTTAATCGTCGGACGGGCATTTATGTGACGCAATGAGTCTCGTGGGAAGCCAGGTGTATGGCACTAGACGGCGCAGCAACAGCACCAGACGATGGATTAGTCATGCAAGACCCTCTTGAGACCTCCTACTGCATCTCACCGTCCCCTTTTCTCATTCCCAACCTATGAGTGTGGAGTGTATTGCCCGGTAACCTGGTCCAAGTCACTTTATATGACCCTCCATTCCAATAGGCCTCTGATCTCGACACGCTTCAAACGATACAAGTAATAAGTCAAGTATGCACGTTTTGACAAGTTTGTGGGACGTTGAGCAGCGCCCCCTGGTGGATGAGGGTGGTCTTATGCACCGACTATGACGCGAGTAGTAGACCTGTAGGCCCTACATTGCGATGAGGCTTCATTGGCCCATCACTGTTGCGATATGTATATACAAAATGCTAATTGTACTTCACCAGGTGTACTTGACTCCCGTCATTGACGCACATACATGTACACACACGCACACGCACACGCACACGCACACGCACACGCACACGCACACGCACACGCACACGCACACACACACACACACACACACACACATCGTTATATCTCATCTGTACTTGAGTTCTGTAAGTGTATATGTGGCGGTCTTCTCAGCTCCTCGGCGTTGTTGCTGTGTCTACTTTGCCTTCTTGGCGTTGCCGGGGGATCCCACATGTCCGTCGCTACCTTTTGTCGAAGGGGTCTGCCACCTGTCTAGATGAGTCACAAAATGGCCGAAGGTGTCTGTTACGCCCGTAGCTACTTTCATCGCTGACGTCGCCGCCGTCTTGATGTCATCGATGGCTTCTTTCGTATGTACGTTTACTGGCGCCCGTTGTGCGGATACGCTTTCAGTTTCGACTACGTCTACTGCCGACAGATTAGACATGTGTGTCACTAAAGTGATGACGCTGGGTGAAGCCGGGACAGACCCACGGAATACGTCTACGACCAAAAATACGAGAATGACGCTGAGCACCGAAAGCACGACCATACTCGCTATGTCGAAAGGGTACAACCACTCGACTGTCATGTCGTCTTTCTCGTCAGGGAAGCCACGGAAACCAGTAGCCACGCATGAGTAGGTCATCTCGATGATCGAGTCTCGGACACACACCTCGCCCGGGTAGCACGATTCCCGACAGGATGTCTTCCTCGAATAGCCAACCTGTCGGATACGCATCTTCGTCGTCGTCAGACTCTCATTGTCAGCGAATCCGCTCCACACGATGCCGGACCAGCCATTAGGCGTACCATTCTTGTACAAGCCGTTGAGGTTCGACGTGTTGCACGAGTCGCTCAACACGGCGTCCTTAGGCCACCACCAGCCACCGCTATTCTTGTGCCTGCCACAGAAGTTGTAATAATAATAACAACAACAGTAATAATAACAATAATAATAGCAATAGTACTACTAGTACTATTACTACTGCTACTACTACTATTACTACTACTACTACTATTACTACTACTACTATTACTACTACGACTACTACTACTATTACTACTAATACTACTACCATTATTACTACTACTACTACTACAACGACTACTATTATTACCTATACTACTATTACTATTATTACTACTACAACTATTACTACATATACTACTATTACTAATACTATTACTACTACTACTGTAAGGTAGCAGTTTGGACACCTACACATGTTCATAGTTATGTTGTAACGTGCTAATTAAGAGATGGAATACATCTTAATTTTCATTCTAATGTCGCTACCAGCCACAATATGGCAGTACCATATGCTAAGTAGATGGCGGGTATTGTTACATTCTTTATTTTGTGAAACTACATTTTCATGATTTAATTGCTAAGATGTTGATTATAATTATATTTAGGTAATTAATTACTATGAGTAACCAGTTGCTTGAATGGTATGAGATAAACCCCAGAGACACTGGTCACGTGTGTATTCACCAAGCATTGGTACAGCAGCTGTGGGCTAGGCTGGCTCAGGTTTCACACAAGGAGGAGACATTTATTTTTGGTGAGTGTCAACTTGTTTAATAATACTTTTAAGGTATTATTTCCCTTTTCTAATTATACCACATCATGAAGTGACATTTTTTCCATCATTAGACCTAAACTTGCATGGATGTTTTAAAGCAATTATTTAGTTATAAGGGTTTTCACTATATGGAAAATTGCTTTGAGTGGACACCCCAGGATGCTGTGGTTGACCCCCACTGGCTGGTTGTAAACAGTAGTGGTCTTAATGAGTTTTAGAATACTTGCATCCTGCTGGTGATATAACTTGCAGAATATACAGTTTTAATCATGTTTAATCAGGTACTGTGTTTTTGCTTAATCTATGTGCTATTAGGTTAATATACGGCCATATTATGCATTTAGCAACAACGTGTGTTCTATGAAGCTATGCAGTCAGTATCAGAAACTGCCCAGTGGCCACTAATGTCCTCATGATTAATCACCCTATGGGGTTGGCTGGGTAGGATGTGGAGCATATTCCCTAGAGACTAACACTTGAAAACAAGTTGGGAGCCACCCTGGATAGTGTAGCTAGATGGTAAACACTGGCCAAGTGTTTGGTTCAGTCATTTAACAAGTCATAGAATATGTATACTCTGTAGTAAATTGGAACAGAATATGGTAACACAAAGTAGTATAGGAATATGGAATTTAAATACTTGTTTAAATAATTATCTGTGTTCTGCTATAAATGACATGTTGCACCATGCCATTGCAGGAGGGAGCCAGGCCTCGAATGAATGATGTGAGATTCATTAATGAGCCTCCAGAGCAATGTTGGGGTGAGCATGGTCATTTCAGTCATGGTAGATTATGTAATTATGGCATCTGTTAGATGCTTATACCTGTGTTGTTGATTTACATACATTTGCATTCCTAGTATAACTTGTACGACAATTATAGATCTTTAGGTTACTTTACATTATACTGGATTCATTATATTGCGCATGCGTGCTGTGTGACATATGTCCACGCATCATAATCATTAATATATCTACGTACGTATATTTGTATTGTTAGTACTGTATTGACAAACTGTTTACTTTGTTTAGGTTTCTTTTTGTATCCGGAAGTAAGACCACAAATAAAGAACTTGATCGAAAAGATTGGAGCCGACAACTACCACTACTATTACTGCTACTACTATTACTACTACTATTACTACTACAACGACTACTATTATTACTACTACTATTATTACTACAACTATTACTACATATACTACTATTACTACTACTACGGTTACTACTACTATTACTACTATACTGCTACTACTACTACTACTACTACAACTACTACTGTTACCACTGCTACTACTACTAACTGTACTAAATGCCTCTATTACTACTACTACTACTACGACTACTACTGCTAATAATAATAACAATAATAATACAACTACTACTTCTACTATTACTACTACTATTATTATTACTACTGTAGTGCGGAGCAGCACTGTAATTAGGTCACACCCAAGATAAGTACGCACAACCGCATTACACCCTAACAATACACCCCCCACACATACACCCTATAAATACCCGTGCTACACAATAGCCAGGGTCCGTATTGCCGCCGCCGCCGAGAAGCACAGCCCCTCATCGAGGAGACGCTCCCGTCGGCCTTCGGCCTCCGCTGCGGGGTACACCATTGTGCCTGCCCAAGTAAGTGCCGCGCACAATATTGGCGCTGCGAGCAGGGTATATTTCTGCTAGCGAATCTGCGTTATAGTTCCATGTTAAACAATTTATATTCTACGCGCAATTAACCAGGAGAAACCTGTCGGTTTTCAAGCGTTAATTGTTTCAACATTTACGCGCCAATTTGCCTGTGCGTATGATAGGAATCTGCCGGTTCTGTCTACGCATAGTATGAAGTAATTATACGTGAGATAAGTTCTGCTAATTATCATATAGCAGTATTCAAACGCTTATTTGAAAGGTCTGCAATTACAATTTGACGTCGGGACAACCAGTATACGGGCGTGGTCGCTGGCAGCATACAACCAGCGTCGCGCGTCGCCGTCGGTTGCTACGCGACTGCTAGCTGACTCGAACTGGGTTTAACCCTTTGATCACGCCGTGGTGTTTACATGACCCACGGATAGCTTTATAATTGAATTCTTTCTTAAGTTTAGTTAAGAGTTTATCGTGTTTATGACATTCTTGTTAATCATAAATCAAGCTATATTTTTGGTTTACTTCCTGAACTTACTAATTGGGTATTATCGCCAACGTAATTGTAATGTATCTATCGCGTGATACTGTTTACTGTTCTCACTAAAACGTGTTGGTAATTGTGCAATTATATTGATTTTCTTAAAAAAATCTGAGCTGCACTGTTCAGTTTGATTTGAATTACCTAATTTTTTAATAAATAGTGCAACTAACGTTGTTAAACAGTAGGCATTATTTTGTATACACAGTTTGGCATTTACACTTACATTTATACGTCAACATGACGTCAACAATCAACTTATATACATGCACTAAAGAACAGGTTATGGAAGTAGCAGGGGTATCCACCACAAAGGCTACCAAAATACTGAATCTCAGGAAGAAAGATAAAATAGAAATTGCTGACTTAGCGACAGCCACGGGCGCTACTACAACGTTTTGGGATAACTTGCTGGAAACAGGACGAATCAGTTTAGAGAAACCCCAGACCGGGGGAGCTAGTTCGATAGATTCTAGTAGCAACGAGGTAGAGATGTTAAAAGATAAACTGGAAAGGATGGAAGCACAATATCATGCGCAACTTGATGAGAGGGATTGCAGAATCAAAGAATATGAAAGAGAGAGATCAAACAGGGTCAGGGTTGGTATTGACGAGTATGAATTCATGAGGAAAGTAAAGAGAAGAGAACTGGAAGAAAGAATGGGAAAGGAGATGGAAGAATGGGATCACACAATGAATAGACGCAGGTCACAGGAAATAGGTGATGAAATGGGATGGGAAATGTATAAGAGCTCTTCCAAATCAATGGGTCATCCTTTTGATGACAAACCTCTCCTTGATGCGCATCCAAAGGATGGCATATACAGTTCCGGTCCCTCGCGGTTGTTAGGACAAGAAGTACGCAGGAAGGATACCTCACTTCAACCTACTAGCAACACAAATCTTCCAGTCGGTGTGAAACGCGAGCCAATGGGAAGAATAGACACCACACCTCAAACCGATGGACATCACACACATGAAAAAAATGAGAGTCATCACACACATGACGTAGCCCATGGTCGAAGAAGAAAGAAGAAGAAAGACGGCAAATCACATCACCGATATTCAGACGAAGACTCGTCTTCAATGTCATCATCGTCGTCTTCATCGTCTTCTGAATCTCTGAACTCAAACTCAGGATCGTCTGACGAATCAATGGAAAGGGATCGACGGGGGAAGGACACACGGCATCGTCAACGAAATAGCCCTCCCGGACCTAAACTACCTATGTTCTCGGGAGACTCTACAAACTGGGATGCCTTTCTTTACCTGTTCAATGGTACTGCTAAACACTATCACTGGGGTAGTCATCAGAAACTACGGAGACTCAAGGAATGTATGCGTGACAAAGCCATAAATTATGTACGGACACGCTCTCGCAAAGATCGCCATGATTACCATCGGCTCATGAAATGCTTGAAGAACAGATTCGGTATGAAAGAAGACTCAAGCGTAGTGCGACGGAATCTCCATGATATCAAGCAGGAAGCCAACGAATCCCTGGAAGATTATGCGGATCGAGTACAACATGCCGTCTCTCTGGGATACAAAGGAGCAGGAGACAGAGCAATAGATAAATGGGCCACTGAGCTGTTCCTCAAAGGTGCCAGGGAGAAGGGGGCAGCTTTAGCAGTCAGCGAGAGACAGCCAAGGTCAGTTCGGAAAGCCTTGAAGGAGATGAAGAGTAGCATCAGCAACCAGAAGGCTGTCTTAGGTAGAACACTGTCAGTTTCAGCGAGGCAGGTAGCATTCGAGGACGAAGTGCTGGTACGCACCACATATGCATCACCTGAGAATGATGGTCGCCATACAAAACGACCGATAGAGGATAAGTGTCAGGAACCAGTCGGTTCTGGCAATAATAACAAAGACAAAGAGGACAGTAGGATAGATGAAATATTGAGGAGACTGATCCAAGTGGAGAAAAGTCTAGATCGGGAGCGACTGACGCCACCCATGAACAGTCAACCGCAATTCAGGAGATATGGTCGATCTCCCAATAGATACCAATCACCGGATCGCATGCAGTCACCCGGCCGTGGACAATCACCGTCCTTCAATGGCAGATGTTACAATTGCGGTGAAACAGGTCACATGAGTCGCAGTTGCACTCAGAATAGGAGTAGGTCCCCGTCAAGTGCTTCGGGGAATGCCCGCAATGACAGCATGCCACTAAAAGAATAAGGGTTAGACTAGATGGCCAGAGTCTATCCCCAGGGAAACAAGGCCTGAATCATGACAAAGATAATACTGAAATGCTTATTTGTTTTGACAGTGATTCTGAGTTAATCACTCCTGTGAGTACTTCTGTAAATCATTTGGAGAATGGAACGGAATATAAAAATAACACAAATATAAGGACAGATACACAGGCAAATGTCACAGTATATGAGGCTAAACTTCCAGAGACCATGGGTTGGACTATGACCATTCCGATTACCATTAAGGGTAAGAGAATATCAGCAGTGGTCGATACGGCCGCTCAAGCAACAATAATCAGTGAGGAACTCCTTAAGAATCTTAACATTCCTGTTCAGTCAAATTCGAGTATTGGTGTACGAGGTGTAGGGCACATCCAGACAGAAGGGAAATTACTCTCCCAACTTACCATTCAAGTAGGGAAGAATCACTATCCAGTAGATATGTTGGTAATGGATACAACAGACCCATTCATCGTGGGGTTAGACTTCCTGAAATCGGTGGGGGCAGTTTTAGACATTAATGCCAATATAGTCATGATAGGCGACGAGGTAATACCTGCAACTATGAAGCGGAATCTGTCCAATGAAGAAGTTGTTATCTGTCGAGTAAAACTATGTAGAAAAACAACTATACCACCAAACAGTGGACGAATGCTTAAATGTCACATGGATAATGCAACAACTGGCGATTTTGCCATCGAACCGGTCCACAGACATAAACAAGTATGGATCCCAGATTCTGTGGTAAACGGGGGTAACATCATAAACATATGTGTCATGAATCTCACAGATAAACCAGTCACGATACCCGCTAAGGAGTTATTGGCGTGTGCCACTGAAATTTCGGGTCAGTCTGAGGGGATATCGTCAAATATGGTCCCAAATCAGGATATTGATGTACATAGCGAAGAGGGAAGTAAAACAGATATGGTAACCGATCAACCAGTTACGCTATCAGTTTCTCATTCCGTTCCACCAAACTCGGAGAATTCTGTAGACAATCAGGCGCTATGTCAGAGCCGGCTGTCAACAGAAATAACTGATTGTTTATTGGATATGCCCAATGATGAAACAGAACTAACAAAGCTCGACACTGAGCTAATGCCAAGTCAGGCTCTATGCCAGAGCCGGCTAACATCAAGCCCTAGTATCGGAACACCTTTGTCAAGTATAACAGCTAAACATGAGCTAGAGGAAGATGACTGTTGGAAAACAGCTCCACATGTACAAGAATTATACCAAAGATCAATTGTACAACTCGATGAATCAGAGTCTGAAGTTCTGAAGACATTATTATTGGACTATGAGGATGTATTTGCAAAGCACGACTTAGACTTGGGTAACTACACAGCCACTACACACCGTATTCATACTGGTGATGCGGCTCCTGTAAAGATGCGAATGAGGCGAACCCCGCTGGGTTTTCAAAAGGAAGAGGAGACTCTGTTACAATCCATGCTGGAACAGGGAATTATACAGCCATCGGAGTCTGAATGGGCTGCCGCACCAGTTATCGTGCGTAAGCGGTGTGGAGGACTACGCTATTGTGTAGATTTTAGGAAACTAAACTCTGTAACCCAGAAGGATGCATTCCCAATACCCTTAATTGAAGAATGCTTAGATAATTTGGAGGGTAATCAATACTTTAGCACACTAGATATGGCTAGCGGATATTGGCAAATAAACGTTGAACCAGAAGATCGCCACAAGACAGCATTTATCACCAGATATGGCCTCTTTGAACACGTTAGAATGGCACAAGGATTATGTAATGCACCAGCAACTTACCAGAGAGCAATGAATCGGATATTGAAGGGTATGGTTTGGAAGAACGTGTTGGCCTATTTGGATGATGTAATCGTTTTGGGAAAGGAATTTCAAGACCATATCGACAATCTACAACAGACTTTAGATCGGTTTCGTACATATAAAATGAAATTGAAACCACGAAAATGTGTACTTTTTCAAAGAGAGGTAGAATTTTTGGGACGAAAAGTAGGTTGTGAAGGTGTTGGCATTACACAAAGTAAAATCGAAACTGTGTTAAATTGGCCAGTCCCGAGTAACAAAACGGAAGTTGAATCATTCCTGGGGTTCGTCAATTATCACAGGGATTTCGTCCCAGATTTTGCAAAGAAAGCAAGTAGTTTGTACGAGTTAACAGGATCAAACAAGACATTCAATTGGTCGGACAATCAGCAGGAGGCTTTTGAAACTCTAAAAAAATCTATGATAACAGCTCCTGTTTTAGCATATCCTAATTCATATGATACTTTCATTTTGGATACCGACGCCAGTAATTTGGCTGTTGGAGCGGAATTGTTACAGTTGCAAGATGGCGTGGAACGAACCATAGCATATGGCAGTCACATGTTAACACCAGCTCAAAAAAAGTACTGTACCACACGAAAGGAATTGCTTGCCGTGGTTACTTTTTTAAACCAGTTTAGGTTCTATCTCCTCGGGAAACCGTTTGTAGTACGTACTGACCATAACAGCTTGACTTGGCTAATGAGCTTTAAATACACTGAAGGACAACTCGCTAGGTGGTTAGAAGTAGTTAGTCAGTTTGACATGAAAATCCTGCATCGTCCAGGTAAATTACACAACAATGCAGATGGGTTGTCACGAATGAATTTAAGCGGAGAGCAGTGTCACTACTACGAGACTGGAAGAGATTTAGCCACTTTACCATGTGGTGGTTGTAGATACTGTACTAAACTACACGCTAGTTGGGATAGGTTTGAATCCCATATCGATGACGTAACACCATTAGTAGTACGGTGTGTCGATGTATCTCCGACTGTAGATTTCGATGAAGCTAGTTGGGCGGATATCAGATCAAAGACACAATTGCGCGAAGAACAGTTAGATGATGCTGACATTAAGCCAGTATTCATGTGGTTAGAGAACTGCGAGGAACCCTCGCCAAATGAGTTGTACAATCATGGAATAGCCACTAAACATTTGTGGAGTCACAAAGACAGATTAAAAATACGCGATGGAGTTCTATACTACGAATGGGTAACTGATGGAGGCTCCCGTCGGCGCCTAAAGTTAGTAGTCCCAAAATCAATGACGGAAGAAGTACTAAGATTATCACATGATATTAAATCTGCATGTCACCCAGGCCAGAAAGAAACAGATACACGGGTGCGTCGGTCTTTCTTTTGGCACGGGATGGGGACGGATAGTAGGTTGTATGTGAGCACATGTGCAACTTGTAATAAGAACAAGAAACCTCGTGTTAAACCGAAAGCAGCCATGCAGAATTATCATGCAGGTATTCCGATGGAACGCATACATTTAGACATACTAGGACCATTTCCCTTAAGCGAGTCTGGAAATAAGTATGTTCTTGTGATGGTAGACCAATTCACGAAGTGGATTGAACTAAAGGCATTGCCAAACCAGACAGCAGAGATTGTCGCAAATGTTACAGTAACTGAGTTCATAAGCCGTATGGGCTGCGCTGATCAGATATTTACAGACCAAGGACGAAATTTCGACGGAACCCTCTTTCAGTCCCTCTGCAATCTGCTAGAAATGGCAAAGTGCAGAACAACACCCTATCGGCCAAGCTCAAATGGACAAGTAGAACGAAAGAACCGAGAGATCCTCAATAAAATTCGTTGTTACCTGGGTACTCAGCAGAAACACTGGGATAATGAATTATGTATCATTGGAATGGCATTGAGAGCAACAGTAAATCGCACTACCGGATTTACGCCCAATATGATGATGTTAGGACGGGAAGTTACATTGCCTTCCGAGTTAACTACCGGAATCTCTTTGATAAATCAGAGTCAGTTAGAGCCGGCTGAACACGTGAAGAAACTACGCGACACGCTCCATGCTGTCCACAATTTTGCTAGAGACAAACTCAAGGGTAATCTGCATTATCAGAAACATTCACACGATAAGAAGTTACTCGAACGTAGGTACCAAGTAGGAGATCTTGTTTACCTTTTGGGAGGGGTAGCCAAAGTAGGCGAGAGTCGGAAATTGAAACCAGTATATACTGGTCCATTCATCGTTTGTCAGTTCTACCCCCCTGTATTATACAACATACGGGGACGTAGAAGGGACAAGTCAAAGGTAGTCCACCATGATCGACTTCGTCTCTGCAATGACAGGTTCATACCTCTTTGGGCCAGGAGGGAACGCCAGAAAATACTTAAATCTGACGACACTTTGCTGTACGATGATAACGAGTTAGATCTAACTCTGATCAGGACTGCGGAGAGGGAAGCAGAAAGTACGAACGACGATGTTAGGTCACCAAAATCAGGGGAAGATACCTCACCACATCTACCCACATTACCACCTATACACTCGAGTCGAGGTCGGGCTATTACCAAACCTCTCAGATATAATGATTACGAGTTGTAACCTTATACTGAACACACATAGTAAATAATGAATGTTTTATTTAGAGATGTCCGTGGGCGATGAAGCAGTACTTTGCATAGAAGCAGAAGGCGACACCAGTTTCCTGTGGGATGACATAAAGATTCCGGGAGTTGTGAGGAGCCAGTCGGCTCCCGCCCTCTCGAAACCTTCATCGACTTCACGCATGGGAAAAGGTGGGCATGATCGTTTTTGTCCTGTATGTGAAGAACGAATTTTTACGAGACTAAAACGACATGTCGAACGCGAACACCTCCCATGGTGGTTTTCACTAATGAAGTGTTGGTCGTGTAAACAATCAGTGACGTCGGCCTGTTTCCTTCGAAAGAAACACAAACATTGCAATCATTCAATTCCACAACTCAATAGCTGGATATGGAAGGCAAACGGATTGCTACACGCCCTTGCCAAGTATCTTAACCTGCCATTCCTGGAGTTAGTTAGAAACCATGTGGCCGCACAACGAGAATGGTATCCTTGGGATCAAGGTGACTGTACCCTCTCGTTCGAACAACGGATCGTGATGAGAATGTGGGAAGCTGGTAATCGCCTAAATCTGAGTAACATCGATTCGTTGACCATCACACCCCCGGCCTCGGTGGCGTGTCTGTTGCACTGGAAGGTGATGGCCTGCATTCTACAACACCTACCATTCGAAATACGACAACAAATAAAATCGTCAGACGTAGAATGCGATTACAGTGGCGATCCCGTTCATCTGAGGTGCCTGCCGGCACTCGGACAAATGGTAGATAGCCACTGTCACCTAGATATTCTTTTCAAGAGGTATCGGGTTGACGGTCTGTCAACCCTGATTGACAAGGTAAAACCTGCCTGGAATCTCCATTACGTTGTGGGGAATTACGTGTTCCCTGAGCACTGGCACATGCTACAACCACACATCGATAGTCATGATGGCATATACGCCACAATCGGCCTTCATCCACACGTCGCATCCACCAACAGCCACCATGACAGACACCTAAGCACCATGAATATATTACTCCGCCATCCCAAATGCGTTGGTGTGGGAGAAATTGGCCTCGATTATCATCGACACCAGAGATCAAAGGAGCGCCAGAACCAACGGCAGATGTTGGTGCCACAGCTTAAATTGGCTGTCAGGCATGCCAAACCCGTCGTGATCCATCTACGGCCATGCAGCAACGATAATGCAAACCAGTGCTTGGAGGATTGCCTGAACATAATGACGGAAGTCCTCCCAAAGACGCATAAAGTGCATGTCCACTCCTTTTGCGGGAGAAAAGGGGATATCACAGAATGGTTGCGGGCATTCCCCGAAGCGAAATTCGGTCTGTCTGGCACCCTGCTGAGAGTAGGATGTGGAGGAGTGAAGGAGGAAGAGGAGGCGGTGTGTAGTCTAAAGCTCGATAAGATCATGCTGGAGTCAGATGCGCCATATCTTCCACCACCAGGAACAACTGGCCCGAACCACCCATGGAACATAATTACCGTAGCAGAGAGGGTGGCCTCGTTGAAGGGGTTAACTACTGATATGGTGGTGGAAGCGAGCCGCCTGAATGCGTGTACATTTTACGGCCTCGATGCACGCCTCCTGTATACCATGGCGTAACATCTAAATGGGCAATGCACACTATACGCATACACATACATGCACAGACACAATCTAGTAGCTTAGGACGCTTGTCGGTGTCCGGGTTCTAGAACATACATATCTTCTCGTGTAGATAAATTTGTGTAGATAAATTTTGTGTACATACCTATTTCTTTATTGGAAGTGAAAAGTCATTTTCGATAAAGTCGTTTTGTTATATTATGTAACTATTGGCATATTGGGTGTGGGTTTAATCAACTGTATTAAAAAAAAATATGTTGGTGTTCGGGTTTAGTTAAAGTAATAATACGGAAATACCCTTTAAAAATATATTTTAGATAATTATCAAGCTATATTTGTTTAAGTGTCACATTGAGTGAATTGTCTTTGTGTAGGGTGTATGCACGGTCTTGGGTAATAATCAAATGTTTTGATTGTAATTACTCGATAATTACATAAAATGACGGATATATTTCCTGCAATACATCCCGTTCCTTTTATGATGGGGAGGAATGTAGTGCGGAGCAGCACTGTAATTAGGTCACACCCAAGATAAGTACGCACAACCGCATTACACCCTAACAATACACCCCCCACACATACACCCTATAAATACCCGTGCTACACAATAGCCAGGGTCCGTATTGCCGCCGCCGCCGCCGAGAAGCACAGCCCCTCATCGAGGAGACGCTCCCGTCGGCCTTCGGCCTCCGCTGCGGGGTACACCATTGTGCCTGCCCAAGTAAGTGCCGCGCACAATACTACTACAATAATGATAATACAGTAAACCTCGCCCAAGATACTTAATCTGAGTTATCAAACTAAGCTAAACCAAAATGCAGCCCTCTAAAAGCCCTTGTGTATATGGAACGATATTAGGGCCATAATTCCACAATGCTACATTGTCGAATTCTGACTTTCGATTTTCCATTTACGTCGACATTGTCGAATTCTGACTTTCAATTATCCATTTACGCTGTCATTGTGCAAGATTTTTGTCAAATAATTCACTAGAATGCCGTTTGGATAAATATGTTTGGTGAAATAAGTTGACACACAAAAGTCTACCCGAATACGGTTTGCAACAAATAATCATTAAATATAGACTCGTTGAGTCTTTGATAGATGTGCTGCTCCCTAGCGAACTACACCAACTTGCAAAACTGAAGTATCCCTTGCAAGTCAGGCCTAACGCTGTCAGTCACCAACGCAAAAACGTCACGACGTAGTGTACAGAATACTTATATCGAGCATTTTCACCCACGTTATGAGCTGTTTTATCAAAGTTGGAGTTTAAAAGAACTCAAAGATGAACGGAAGAAACGAAGTGCCAAGCAGTCTGGCAGAAAACGCGAATTGATTGTCAGGTACTAGGTAGGTTGGTACTGTAAAATAAAGTTACTTACTTACTGTGTGTGAGCGATAATTCATGATGTTTCGTAAACTGTCAATAATAATATTGATTCGTACTATAACGTGTACAATTCAGTGAAAGCAACATATACATCCATTTTATATGTATATAAAACGGTAAGTGCAGCCAGTCTCGTCTATGAAGCGTGAGCGTCTATGACTATGTCATGAATGGGGGAGGCTGTTTTTAAGTGAATATTATAAAACTTTAAAGATAATAATAGTGTGGAGTCTCCCATCACAGTGAAAGTGATTTGTTTTGTATTTTGTTGACATTATGTAAATTGTTATTGTAAAATTTGTATCTTAGTATTTGTTTTCATATTTTGTAGTTCTAGTTGTTTCCAGCGCTTGACAATGTTCTATTAACTGACTGGTCTGTATTATTATTGTGGTTACAGTGTGGTCTTATGTTATGATGTCTCATTCTTTATATGCTGGCACTGAGGGTGGTCACTACCAGGGTGCTTGTCGTCCTCAATGGTTCTTTTACGTCCCAAATTGAGACGGGACCGACATTAATGTGATCACCGAGTCACGAGGGATACACAGTCCCCAATTTTTAGTGCCAGATTTTTACACCAAATATGCCTGCTCAGTCCAGGTTTCCAATTCAGAACACTGGCATGCCAGGCGGATGTGCTAAGCACTGCTAACCACTACACTAGCCGCACTCTGTATAATTTGTTCCTGCTGTTGGCATAAATAAAATGCATCCTTACCTTACCTAAAGATGGGAGGGTGTGTTTCTATATTTCATAAAAACCAGCACAAAACCTTGGAGTAACATACACTATCGAGAGGGATGCGGGGGTACCCGCCCAGCCTGATCACAGTGCTTTCTTCTATATCATGAGCAGTCTTACTCCAAACCGATTATACTTTATCTTAGTCACATATTGAATATAACTTGGGATTATGTCAATGTTTTTCAATTTACAGGTTAATGAAGAGGAGCTCGGCATGAAACTGCTACAGAATAACATGTATAGGGACGTACATGGTGGTATGCACCAACTACCCAAATTTACACTGGGGAGTCTAGAGGAATACTTATTCTAGTACGGAAAGAAGCTGGAGGAAAAGAGCAAGTCTCTATACAAAGAAAGGTGAGCTATCTTAACATTAAACTAAAAGGACTGTAGGATTAAAGGTAAAAGTGAATAACCATATGAGCTTTGTAGTTCGTACGTCCCTGTCAAATATGATACTGCCTTGATGAAATAAGTTTTCTTTGTCAATAGATACCAGCAGGCTTATTTGTAAGAGGTTTGGCAAATTTACATGTGTTAAATGTAAGAACAAACATTCGAACCCTAACAATAAATTATTCAGGATTAGTATTCTGGAATACCCTGCCTCATAAACTTAGAATACTCCTGACCATTAAGCAGTTTAAAAGAAACCTAACAGCTTCTTACTCGTGAATTATTATTGATATTACATTATATATGTGTCTGGGTAAATATATATAGGTGAAGCACAATACTGGGCCAAAAAAGAGGACTGGACAGCAAAAACAAGTGCAAAAAACAACAAGTCTTAGATGGTAACCAAGATACATCTACACCTAAAATTAAAGAAGATAAGATATCTTTACTCACTGTTATGTGGCGCAATGCCAAGTGAAGTTGATGATCTAAAATATGAGCATGTGAAACCCTTCAGAAATCAAAATTTGCTTGACTGATGTATGCTAGTACCTCATCAGAATCCAACCAAGACTTTTAAAATGTTAAGAATGATCAGAGCACTCTGGACGTGAAATGGTGGACACTGTAACTTACGTTATCCACCACATTGTCCACAACCACAATTTTTTTCAAACAACAATAAACAGGCAGGATGCGTTTTTTGTGTCTCTTCTTTCTTCACGGGCCTAAGATACAGCACAAATGTTATCAACAGGAACTATCCGCAAAGAAGCTCGTTATGAATTTGGCCCAGTATTGTGCGACTCCACAATTTATATACATCATGTATATATATATTGTACATTGTTTTCTTCAGGTTATTGCGGTATATGTGTACCACCACAGACAACACACAAGGAAAGTGGTTTGTGTCAGCTGTTGGGTGGGCAGAGATGAGGAAGACTGCCTCTTATAAAGTAGATGTGTCCATGAACAATGATGCGGTGGTGTAAGAAGCACAATGTGAATGTGGTGCTGGGCAGGGCCCTACAGCTCACTGCAAGCATGTTGCAGCAGTTCTGTTCGGCCGGACACTAGTGTCAGATAGGAACTATCTTGACAGAAGTGACATGTACAGAGGTAAGACGTTTAAAAAAAAAACATTCAATGTACTATGTACAAATATTGGGGTAATTGTCAATGCAAAAAAATTGCATTTAGTTTATCCCAATTTTGTACAAATAAGCTGGGTAATTTTAAGAATGTGACACGCTCTTGTCAACATATCAGCAGCAATAAATAAATGAAAGGGTTAAAATGCATATAAAATTCACAAATATGTAGCTGAATGTACACTTTGACTTGACCTGCAGGTCCTCCAGACATTCCATCATGCTATACCTTTTAAAGGAACTCCTATCAAGTCCAGCAGATTACATGCAATTCGTGGGAAGGACAATGCGGACCTTCTATATGATCCTCGATCAGAGCAACTGCAGAACAACGACTCTACTCCAGACAGGTTCACTCTATTTGACGAAACAAATCTTGTATTCCTTTTACAGACCAATTGAAAATAGTTCCTTGTCAAAACATGGGCATTAGTGCAGTCTCTGGTTTTATGTATAAAGCAAATAATACAATGTTGCTTATATCTCTACATATACATATTTCAGGAAAGTCAACCAATGCCAGTGATGCAGCTGTTCCCTCCTGCCAATCCACATGCCCTTGCCAACGACCACGACTACTTGAAGTTAACTCCACAAGATCAGTACTTGAAAGTTGAAATGGTTAGTTATTTCCATGCTTTTCAATTCAACATACATCTGTATTTACACAATGTGCTCCATTGAAACAATGCACATGGTTACAATAGAGCGCAGTGGCTCAGTGACTAGAACGTTGGACTCTCAATCAAGAGAACCCAGGTTCGAATTCAGTGCTGCTGTGTTGCTCAAGTTCACTCATCCGTATGAATAAGTACCTGGCTGTAGACAGTGGTGGATATTTGTGTATGAAGTCTTTGTGCATTAATTGCCGCATGGCTGAATGCTGCCCAGAGAAGTTGAGATGGTGCTCGATCAAACAAGTCTGCTAGGGAGTAAAATGTAAAGCGCTTTGAGCAGTCATAAGGACTGGATGACGTGCAAAATTACAAGAAACTGCTTTGGCAGCAGGCACCTGTTGATCGTGCGAGTAACTTAGTCAGGGAGCATCTGTAATTTCATGCTACATAAAGTCAAACACGGGAGTATTATATTGGTGATCGTAATTATTAAAACATTGTTTTGTGACTCATATTTTGATACTATTACTACAGAATATTGTTGATTTGCATTGTATTTAATGCAAAATAATTAAGATTTTTATATGACAACCATGATGGTGATTTTATTCAATATATAAATGTAAAAGTGTAAATACATAAAATATAAATACAGCTAGAGTATATATATAAGGATTACATAAGAAAATGCACGCACTTGTTTCCATTGTGGTCCTTGGTAATGCATTAATTGGTATCCTGTGATACTTTTCAACTGACATGCCGGCTATTCTTATGTATTTACCATTATATGTATATATTCTCACCACAGCAATATATTAATACATAATATGTCACTTGAATTATGATATTGCTAGAGGCCACAATGCAACCCATGAATGAAACTGAGAGGAGGGGCTAGAGGCGGTCACCCGGGCCAGGCAGACACAGGGAGGATACATAGTCTGCGGCAGGCCCACATTTGATCAATCCAGGTAATTTCAAATTTATAACAATCAACCACGTATAAGTTACCAACAAATTTTAATGTGCACATTTAAATATACATTTGTTTTCATACACATTTTAATATTGACTTCTGTACTTGTGTATTATACCCACTTGTGTATATATATATACAGTGTATCAACAAAGACGTATTAATACACCTTTAAAAAGTATTTAGCATATGGCGATGACTCAAATTTATAAAATCAATTATTCATTCTTGAAGAAGGTAGACATACATATTATGAACCTTTGAATACTTGACGAGAAAAATTCACTGTTAGCATCACAATAACACCTCATTTTTTAATTTCCAACATTCACCTTGACCATTAAACCTCAGGCTTAAAATGTCAAACATGAATATGTGTAGTAGTTACACATGGCAGACACTTACATCAATTTATATACTGAAAACAAAACATATAAATGCACTACTGATGGTTTACTGATTAACATAATTCAAATCAGTCTATAATATTGACTAAGATCAAGCATCACTGTAAAGAAATTGAACAATTTAAAATTGATGTAATGAAAATGAATACCTAGTAAAAAAATAGTTTAAAATGTTCACCGTTTTGAAAAATAGCATATTCCACTAATGTCTGCATGCTGTATCAACCCACCCCCTTTCTCCATCTGGTAAACACTGATTGTTCCCAATATATCAACATGTATAGATGCAGCTGTAGTAGAACATTTCTTGCTGCCTTTTTTCTTGTGAAATGCTGCCGATCATACATGAAACATAATTTTTTATTTTGCTGATTATGACAATGAACAACTCCATAATTATTTACTCCCAACACTACTATGATTTTTGTTTACTGAATATATGCTTTTCTTTACAGGATATTGAACTAGTACTATTAGCTCTCCATGTTAATATGGCATACTGGGCAGTTGTATGTCCAGGATCTCGGACCAGATTCTACAGCCATGCAATATGCTGCATATTAACAGTTTGTCATGTGAATGTTCACCGAGTGATCCCAATTGTGTCGTGTGTTGCATCCGTGACAGATTCCCCAGTGCTGATGGGGTGTACACTGGCTTTCAGATCAGTCAGTTAGCTTGACTGACTGGAAACCAATGTAGAATGCAGGTTGCTCGACATAAGAATGTGGTGACACCTGACTAGCTCTGCAATTGGTGATGGAACGGTAGGTGCCAGGATCTGGCAGATATGGCATGAGTCTTCGGGCAACAACTTTCAACGCTGTGAGAGAGGTTCAGTGTCGACCATTCTTTGGTGAAGTACATCGGTTTAGATATCGATGACACCAGCTTCCTGACGTTTTGCTGTACATCTGCATCTACCTACACTGTATACCGAAGAAAAAGTGACAATTAGCATGGCTCTGACATGTATGATATTTTTATACGTGACGACATATTCATCAAAAATCAATAATACAAGGTATTTGTATTCAATTAACTATAACTTTTATCAGTGTCCATGAAAAAATACATGAATTATCCAGCTTTGTTACAGTGGTTGGGTTTCGTTGTCTCTGTGTTGCTGATAGTCAGTGGCAGCCTTGTAACATACACCTGGCACTTGTTACGTACAACACAAGTTTGTGATGAAGTAATGGTATTGAAAGCCCTTTCACATTTTTCAGCAACAGTCTGTTGATACACTAACAGCAGCATTTTACTTGTTTAAATTATCTATGCATCATGAGGACTGTTATATATTTTTTCATGCCACATCTTTCTAAATTATTCTTTTTTATCACTGTTTTATATTTTAACAAATAATTTACATTACATTTTCATTTCTCATGATAATAAAACAACACTTGAGTAAGGTTAGTTCTGATATGGTGCAGTATCCAGTCCTCAGGATTGGTCAAAGCAGTTTATTTTTTTGTTAAATACACATAATTGTTTAGTCACAATTTGTGTGTGAGTTGTAAACATATAAGGCATGTATAAACTACAACTAGCATTTGATATCACATGTACTAACCAGTGTTGATTTTGCAACAAAGAATCGTGATAAAAGTAACTGTTTATTTTGTATATGTACCTGACTTTTTTTAACCTCTTCCTAATTTTTGTTTCTATTGTTGCTTTCATATTATGTGATGTGTATGTGATATTAAAAATCATTATCAAGTGCAGTGATTGTACCTGTAGTTATATTGTGCTTTTTATAATTTTGTAGTAAATCTTATCAAATAGTTTCAATAAAATGTTTGTACTTTACATTGTCTTTACTTTAATTCGCATGCATTTTATGAGGACACCCATTACTGTAAAATCCTCATGCAGACAAACAAAACTTTCCACTTCCAGATGCATGTCCAAGTACAAGTAAGTGTTACTAGTTTCGACTCCTTCGACTCGAAAACCAAATTTGAAATAGTTTGCAGTTTGTTTATTAATTTCAACAAAACAAAGTAGCACAAGTGCACCAATGAACTAGGATATTACAGTGGATACTTGATAGCTTTGCTTTTTCAAGAAATTAGAAAAGCGAGGAGCATAAAAATCGAACTGATATTGCAGCTTTAAGCTATATAGTTGTATTGTCACCAGTTAGTCTGATATTAATTGTAATACAACAAAACCCCTTTTTGTTTCAAGTTTTAACTTTGTTTTATTTTAGTTTCAAATGAAATGCTCAGAGCTGCATTGCACAATGGTTTGTAAGTTGGACTCTGTGCTGTGACGACGCAGTATCCAGTCCTTATGACTGCTCAAAGCGCTTTACATTTTACTCCTTAGCAGACTTGTTTGATCGAGCACCATCTCAACTTCTCTGGAAGCATTCAGCCATGCGGCAATTAATGCACAAAGACTATTCGTACACAAATATCCACCACTGTCTACGGATGAGTGAACTGGAGCAACACAGCAGCACTGAATTCGAACCTGGGTTCTCTTGATTGAGAGTCCAACGTACTAGTCACTGAGCCACTGCGCTCTATTGTAACCATGTGCATTGTTTCAATGGAGCACATTGTGTAAATACAGATGTATGTTGAATTGAAAAGCATGGAAATAACTAACCATTTCATCTTTCATGTACTGATCTTGTGGAGTTAACTTCAAGTAGTCGTGGTCGTTGGCAAGGGCATGTGGATTGGCAGGAGGGAACAGCTGCATCACTGGCATTGGTTGACTTTCCTGAAATATGTATATGTAGAGATATAAGCAACATTGTATTATTTGCTTTATACATAAAACCAGAGACTGCACTAATGCCCATGTTTTGTGACAAGTAACTATTTTCAATTGGTCTGTAAAAGGAATACAAGATTTGTTTCGTCAAATAGAGTGAACCTGTCTGGAGTAGAGTCGTTGTTCTGCAGTTGCTCTGATCGAGGATCATATATAAGGTTCGCATTGTCCTTCCCACGAATTGCATGTAATCTGCTGGACTTGATAGTTCCTTTAAAAGGTATAGCATGATGGAACGTCTGGAGGACCTACAGGTCAAGTCAAAGTGTACATTCAGCTACATATTTGTGAATTTTATATGCATTTTAACCCTTTCATTTATTTATTGCTGCTGATATGTTGACAAGAGCGTGTCACATTCTTGAAACTATCTAGCTTATTTGTACAAAATTGGGATAAACTAAATGCCATTTTTTTTGCATTGACAATTACCCCAATATTTGTACATAGTACATTGAATGTTTTTTTTTAAAATGTCTTACCTGTGTACATGTCACTTCTGTCAAGATAGTTCCTATCTGACACTAGTGTCCGGCCGAACAGAACTGCTGTAACATGCTTGCAGTGAGGTGTAGGGCCCTGCCCAGCACCACATTCACATTGTGCTTCTTACACCACCGCATCATTGTTCATGGACACATCTACTTTATAAGAGGCAGTCTTCCTCATCTCTGCCCACCCAACAGCTGACACAAACCACTTTCCTTGTGTGTTGACTGTGGTGGTACACATATACCGCAATAACCTGAAGAAAACAATGTACAATATATATATATATAAAAATTGTGGAGTCGTACAATATTGGGCCAAATTCATAACGAGCTTCTTTGTGGATAGTTCCTGTTGATAACATTTGTGCTGTATCTTAGGCCCGTGAAGAAAGAAGAGATACAAAAAACGCATCCTGCTTGTTTATTGTTTGAAAAAAATTGTGGTTGTGGACAATGTGGTGGATAACGTAAGTTACAGTGTCCACCATTTCACGTCCAGAGTGCTCTGATCATTCTTAACATTTTAAAAGTCTTGGTTGGATTCTGATGAGGTCCTAGCATACATCAGTCAAGCAAATTTTGATTTCTGAAGGGTTTCACATTCTCATATTTTAGATCAACTTCACTTGGCATTGCGCCACATAACAGTGAGTAAAGATATCTTATCTTCTTTAATTTTAGGTGTAGATGTATCTTGTTGTTTTTTGCACTTGTTTTTGCTGTCCAGTCCTCTTTTTGGCCCAGCATTGTGCTTCACCTATATATATTTACCCAGACACATATATAATGTAATATCAATAATAATTCACGAGTAAGGAGCTGTTAGGTTTCTTTTAAACTGCTTAATGGTCAGGAGTATTCTAAGTTTATGAGGCAGGGTATTCCAGAATACTAATCCTGAATAATTTATTGTTAGGGTTCGAATGTTTGTTCTTACATTTAACACATGTAAATTTGCCAAACCTCTTACAAATAAGCGTGCTGGTATCTATTGACAAAGAAAACTTATTTCATCAAGGCAGTATCATATTTGACAGGGACGTACGAACTACAAAGCTCATATGGTTATTCACTTTTACCTTTAATCCTAGTCCTTTTAGTTTAATGTTAAGATAGCTCACCTTTCTTTGTATAGAGACTTGCTCTTTTCCTCCAGTGTCTTTCCGTACTGGGATAAGTATTCCTCTAGACACCCCAGTGTAAATTTGGGTAGTTGGTGCATACCACCATGTACGTCCCTATACATGTTATTCTGTAGCAGTTTCATGCCGAGGTCCTCTTCATTAACCTGTAAAATGAAAAACAATGACATAATCCCAAGTTATGTTCAAAATGTGACCAAGATAAAGTATAATCGGTTTGGAGTAAGACTGCTCATGATATAGAAGAAAGCACTGTGATCAGGCTGGGCTGGTACCCCCGCATCCCTCTCGATAGTGTATGTTACTCCAAGGTTTTGTGCTGGTTTTTATGAAATATAGAAACACACCCTCCCATCTTTAGGTAAGGTAAGGATGCATTTTATTTATGCCAACAGCAGAAACAAATTATACAGAATGCGGCTAGTGTAATGGTTAGCAGTGCTTAGCACATCCGCCTGGCATGCCAGTGCTCTGAATTGGAAACCTGGACTGAGCAGGCATATTTGGTGTAAAAATCTGGCACTAAAAATTGGGGACCGTGTATCCCTCGTGACTCGGTGATCACATTAATGTCGGTCCCGTCTCAATTTGGGACGTAAATGAACCATTGAGGACGACAAGCACCCTGGTAGTGACCACCCTCAGTGCCAGCATATAAACTTAAAGAATGAGACATCATAAGACCACACTATAACCACAATAATAATAGACCAGTCAGTTAATAGAACATTGTCAAGCGCTGGAAACAACTAGAACTACAAAATATGAAAACAAATACTAAGATACAAATTTTACAATAACAATTTACATAATGTCAACAAAATACAAAACAAATCACTGTGTGATGGCAGACTCCACACTATTATTATCTTTAAAGTTTAATAATATTCACTTAAAAACAGCCTCCCCCATTCATGACATAGAATAGATGCTCACGCTTCATAGACGAGACTGGCTGCACTTACCGTTTTATATACATATTAAATGGATGTATATGTATTTTTCACTGAATGGTACACGTTATAGTACGAATAAATATTATTAGTGACAGTTTACGAAACATCATGAATTATCGCTCACACACAGTACCACAGTACTGGGTTTGACTAAAAGGCGCACGACTACGAACGACCATGTAATATAATGTGTTGATAGATAGTTTGATCGTTGATGGTATATATAGGGTTTGTGTGTGCATTGTTAAAAATTTTGAGTCTGTATTTCATCCAGGAGTTATACAATTTAGGCATTTTATCCGATCTTCCGGACGAACATCTTGGCACCGTAGCGCCACCTGGCGAATGGCATTATAACTATAATAAGAATATCGCAAAAGTGTTAAGTAACGGTAGTAACTTGCAAAAAATAAATGTTCTGTTAATTTAACAATACCAGTAAACCATGGATTAAAGATTTATTTTTGGCATGTTACTTTACCATTACTGTACACTTTTCGCGAGAAGGTATTTCTGGAATTTCTTCATTGAGGCTTTGTCTTTTGATTGAGGACACGTATCGTACGATGTCCACCACTGTCACTGATCTGTCAGTATCAATGTCAACAGACAGCCGTTGCCACATAATCCGTTACGATTTTGCAAGATATTCAGCTTAATTGCTTCTATGTAACTAACTTCAAAAGATCAATTATGGCATATTGGTGTGGGGTCATCAAGCCCATCGCATTTTTAAACTTACTTCAAAAGAAAGCAGTGCGAATAGTTACTTCAAGTTCACTTCAGCTTGTAAATATAATTCTCACACAGATCCTATGTTTAAAGAATGTAAATTTCTTAAGTTGAATGACATCTAAAGACTCCAACATCTCAAATTTTATTACAAATTGATCAACAAGGTTATGCCAGAATACTTCAGTCATATTCCATACACATACAACTTTGCAATTCACCAATATAACACACGTGGTAAAAACAACTTATTTATTCCCAGAGTTAATCATCAATATGCAAAAAAGTACATCAGACACAACATTAGAAACACAGGATTTAATCAATATTGCTGCACCATCCTTTAACACATATTTTCAAGATTGGGTTGTCTCTCTTCTTCATTCCAACTTCATAACCCAGGCTAAAGCAGTAGGTGTGACCCCTCTTGTAAACTGGACTAACAATAATTGTGAAAGTCTGAATGCCATGCTGAAGCATGCTGTCAATTGGAAGGGACAACCGTTGACCACCCTAGTGTTAAAACTTTACGATGTTGTGCGGACTCAGTACCAGGATCTGAAAAGATGTTTGGCTGGCCAGGGAGACTATTCTGTGCCCACCATTTACCAAATTGTATGTGCCTATTGATGTGTGGTCGTGCCTTCCCAAGGAGAAAAGGGATAATCATTTCAAGAAATTTATTCGTTTCATTTGGATGATGGATTCCAGAACTGTCATATCAACTGACGGCAAATTGGCAGTGACAGGACCTAATGGTGGGAAAAAGCCAGGTCAGGTGAAGAGAAAGAGATGTGCCAAGACTTCAAGTGTCCCAAAAAGGAAAAGAATATAAATTAATCTTAGTGACCAGAACATTATATACATTAGCATGCTATTTATGTTACTCTCAGGTACTGCAGCAATATAGAATGTGAGCAGGTGGATTTTCACGTTAGTCCAGCACATACACATACCATATCAAATCTCACTGTTTGTCTAAATGTGTTGAAGTTACACAACATCATTTCTCCCATGAAGCTTTCTACTTAGGTGGGGCTGACTGGGGGGATGGAGGTTGATGTACTATTCACATAGTGGTGTTTGTTTGAGGGCCAGTACTATAGGCAGAGAAAGTGTTGCTTTATTATGTCATTAACATTTTGATTTGGTGATGGTGGTCTAAATGACAGGACTATAGTCAGTGATGGTGTTGCTTTGTTATGTCACTAACATATAAATTCCTATCCATATACAATTAGGTGGTGACGATGGGCTGGACGACAGGACAATAGGAGGTGATGATGTGACTAACATTTTTATTTCTACCCAGACACAATTAGGTGGTGATGGTGGCTGATGGTAGTTTAAGTGACAGAAGTAGAGGCGGCGATGATGTCGCTTTTTTATGTCACTAATGTTTTAATTGCCAGATACAATTAGGTGGTGATGGTGGTTTGAGTGACAGGACTATACACGGTGTTGGTGTTGCTTTGTTATGTCACTAAACGTTTTAATTTCTATCCATGTACAATTAGGTGGTGATAGTGGGGTGGTGATGGTT
Source organism: Escarpia spicata (assembly GCA_963995525.1). Lineage (NCBI taxonomy): Eukaryota > Metazoa > Annelida > Polychaeta > Sabellida > Siboglinidae > Escarpia > Escarpia spicata. The sequence continues at coordinate 6,234,514 of OZ023216.1, forward strand.
TGAGTGACAGGACTATAGGCGGTGATGATATGACAGGACTCTAGGAAGTTATGATGTCACTAACTTTTCAATTTCTACCCATATACAATTAGGTGGTGATGGTGGTTTAAGTGACAGGACTATAGGCAATGATGGTGTTGTTGTTGTTAAGTCATTAACGTTTTAATTTATATCCAGATACAATTACATGGTGATGGTGGTTTGTGTGACAGGACTATAGGCAGTGACAGTATGCTCTGTTATGTAACTAACGTTTTGAGATCTTTCCAGGTACAATTTATGCATACTTAGCACATCATTAAGCCATATTCTGTCACATTTTGCAAAGTATAGGCCTATATATTAATGTACGTAGTTTGGTACATTCCGTAGTGTTGTTTTTACCATCAGACATTTCAAAAGTTGATGTATGTTGTAATAATTATTTTTCGCATCAAGTTATTCCTTTAGATTAAACTACTGTTACGTTAAGTCTGGTGTTGTGTGTAACCTGTAAAATTTGATAAAAAAGAACTCCATATGATAGTGACTACAATATTAGTAAATCCTTTCAGTGTTATTTAATTTCTAACTCCCGTCTGCAAAGTGACAGAATATGGCACTATACACAGTCTCGACATACATCATACTGCATATTCACAAAACATGGTAGAAGAATACTGTTACCTTCCCGTTGGTTTCTACCGTGGATCACAAAAGTAATTTATATTATTATTGTGTGAACTAAGAACATTAACACGAATCTCTGATACGCTGTCTACAGGAAAGGTATAAATATTAACAGTAAACATGTAGGCCTATATGTGGATATATATATATAATGTGCAAACACATATTTTTGTCTTTCAGTTGCGTGCTGGTGCATGGAGACATGCAGTCATATTTGGCTGTCGTTAGTCCTTACACAGAATAATTGTGAATTATGAGCGTGTTGAATTTAGTATTATTTGTATTGATTTTTCAAAATAAATGTTTTTGAAACAATGTATGTGTTGGATTGTACATATAATGTGTGACAAGTACAGGTAGATCCTAAATGTGTATAACAGTATTATAACGAACTTCTCAGAGTCATATATCTACATAATGTCAAATCCCCAAATACATCGCCGTCGAACATTGACACAGAACATAACAACATTAACTTTTAACCAATAAGTGAATAACACTATAGTATCCTTTAAATAACGAATTACCATAACAATGTCAAGAGTATAATTAATTATATACTAGGCAAAACGCATTATGAATATGAGTTTATTACTGAAATTGATCCTTCTACACTAACCATGCCGCATGCGACACTGTAGGCAGTGTAGGTATAATTTATAAACCTTATTGCCTAATGAGTGGGCCTAATCCAGATATCAGATCTGCAGCTTGGGCTTCGCTGTCTCAATATTAAAATAAAACAGGCTAGGTCGTTAATACTCGTTATCCAAGCATAAATAAGTCGGTGGGTTAACCTAATAACAATAATATTTTAGTTTAATGTTACCCGCCAGGTAGCGCCACCACGCCAAATTCGAATGCAACCGGCGAGTTGTCACAAGCGATGATAAAAGTTGCGAATTTTGTTACTCCAATGTGAAGTACATATCTGAAATTTGGCGAGCTGCACACACATACCTCCTACGTGCCACCAACAGCCCGCTTGGTTACCAACACTACATACATTTTGGTAGTGCGTGGTCGTGTGCCGACAGTACCAACCTACCTGACAATCAATTCGCGTTTTCTGCCAGACTGCTTGGCACTTCAGTTCTTCCGTTCCTCTTTGAGTTCTTTTAAACTCCAACTTTGATAAAACAGCTCAACGTGGGTGAAAAATGCTCGATATAAGTATTCTGTACATTACGTCGTGACGTTTTTGCGTTGGTGACTGACAGCGTTAGGCCTGACTTGCAAGGGATACTTCAGTATTTGCAAGTTGGTGTAGTTCGCTAGGGGGCAGCACATCTGCCAAAGGTCAACGAGTCTACATTTGATATGATTATTGTTTAACGGGTGTTCTTCTGTTATTTCTAAGCTTATAAAGACCAAAGCACGTTTTGACAAACACATATTTACTAAGCGCACACAGTAGGAAGATTGTACACAAAACACGAATCGGCTTTCAGTCCAACGAAAGTCACAAAGCACTAACTAGGTATTGGTAAACGAAACCAACTGCCAACATCCCCTGTCTATGTCTATATAATAATTGGCAAAAACCATACGGTCATTACGCCAATATAGGGGACGGGGGGCATATGGCATAGCACTACAGGGAATTTTTAGAGTCGTCTGCCCAGCCTAGATTTAAAAGTATCCACCGTGGCTGCAGACACAACTGTTTCGGTTAGTCCGTTCCAGTTCCTTACTATTCTATTAAAAAAGCTGTTAGCATAAACCCTGTATTTTCTCAAATTCGTTAATATTATTTTGGTGTATGGATCTCAAGCAGCGCTCGCGTATTCGAGATTAGGGCGGACTAGTGCAAAGTAAGCCGATTGGAGATGAGAATCAGCAAGGAGACAGACGGAATGGAGAGAGACGACAGGGATAAAGTTGGGAATACTGTGAAACTGAAGGAGCAGAGTAGTGGCAACAAGACCGAGGAAAGGAGACTGAGAGGAGGGAAGGTGATCGGAGGGGAAGAAAGTGGAGGATCGACGGCAGGAAATGTGACAGGTGTGAAGGTGGCAGGAGAGAAAGTGACCGTAGAGAAAGAGGTAGGAGGGAAAAAGAGACGGGAGAGGAGAGAAGGAAATGCAATGGGAGGAAAGATGACGGGAAGAAAGGAAGTGAGAGTACATGTGACAGAAGAGAAGTCGGGAGGGACGATGACAGGAAGAAAGGTAACACGAGAAACAGCGTCAGAAAAGAATGGAACGGACGAGATTGTGACGGGAGAGCAGAAGACAGGGGAACAAGATTACAACCAGACAGATGCAAACCGTAGAAAGAGCTACACTGAGGCAGTGATTGAGGGGGCAATGAGGAAAGAGAGGGTGTTTATGGGCGATTCGATTATGAGAAAGACAGATAAGACTCTAAGCGAGGGGGAGGACATCGTTGTTTGTCTACCGGGGGCTAGGATAGAACATGTAACTGAAAGGGTAGAGAAGGTACTGGGGCATGGCAAGGGAGGGTCTGTACTAGTACATGTAGGGACAAATAACGCAGAGAGGGAGGGAACAACTGGGATAGTTCAGAAGTACAGACAGTTAGTGAAGAAGTTAAAGAAGACAAGAGTAGAACAGATTATCCTCTCAGGAATTTTGCCAGTAATGGGAGGAAGGGGGCCGACATATAGAAACTGCAAGAGGATGGCGATCAACGCACTAGTTGAGCAGATGTGTAAAGAAGAGGGGGTGGGATTCGTAGATTTATGGGGATACTTTGTTGGGAGGGAAGATATGTACATGAGAGATGGCCTACATCTAAGTGGAAAGGGGGCAGCAGTTTTCTCAGAGAACTTGCTGCAATCTGTTGACAGTGGGACAGGCTGCATCTATTTAAACTAGATTCGCAGGGGGGATTCACAGAGAAGCCTGACACTGGAGGCATAGATAAAGACAGCAGAAACAAATCGGCAAAGAACAGCCTGGAAAACTGTTCTGAATCAGGATATAAATGCATTTGTTTAAATGCAAGGAGCATAGTAAACAAAAGAAGTGAACTAAACATTATGGTAGAAGATATTGACCCTCACATAATAGGTATAACCGAATCGTGGGCCACCACTGATATATCAGATGCCGAATTGGGACTAACAGGATATGTAATGTTTAGGAAAGATAGAATAGGAAAAAAGGGAGGTGGAGTTATTTTATATATTAAAGAATCTATCCAGGCTTATGAAATAAAATTAGAAAGAGAAGCAGATTGCGGAGAAGCTGTTTGGTGTAACATAGTTACAGGAAACTCAACGTTAACAGTTGGGTTAGTTTATCGAAGTCCAAACATAAGCATAGAAGAGAATGAAAAAATACAAAACGCTATAAGGGAAGTAAGCAAACGGAACTGTATTATTATGGGGGACTTTAACCATGGGCATATACAATGGAAATCTCTACAGAGTATGGGGAGTGAGGACCACAAGTTTTTAGTTTTAGTACAAGATAGTTTCCTTTCTCAACATGTGCTAGAACCAACCAGGGGAGAGAATGTGTTAGACTTAGTTTTGTCCTCACAGAAAGAATTAGTTGACAATGTCAAGATATGTGAGCCACTGGGGAGTAGTGATCACAACCAGATACATTTTACCATCAAAGTAAAATCAGAAAGGAATAGTAAAAAGCAGTATAGGAGAAATTTCCACAAAGGAAGGTATAAGGACATGAGGAAATATTTAGCAAAGATAGACTGGAATAACACCCTGAAGAATAAGACAGCAACCGAATGCTGGAATATCTTAAATAGTGAAATTAAGTGCATAGTCGATAAATTTGTACCTTTCAAAAAACAAGGGAAACGGTCTAAAAAGAAACACTTATCGAAAGAAGCCATTAGAAAAATTAAGTATAAACAAATGATGTGGAAGTCATATAGATGTACTGGAAATGATGAAGACTACAACATTTATAAAGAAGCACTTAATCAAGCTACAGCTGAAATTAGAAATTCAAAGAGAAGCTATGAAAAAAAATTAGCTAGTAATATAAAACATGACAGTAAGAGTTTTTATGCGTATATTCGAAGCAAACAGAAAGTTCAGGATAAGGTCGGTCCTCTAGAAGATAGTGCTGGAAATACAATATCAGAGGGATTCTTAATGGCAGAAGACCTGAATGAGTATTTTAGTTCAGTGTTTACCAGGGAAGATATTAGTTCACTGCCAGTACCAGAGGCTAAGTTCAAGGGGGCAGATTCAGACTATTTAGGACAGTTAGTTGTAACCTCGGAAATGGTAGCTAAGAAAATAAGGGCTATGAAGGATAATAAATCACCTGGAGTGGACGGGATTCCGCCCAAACTACTATTGGAAATTGTAGAACAAATTAGCGCACCGCTTGCAACAGTTTTCAATTTGTCATTAGAAGAGGGAGTGGTTCCTTTAGAATGGAAAGAGGCAAACATTATACCGTTATTTAAAAAAGGTTCGAGAAACAAGTCAGAGAACTATAGACCAGTGAGTTTAACATCAGTGATTTGCAAATTATTAGAAAGACTAATTAAAGATCACATGGTGGATTTTCTTGTTAAACATAACTTGATAAACCCATCTCAACATGGGTTTTTAAAAGCGAGGTCATGCTTAACAAATATGTTATGTTTTTTGGAAGACATCACTAGGTGGGTAGATGAGGGATCACCAGTAGATATCATCTATTTAGATTTTCAAAAAGCTTTCGACAAAGTACCACATCAAAGATTACTCCTTAAGCTAAAGGCCCATGGCATAGGAAATGGTATAATAAACTGGATAGAAAAATGGCTGAATGACAGAAGACAACGTGTAGTAGTTGATGGGGAGGCTTCAAACTGGAAATCGGTATTGAGTGGGGTACCACAGGGATCAGTACTAGGACCTATATTATTCTTAATATATATCAACAATTTGGACGATGATATAACAAGCAAGGTGTTAAAATTTGCGGATGATACAAAAGTGTTTAGAAGGATTAAAAGTGATGGAGACAGACAGCATTTACAAGATGATCTTGATAGGTTGATCAAATGGTCTGAAAAGTGGCAAATGCTGTTCAATTTTGGGAAATGTAAATGCCTCCACACAGGTCATGGGAATGAAGAGGTAAAATATAAAATGGGGGGTACTGTTCTAAGTACTACTGTAAAAGAAAAGGACTTAGGGTTAACCATTAGTGCTGATATGAAGGTTTCAGAGAAAAGTGCGGAATTGCAGCATCAAAGGGAAATCAAATCCTTGGATTAATTAGGCGAAATATAGCGTATAAGAAAAAATAATTCATAGTACCGCTGTACAAAACAATAGTGAGGCCTCATTTAGAATATTGTATACAAGCATGGAGGCCATATCGCAAGGACATAGATATGCTAGAAAGAGTACAGAGGAGAGCGACTAAAATGATACCAAATCTGAGGGATCTTAGTTACGAAATACGCCTAAAAGAATGTGGTTTAACAACACTAGAGACCAGGAGATTGAGAGGAGATCACATAGAAGTGTTTAAAATATTGAATGGTTATGAAAATATTGATAGAAATTTTTTTTCTCAGTTAAGAAAGATAGAAGGACCAGAGGACATGAAGCTACATTAGTAAAGGAGCAGTGTAGATTAGATATAAGAAAGTTCTCATTCTCACAAAGGACTGTAAATGAATGGAACAGATTATCTCCTGATTGTGTTGGTGCTAGTAGCGTGAATATGTTTAAAAATAAAATCGACACACACCTTAAAAAGGCGGGATACATGTAGATAAAAAGTATTGGACTTTCGATAAGCCAAAAGGCTTCCTTGTCCAACTGCCATCCAGAGTAATTTTCTGGTTGGCAATCTTGTTAAATCTTGTTAAATCTTGATTGTTTAGTTTTCTCTCAGCATTTATACATATTTCTCTTGATAAAACCTAATATACGGTTAGATTTGGCAGATAGGTGGGATATGTGAGTGTTCCATCTGAGGTCATCAGAGAACTCCACACCTAGGTACGGGTGATGGTGTACAATTCCCAGGCTGTCTCCATTGATGGTATACTGAGATCGGTGGATAGTTCTCTTCTTGGTGATATGCATAACTGAGCATTTATTGATATTAAAATGCATCTGCCAGGTTGCAGACCAGTCCACCAGCCTATGCAGGTCGGACTGGATGGCTTCTACGTCATTACCGTCATTGATACACCTGTATAGAATACAATCGTCGGCAAAAAGCCGGATATTAGAGGTGATCCCCTCTCCTATATCATTGACATATAATAAAAAAAGAAGTGGGCCCAGTACAGTGCCCTGTGGTACCCCAGACTCGACTGTCACTTCTTCTGACGACTCGCCATCTACTACTACATTCTGCTTTCTGTCAGTTAGCCAATTTGAAATCCAGTTGGTGACTCCATCACTGACCCCGTAATACTGGAGTTTTCCCATAAGGCGTGCATGATGCACGGTGTCAAAGGCCTTAGAAAAGTCCAGTATTAGGAGATCAGTTTGGTGGCCGTTATCTATATTCTTTGCAATGTCTTCTGTGGCACCAATTAATTGTGTCTCACATGAATGTTTATTCCTGAACCCATGCTGGTACTCTACGATGATGTTATTAGAGTCCAGATGGTCCATTATGTTGCTGTAGACAATGTGTTCAAATAGCTTGCAGCATACTGATGTGAGGGATACTGGCCTATAGTTTGCTGCGATTGATTTGTCACCCTTCTTGAATACTGCTGATATATTAGCATGTTTCCAGTCAAGGGGGACCTCACCCGTGTCGATGGATTGTTGGAATATTCTAGCCAGGCAAGGTGCAATTTGATCAGCTGTCTCCATTAAAAATTTGTTTGGGATTGCGTCAGGGCCATGCGCTTTGCCGGGCTTCAGTCTGAGTAACAGCTTGTGTACTCCATGTACAGTGACTGTGATTCCCGGCATTGCGGAATATGGTGACTGAGGCATGACTGGGATGTTGACAAGATCTTCCTTTGTGAAGACAGTTTGGTACTGCTTTGACAGTATATCTGCTTTCCCCTTACTAGACGAAACCAGGTGATTATTGTGGTCTTTCAGTGATGGTATACCAACAAAGTCCTTTCTTAGATTTTTGACATATGACCAAAATTGTTTAGGGATTGACATTTCTTCATTACACTCGACGTCAAGCATGCTATCAATATAGTTATGATACGCAGCGGTTAGCTCTGTTTTTACATGTGTCCGGAGCTTCCTGTAGACAGCCCAATCCTGATTGTTTTGTGTCTTTTTTGCTTTGTTATATAGTCTCTGTTTCTTGCGGATTAGTCTGTGAATGTGTCTTGTCATCCATGGAAGATTATTCCTAGTTGATAGTTTCTTTGTGGGAATGAATCTGTTCATGCTATCCAGTACAATTAATTTAAACATATTCCAATTCTCATTAACTGATCGCAAATTGAAATCCTCTCCAAACAAGTTTATATTAAATTCATCTAACTCTTTTTTAATGGCACCAATGTTTGCTCGTTTATATATATAAACGGTTCTGGCTTTCTTCTTGTTCATTGGTACTTTCATGTCGAGATCGGTGGTGACAATGTCATGGTCGCTAATTCCGTTGATAGTAGAGATATTTCTGAACAGGTTATGGTTTGTGGTAAGAATCAGGTCCAGTATATTGTTGAGGCGTGTTGGTATTCTGACCACTTGGTCCAATGTAAAGTCATTGCAGATATCAATCAGCTTCTGACTCATACCATTGCCATACTGGGGGTTTCTGATCACCGACTTGGTTTCCCAGTCGATGCCCGGCATATTAAAATCAACCCCCAAAACAATGTTTGCCGCTGGATATTTCGAGCTAATACGGCCTAGCGAATTCTCCAGACCAGATAGTGCATCGATAGTGGAGTTAGGTGGTCTATAATATGATCCCACTATCAGGGTCCGGCACCCGAACACCTGTATTCTTGCCCATACAGTTTCACAGTCAGAGTCAAACTCGGGCATCCCCGACGAAATAAAACAATTCTTTATGGCAACGAATACTCCTTGGCAACGAATATGTCTTAAGAACGAATGTTCACATCAGAGGGCATAGTCCTTGTGCCATGCAGGTGACTTAATCAGACGGCCACTTCTGGTTGTTACAGTCTGAGTAACGTTTTCATCGGCTGATCGCACACTGCTGTCGGTTTTCATTTCCTGATGATCGACAGAAACGGATCGCACTGTGGTATCGTCTTGATTCAGCGGATCATCCGTAGTGATCGGATTGTCGACTTCTGTCGTTGTGTCTTGTGGTATCAGGTGCTTACGGTTTCGACGTAACACTTCCCCTTGGGAAATAACACTATACGAACGATCGGTTAGTTGTCTATACACCTGTGCGTCTTTCCACTTTCGTTTGTGAGATGTGAAGTCTCTCACTAGTACCGGGGTACCTTCTTTGATCGGAGGTAAGTCTCGCGCATGTTTGTTATAGTGGTACTGGGTCCTTCGGAGTTTCCTCTCTTTCTCAGTACGGCTCTGTTTGTCATCGGTTCGACCACAGTCCAGCTGCGGTATGATAGATCTTGTGGATCTGTGTAACAGTCTCTGTATTGGGCTTGTTGTCATACCAGCTGTGACCGTGTTTCTGTATTCTAACAGCGCAAGTTGCGGATCTGCAGCTCGTTTCAATAGTCTCTTCGCCAACTTAACACTTGACTCTGCTTTCCCATTCGACTGGAAGTGATATGGTGAGCTGGTTGTGTGCAGGAAATCCCACTCATTGCTGAAGACAGCAAATTCACGTGCGGAGAATTTAGGCCCATTGTCTGAGTGTACAATTTCCGGTATTCCCAGTCTCGCAAAGATCTCGATCACTTCCCTTGCTGACATATCGTTCAGTTTCTCAAATTCGAAGTAGTCTGAGAAGTAGTCTGTGATCACTAAGTAGTTGATCGACTTGTGGTAAATATGTCCATTCCCACTTTTTTTGGTATGGCGTGGCTATGCAGGGTCTCTCTCATCTGCTCTGGAGCATCTCTTCTGCATGCCTGACAGTTAGCATTCTGATGTTTTACATTTACTGCCATCCCATGCCAAAATATGGTCTGTCTCGCTCGACGTAGGGTTGCTTCTACCCCTTGGTGGCTTACATGCAGACGTTTCAGCTTCTCACGACGCATACTGGTTGGGATTACCAATCTTGGTCCCTTGTAGACAACACCACCGAGAATCGCTAGTTCGTTTCGAAATGTCCACCATGGCCTTACTGATTCTGGCACGTCGGCTACGTCTTTCGGCCAGCCATTCTTGATGACTTCCGATAACTCTTGTAGGAATTTGTCACGTTCCGTCTTCTTCTGTATCTTGACATACAGCGTGCCTGTCACTGGACAGTCTCTGACTTGATCGACCGTCTCGAATTGTCGACACCGAGACTCGTGCTGTTGTAGTTGAAACACGTGTTCTCGTGCGGCTGGTTCTTCAGGCTTTTCGCAGTTACGAGTGTGACGCGACAACAAATCAGCAATGATCTGTTCTTTACCTGGTCTCCATGTCACTGTGAATGCGTACCTCTGTAAGGCTAGCATCATCGCTTGTATTCTCTTGGGAGCTGCAAGCAGTGACTTGTTCATGATCGATTCCAGTGGACGGTGGCCCGTGTGAATAGTCACATTCGGGTGGCCAAAAATGTATTGGTCGAACTTATTCATGGCGAATACGATCGCTAGGCACTCCAATTCTATTGGCGCATAGTTCGACTCACTCTTGCTCAAAGACCTCGATGCGTAGGCAACCGGTTTATCTTCCTGCATTAAGACTGCACCTAGTCCGGCTGTACTGGCGTCTGTCTGGATTACGATCGGCTTACGGCTGTCGTAATACTGCAGAAGTGACTCTGACGTGAGCATTTGTTTCAAAGTCTCATACGCATTTCTCTGGTCTATTCCCCAGTAGAACTCTTTGTCGGGTAGTTTCAACAGTCTACGCAATGGCTCACTCACGGCTGATAAGTTCGGTAGGAACTTGGCCATGTAGTTCACATGTCCTAGGAAACGTCTCACTTCCTCCGAGTTTCGGGGCGCTTCCATGTCTTTGATTGCACACACCTTCTCGGGGTCCGGTTTCACACCTCTTGATGTAAGGATGTGCCCGATGTACGGAAGTTCTGTCATGTGAAATCTGCACTTCTTCTTGTTCAGCTTCAGTCCACATTCACTAGCTCGTTTGAGGAATTTTCTCAAATTGTCATCGTGCTCTGCTCGATCTTTCCCGTATATCAGTATGTCGTCCGCCACAACTGATACACCTTTGAGTCCTTCCAAGGCACTCGAGAGTCTCCTCTGGAACTCTTCTGGTGCGGTCGAGATACCAAATGGCATTCTCTTCCATCTGTATCTGCCGTAGGGGGTCCAGAATGTGGTTAGATGACTTGTTTTCTCCGACAATTTCACTTGTAGGAATCCATCCTTGGCGTCACATAAGCTGAACATTTTGGCTTCCGCCAACTGGGGCAGTACATCATCGATGTCTGGCATCTGGTAGTGATTTCTTTTGAGCGCTAGATTCAGGTTTTGAGGATCAAGGCATAGACGGACGGTTCCGTTCGTCTTCCTTACTGGTTGCAAGTGACTGATCCATGGAGTTGGCAATTCTACCTTCTCGATGATACACTGCTTTGTTAGTGTATCTAACTTGGTTTTGACCTCTTCTTTCATGGAAAGAGGGATCTTCCTCGGTCTCACTTGCACTGGTGTAATGGACTCGTCTAGCTCAAGGTCATATTCACCCGGCAAACATCCAATACCATTGAACACGTATTCATACTCCGCAAGAATGTTCTCGAGTGGCTCGTCCGCCACCATGTGAACAGAGTCATTCACTGTGATGACATTGAGATCAATGCACGCTTTTAGTGATAGTAGACTATGTTGTTTCGTCTCCATCACCAAAAAGTTCAGTGAATGTTTGTCATTCTTTTTGTCTGTTACTGTCATGGTACACCAACCGTCTGGCGTAACTTTGGAGTTATCATACATCGTTATTGCTTGTGTTGATGCGGTCAGTCGCGGCTTGCCCATCTTGGCATAATCTCGGCGGGTCAACGTGTTGCATGTTGCCGCCGTATCTAGCTGAAATTCAAGGTTTCTCTGAACCTTGCCGTTCGCTACTGGTACTGTCGCGATCATCTTCCGGTCACATGTCGATACGTGTATGCAGTTCGTCGATTCATCAGACGAATAGTTCCATTCTTGCTTGGAAGTCCTCACTAGGTTTGCCTTCTCGTTTCTCACGGTCCTACTACTGCAACATTTTGCGAAGTGATTCACCTTTTTGCACTTGAAGCATTCCTTCCCGTATGCTTTACATTTTCTGGGAGGGTGGTGTTCACCATACTTACTACAGTTCTCAGCATTTGGCTTCATGCAAGCACCACTCTTAGACTTGAAGTTGTTAGCATATCGGCGCGACGCGGATTTTACAGCATGAACGGACTCCGTCTGGTTTTCATACAACGTTTTGAGATCGTCCCTCGCGGCTTCCATCGCTCGACAAGTAGCTACAGCTTCGTCTAACGAGAACTCTTGACGTTCAAACAGACGTCTACGAACCCTGTCGCTTTCAACACCGAGTAACAATGCTTGTATCATCATTCTGTCATACTGTTCTTTGTTACCAAGCTTGCAGTCTCTCGCTACATTGTGTAATGCTGTGACGTATTCATCGATAGTCATTTGGCCCTGCTTCAGTGACAGTGTCAGCAGTTTATGTGTCAAGGCCACTACATTCACACGTGGGGCGCAGAATTGATCGTATTTCTCAACCACTTTGTCATATTTGTCTTTGTCTACTTCTATCTCCCATGTGAACGACTCATATATGTCATTGCCTCGCTGACCTATTGTTCTCAGAAGCAATGCAATCTTGACAGGATCAGCTTTGTCTACTCTACCTGTCGCCACGAGAAATTGCTGGAATGTTCGTTTGAACCGCTTCCACTGTTCCGACAAATTTCCACCTTCTGTCAGAGGATCCGGAGCCAACAGTTTGTCCATCGCTGCTTCGTCTATAGTGTAATCATATATACCCGGGGCACCATGTTTAACGTGGGTTCTTCTGTTATTTCTAAGCTTATAAAGACCAAAGCACGTTTTGAAAAACACATATTTACAAAGCGCACACAGTAGGAATATTGTACACAAAACACGAATCGGCTTTCAGTCCAACGAAAGTCACAAAGCACTAACTAGGTATTGGTAAACGAAACCAACTGCCAACAATAATTTTTTGCAAACCGTATTCGGGTAGACTTTTGTGTGTCAACTTATTTGACCAAACATATTTATCCAAACGGCATTCTAGTGAATTATTTGAAAAAATCTTGCACAATGACAGCGTAAATGGATAATCGAAAGTCAGAATTCAACAATGTCGACGTAAATGGAAAATCGAAAGTCAGAATTCAACGATGTAGCATTGTGGAATTATGGCCCTAATATCGTTCCATATGTGTAGGCTACCTGTGAACGATGCCTGAACGTGACTGGATACTGCGACAATTCTACAGATGTTGATGCCTACAGCTGAAGTGTCTGCTGTCTCGTCCACACCAACATCGTCGTCTATCGTACACACAACATCTTCGTACACCTCGCGAAGCTAATACCATACGTTTCTGAACGAAGCAGTTGCTTTGTTGATTACCGCTTCGTCGCCTCATCTTCTTGACGTTCAACATCTTCAACGATCCCGCCTTGTTATAGCAGTTTTGAAGTGCTTCCGGTTTCACTTTGTTCCATTTGGCTTCAAGGCAATGGCGGCGTCCAACATACTCGGAGAGAATGGTGCGACACTTTCTGATTCATCTAGTCTCCAGGTGGCTAGAATGTATCGATAATTGAACTTCCTGTTCTTGATAATACCAGCATCCATTGGCTGGGTGACGCTAGTTGTATTAGATGAGTGAAGACGTGACGCCTACTTACGTTATGTGGCTGCCTGGGTAATTTTCTCGGAATAGCTGTTTCACTTTTTATTTTAGTTAGTACTTGTAGGAACCGGCGAAGATTTTTATGGCAAACACGGCTGTATATTACAAAATAACCTTTCCTCGGATTTCTGTCCGATTTGAGCGAAGATCCGGCATAGCGAGTCCGTCGAAGGCGAGGTTTACTCTAATTATATTTATAAAGTGCCGGAATATGCATGCCCTATCTTTCTGCCCTTCCCGCCCCCACCCCTTGTAAAAATTAATTACAGCGGACTAACTTACGCCCACTAATGGAACAACCATCCGGGAATATCAAATATCAGCATCACAGCATTTTCATTGTAAACTCGTTTACAGTGGCGTTATCAGGTGAGACGATTACCACCCAATTAGCCCAGTTTCCGATTTGGCTGCCAGGTAGAAAAGGTTGTTGTGTAAGTAAATAACTCACGTTAACTCCTTTTGTCTGTTTGTTTGTTTGTTTCAAATGCATCGCCAACAGATAGATCAATGGTCCAAGGAACATAATGAAAATAGAAAGAGGCGAGCCGACCTCGGCATCTAGGAGATGATAATGTCATGCAAACTGCCCCCAAAGTTAGCGTACAGATAATGAAGTCATAATTATAATGATTGTACGAAGCGTTAACATTAAAGCGGTATTGTCTGTTCTGATACAACGGTACCAGGCAGTGTGGTAATTACAAACCGTAATTCGCTGAATCAGTTGTATTGAATGCGGGATCACAGCGACCGCGCCGAACAAAAACAACAGCTGTTGATATGAACCAACCGCCTTCTTCTGTTATTAGTCCAGTAGAAATCAGCACTTTTTTTTTACCAAAACCGGATATTTTGGTTAAAAAGCCAATTTTTGTTTTAGAATGACCAGCAGTGTTTTTAGATTTTTTTCATAAACTATATACGTACCTTGTCGGCCATTTTTGTAACATTTTCTTTTTATTGGCTGTCCATACATAAATGCAAATGAGTTTTGGCGCACTGACTTCCACTGTTAACGTTTAGGATACTTAATTGTGGTGATTTGTATTTTATGTATCCATTAACTCGCTAATATAAGAAATCAAGTGTTTGCCACAAGATTAGAACTTACAATTGTATATCGATAGCCAATATATTTTAAAATCCAAATACGAGCGATAATATCACATATTTAACCAAAATCCGTAGTAGAACAACCGTTTTCGTAAACCCCCTCAATACATTTTACGCAGTGGATCTATATTCTAAATAAATAACAGCTATTGTATTAATTACTTGCTTACATACCTATTTCTTTATTGGAAGTGAAAAGTCATTTTCGATAAAGTCGTTTTGTTATATTATGTAACTATTGGCATATTGGGTGTGGGTTTAATCAACTGTATTAAAAAAAAATATGTTGGTGTTCGGGTTTAGTTAAAGTAATAATACGGAAATACCCTTTAAAAATATATTTTAGATAATTATCAAGCTATATTTGTTTAAGTGTCACATTGAGTGAATTGTCTTTGTGTAGGGTGTATGCACGGTCTTGGGTAATAATCAAATGTTTTGATTGTAATTACTCGATAATTACATAAAATGACGGATATATTTCCTGCAATACATCCCGTTCCTTTTATGATGGGGAGGAATGTAGTGCGGAGCAGCACTGTAATTAGGTCACACCCAAGATAAGTACGCACAACCGCATTACACCCTAACAATACACCCCCCACACATACACCCTATAAATACCCGTGCTACACAATAGCCAGGGTCCGTATTGCCGCCGCCGCCGCCGCCGAGAAGCACAGCCCCTCATCGAGGAGACGCTCCCGTCGGCCTTCGGCCTCCGCTGCGGGGTACACCATTGTGCCTGCCCAAGTAAGTGCCGCGCACAATACTACTACAATAATGATAATACAGTAAACCTCGCCCAAGATACTTAATCTGAGTTATCAAACTAAGCTAAACCAAAATGCAGCCCTCTAAAAGCCCTTGTGTATATGGAACGATATTAGGGCCATAATTCCACAATGCTACATTGTCGAATTCTGACTTTCGATTTTCCATTTACGTCGACATTGTCGAATTCTGACTTTCAATTATCCATTTACGCTGTCATTGTGCAAGATTTTTGTCAAATAATTCACTAGAATGCCGTTTGGATAAATATGTTTGGTGAAATAAGTTGACACACAAAAGTCTACCCGAATACGGTTTGCAACAAATAATCATTAAATATAGACTCGTTGAGTCTTTGATAGATGTGCTGCTCCCTAGCGAACTACACCAACTTGCAAAACTGAAGTATCCCTTGCAAGTCAGGCCTAACGCTGTCAGTCACCAACGCAAAAACGTCACGACGTAGTGTACAGAATACTTATATCGAGCATTTTCACCCACGTTATGAGCTGTTTTATCAAAGTTGGAGTTTAAAAGAACTCAAAGATGAACGGAAGAAACGAAGTGCCAAGCAGTCTGGCAGAAAACGCGAATTGATTGTCAGGTACTAGGTAGGTTGGTACTGTAAAATAAAGTTACTTACTTACTGTGTGTGAGCGATAATTCATGATGTTTCGTAAACTGTCAATAATAATATTGATTCGTACTATAACGTGTACAATTCAGTGAAAGCAACATATACATCCATTTTATATGTATATAAAACGGTAAGTGCAGCCAGTCTCGTCTATGAAGCGTGAGCGTCTATGACTATGTCATGAATGGGGGAGGCTGTTTTTAAGTGAATATTATAAAACTTTAAAGATAATAATAGTGTGGAGTCTCCCATCACAGTGAAAGTGATTTGTTTTGTATTTTGTTGACATTATGTAAATTGTTATTGTAAAATTTGTATCTTAGTATTTGTTTTCATATTTTGTAGTTCTAGTTGTTTCCAGCGCTTGACAATGTTCTATTAACTGACTGGTCTGTATTATTATTGTGGTTACAGTGTGGTCTTATGTTATGATGTCTCATTCTTTATATGCTGGCACTGAGGGTGGTCACTACCAGGGTGCTTGTCGTCCTCAATGGTTCTTTTACGTCCCAAATTGAGACGGGACCGACATTAATGTGATCACCGAGTCACGAGGGATACACAGTCCCCAATTTTTAGTGCCAGATTTTTACACCAAATATGCCTGCTCAGTCCAGGTTTCCAATTCAGAACACTGGCATGCCAGGCGGATGTGCTAAGCACTGCTAACCACTACACTAGCCGCACTCTGTATAATTTGTTCCTGCTGTTGGCATAAATAAAATGCATCCTTACCTTACCTAAAGATGGGAGGGTGTGTTTCTATATTTCATAAAAACCAGCACAAAACCTTGGAGTAACATACACTATCGAGAGGGATGCGGGGGTACCCGCCCAGCCTGATCACAGTGCTTTCTTCTATATCATGAGCAGTCTTACTCCAAACCGATTATACTTTATCTTAGTCACATATTGAATATAACTTGGGATTATGTCAATGTTTTTCAATTTACAGGTTAATGAAGAGGAGCTCGGCATGAAACTGCTACAGAATAACATGTATAGGGACGTACATGGTGGTATGCACCAACTACCCAAATTTACACTGGGGAGTCTAGAGGAATACTTATTCTAGTACGGAAAGAAGCTGGAGGAAAAGAGCAAGTCTCTATACAAAGAAAGGTGAGCTATCTTAACATTAAACTAAAAGGACTGTAGGATTAAAGGTAAAAGTGAATAACCATATGAGCTTTGTAGTTCGTACGTCCCTGTCAAATATGATACTGCCTTGATGAAATAAGTTTTCTTTGTCAATAGATACCAGCAGGCTTATTTGTAAGAGGTTTGGCAAATTTACATGTGTTAAATGTAAGAACAAACATTCGAACCCTAACAATAAATTATTCAGGATTAGTATTCTGGAATACCCTGCCTCATAAACTTAGAATACTCCTGACCATTAAGCAGTTTAAAAGAAACCTAACAGCTCCTTACTCGTGAATTATTATTGATATTACATTATATATGTGTCTGGGTAAATATATATAGGTGAAGCACAATACTGGGCCAAAAAAGAGGACTGGACAGCAAAAACAAGTGCAAAAAACAACAAGTCTTAGATGGTAACCAAGATACATCTACACCTAAAATTAAAGAAGATAAGATATCTTTACTCACTGTTATGTGGCGCAATGCCAAGTGAAGTTGATGATCTAAAATATGAGCATGTGAAACCCTTCAGAAATCAAAATTTGCTTGACTGATGTATGCTAGTACCTCATCAGAATCCAACCAAGACTTTTAAAATGTTAAGAATGATCAGAGCACTCTGGACGTGAAATGGTGGACACTGTAACTTACGTTATCCACCACATTGTCCACAACCACAATTTTTTTCAAACAACAATAAACAGGCAGGATGCGTTTTTTGTGTCTCTTCTTTCTTCACGGGCCTAAGATACAGCACAAATGTTATCAACAGGAACTATCCGCAAAGAAGCTCGTTATGAATTTGGCCCAGTATTGTGCGACTCCACAATTTATATACATCATGTATATATATATTGTACATTGTTTTCTTCAGGTTATTGCGGTATATGTGTACCACCACAGACAACACACAAGGAAAGTGGTTTGTGTCAGCTGTTGGGTGGGCAGAGATGAGGAAGACTGCCTCTTATAAAGTAGATGTGTCCATGAACAATGATGCGGTGGTGTAAGAAGCACAATGTGAATGTGGTGCTGGGCAGGGCCCTACAGCTCACTGCAAGCATGTTGCAGCAGTTCTGTTCGGCCGGACACTAGTGTCAGATAGGAACTATCTTGACAGAAGTGACATGTACAGAGGTAAGACGTTTAAAAAAAAAACATTCAATGTACTATGTACAAATATTGGGGTAATTGTCAATGCAAAAAAATTGCATTTAGTTTATCCCAATTTTGTACAAATAAGCTGGGTAATTTTAAGAATGTGACACGCTCTTGTCAACATATCAGCAGCAATAAATAAATGAAAGGGTTAAAATGCATATAAAATTCACAAATATGTAGCTGAATGTACACTTTGACTTGACCTGCAGGTCCTCCAGACATTCCATCATGCTATACCTTTTAAAGGAACTCCTATCAAGTCCAGCAGATTACATGCAATTCGTGGGAAGGACAATGCGGACCTTCTATATGATCCTCGATCAGAGCAACTGCAGAACAACGACTCTACTCCAGACAGGTTCACTCTATTTGACGAAACAAATCTTGTATTCCTTTTACAGACCAATTGAAAATAGTTCCTTGTCAAAACATGGGCATTAGTGCAGTCTCTGGTTTTATGTATAAAGCAAATAATACAATGTTGCTTATATCTCTACATATACATATTTCAGGAAAGTCAACCAATGCCAGTGATGCAGCTGTTCCCTCCTGCCAATCCACATGCCCTTGCCAACGACCACGACTACTTGAAGTTAACTCCACAAGATCAGTACTTGAAAGTTGAAATGGTTAGTTATTTCCATGCTTTTCAATTCAACATACATCTGTATTTACACAATGTGCTCCATTGAAACAATGCACATGGTTACAATAGAGCGCAGTGGCTCAGTGACTAGAACGTTGGACTCTCAATCAAGAGAACCCAGGTTCGAATTCAGTGCTGCTGTGTTGCTCAAGTTCACTCATCCGTATGAATAAGTACCTGGCTGTAGACAGTGGTGGATATTTGTGTATGAAGTCTTTGTGCATTAATTGCCGCATGGCTGAATGCTGCCCAGAGAAGTTGAGATGGTGCTCGATCAAACAAGTCTGCTAGGGAGTAAAATGTAAAGCGCTTTGAGCAGTCATAAGGACTGGATGACGTGCAAAATTACAAGAAACTGCTTTGGCAGCAGGCACCTGTTGATCGTGCGAGTAACTTAGTCAGGGAGCATCTGTAATTTCATGCTACATAAAGTCAAACACGGGAGTATTATATTGGTGATCGTAATTATTAAAACATTGTTTTGTGACTCATATTTTGATACTATTACTACAGAATATTGTTGATTTGCATTGTATTTAATGCAAAATAATTAAGATTTTTATATGACAACCATGATGGTGATTTTATTCAATATATAAATGTAAAAGTGTAAATACATAAAATATAAATACAGCTAGAGTATATATATAAGGATTACATAAGAAAATGCACGCACTTGTTTCCATTGTGGTCCTTGGTAATGCATTAATTGGTATCCTGTGATACTTTTCAACTGACATGCCGGCTATTCTTATGTATTTACCATTATATGTATATATTCTCACCACAGCAATATATTAATACATAATATGTCACTTGAATTATGATATTGCTAGAGGCCACAATGCAACCCA
This sequence comes from Escarpia spicata, assembly GCA_963995525.1. Taxonomy (NCBI): domain Eukaryota; kingdom Metazoa; phylum Annelida; class Polychaeta; order Sabellida; family Siboglinidae; genus Escarpia; species Escarpia spicata. The sequence goes on from OZ023216.1 coordinate 6,254,425, forward strand.
TGAATGAAACTGAGAGGAGGGGCTAGAGGCGGTCACCCGGGCCAGGCAGACACAGGGAGGATACATAGTCTGCGGCAGGCCCACATTTGATCAATCCAGGTAATTTCAAATTTATAACAATCAACCACGTATAAGTTACCAACAAATTTTAATGTGCACATTTAAATATACATTTGTTTTCATACACATTTTAATATTGACTTCTGTACTTGTGTATTATACCCACTTGTGTATATATATATACAGTGTATCAACAAAGACGTATTAATACACCTTTAAAAAGTATTTAGCATATGGCGATGACTCAAATTTATAAAATCAATTATTCATTCTTGAAGAAGGTAGACATACATATTATGAACCTTTGAATACTTGACGAGAAAAATTCACTGTTAGCATCACAATAACACCTCATTTTTTAATTTCCAACATTCACCTTGACCATTAAACCTCAGGCTTAAAATGTCAAACATGAATATGTGTAGTAGTTACACATGGCAGACACTTACATCAATTTATATACTGAAAACAAAACATATAAATGCACTACTGATGGTTTACTGATTAACATAATTCAAATCAGTCTATAATATTGACTAAGATCAAGCATCACTGTAAAGAAATTGAACAATTTAAAATTGATGTAATGAAAATGAATACCTAGTAAAAAAATAGTTTAAAATGTTCACCGTTTTGAAAAATAGCATATTCCACTAATGTCTGCATGCTGTATCAACCCACCCCCTTTCTCCATCTGGTAAACACTGATTGTTCCCAATATATCAACATGTATAGATGCAGCTGTAGTAGAACATTTCTTGCTGCCTTTTTTCTTGTGAAATGCTGCCGATCATACATGAAACATAATTTTTTATTTTGCTGATTATGACAATGAACAACTCCATAATTATTTACTCCCAACACTACTATGATTTTTGTTTACTGAATATATGCTTTTCTTTACAGGATATTGAACTAGTACTATTAGCTCTCCATGTTAATATGGCATACTGGGCAGTTGTATGTCCAGGATCTCGGACCAGATTCTACAGCCATGCAATATGCTGCATATTAACAGTTTGTCATGTGAATGTTCACCGAGTGATCCCAATTGTGTCGTGTGTTGCATCCGTGACAGATTCCCCAGTGCTGATGGGGTGTACACTGGCTTTCAGATCAGTCAGTTAGCTTGACTGACTGGAAACCAATGTAGAATGCAGGTTGCTCGACATAAGAATGTGGTGACACCTGACTAGCTCTGCAATTGGTGATGGAACGGTAGGTGCCAGGATCTGGCAGATATGGCATGAGTCTTCGGGCAACAACTTTCAACGCTGTGAGAGAGGTTCAGTGTCGACCATTCTTTGGTGAAGTACATCGGTTTAGATATCGATGACACCAGCTTCCTGACGTTTTGCTGTACATCTGCATCTACCTACACTGTATACCGAAGAAAAAGTGACAATTAGCATGGCTCTGACATGTATGATATTTTTATACGTGACGACATATTCATCAAAAATCAATAATACAAGGTATTTGTATTCAATTAACTATAACTTTTATCAGTGTCCATGAAAAAATACATGAATTATCCAGCTTTGTTACAGTGGTTGGGTTTCGTTGTCTCTGTGTTGCTGATAGTCAGTGGCAGCCTTGTAACATACACCTGGCACTTGTTACGTACAACACAAGTTTGTGATGAAGTAATGGTATTGAAAGCCCTTTCACATTTTTCAGCAACAGTCTGTTGATACACTAACAGCAGCATTTTACTTGTTTAAATTATCTATGCATCATGAGGACTGTTATATATTTTTTCATGCCACATCTTTCTAAATTATTCTTTTTTATCACTGTTTTATATTTTAACAAATAATTTACATTACATTTTCATTTCTCATGATAATAAAACAACACTTGAGTAAGGTTAGTTCTGATATGGTGCAGTATCCAGTCCTCAGGATTGGTCAAAGCAGTTTATTTTTTTGTTAAATACACATAATTGTTTAGTCACAATTTGTGTGTGAGTTGTAAACATATAAGGCATGTATAAACTACAACTAGCATTTGATATCACATGTACTAACCAGTGTTGATTTTGCAACAAAGAATCGTGATAAAAGTAACTGTTTATTTTGTATATGTACCTGACTTTTTTTAACCTCTTCCTAATTTTTGTTTCTATTGTTGCTTTCATATTATGTGATGTGTATGTGATATTAAAAATCATTATCAAGTGCAGTGATTGTACCTGTAGTTATATTGTGCTTTTTATAATTTTGTAGTAAATCTTATCAAATAGTTTCAATAAAATGTTTGTACTTTACATTGTCTTTACTTTAATTCGCATGCATTTTATGAGGACACCCATTACTGTAAAATCCTCATGCAGACAAACAAAACTTTCCACTTCCAGATGCATGTCCAAGTACAAGTAAGTGTTACTAGTTTCGACTCCTTCGACTCGAAAACCAAATTTGAAATAGTTTGCAGTTTGTTTATTAATTTCAACAAAACAAAGTAGCACAAGTGCACCAATGAACTAGGATATTACAGTGGATACTTGATAGCTTTGCTTTTTCAAGAAATTAGAAAAGCGAGGAGCATAAAAATCGAACTGATATTGCAGCTTTAAGCTATATAGTTGTATTGTCACCAGTTAGTCTGATATTAATTGTAATACAACAAAACCCCTTTTTGTTTCAAGTTTTAACTTTGTTTTATTTTAGTTTCAAATGAAATGCTCAGAGCTGCATTGCACAATGGTTTGTAAGTTGGACTCTGTGCTGTGACGACGCAGTATCCAGTCCTTATGACTGCTCAAAGCGCTTTACATTTTACTCCTTAGCAGACTTGTTTGATCGAGCACCATCTCAACTTCTCTGGAAGCATTCAGCCATGCGGCAATTAATGCACAAAGACTATTCGTACACAAATATCCACCACTGTCTACGGATGAGTGAACTGGAGCAACACAGCAGCACTGAATTCGAACCTGGGTTCTCTTGATTGAGAGTCCAACGTACTAGTCACTGAGCCACTGCGCTCTATTGTAACCATGTGCATTGTTTCAATGGAGCACATTGTGTAAATACAGATGTATGTTGAATTGAAAAGCATGGAAATAACTAACCATTTCATCTTTCATGTACTGATCTTGTGGAGTTAACTTCAAGTAGTCGTGGTCGTTGGCAAGGGCATGTGGATTGGCAGGAGGGAACAGCTGCATCACTGGCATTGGTTGACTTTCCTGAAATATGTATATGTAGAGATATAAGCAACATTGTATTATTTGCTTTATACATAAAACCAGAGACTGCACTAATGCCCATGTTTTGTGACAAGTAACTATTTTCAATTGGTCTGTAAAAGGAATACAAGATTTGTTTCGTCAAATAGAGTGAACCTGTCTGGAGTAGAGTCGTTGTTCTGCAGTTGCTCTGATCGAGGATCATATATAAGGTTCGCATTGTCCTTCCCACGAATTGCATGTAATCTGCTGGACTTGATAGTTCCTTTAAAAGGTATAGCATGATGGAACGTCTGGAGGACCTACAGGTCAAGTCAAAGTGTACATTCAGCTACATATTTGTGAATTTTATATGCATTTTAACCCTTTCATTTATTTATTGCTGCTGATATGTTGACAAGAGCGTGTCACATTCTTGAAACTATCTAGCTTATTTGTACAAAATTGGGATAAACTAAATGCCATTTTTTTTGCATTGACAATTACCCCAATATTTGTACATAGTACATTGAATGTTTTTTTTTTAAATGTCTTACCTGTGTACATGTCACTTCTGTCAAGATAGTTCCTATCTGACACTAGTGTCCGGCCGAACAGAACTGCTGTAACATGCTTGCAGTGAGGTGTAGGGCCCTGCCCAGCACCACATTCACATTGTGCTTCTTACACCACCGCATCATTGTTCATGGACACATCTACTTTATAAGAGGCAGTCTTCCTCATCTCTGCCCACCCAACAGCTGACACAAACCACTTTCCTTGTGTGTTGACTGTGGTGGTACACATATACCGCAATAACCTGAAGAAAACAATGTACAATATATATATATATAAAAATTGTGGAGTCGTACAATATTGGGCCAAATTCATAACGAGCTTCTTTGTGGATAGTTCCTGTTGATAACATTTGTGCTGTATCTTAGGCCCGTGAAGAAAGAAGAGATACAAAAAACGCATCCTGCTTGTTTATTGTTTGAAAAAAATTGTGGTTGTGGACAATGTGGTGGATAACGTAAGTTACAGTGTCCACCATTTCACGTCCAGAGTGCTCTGATCATTCTTAACATTTTAAAAGTCTTGGTTGGATTCTGATGAGGTCCTAGCATACATCAGTCAAGCAAATTTTGATTTCTGAAGGGTTTCACATTCTCATATTTTAGATCAACTTCACTTGGCATTGCGCCACATAACAGTGAGTAAAGATATCTTATCTTCTTTAATTTTAGGTGTAGATGTATCTTGTTGTTTTTTGCACTTGTTTTTGCTGTCCAGTCCTCTTTTTGGCCCAGCATTGTGCTTCACCTATATATATTTACCCAGACACATATATAATGTAATATCAATAATAATTCACGAGTAAGGAGCTGTTAGGTTTCTTTTAAACTGCTTAATGGTCAGGAGTATTCTAAGTTTATGAGGCAGGGTATTCCAGAATACTAATCCTGAATAATTTATTGTTAGGGTTCGAATGTTTGTTCTTACATTTAACACATGTAAATTTGCCAAACCTCTTACAAATAAGCGTGCTGGTATCTATTGACAAAGAAAACTTATTTCATCAAGGCAGTATCATATTTGACAGGGACGTACGAACTACAAAGCTCATATGGTTATTCACTTTTACCTTTAATCCTAGTCCTTTTAGTTTAATGTTAAGATAGCTCACCTTTCTTTGTATAGAGACTTGCTCTTTTCCTCCAGTGTCTTTCCGTACTGGGATAAGTATTCCTCTAGACACCCCAGTGTAAATTTGGGTAGTTGGTGCATACCACCATGTACGTCCCTATACATGTTATTCTGTAGCAGTTTCATGCCGAGGTCCTCTTCATTAACCTGTAAAATGAAAAACAATGACATAATCCCAAGTTATGTTCAAAATGTGACCAAGATAAAGTATAATCGGTTTGGAGTAAGACTGCTCATGATATAGAAGAAAGCACTGTGATCAGGCTGGGCTGGTACCCCCGCATCCCTCTCGATAGTGTATGTTACTCCAAGGTTTTGTGCTGGTTTTTATGAAATATAGAAACACACCCTCCCATCTTTAGGTAAGGTAAGGATGCATTTTATTTATGCCAACAGCAGAAACAAATTATACAGAATGCGGCTAGTGTAATGGTTAGCAGTGCTTAGCACATCCGCCTGGCATGCCAGTGCTCTGAATTGGAAACCTGGACTGAGCAGGCATATTTGGTGTAAAAATATGGCACTAAAAATTGGGGACCGTGTATCCCTCGTGACTCGGTGATCACATTAATGTCGGTCCCGTCTCAATTTGGGACGTAAATGAACCATTGAGGACGACAAGCACCCTGGTAGTGACCACCCTCAGTGCCAGCATATAAACTTAAAGAATGAGACATCATAAGACCACACTATAACCACAATAATAATAGACCAGTCAGTTAATAGAACATTGTCAAGCGCTGGAAACAACTAGAACTACAAAATATGAAAACAAATACTAAGATACAAATTTTACAATAACAATTTACATAATGTCAACAAAATACAAAACAAATCACTGTGTGATGGCAGACTCCACACTATTATTATCTTTAAAGTTTAATAATATTCACTTAAAAACAGCCTCCCCCATTCATGACATAGAATAGATGCTCACGCTTCATAGACGAGACTGGCTGCACTTACCGTTTTATATACATATTAAATGGATGTATATGTATTTTTCACTGAATGGTACACGTTATAGTACGAATAAATATTATTAGTGACAGTTTACGAAACATCATGAATTATCGCTCACACACAGTACCACAGTACTGGGTTTGACTAAAAGGCGCACGACTACGAACGACCATGTAATATAATGTGTTGATAGATAGTTTGATCGTTGATGGTATATATAGGGTTTGTGTGTGCATTGTTAAAAATTTTGAGTCTGTATTTCATCCAGGAGTTATACAATTTAGGCATTTTATCCGATCTTCCGGACGAACATCTTGGCACCGTAGCGCCACCTGGCGAATGGCATTATAACTATAATAAGAATATCGCAAAAGTGTTAAGTAACGGTAGTAACTTGCAAAAAATAAATGTTCTGTTAATTTAACAATACCAGTAAACCATGGATTAAAGATTTATTTTTGGCATGTTACTTTACCATTACTGTACACTTTTCGCGAGAAGGTATTTCTGGAATTTCTTCATTGAGGCTTTGTCTTTTGATTGAGGACACGTATCGTACGATGTCCACCACTGTCACTGATCTGTCAGTATCAATGTCAACAGACAGCCGTTGCCACATAATCCGTTACGATTTTGCAAGATATTCAGCTTAATTGCTTCTATGTAACTAACTTCAAAAGATCAATTATGGCATATTGGTGTGGGGTCATCAAGCCCATCGCATTTTTAAACTTACTTCAAAAGAAAGCAGTGCGAATAGTTACTTCAAGTTCACTTCAGCTTGTAAATATAATTCTCACACAGATCCTATGTTTAAAGAATGTAAATTTCTTAAGTTGAATGACATCTAAAGACTCCAACATCTCAAATTTTATTACAAATTGATCAACAAGGTTATGCCAGAATACTTCAGTCATATTCCATACACATACAACTTTGCAATTCACCAATATAACACACGTGGTAAAAACAACTTATTTATTCCCAGAGTTAATCATCAATATGCAAAAAAGTACATCAGACACAACATTAGAAACACAGGATTTAATCAATATTGCTGCACCATCCTTTAACACATATTTTCAAGATTGGGTTGTCTCTCTTCTTCATTCCAACTTCATAACCCAGGCTAAAGCAGTAGGTGTGACCCCTCTTGTAAACTGGACTAACAATAATTGTGAAAGTCTGAATGCCATGCTGAAGCATGCTGTCAATTGGAAGGGACAACCGTTGACCACCCTAGTGTTAAAACTTTACGATGTTGTGCGGACTCAGTACCAGGATCTGAAAAGATGTTTGGCTGGCCAGGGAGACTATTCTGTGCCCACCATTTACCAAATTGTATGTGCCTATTGATGTGTGGTCGTGCCTTCCCAAGGAGAAAAGGGATAATCATTTCAAGAAATTTATTCGTTTCATTTGGATGATGGATTCCAGAACTGTCATATCAACTGACGGCAAATTGGCAGTGACAGGACCTAATGGTGGGAAAAAGCCAGGTCAGGTGAAGAGAAAGAGATGTGCCAAGACTTCAAGTGTCCCAAAAAGGAAAAGAATATAAATTAATCTTAGTGACCAGAACATTATATACATTAGCATGCTATTTATGTTACTCTCAGGTACTGCAGCAATATAGAATGTGAGCAGGTGGATTTTCACGTTAGTCCAGCACATACACATACCATATCAAATCTCACTGTTTGTCTAAATGTGTTGAAGTTACACAACATCATTTCTCCCATGAAGCTTTCTACTTAGGTGGGGCTGACTGGGGGGATGGAGGTTGATGTACTATTCACATAGTGGTGTTTGTTTGAGGGCCAGTACTATAGGCAGAGAAAGTGTTGCTTTATTATGTCATTAACATTTTGATTTGGTGATGGTGGTCTAAATGACAGGACTATAGTCAGTGATGGTGTTGCTTTGTTATGTCACTAACATATAAATTCCTATCCATATACAATTAGGTGGTGACGATGGGCTGGACGACAGGACAATAGGAGGTGATGATGTGACTAACATTTTTATTTCTACCCAGACACAATTAGGTGGTGATGGTGGCTGATGGTAGTTTAAGTGACAGAAGTAGAGGCGGCGATGATGTCGCTTTTTTATGTCACTAATGTTTTAATTGCCAGATACAATTAGGTGGTGATGGTGGTTTGAGTGACAGGACTATACACGGTGTTGGTGTTGCTTTGTTATGTCACTAAACGTTTTAATTTCTATCCATGTACAATTAGGTGGTGATAGTGGGGTGGTGATGGTTTGAGTGACAGGACTATAGGCGGTGATGATATGACAGGACTCTAGGAAGTTATGATGTCACTAACTTTTCAATTTCTACCCATATACAATTAGGTGGTGATGGTGGTTTAAGTGACAGGACTATAGGCAATGATGGTGTTGTTGTTGTTAAGTCATTAACGTTTTAATTTATATCCAGATACAATTACATGGTGATGGTGGTTTGTGTGACAGGACTATAGGCAGTGACAGTATGCTCTGTTATGTAACTAACGTTTTGAGATCTTTCCAGGTACAATTTATGCATACTTAGCACATCATTAAGCCATATTCTGTCACATTTTGCAAAGTATAGGCCTATATATTAATGTACGTAGTTTGGTACATTCCGTAGTGTTGTTTTTACCATCAGACATTTCAAAAGTTGATGTATGTTGTAATAATTATTTTTCGCATCAAGTTATTCCTTTAGATTAAACTACTGTTACGTTAAGTCTGGTGTTGTGTGTAACCTGTAAAATTTGATAAAAAAGAACTCCATATGATAGTGACTACAATATTAGTAAATCCTTTCAGTGTTATTTAATTTCTAACTCCCGTCTGCAAAGTGACAGAATATGGCACTATACACAGTCTCGACATACATCATACTGCATATTCACAAAACATGGTAGAAGAATACTGTTACCTTCCCGTTGGTTTCTACCGTGGATCACAAAAGTAATTTATATTATTATTGTGTGAACTAAGAACATTAACACGAATCTCTGATACGCTGTCTACAGGAAAGGTATAAATATTAACAGTAAACATGTAGGCCTATATGTGGATATATATATATAATGTGCAAACACATATTTTTGTCTTTCAGTTGCGTGCTGGTGCATGGAGACATGCAGTCATATTTGGCTGTCGTTAGTCCTTACACAGAATAATTGTGAATTATGAGCGTGTTGAATTTAGTATTATTTGTATTGATTTTTCAAAATAAATGTTTTTGAAACAATGTATGTGTTGGATTGTACATATAATGTGTGACAAGTACAGGTAGATCCTAAATGTGTATAACAGTATTATAACGAACTTCTCAGAGTCATATATCTACATAATGTCAAATCCCCAAATACATCGCCGTCGAACATTGACACAGAACATAACAACATTAACTTTTAACCAATAAGTGAATAACACTATAGTATCCTTTAAATAACGAATTACCATAACAATGTCAAGAGTATAATTAATTATATACTAGGCAAAACGCATTATGAATATGAGTTTATTACTGAAATTGATCCTTCTACACTAACCATGCCGCATGCGACACTGTAGGCAGTGTAGGTATAATTTATAAACCTTATTGCCTAATGAGTGGGCCTAATCCAGATATCAGATCTGCAGCTTGGGCTTCGCTGTCTCAATATTAAAATAAAACAGGCTAGGTCGTTAATACTCGTTATCCAAGCATAAATAAGTCGGTGGGTTAACCTAATAACAATAATATTTTAGTTTAATGTTACCCGCCAGGTAGCGCCACCACGCCAAATTCGAATGCAACCGGCGAGTTGTCACAAGCGATGATAAAAGTTGCGAATTTTGTTACTCCAATGTGAAGTACATATCTGAAATTTGGCGAGCTGCACACACATACCTCCTACGTGCCACCAACAGCCCGCTTGGTTACCAACACTACATACATTTTGGTAGTGCGTGGTCGTGTGCCGACAGTACCAACCTACCTGACAATCAATTCGCGTTTTCTGCCAGACTGCTTGGCACTTCAGTTCTTCCGTTCCTCTTTGAGTTCTTTTAAACTCCAACTTTGATAAAACAGCTCAACGTGGGTGAAAAATGCTCGATATAAGTATTCTGTACATTACGTCGTGACGTTTTTGCGTTGGTGACTGACAGCGTTAGGCCTGACTTGCAAGGGATACTTCAGTATTTGCAAGTTGGTGTAGTTCGCTAGGGGGCAGCACATCTGCCAAAGGTCAACGAGTCTACATTTGATATGATTATTGTTTAACGGGTGTTCTTCTGTTATTTCTAAGCTTATAAAGACCAAAGCACGTTTTGACAAACACATATTTACTAAGCGCACACAGTAGGAAGATTGTACACAAAACACGAATCGGCTTTCAGTCCAACGAAAGTCACAAAGCACTAACTAGGTATTGGTAAACGAAACCAACTGCCAACATCCCCTGTCTATGTCTATATAATAATTGGCAAAAACCATACGGTCATTACGCCAATATAGGGGACGGGGGGCATATGGCATAGCACTACAGGGAATTTTTAGAGTCGTCTGCCCAGCCTAGATTTAAAAGTATCCACCGTGGCTGCAGACACAACTGTTTCGGTTAGTCCGTTCCAGTTCCTTACTATTCTATTAAAAAAGCTGTTAGCATAAACCCTGTATTTTCTCAAATTCGTTAATATTATTTTGGTGTATGGATCTCAAGCAGCGCTCGCGTATTCGAGATTAGGGCGGACTAGTGCAAAGTAAGCCGATTGGAGATGAGAATCAGCAAGGAGACAGACGGAATGGAGAGAGACGACAGGGATAAAGTTGGGAATACTGTGAAACTGAAGGAGCAGAGTAGTGGCAACAAGACCGAGGAAAGGAGACTGAGAGGAGGGAAGGTGATCGGAGGGGAAGAAAGTGGAGGATCGACGGCAGGAAATGTGACAGGTGTGAAGGTGGCAGGAGAGAAAGTGACCGTAGAGAAAGAGGTAGGAGGGAAAAAGAGACGGGAGAGGAGAGAAGGAAATGCAATGGGAGGAAAGATGACGGGAAGAAAGGAAGTGAGAGTACATGTGACAGAAGAGAAGTCGGGAGGGACGATGACAGGAAGAAAGGTAACACGAGAAACAGCGTCAGAAAAGAATGGAACGGACGAGATTGTGACGGGAGAGCAGAAGACAGGGGAACAAGATTACAACCAGACAGATGCAAACCGTAGAAAGAGCTACACTGAGGCAGTGATTGAGGGGGCAATGAGGAAAGAGAGGGTGTTTATGGGCGATTCGATTATGAGAAAGACAGATAAGACTCTAAGCGAGGGGGAGGACATCGTTGTTTGTCTACCGGGGGCTAGGATAGAACATGTAACTGAAAGGGTAGAGAAGGTACTGGGGCATGGCAAGGGAGGGTCTGTACTAGTACATGTAGGGACAAATAACGCAGAGAGGGAGGGAACAACTGGGATAGTTCAGAAGTACAGACAGTTAGTGAAGAAGTTAAAGAAGACAAGAGTAGAACAGATTATCCTCTCAGGAATTTTGCCAGTAATGGGAGGAAGGGGGCCGACATATAGAAACTGCAAGAGGATGGCGATCAACGCACTAGTTGAGCAGATGTGTAAAGAAGAGGGGGTGGGATTCGTAGATTTATGGGGATACTTTGTTGGGAGGGAAGATATGTACATGAGAGATGGCCTACATCTAAGTGGAAAGGGGGCAGCAGTTTTCTCAGAGAACTTGCTGCAATCTGTTGACAGTGGGACAGGCTGCATCTATTTAAACTAGATTCGCAGGGGGGATTCACAGAGAAGCCTGACACTGGAGGCATAGATAAAGACAGCAGAAACAAATCGGCAAAGAACAGCCTGGAAAACTGTTCTGAATCAGGATATAAATGCATTTGTTTAAATGCAAGGAGCATAGTAAACAAAAGAAGTGAACTAAACATTATGGTAGAAGATATTGACCCTCACATAATAGGTATAACCGAATCGTGGGCCACCACTGATATATCAGATGCCGAATTGGGACTAACAGGATATGTAATGTTTAGGAAAGATAGAATAGGAAAAAAGGGAGGTGGAGTTATTTTATATATTAAAGAATCTATCCAGGCTTATGAAATAAAATTAGAAAGAGAAGCAGATTGCGGAGAAGCTGTTTGGTGTAACATAGTTACAGGAAACTCAACGTTAACAGTTGGGTTAGTTTATCGAAGTCCAAACATAAGCATAGAAGAGAATGAAAAAATACAAAACGCTATAAGGGAAGTAAGCAAACGGAACTGTATTATTATGGGGGACTTTAACCATGGGCATATACAATGGAAATCTCTACAGAGTATGGGGAGTGAGGACCACAAGTTTTTAGTTTTAGTACAAGATAGTTTCCTTTCTCAACATGTGCTAGAACCAACCAGGGGAGAGAATGTGTTAGACTTAGTTTTGTCCTCACAGAAAGAATTAGTTGACAATGTCAAGATATGTGAGCCACTGGGGAGTAGTGATCACAACCAGATACATTTTACCATCAAAGTAAAATCAGAAAGGAATAGTAAAAAGCAGTATAGGAGAAATTTCCACAAAGGAAGGTATAAGGACATGAGGAAATATTTAGCAAAGATAGACTGGAATAACACCCTGAAGAATAAGACAGCAACCGAATGCTGGAATATCTTAAATAGTGAAATTAAGTGCATAGTCGATAAATTTGTACCTTTCAAAAAACAAGGGAAACGGTCTAAAAAGAAACACTTATCGAAAGAAGCCATTAGAAAAATTAAGTATAAACAAATGATGTGGAAGTCATATAGATGTACTGGAAATGATGAAGACTACAACATTTATAAAGAAGCACTTAATCAAGCTACAGCTGAAATTAGAAATTCAAAGAGAAGCTATGAAAAAAAATTAGCTAGTAATATAAAACATGACAGTAAGAGTTTTTATGCGTATATTCGAAGCAAACAGAAAGTTCAGGATAAGGTCGGTCCTCTAGAAGATAGTGCTGGAAATACAATATCAGAGGGATTCTTAATGGCAGAAGACCTGAATGAGTATTTTAGTTCAGTGTTTACCAGGGAAGATATTAGTTCACTGCCAGTACCAGAGGCTAAGTTCAAGGGGGCAGATTCAGACTATTTAGGACAGTTAGTTGTAACCTCGGAAATGGTAGCTAAGAAAATAAGGGCTATGAAGGATAATAAATCACCTGGAGTGGACGGGATTCCGCCCAAACTACTATTGGAAATTGTAGAACAAATTAGCGCACCGCTTGCAACAGTTTTCAATTTGTCATTAGAAGAGGGAGTGGTTCCTTTAGAATGGAAAGAGGCAAACATTATACCGTTATTTAAAAAAGGTTCGAGAAACAAGTCAGAGAACTATAGACCAGTGAGTTTAACATCAGTGATTTGCAAATTATTAGAAAGACTAATTAAAGATCACATGGTGGATTTTCTTGTTAAACATAACTTGATAAACCCATCTCAACATGGGTTTTTAAAAGCGAGGTCATGCTTAACAAATATGTTATGTTTTTTGGAAGACATCACTAGGTGGGTAGATGAGGGATCACCAGTAGATATCATCTATTTAGATTTTCAAAAAGCTTTCGACAAAGTACCACATCAAAGATTACTCCTTAAGCTAAAGGCCCATGGCATAGGAAATGGTATAATAAACTGGATAGAAAAATGGCTGAATGACAGAAGACAACGTGTAGTAGTTGATGGGGAGGCTTCAAACTGGAAATCGGTATTGAGTGGGGTACCACAGGGATCAGTACTAGGACCTATATTATTCTTAATATATATCAACAATTTGGACGATGATATAACAAGCAAGGTGTTAAAATTTGCGGATGATACAAAAGTGTTTAGAAGGATTAAAAGTGATGGAGACAGACAGCATTTACAAGATGATCTTGATAGGTTGATCAAATGGTCTGAAAAGTGGCAAATGCTGTTCAATTTTGGGAAATGTAAATGCCTCCACACAGGTCATGGGAATGAAGAGGTAAAATATAAAATGGGGGGTACTGTTCTAAGTACTACTGTAAAAGAAAAGGACTTAGGGTTAACCATTAGTGCTGATATGAAGGTTTCAGAGAAAAGTGCGGAATTGCAGCATCAAAGGGAAATCAAATCCTTGGATTAATTAGGCGAAATATAGCGTATAAGAAAAAATAATTCATAGTACCGCTGTACAAAACAATAGTGAGGCCTCATTTAGAATATTGTATACAAGCATGGAGGCCATATCGCAAGGACATAGATATGCTAGAAAGAGTACAGAGGAGAGCGACTAAAATGATACCAAATCTGAGGGATCTTAGTTACGAAATACGCCTAAAAGAATGTGGTTTAACAACACTAGAGACCAGGAGATTGAGAGGAGATCACATAGAAGTGTTTAAAATATTGAATGGTTATGAAAATATTGATAGAAATTTTTTTTCTCAGTTAAGAAAGATAGAAGGACCAGAGGACATGAAGCTACATTAGTAAAGGAGCAGTGTAGATTAGATATAAGAAAGTTCTCATTCTCACAAAGGACTGTAAATGAATGGAACAGATTATCTCCTGATTGTGTTGGTGCTAGTAGCGTGAATATGTTTAAAAATAAAATCGACACACACCTTAAAAAGGCGGGATACATGTAGATAAAAAGTATTGGACTTTCGATAAGCCAAAAGGCTTCCTTGTCCAACTGCCATCCAGAGTAATTTTCTGGTTGGCAATCTTGTTAAATCTTGTTAAATCTTGATTGTTTAGTTTTCTCTCAGCATTTATACATATTTCTCTTGATAAAACCTAATATACGGTTAGATTTGGCAGATAGGTGGGATATGTGAGTGTTCCATCTGAGGTCATCAGAGAACTCCACACCTAGGTACGGGTGATGGTGTACAATTCCCAGGCTGTCTCCATTGATGGTATACTGAGATCGGTGGATAGTTCTCTTCTTGGTGATATGCATAACTGAGCATTTATTGATATTAAAATGCATCTGCCAGGTTGCAGACCAGTCCACCAGCCTATGCAGGTCGGACTGGATGGCTTCTACGTCATTACCGTCATTGATACACCTGTATAGAATACAATCGTCGGCAAAAAGCCGGATATTAGAGGTGATCCCCTCTCCTATATCATTGACATATAATAAAAAAAGAAGTGGGCCCAGTACAGTGCCCTGTGGTACCCCAGACTCGACTGTCACTTCTTCTGACGACTCGCCATCTACTACTACATTCTGCTTTCTGTCAGTTAGCCAATTTGAAATCCAGTTGGTGACTCCATCACTGACCCCGTAATACTGGAGTTTTCCCATAAGGCGTGCATGATGCACGGTGTCAAAGGCCTTAGAAAAGTCCAGTATTAGGAGATCAGTTTGGTGGCCGTTATCTATATTCTTTGCAATGTCTTCTGTGGCACCAATTAATTGTGTCTCACATGAATGTTTATTCCTGAACCCATGCTGGTACTCTACGATGATGTTATTAGAGTCCAGATGGTCCATTATGTTGCTGTAGACAATGTGTTCAAATAGCTTGCAGCATACTGATGTGAGGGATACTGGCCTATAGTTTGCTGCGATTGATTTGTCACCCTTCTTGAATACTGCTGATATATTAGCATGTTTCCAGTCAAGGGGGACCTCACCCGTGTCGATGGATTGTTGGAATATTCTAGCCAGGCAAGGTGCAATTTGATCAGCTGTCTCCATTAAAAATTTGTTTGGGATTGCGTCAGGGCCATGCGCTTTGCCGGGCTTCAGTCTGAGTAACAGCTTGTGTACTCCATGTACAGTGACTGTGATTCCCGGCATTGCGGAATATGGTGACTGAGGCATGACTGGGATGTTGACAAGATCTTCCTTTGTGAAGACAGTTTGGTACTGCTTTGACAGTATATCTGCTTTCCCCTTACTAGACGAAACCAGGTGATTATTGTGGTCTTTCAGTGATGGTATACCAACAAAGTCCTTTCTTAGATTTTTGACATATGACCAAAATTGTTTAGGGATTGACATTTCTTCATTACACTCGACGTCAAGCATGCTATCAATATAGTTATGATACGCAGCGGTTAGCTCTGTTTTTACATGTGTCCGGAGCTTCCTGTAGACAGCCCAATCCTGATTGTTTTGTGTCTTTTTTGCTTTGTTATATAGTCTCTGTTTCTTGCGGATTAGTCTGTGAATGTGTCTTGTCATCCATGGAAGATTATTCCTAGTTGATAGTTTCTTTGTGGGAATGAATCTGTTCATGCTATCCAGTACAATTAATTTAAACATATTCCAATTCTCATTAACTGATCGCAAATTGAAATCCTCTCCAAACAAGTTTATATTAAATTCATCTAACTCTTTTTTAATGGCACCAATGTTTGCTCGTTTATATATATAAACGGTTCTGGCTTTCTTCTTGTTCATTGGTACTTTCATGTCGAGATCGGTGGTGACAATGTCATGGTCGCTAATTCCGTTGATAGTAGAGATATTTCTGAACAGGTTATGGTTTGTGGTAAGAATCAGGTCCAGTATATTGTTGAGGCGTGTTGGTATTCTGACCACTTGGTCCAATGTAAAGTCATTGCAGATATCAATCAGCTTCTGACTCATACCATTGCCATACTGGGGGTTTCTGATCACCGACTTGGTTTCCCAGTCGATGCCCGGCATATTAAAATCAACCCCCAAAACAATGTTTGCCGCTGGATATTTCGAGCTAATACGGCCTAGCGAATTCTCCAGACCAGATAGTGCATCGATAGTGGAGTTAGGTGGTCTATAATATGATCCCACTATCAGGGTCCGGCACCCGAACACCTGTATTCTTGCCCATACAGTTTCACAGTCAGAGTCAAACTCGGGCATCCCCGACGAAATAAAACAATTCTTTATGGCAACGAATACTCCTTGGCAACGAATATGTCTTAAGAACGAATGTTCACATCAGAGGGCATAGTCCTTGTGCCATGCAGGTGACTTAATCAGACGGCCACTTCTGGTTGTTACAGTCTGAGTAACGTTTTCATCGGCTGATCGCACACTGCTGTCGGTTTTCATTTCCTGATGATCGACAGAAACGGATCGCACTGTGGTATCGTCTTGATTCAGCGGATCATCCGTAGTGATCGGATTGTCGACTTCTGTCGTTGTGTCTTGTGGTATCAGGTGCTTACGGTTTCGACGTAACACTTCCCCTTGGGAAATAACACTATACGAACGATCGGTTAGTTGTCTATACACCTGTGCGTCTTTCCACTTTCGTTTGTGAGATGTGAAGTCTCTCACTAGTACCGGGGTACCTTCTTTGATCGGAGGTAAGTCTCGCGCATGTTTGTTATAGTGGTACTGGGTCCTTCGGAGTTTCCTCTCTTTCTCAGTACGGCTCTGTTTGTCATCGGTTCGACCACAGTCCAGCTGCGGTATGATAGATCTTGTGGATCTGTGTAACAGTCTCTGTATTGGGCTTGTTGTCATACCAGCTGTGACCGTGTTTCTGTATTCTAACAGCGCAAGTTGCGGATCTGCAGCTCGTTTCAATAGTCTCTTCGCCAACTTAACACTTGACTCTGCTTTCCCATTCGACTGGAAGTGATATGGTGAGCTGGTTGTGTGCAGGAAATCCCACTCATTGCTGAAGACAGCAAATTCACGTGCGGAGAATTTAGGCCCATTGTCTGAGTGTACAATTTCCGGTATTCCCAGTCTCGCAAAGATCTCGATCACTTCCCTTGCTGACATATCGTTCAGTTTCTCAAATTCGAAGTAGTCTGAGAAGTAGTCTGTGATCACTAAGTAGTTGATCGACTTGTGGTAAATATGTCCATTCCCACTTTTTTTGGTATGGCGTGGCTATGCAGGGTCTCTCTCATCTGCTCTGGAGCATCTCTTCTGCATGCCTGACAGTTAGCATTCTGATGTTTTACATTTACTGCCATCCCATGCCAAAATATGGTCTGTCTCGCTCGACGTAGGGTTGCTTCTACCCCTTGGTGGCTTACATGCAGACGTTTCAGCTTCTCACGACGCATACTGGTTGGGATTACCAATCTTGGTCCCTTGTAGACAACACCACCGAGAATCGCTAGTTCGTTTCGAAATGTCCACCATGGCCTTACTGATTCTGGCACGTCGGCTACGTCTTTCGGCCAGCCATTCTTGATGACTTCCGATAACTCTTGTAGGAATTTGTCACGTTCCGTCTTCTTCTGTATCTTGACATACAGCGTGCCTGTCACTGGACAGTCTCTGACTTGATCGACCGTCTCGAATTGTCGACACCGAGACTCGTGCTGTTGTAGTTGAAACACGTGTTCTCGTGCGGCTGGTTCTTCAGGCTTTTCGCAGTTACGAGTGTGACGCGACAACAAATCAGCAATGATCTGTTCTTTACCTGGTCTCCATGTCACTGTGAATGCGTACCTCTGTAAGGCTAGCATCATCGCTTGTATTCTCTTGGGAGCTGCAAGCAGTGACTTGTTCATGATCGATTCCAGTGGACGGTGGCCCGTGTGAATAGTCACATTCGGGTGGCCAAAAATGTATTGGTCGAACTTATTCATGGCGAATACGATCGCTAGGCACTCCAATTCTATTGGCGCATAGTTCGACTCACTCTTGCTCAAAGACCTCGATGCGTAGGCAACCGGTTTATCTTCCTGCATTAAGACTGCACCTAGTCCGGCTGTACTGGCGTCTGTCTGGATTACGATCGGCTTACGGCTGTCGTAATACTGCAGAAGTGACTCTGACGTGAGCATTTGTTTCAAAGTCTCATACGCATTTCTCTGGTCTATTCCCCAGTAGAACTCTTTGTCGGGTAGTTTCAACAGTCTACGCAATGGCTCACTCACGGCTGATAAGTTCGGTAGGAACTTGGCCATGTAGTTCACATGTCCTAGGAAACGTCTCACTTCCTCCGAGTTTCGGGGCGCTTCCATGTCTTTGATTGCACACACCTTCTCGGGGTCCGGTTTCACACCTCTTGATGTAAGGATGTGCCCGATGTACGGAAGTTCTGTCATGTGAAATCTGCACTTCTTCTTGTTCAGCTTCAGTCCACATTCACTAGCTCGTTTGAGGAATTTTCTCAAATTGTCATCGTGCTCTGCTCGATCTTTCCCGTATATCAGTATGTCGTCCGCCACAACTGATACACCTTTGAGTCCTTCCAAGGCACTCGAGAGTCTCCTCTGGAACTCTTCTGGTGCGGTCGAGATACCAAATGGCATTCTCTTCCATCTGTATCTGCCGTAGGGGGTCCAGAATGTGGTTAGATGACTTGTTTTCTCCGACAATTTCACTTGTAGGAATCCATCCTTGGCGTCACATAAGCTGAACATTTTGGCTTCCGCCAACTGGGGCAGTACATCATCGATGTCTGGCATCTGGTAGTGATTTCTTTTGAGCGCTAGATTCAGGTTTTGAGGATCAAGGCATAGACGGACGGTTCCGTTCGTCTTCCTTACTGGTTGCAAGTGACTGATCCATGGAGTTGGCAATTCTACCTTCTCGATGATACACTGCTTTGTTAGTGTATCTAACTTGGTTTTGACCTCTTCTTTCATGGAAAGAGGGATCTTCCTCGGTCTCACTTGCACTGGTGTAATGGACTCGTCTAGCTCAAGGTCATATTCACCCGGCAAACATCCAATACCATTGAACACGTATTCATACTCCGCAAGAATGTTCTCGAGTGGCTCGTCCGCCACCATGTGAACAGAGTCATTCACTGTGATGACATTGAGATCAATGCACGCTTTTAGTGATAGTAGACTATGTTGTTTCGTCTCCATCACCAAAAAGTTCAGTGAATGTTTGTCATTCTTTTTGTCTGTTACTGTCATGGTACACCAACCGTCTGGCGTAACTTTGGAGTCATCATACATCGTTATTGCTTGTGTTGATGCGGTCAGTCGCGGCTTGCCCATCTTGGCATAATCTCGGCGGGTCAACGTGTTGCATGTTGCCGCCGTATCTAGCTGAAATTCAAGGTTTCTCTGAACCTTGCCGTTCGCTACTGGTACTGTCGCGATCATCTTCCGGTCACATGTCGATACGTGTATGCAGTTCGTCGATTCATCAGACGAATAGTTCCATTCTTGCTTGGAAGTCCTCACTAGGTTTGCCTTCTCGTTTCTCACGGTCCTACTACTGCAACATTTTGCGAAGTGATTCACCTTTTTGCACTTGAAGCATTCCTTCCCGTATGCTTTACATTTTCTGGGAGGGTGGTGTTCACCATACTTACTACAGTTCTCAGCATTTGGCTTCATGCAAGCACCACTCTTAGACTTGAAGTTGTTAGCATATCGGCGCGACGCGGATTTTACAGCATGAACGGACTCCGTCTGGTTTTCATACAACGTTTTGAGATCGTCCCTCGCGGCTTCCATCGCTCGACAAGTAGCTACAGCTTCGTCTAACGAGAACTCTTGACGTTCAAACAGACGTCTACGAACCCTGTCGCTTTCAACACCGAGTAACAATGCTTGTATCATCATTCTGTCATACTGTTCTTTGTTACCAAGCTTGCAGTCTCTCGCTACATTGTGTAATGCTGTGACGTATTCATCGATAGTCATTTGGCCCTGCTTCAGTGACAGTGTCAGCAGTTTATGTGTCAAGGCCACTACATTCACACGTGGGGCGCAGAATTGATCGTATTTCTCAACCACTTTGTCATATTTGTCTTTGTCTACTTCTATCTCCCATGTGAACGACTCATATATGTCATTGCCTCGCTGACCTATTGTTCTCAGAAGCAATGCAATCTTGACAGGATCAGCTTTGTCTACTCTACCTGTCGCCACGAGAAATTGCTGGAATGTTCGTTTGAACCGCTTCCACTGTTCCGACAAATTTCCACCTTCTGTCAGAGGATCCGGAGCCAACAGTTTGTCCATCGCTGCTTCGTCTATAGTGTAATCATATATACCCGGGGCACCATGTTTAACGTGGGTTCTTCTGTTATTTCTAAGCTTATAAAGACCAAAGCACGTTTTGAAAAACACATATTTACAAAGCGCACACAGTAGGAATATTGTACACAAAACACGAATCGGCTTTCAGTCCAACGAAAGTCACAAAGCACTAACTAGGTATTGGTAAACGAAACCAACTGCCAACAATAATTTTTTGCAAACCGTATTCGGGTAGACTTTTGTGTGTCAACTTATTTGACCAAACATATTTATCCAAACGGCATTCTAGTGAATTATTTGAAAAAATCTTGCACAATGACAGCGTAAATGGATAATCGAAAGTCAGAATTCAACAATGTCGACGTAAATGGAAAATCGAAAGTCAGAATTCAACGATGTAGCATTGTGGAATTATGGCCCTAATATCGTTCCATATGTGTAGGCTACCTGTGAACGATGCCTGAACGTGACTGGATACTGCGACAATTCTACAGATGTTGATGCCTACAGCTGAAGTGTCTGCTGTCTCGTCCACACCAACATCGTCGTCTATCGTACACACAACATCTTCGTACACCTCGCGAAGCTAATACCATACGTTTCTGAACGAAGCAGTTGCTTTGTTGATTACCGCTTCGTCGCCTCATCTTCTTGACGTTCAACATCTTCAACGATCCCGCCTTGTTATAGCAGTTTTGAAGTGCTTCCGGTTTCACTTTGTTCCATTTGGCTTCAAGGCAATGGCGGCGTCCAACATACTCGGAGAGAATGGTGCGACACTTTCTGATTCATCTAGTCTCCAGGTGGCTAGAATGTATCGATAATTGAACTTCCTGTTCTTGATAATACCAGCATCCATTGGCTGGGTGACGCTAGTTGTATTAGATGAGTGAAGACGTGACGCCTACTTACGTTATGTGGCTGCCTGGGTAATTTTCTCGGAATAGCTGTTTCACTTTTTATTTTAGTTAGTACTTGTAGGAACCGGCGAAGATTTTTATGGCAAACACGGCTGTATATTACAAAATAACCTTTCCTCGGATTTCTGTCCGATTTGAGCGAAGATCCGGCATAGCGAGTCCGTCGAAGGCGAGGTTTACTCTAATTATATTTATAAAGTGCCGGAATATGCATGCCCTATCTTTCTGCCCTTCCCGCCCCCACCCCTTGTAAAAATTAATTACAGCGGACTAACTTACGCCCACTAATGGAACAACCATCCGGGAATATCAAATATCAGCATCACAGCATTTTCATTGTAAACTCGTTTACAGTGGCGTTATCAGGTGAGACGATTACCACCCAATTAGCCCAGTTTCCGATTTGGCTGCCAGGTAGAAAAGGTTGTTGTGTAAGTAAATAACTCACGTTAACTCCTTTTGTCTGTTTGTTTGTTTGTTTCAAATGCATCGCCAACAGATAGATCAATGGTCCAAGGAACATAATGAAAATAGAAAGAGGCGAGCCGACCTCGGCATCTAGGAGATGATAATGTCATGCAAACTGCCCCCAAAGTTAGCGTACAGATAATGAAGTCATAATTATAATGATTGTACGAAGCGTTAACATTAAAGCGGTATTGTCTGTTCTGATACAACGGTACCAGGCAGTGTGGTAATTACAAACCGTAATTCGCTGAATCAGTTGTATTGAATGCGGGATCACAGCGACCGCGCCGAACAAAAACAACAGCTGTTGATATGAACCAACCGCCTTCTTCTGTTATTAGTCCAGTAGAAATCAGCACTTTTTTTTTACCAAAACCGGATATTTTGGTTAAAAAGCCAATTTTTGTTTTAGAATGACCAGCAGTGTTTTTAGATTTTTTTCATAAACTATATACGTACCTTGTCGGCCATTTTTGTAACATTTTCTTTTTATTGGCTGTCCATACATAAATGCAAATGAGTTTTGGCGCACTGACTTCCACTGTTAACGTTTAGGATACTTAATTGTGGTGATTTGTATTTTATGTATCCATTAACTCGCTAATATAAGAAATCAAGTGTTTGCCACAAGATTAGAACTTACAATTGTATATCGATAGCCAATATATTTTAAAATCCAAATACGAGCGATAATATCACATATTTAACCAAAATCCGTAGTAGAACAACCGTTTTCGTAAACCCCCTCAATACATTTTACGCAGTGGATCTATATTCTAAATAAATAACAGCTATTGTATTAATTACTTGCTTACAGATTTTTAGAAAATGTATAAATTTATGTACTGATTGTTCTGGATTATTATGCGTTTATATACTTGAGCGATTTGAAAATGTGTGGTATGGATAGCCAAACATGACATTGTTCATAATTTTGTAGCTAAGGGGAACGGTAGATCTTGGTTGATTTATTAGTGAAAACATCATAGTTAGTAAGATCGCATGTTAAATCCGAAATCTCTGTTTTAGTAATTATATAAAGTAAAGTCAGCAACTGTTGTTGAACATATTACCAAAAATAGATAAGCGAGCGAAAAATGAACAACTCAGAACACGTCTAAAACATGAAATTCTACTAGCACCCTCACGGCTCGTCCTGTCCCGACGATCTTGGTATCATTTGAAAGGATGCACTTTTTGTTATTCTATCGACATCTAGATTTCCCGGTAACCGTTCAAAGAACACCGATAAATGGACCTACAATCATGCCGTTTTCGGTGTTCTGTACGGTTCCGAACGATGTTGGCGGCGGGTACTAAGTACACTAATCTTCCGATTGCGGCGCTGTTTTCCTCATTTGCATAGGTTCAGACATGCGCACTTCACCATTTCTTGATTTCATGTTATAAGCTCCACCCACTTTTAAACCGCGGCGAAACTGATGTGCTTTGATCGCAGCGAAATCGATATATCTCTGCGTCGGCGTGACGTCACAATAAAGTACATCACACAACGGGTCTAAATTCGTTGCGTTGGTTGGTTGATATACGTGATTGTGACGTCACGCCTACTTCACGTATGTCATTTTAGCAGCCGTTTGAAAGTGGGTGGAGCTTATACCATGAAATCAGATAGTGGTGCCTCAATCGGTAGATTGGTGAACCGTGTCGACGTGTCTAAAACACCGGAACGGGCCCGGTTGTAGGTCCGTTTTCGGTTAATTTTAGGAATTATTATCAGGAAACCATTTATATGTTTGAATAGCAGAACGCTTAAACTTTCAAATGACATCAATATTGTTGGGATCCGACGAACCGTATTGGTACTAGCAATCATTAAAAAGGCATTTTTGGAACGTGTTTGACAGTTGTTCATTTTTCGCTCGCTTATCTATTTTTGATATTACTCATAATAATAGTACACATAGTCACATTATGAAGATTGCCTACAAAATAATCATAAATCTTTTTCAGGAACAGGTGCACTGATATGGAGCAACGTGTCATTTGTTAAGAAGGTGGTGGTGGCTTAATGGTTAAACTTAGAAAGAAAGGGATATAGTAATTGGTGGCGGTGTCAAAACTACGAGGTGATGTGTTGGCTGAATAATTCAATAATGCAGGTGATCATTATGTCCATAAAAATGTGGAAAAGACTTACACTGCCTCAACAAATGTGACTAAATCATATCAGGCAACAAACCAGGTTGTTGCATCTGAATATATGCCAACTCGTACGACCTCGCATCAAACAGGACAACATTGATCTGGCCAAATTCCTGACATTTCTGCGAAGTCACAACCCACTTTCCACCGACAATGACGAGCACCTAAAAATCTTGCTACTGGGGCCATAGCTGATGAGAGAGTCAATGTAGACCAAGCTGTGGATGTGGAATGAAAATCCACCAGAAAATCACAGATCAGAAGTACGGAGACATCGTTCTCAGGAAGTCAGACCGAGTGAAAACCTTCGCAGATATGAGGAAAACTATCAAACTGAAAGATGGAAAAGAAGTGCGCATGTCGTCGATGGAGCTGCACCAGAGACTATTGGCCAAGGCATATACTTCTGGACCACCAGATCGCAGTGTCTTCTCACACGAGCTAGCAGCCGTAGCCCCAGATTTATTCCAGATAACGGCACAATGCGAAGGCCAGTGAAGTCTAAATTAGTTTCGTATATTGCAACTCTCGATCCCCATGTTGTCTGCAATGATGGAATTGACGACAAAGCCACATTTATGGATGGATGTGCCGTTCTGCATCAGATACCCTGGCCAAAAAGACAGGTACCTTTCATGAAGTGTGTTCATCTTATGTGATGCATGTTCTCCACTTGGCAGGACACGATAGGGCTTGGTTCATAGTGTTCGACAGCTATGAAGTGCTCACCACCAAGGAACCCGATCAGAAGCGACGTAAATTGGGCAAGATCCTTTCCGCTGGTGTGTTGGTTGGACGTAACACTCCAGTGCTTTCAGACATGAGTAGTTTTCTTTCAAACAAGCACAACAAACAGCAACTCATTAATTTCCTCTCTATTTACCAGCTGAAAGAAGGTATCGAGGTGCGTCACGCTGGCGAGGAAGGATATGCGGATACCACAATTGCGGAATGTACCCTGGAAGTTGCAGAATCCCACGATAACGTATGTATCCGTTGTGATGGTACAGATCTTCTTGTAATCCTGCTTTACCATGCGCCTGAGAAGTCTTCTATTTACATGCAAACCAAACAAAGACTAATCAGTATCCGCACTGATCAACATGCTCTCGGAAAGGAGATGTGTAAGTGTTTGCCATTTGTACACGCTATGTCTGGCTGTGACACAACGTCAGCTATCTATGGTATTAGCAAAGTCAAACACATGAAAGTTCTAGGATCTTCAACAGAGCTGAGAACATCCGTTGCCATATTCGGCAGTAACACTTCATCGAGCGCCGACATTGTAACAGCTGGGGAGCGGTATGTGGTTTCGCTTTACACCAAAAAGCAACTGAAATGTAAGTCTCGACGACGTGCACATAATTTCATCAAAGTATGTCGCCATTGAAAGAATTTCATCGACAAGTCGAGCATGCTAATTCCATTCACTCAGAGTGCACCTACAGGTTTCTACTTGGGTTAATCTGAAGACGATATTGGAAAGAAACAATATGGCTTCCATTGTGACGCACACTCAGTAGTGCCCGTCAACACAGACAGAAAACCAGCACCAGATCATCTTCTACAAGAGATCCGTTGCTCTTGCAAGCACCAAGATAAATTGTGTGTGTCTTGCAACTGCTCAAAGATGCGTCTTGCTTGTGGCGTCCACTGCAAATGTCAAGGACAGTGCGCAAACGGCCCAACTCTTGTACAGCTACCCGACAGTGACGATGATGACAATGCTGATGATGATGTTTAACAAATGATATATTAGAAGATTACAGGTAGAACATTTATGATCTCTCCTAGTTATATTCAAGTTTGAATGCTATACCATTCACTGTTTGGGGTATAAGTGACATTCATGTGATCTTAGTTAAGATGTTAATCCCAGAACAACGTTGGGAGGGAGTGCTATATAAGAAATATATTACTAATTCATTAATTGGTCAATTACTTACTTGATTGATTAAACTCCATCATTAATGTGTAGCTTAATATACCAGTATACATATCATTACAAACGTATTAACCAATAAATGAAACAGTTAAACATATGATTAACAAACGCAAACAAAAAGTGTTACTTCGAAATTGAACCGATACACCGAAAAACAAGGATTGGGGTAAAAGTAAAGTTTCCAGGATTGATTTTGGTTGGGTTTTTTGGAGGTTCAGGAAACCCTACTGGTCACATAACAAAACAAAAATTGGCTTTTTAATCAAAATGTCCGGGTCTACTGGACAACAAATAGCACAGACGTGTTTGGAAACTGAATGTTTTGTTCACAGCTTTCAACATTTCGCGGGTGCAACTTTATATTGCAAAAGCTGCTACGCGATTTTTAAAAGCGACATGACGCGCATATTTTACTTATTCTAGTTTTAAGAACATTGTATTAAAGTGACGTAGTCTGTTCGTCTAACAGGAATTAGCGGGCGAAGTATTTTGTGACAGGAAGTCTGCTGTGTTGAACGTTACGGGTTTACTAAACACAATTTGGCGAGCAGTATACCTTCAACATAGTTAGTGTAGTATTTATGAACATTATACAGTGTATTAATTAATTAATGAAAAACTAGGAACAGACTCCTTTTAAAACTTGGGGAACAGACATTGGCGCTTTAATACAATGCAATGCGGGCGATATTTACACTTTCCCAGCACATTTCTTGTTGTACGGATCGTTGTCTGGCGTCACGAAATTGGACCCGTTACTGAGGGTCAAGGAATCTGCTGTGCCAATTTTCATCGACACTTGGCCAATGTTCAGCATGAACGACCGGAGCTCGTTGCTGATGGAGAAATAACTGTATTCGATAGACATCGTTCTGTTTCCGTGAGTCGCGTCTATTCGTAGCACCATCTGCTGACATATGTGGGTTATTAATTATAATATAAAACATTCTTTTCATAATTTATATTAATTTGTTCTTTTAATGCATGGTCTATTCATATGAATAATTAAACATGTAACTTTTACTTTCCATGCATGGTCTACTAATGTTAATACTTTAAAGTGCCTGTGACACGGTTACCGAAAGTCCTAATTTCTGAGAAAACAACGTTTAGCATGCATTCACTCTATTACAATTAACGCATTAACTGATAGAGCCGATGTATTCGTCAATAAATGTGATCATTCACTGTGATATCGCAGTTGGTTCTTATAATCAGGTCGCGCCGTTTTGTGACGTCAGCGGGGGAATATCTCCCAGGAGGCACGTTTTCTCGAAGCAATCACGTTACACAAAACAACTTACACAGACGTTTGGCGTAGATTAGACAACTTGAAACAATCGTAGAAAACATTCAGTGTTGCAAACAGTGTACGTATTATACCTACTGTCCCCCGCTGACGTCATCTGTGATGTTTTTTCGCTCAGAAGCAAATATTATTAAAAAAACATTATTAGATTAATTACTTTTATATATTTCACTTCGAATATGAGCAAAAATAACAAAAACATGGGCTCTTTAAAGCGTCTGGTCTATGATTATGCATTCCGAGCTTTCTCCCTCTTTCTAGGTCGCTGTCGCCCTCTCTCTCTCTCTCTCTCTCTCTCTCTCTCTCTCTCTCTCTCTCTCTCTCTCTCTCTCTCTCTCTCTCTCTCTCTCTCTCTCTCTCTCTCTCTCTCTCTCTCTCTCTCTCTCTCTCTCTCTCTCTCTCTCTCTCTCTCTCTCTCTCTCTCTCTCTCTCTCTCTCTCTCTCTCTCTCTCTCTCTCTCTCTCTCTCTCTCTCTCTCTCTCTCTCTCTCTCTCTCTCTCTCTCTCTCTCTCTCTCTCTCTCTCTCTCCCTCTCTCCCTCTCTCCCTCCCTCTCCCCCCTCTCCCCCCCTCTCCCCTCTCTCCCTCTCCCCTTCTCTCTCTCTCTCCCTCTCCTCCTCTTTTTCACTCCCTCCATCATATGAGAATAACTTAAAAGAGAGAGCTAATTAAAATAATACGACAAGTTATACTCAGTGAAACGGCGTGCGTGCCTTGCGTTCCATTGTGAGATCGCGGATGGCCAAGAGCCCGATCCAGAACTCGCCGGTTCTGTCAATGCGACCGAATCCATTCGTGTAGTCCGTCCAGCCGCGGTCGAACGACTCGCGTCCGTCCAGACGCTGCTGGACAACGGTCCAGCCCCCTCCGTCCGACGAGTCGCACACAAATCGCCGCGTCGCCATCGGTCTGGGCACGAACGGCGCAATTCAACAAGTGTTACTTTAACAAGCATACGGGTACAGTATACCTGCCAATTCTCCTGTGAAATCCGGGTGTCTCTCGATTTTTGTGTGTATTTCCCGGGCCCCTGGAATACCTGCAAATCTCCCTGATTTTCTCTGAAAATCTCCAACAGCTCCATCCCACCCGTCTTTTTTGTGACAGCGCGACACAACGGGAGACGTGCTGAGATGTGCTGAACCGGGTGAAGTTCCGGCGAAAAATCTGCAGCAGCACCACCCCCTCCCCCCGTCCACTAGCCTCGATTATCCTAGCGCCGTGGGGTGGCGGCGTTCGCTTGGCCCATCACAACGTTCGTTCTGGCGAAGTAACGCAGCCAGGCGAGACTCGGTTAAGCAAAACTACCCGTCTACCGATGTCAAGATCCGAGACAGTGCGACATGGGAAGCGTCCTAAACCGCTGATGAATCTCCCGGATTTCAACAAAGACAGTTGGCAGATATAATACATTAGAGGAGACAATAGTTTTGACATTAAATGTATCCGGTACGTCGCGGTTTGACTACGTCACAATCAACAGATTGCGCGAGACCCGTCAAGCTTTGCCTTTGTTTTGCGGAACATGGGTTTCAAATGAAAAATCAAACAAACTATCATAAAGTGACTGCTTCAGTGTGTGGCCGTTTCCAAGAGGTGACCGCATTTAGGGGTTCTAACTGTATTGTTGTTTTAGACGTGTAATGAGGTGCTAACTTCTGTGCCATGTTTGGTCTGTTTCTACCTAAGAACTATAGTGTTAAGTAAACAGTGGTTGCGCTTTCTTGTGTCATCTTATTATAGTTCATTCACTTTGTATTTATTATGATTATGGTATACGAAACACACATATATATATATATACTGTATATATGCGCCCCATGTCTAGGTCAAGTTTACATTTTCATATTGAATAAATCAATAAAAAAAACGTAATTTATGTTGTAAATATCTACATTAAAAAAACTATTAGTTTATACATCCCCGACCTAATGATCCAGTCACTTCCGCCCAGCATGATATTGTTGCAAACTGCTTCCTCGCAGCTTTCCGGGGAACACGATAACGTCGACACAGCACGCACGAAAAGGACGATAATGAGGACTGGCGCGAGCGCCATGACAGTAGTTCAGCGTCCTAACAGCAAACTACGTCGGCAGAATGTGACGGAGCCTACGTCATGGTAAAGATACACCCCGGAAATGACGCACTGTTTCCTGTTACGTAATCGCAACGAAGTAAATTACTTTATTTTTTCTAAAAATTCCCCGGTTCTAGGATTCCCAATCGCGCTATGCACGCGCTCGGTTAGATTGTTGAACAAACAAACCGATCGCGCAGTGCAATCAGGACAGGGAGGGGATACGAGATCGTGATGCTTGCAAACCATCTGATGTTCCGATATCCGCCGGTCAAATGGGAACGTTTTCGTTTAACTTATGTTGCAAAAAACAGCTACAATGTATGTCATGACAAGCCTGGAAAGGCCCTAAGACGTAACCACACTGACTCATGTCGGCCACTGGTGTCGAACATTACTGGCTTCAATCACAGTCGCATAGACATAGACGGATCCAGGGGGGCATGAGGGCACGATCCCCCTCGACCTTTGGAATTTGGCATGCCCCCAAGACCTTTTTGAATGGCCTCGTTACCGTGCCCCTCGCTAGACCTTTGGATGTGCCCTCCTTTACGTTACAATATATTGAAGTTACGGCGACGCGGCAGCAAACATTTTTATAGCATTCCCTTTCCACCCTCACCCCCTTCCGGTGTTATAGTTGAGCCAGCCTAAACAGTGGCTAAAGAAGAACTGATGATATGGCGGCGAAAAAATGTTCAACAATTCCTTTAAGGTCAAGAACTGGTCAAAACTGCCCTTAGTAGCAAGGTGATCATATCAGAAACACTAATTTTGTATAGCTTACCATTACAGATAGTCATTTGGAACTATCTTAGGGTGACCTTAATTGTGAGGTGGCTGTATTATTGAGATAACCGTAAAGCAGTAAAAACAACAGGACCCTTTCTTTGGCAGGTAAGGTACTATAATAATGATATCAACTTTCTTGAACAATTTGAAAGTTCTACACTGGACACATTCTCATCAAGAACATCATGTGTGGAATTCATAATGAAACAACAAGAGTGAAGACTTATTTAATCTGCCTAATATCCAACGTCTCACTTTATTGTTAGTTCCTCAAACTGCTGTTGTGTCACATCAACGTTGTAACACACAGAAACTAAGCATAATCACTTAGCAACCAATGGTTAAGTTTCACAGCTCCTTGAATAAAATAACAACTCCTATTTACACATATACAATAACATTCTAGGATTGCATGCAACCATTTTACAGTTATTTTACATAATTATCAACAACAGTGCAGTGCAAATATCTTGTACTTGTGTATGTACTGACAAGTAAATACATAATACTTCTGTGTGTACGTACAAACACAAAATCATAGGTGGCTAACACACATCTTGTCCTAGTTAGGGATTAACACATGATGCTTCTTCACAATAAAATAAAATGTTTAGAATTTAATTATTTTCAATAACTCTGAATATTCTCATCTCTCGTCTGGTAGCCTTAGTGTTTATTACAAGGTAATATCATCTCCCATTATTCCTCTCTCTCGTACACACAGGACCTTGTGGATCATCCACAACACACTACCTGTGTGGTCTGGACCATCCATGACACACTACCTGTGTGGTCTGGACCATCCATGACACACTACCTTTGTGTGGTCTGGACCATCCATGACACACTACCTGTGTGGCCTGGACCATCCATGACACACTACCTGTGTGGCCTGGACCATCCACGACACACTACCTGTGTGGCCTGGACCATCCATGACACACTACCTTTGTGTGGTCTGGACCATCCATGACACACTACCTGTGTGGCCTGGACCATCCATGACACACTACCTTTGTGTGGTCTGGACCATCCACGACACACTACCTGTGTGGTCTGGACCATCCACGACACACTACCTGTGTGGTCTGGACCATCCACGACACACTACCTGTGTGATCTGGACCATCCATGACACACTACCTGTGTGGTTTGGACCATCCACAACACACTACTTGTGTGGTTTGGACCATCCACAACACACTACTTGTGTGGTTTGGACCATCCACAACACACTACTTGTGTGGTTTGGACCATCCATGACACACAATCAGTGTGGTCTGGACCATCCATGACACACTACCTGTGTGGTTTGGACCATCCACAACACACTACTTGTGTGGTTTGGACCATCCATGACACACAATCAGTGTGGTTTGGACCATCCACAACACACTACTTGTGTGGTTTGGACCATCCATGACACACTATCTGTGTGGTCTGGACTATCCATGACACACTACCTGTGTGGTTTGGACCATCCACGACACATTACCTGTGTGGTCTGGACCATCCTTGACACACTACCTGTGTGGTCTGGACCATCCACAACACACTACTTGTGTGGTTTGGACCATCCATGACACACAATCAGTGTGGTTTGGACCATCCACAACACACTACTTGTGTGGTTTGGACCATCCATGACACACTATCTGTGTGGTCTGGACTATCCATGACACACTACCTGTGTGGTTTGGACCATCCACGACACATTACCTGTGTGGTCTGGACCATCCTTGACACACTACCTGTGTGGTTTGGACCATCCACAACACACTACTTGTGTGGTTTGGACCATCCATGACACACAATCAGTGTGGTTTGGACCATCCACAACACACTACTTGTGTGGTTTGGACCATCCATGACACACTATCTGTGTGGTCTGGACTATCCATGACACACTACCTGTGTGGTTTGGACCATCCACGACACATTACCTGTGTGGTCTGGACCATCCTTGACACACTACCTGTGTGGTTTGGACCATCCATAACACACTAGTTGTGTGATTTGGACCATCCACGACACACTATTTGTGTGGTTTGGACCACCCACAACACACAATCAGCTTGGTCTGGACCATCCACAACACGCAATCAGCTTGGTCTGGACCATCCATGACACACTACCTGTGTGGTCTGGACCATCCATGACACACAACCAGCATAATCTATAGAATTCAACAGTGTACAACTTTTTGTTAAAAACTTGTCTACTCCATCGCAGTTGAGTTATATCAAAGCATCACAGTTCCACAACAGTAGCTGCAATATAATCCTTTGGGATTAACATCACATTCTTGATTACTGGTATCGGTTTATGTGCAACAAATCTAAATACAAGTACTGTTATCCTCTTTGGACATTAGAATTATGTATTATTACATTATATACAACTGTAGAAAAAAGTTAAGTTACTTCATCATGAAGTGTTGTCAAGATACATTCTGTTTCTGCATAAAGGTCTCTAAACACTAACATTTTGGTATCGTGCAACTTGCAGATATCTGCCTTAAATTACTGTATTTACAAATCAGGAAAAATCTATCGCTCAGAGTCATGGTATAATTATCAATAAATGGAGTGCAATGTCCAAGTAATGAAGTGTAATACTTTGCAGCTATGCATGACACTAATCAAGAAATCCCTCCAGCCAATACCCCACAGTCCAAAGGTCATGGCTGAATATCTGACCTGACCCCATCCACACCTCGCTCACTGTGTAAAACAAGACAAACACATTTCAACTTAACCCACTCAAAGCTACGCATAACATCACGTATGCCAATACGACTGGAAGCAAGGTGGTTGTAATTTTGATTGTGCCATTTCTTGGGAAAACACAAGTGTTTGAAGTCAGAATCATACTGCGTCTACCACCTCCATTAAACAGTATTTAGTCGCAACACTCTTTCTGTAGTTGCACTAAACAGGTGTCTAACGACAGATTTCACCGCGGTAGTTCTAGCAGCAGACATCATGGCGCCACGTTCATTTTTTGCAGATATTGCAAACATTATGCAAAGTTTCATCACCAGGGTATGTAGACAGAACGAGAAGATGTGGGTGGCTGGTCACGTTTATTAACTGTGGCTGGAATAAGGTCGTTCAGTGTGAATAAAATATTCCTAAGGGATGTAATTAGAGGACTTCAAATATGACGTTCAGGTATAAAGTTCAATTATGATGTTCCAGTATATGTTCCTTCAACCATTATTTGCTGC
The DNA here is from genome assembly GCA_963995525.1 of Escarpia spicata. Taxonomy (NCBI): domain Eukaryota; kingdom Metazoa; phylum Annelida; class Polychaeta; order Sabellida; family Siboglinidae; genus Escarpia; species Escarpia spicata. Next base: position 6,288,160 of record OZ023216.1, read on the forward strand.
GTGAGGCATAATATCGAACATCGATTTGAGGAAAAAAACAAGGAATGTTAAGAATGTGTGGAATGGCTGTTGTTGATATAAAATATATCAAGAAGGGCTGAGATACTGGAATAAATTATTGGGGTGTGTACCCCATCAGGCTTCCTTGTGGACCTGGTGAAGGACTTTATAGGGTCAGCCTGGGGACCGTCTCATTAATATTCTTATGAGGTCATAAGCCAGATTTTGCTCATTAAAATCGATTTTGCTCATTAACAGTGATATCTTGTATACTGAAAACTCAACACCAGGATGCAATCTGGTCACATTCACTGGTTCCACGGAAATAGTCTCTTTGGTTATGCAGCGGTGGTGGCTTTCTGCTTTCTGAAAATGCTCCTTAATTTAAAAACGGATTCTATTCAATTATTGATTTTCCTTCTGAGCTCATCAAAGTGAAACGGTTCCTTGGCTCCATACAAGGGGAAGTATCATAACTCCTTTAAATTTGTGGATATTAATTTGTATAAAATGGCAGCCATTTTGTTTGCAATTGCACCCAACTAGCCCCACTCAACAAAAACGGCTGAACATCTCCGCAATTATTCAAATTAAGGTGTATTTTAAAACTGCAAATTGAAAAGTGTGAAATATGCAAGCAATGCATGGTTTGATTGCGCCACGTTACACTCAATGTCCTATTGTACAGAAGACCATACTTAATTCCAATGCAGCCATTAACATAGAAATTAATATCTACATATTGTTATAGCCCTACTGCAGATTCGAACCTGAACTCGCATAATACCTTCATGTCAGACAAACTACCTCACTGCCATGATCTAAATTGTGATGACCGTTACGAGATGTCTAACGCAATCCCAACAAATGTTTGTCGTGCCACGGTCGACAATGTGACACTCTCACCAGTCTGTCACTAAGTCAGTTACTTGACATGTCACTATATAAACGTGCTCCTGATGCACTCAGAAATGACCGTGTCCAGTCAACTGGACAGGAAGATGGCCGACAGCGCTGACCTACCCAGAGTCTCACAGTGGAATGTTCTTTTGGCAATAAAAACAATATAATCACATGATGACACAGTCAAATCTCTGCTACGACGTCACCTCTTTCATCTCTGACAATGTTGACGCTTGTGATGACGATGATGACGATGATGGTTCATGCGATGTGCTCTTGATGTTGTTTGTCTGCTGAAGGCTGTTCAAGGATGAATGAATCTGTCGAAGAAGCAAACCACACATGAGACGCCAGTCCAGTTTTCCCATCATACAATATCACAACTACCAGGTAGTGTGCTTCCCCAAAACGCTCAGGTTCCGACATCTGATCCACACATCATATCATTGAGCCGAGTATAAACGGCCGGACCTAGAAAGTTGTACAGCAAATATGTTTGTTATAGTTCATCTCTTTGTTGTTACAACGATTTTTGTCACTGTACAATTTCTGTACAAGACGGTTTCCAGATATGCAAACCAACAACAATTTACCCAAATATTTTTGTTATTCTAATTATCAAAAGAAACTGAAGGTTTTATAATTTCTTTGAATGTTAATCGAAAATTAAGTAAAACGTACTGTATCACTGTCACCATTACTAAAGAAACAACACCAAATAAAATTGGCAGAAAAAACGTTTTCTAAATGGTACCAAACAAATTCTAATTAAGCAGCTGCATTTGTTTGTATGAAGCACTGTTCCTAACTCTCCTACTGACCCACGGTAAACATGATCTCTCATAATCACTCAACTATAAACTAACAGTGTAAACACTGGTAATACTTACATTGTGTAGTGTGTGGATGTTGGCTTCAAGTACTGTGTGAAGTTTTGCAACGGTGGCTGCATGTTGTTGTCGACTCAGGAGATACATGCCATTGTGGAGACCACACGAACTGTAAACAACCATCACATGACCATTTACCACCACCATCACATGACCATTTACCACAACTGTCACATGACCATTTACTACAACCATCATATGACCACTTACCAAACCTGTGACATGTCCGTTTACCACAAATGTGACATTACCATTGACCACACCTGTGACATGCCCATTTACTACAACTGTGACATTACCATTTATCACACCTGTGACATGCCCATTTACCACAACTATGACATGCCCATTTACCACAACTGTGACATGCCCATTTACCACAACTGTGACATGCCCATTTACCACAACTGTGACATGCCCATTTACCACAACCCTTGGACTGTAGCTACAACTGAATTGATAGATTTGTCACCTCACTACAACCACAATGCATTTAACCCCTTAGACCTAAACCGCCTGAGTGAGATGATGTGTGTAAAACTTACTTCTGAGTGAGGTGCTGGGTGTAACACTTACTTCTGAGTGAGGTGTTGTGGGGCTGGTTCAATCCAGTCGAGGTTGCCTTCGATGTGGGCCTGGAGAACCATGATCTTGTAGGACAACATGGCTGCACACAGCAGTAGGAACATGAATCTGAAATCCCAGAAACAATATCAAATACTTGTCCTATAACGAGTAGGGGTGTAACAATATATCGAACAATCAATGCATTGCGATAGTATATTTACCTATTGATAGCTATTGGCAAAAGCACAGTAAACTCTCGATAATTATGATACTTGGTGAAACACATCAGCAGGTTTACTTGTGTCGGTGTAATATTATTCACATGCGTGAATTTTCAATTTTTTTATGTAATGTTTACTTATTTACTGAGTCCACCAACCCAAGGTAGTGTTGATCAAATCTGCATCACTCATGGATTGCCATTGTGAAGCAATTGATTCGAACTCCAATTGCGATGGTGCCACCCATAGATTTTGGTCTGGGATTACTTTTTTGACAAGTTGCACATCAAGTAATATTGCATGTTTAGCTTCCATGATACTATCGCGATAGTATCACAATAGTCACGAGACTATCGTAATACCATCGCCATAGTAATTACAGACTATCGTAATACTATCGTGATAGTAAAACTATCTAACCCTAATAATGAGGGGGAATGCACTAACATTTAAAAAGTAGAAAAAGTAAAGTTAGCATATAAATACATAGACCATCATAAAATAAAGCGAATAATACTTACAGAATTGTACAAATGGCCAGAAACAGCTTAGTCTTTGGCATACTGCAAACACCACATGACAAGGTTACAAGATCAACGTTTAAAAACCTCAATATAAACAGTGTTCGTGATTTGAACGTGCCACCTACAAAACGTTTAAATTGTGTACAAATTAAAGACAATTAAACTGGACATTGAAATGCAAGATTGTAAGGAACGCATTTCTACCAGAATCACTAAATTATGACCTATATAGATTTTTGGCTCGCATGCAGAATAGACCGTTGCAAATGAATACCTACTTGCTGTGGCAGGTCACATTCCTCAATAAAATATTTAACTTGTTAAAGCAGAACTATTACATTTGATTCAAATGTTACATTGATTCTTGCAGAATTTACGAGTACTTCCACGTTACAGATATCCCTCTTCGTCCCGAAATCAACCAGAAACTTACCTTTGAACTTCTGACACCAGTCGAGACACCAGCTGTTGAGGCTTCCCACTGAAGAAACCTACATCAACACACCAACGTCATTACACATTTAATTTACAAAGTGTAAACATCATTTACTGGCTCATTACGATTCCAGTGACATTGACTCATTGTGTCACTTGGAATGTCATTTATGTCAAACTTAGGCGAGCGGTAGAACTACCTAATGGACCGACCTAAATGGCCCCCCCCACACACACACAAATGTTACATCATTTGAAAGCCCTGCATCGCCCCCATCCCAACTAGGCCTGTCGCCCCAACTAGGCCTGTCATATAGCTGCCAAGTGGTGAAGTAAGCGTGAATCCAAGATTAAATAAGGTCACCGTTAAATGATTTTCTAATTAAATTGTGCCCTTCCGCAAACATGTTAACACTGCAATGATTACGCAGTACTCAAGATCATCTCTCTTCAAGATGGAAGATGACGAGGAAGAGGCCATGTTTGACCGCTTTGGTAGTTTTCCATCCGTGATGAAGCGTGACTTTGACGAAGAAGCTTGCCACTGTTTAAAAAAATGATGTGTTCCAAGGAAATGATGGAGAATATAGAAACACTGACTTACAGATGGGGTGTGGCGGTCTATGGGTAGGACACTGATCAGGTGTGGCGGTCTACGGGTAGGACACTGATCAGGTGTGGCGGTCTACGGGTAGGACACTGATCAGGTGGGGCGGTCTACGGGTAGGACACTGATCAGGTGTGGCGGTCTACGGGTAGGACACTGATCAGGTGTGGCGGTCTACGGGTAGGACACTGATCAGGTGTGGCGGTCTACGGGTAGGACACTGATCAGGTGTGGCGGTCTACGGGTAGGACACTGATCAGGTGTGGTGGTCTACGGGTAGGACACTGATCAGGTGTGGTGGTCTACGGGTAGGACACTGATCAGGTGTGGTGGTCTACGGGTAGGACACTGATCAGGTGTGGTGGTCTACGGGTAGGACATTGATCAGGTGTGGTGGTCTACGGGTAAGACATTGATCAGGTGTGGTGGTCTACGGGTAGGACACTGATCAGGTGTGGTGGTCTACGGGTAGGACATTGATCAGGTGTGGTGGTCTACGGGTAGGACATTGATCAGGTGTGGTGGTCTACGGGTAGGACATTGATCAGGTGTGGTAGGACACTGATCAGGTGTGGTGGTCTACGGGTAGGACACTGATCAGGCAATCCAGTGGATGGTGGTTGGCTATTCATTTGCCATTGTTTCAAAACTTGGGGAAGTTTAATTCACTCCACATTGTGTGTGTCTTTCGGTAGACATTAAAAGTTGCTGATCATTTATATCTGGTGTCTCTGCAAGAGGAAGTAGAAGCTCGCGTATGCGATATAAACATGTAATCTGTCAGGGACTCAAAAGTGGTGCCCTTTAAACCACTGTTTTTGCTCCCTGTCGATGCAATTGCTTTTCTGTCAAGCATGTATATGTCAGCAATATCGTCGGTAACTACATAAGAGTCTACAGCAGAAACCGGATTTCCCCACGGAGTAACGACATACCTTTAGTACCTTTGGCAACCAAAGACTCTGCTTCAATTGACGTGATCAACAGATCAACAGTCATCTCATAGCTAAAGACTGAGAAACGTAGTACGCTATCACCACGTTGAAGTAACAACTGGTTGAAGAAACTACATGGTTTCATGATGCACCAAGGAAGCAACGCTCATAAACCTTTGCAACTATTTCCACCACACAAAATGTACAGAGCATTGCCACAGTTGAGAGAAAGCTTCTGAAGCATTAGTTCAATGGTGTCACTGTTGGACGAATATTGGAAATGGTGAATACTTTGAAGCATCAACTATCCCCAGTCTCGCTGTCTATGGCCACATTTGGAGGTGATATGAACTCAACTCCACAGGCAGAACTGATTCGTGGCTCGACGGCTGGACTTTGCACACCCTTGGAACATCCAGAAATGGTAGCTGGAAGACTTACACAATCTGCGAAAGGTAACCTGTTCAGTTGCCATGCACTAACAGGTTATGATTCAACATCAGCCTTCAGTGGTAATATGAAGAGGTCGAGCTAGCAAAATTTCCAGAACCACTCCTTCTCAGGTCACAACGGAGAACTGTCACGGACTGAATATGTTGTGTGTCACCTATTTTATGGCACACACTCGTGGGTAGCTAACACTTGATCCTGCCGTGATCCAATTCTTTGGGTCTGGCGATGTCACCCCCGCACTAGAACTTTATATTGCACACGTTAACCACCACGCAAAGATTTGGTTACAGGCAGATCAGGAATAAATAGATACATCATCTTACATCAACACCTATATGAGGAAGAAGGTATCAGTTTGCCTGTCTGGACACGGCTGTCCTCTGTTGAACTGGCTCGATAATTTTTGTAATGCTGACGATGCCATTCTGCATCCTGCATGTGCTAGTAATTGAATTTCAAATGTGGCCGCTGCTGGAGGTGCAGTGGCCTTTTATGTCCTGAATGGTCGGACTAGGTTTTACTGTATCACTACGCTAAAGCGCGGGAAGGCCGGCACGCCTTCAGGCTATTGGACTCTGACCTGGTCAAGGTACAGTGTCAGCTTGTTTACCTAGCCTGCAGGCTGGCTCTAGGACTTTAGTGTTGCCTTGGTTGCCTCGCGTAAAACTTGTTATGCAATGTAATCGCATAAATCCCTTTACGCAATGCAACAAGACAACACCAGATATGGAAGAAATGTGGCCAGAATAACCTTCTGACATTTATTTAATATTCACCCGATAATTGGATGAGTTGTTAGCTAAAACACAATACAATCAAATGTGGGCCATTTGAGGTCTTAAACATTGCCCCATTTATTTTATCTATACATTCTAAAAACAAGGCCCACATTATAGAATACCATACTTAAATTATGGTAATACACCAGAACTATTAAAAAGACGCCTCCCAGACATTTAGACGATTAAAACTACTAACTATTACCACATCCTAGAGAGAGGTGGGGCCATTCCGCCACAAGGTCACCCGAACATGTGACCACAGACAATACGTGTATAAATCATAATGACATCGTCACAGTGGTACCATTTCTTTAACCACGTATTTAAAGAGAGGTTTTCTGTTTCGATGTACTGTTAAAATCATGTTCTACAGTAAAAACTTTATGTAGCTTAACAAACTGACCATCTAAATATGTTAGATCAGAACAAAACTTTCTGAACTCTGAACTTCTGAATTCCACAGTTCAATGTTTACCAAAATTGTCAGGGAGTACGCTGCACAATGACTTCAAACATGAAACCATGCCTTCGAAAGTTGAGCAGTGCCATATTAACAAACCATTTCTTCCCAAAACACTTAAATTAAACAAAAAATAGTTCATTAACCCATTAGACCCAGTGCATCCAAAAAACGCCCAGATGTTTTCTCCCCAGAGCACCCGAGAGCGCCCAGTGGAATAAAGCCTCTAGCGGTGGCCCCATCTCGTGGATACTTAAGAGACTAACACTGGCTGATTCCTTGATATCTGAACTATGAATTGTGGGTATTTTCGACATGTGCTTTGCGATAGAAGTTCGCCACGTGTGGACCTTCAAAAATGGCAGCGCCTTGGACATCATAGTTGTTTACAAATGACGAAGTTTGTGCTGTTATTTCATTGGATGGGACAATTGTGACACTGAACTAAAGGTAAGTTGACATTATGTTCGAAATGCAACTGAACGAATGATAAAACGGATGACCTGGTTTTGTTTATGTTTCGTTGTCCAAGTTTGGTTATTGTTGGTTGGATTTTCGGCACTGAGACTGCTGTTTACATGTTGCTATACAAAATTTATGTCTTTTATTATAATGAATTACTAGGTAAGTATTCTAACAGTCTGTCAATTCTTCTAATGGTTGACATTTGGTTGTTTCAGGTGTCGATATATCAGAGATCACATTGATATCGACGGGACACAGAAGCCATAACAGGATGACAGCAACCAAGGCAGAAGTCTTACAAAGCTGTGTTTTACTGTCTATATTTATACAAAGTGAACTCATTTACATTGTCTCATGTCTAAGCAAGACAAGGCAAGTGTAAATACACAGTATAATGCATTTGATGTCAATAAAATGCATGATATTCCACTCTATACTTGTCCAAAATATTAATTGTCTACGTTTGTCCCCTATAAATAACAACATATATTTAACCAATATTAACCAGTCACACCATTTTAAAGACAACTCAATGAACATCAAAATAAACACCACTTGCAATTATAGAAAATCAATAGTTTTAAGATACAGCTTAAAATCTGAAGGCACACCGAAATGTTGACATTTAAGGCAGGAGCCTGGGGAACATGGACACAATTTAACCGGCCGGGGCCTAATGGGTTCAAACACATCTGGATGGTGAATATGTTATAACATAGTTTATAGTTCATAACATGATTTTATGATAAAAACGAACGATCAGATAACCTCCCTTTAATGAGAATAGTGTACTCTTGTTTTGTTTAACTGTGCGAGAACACGAGATTACTCACATTTGAGCGTGGAATGATTCAGAGGCATCTCCATTTCTATGCTCGGCTTTCTCGTCGGAGGGCTGCCGATGATACTGGACGTTTCAAAGTAAATATCACAGGTCGATTGGTTGATGTCGGTGGAACCAAATGAGAACGTATCGGAGCTCTCTAGGCTCGTGTCCGGTGTCACCTTGATGACAGGCATCATGTGAACTGTCTGACTCCCATCATTACTTGACTCTGCCAGACTGATATCCTTCAAACAACAACAACAACACATCTACACTCCATCAGACTGATCTCGTTCAAACAACAACACATCTACATTCTGCCAGACTGATCTCCTTCAAACAACAATAACACATCTGCACTCCAACAGACTGATCTCCTTTAAACAACAACACGTCTACATTCTGTCACACTGATCTCCTTCAAACAACAACAACACATCTACACTCCACCAGACTGATCTTCTTCAAACAACAACAACAACACGTCTACACTCCACCAGACTGATCTCCTTCAAACAACAACAACACGTCTACACTCTGCCAGACTGATCTCCTGCAAATAACAACAATGCGCCTGGACTCAAACAAACTTTACTGACAATACTGCCTCGTTGGGCTGAGTTAACTGCAATACACATTGATTTTCAACTTTGTAACATTTTCTGACTGACTCTCTTTCTATAACCCTGGGCAAGTAAAGCGGATTTGATAACACCTAAGGTTACTGGACAGATATCGACAACTGCATAAAAAAGAACAAATAAATTGTTTTTCATGCACAGAAGCACTCACTCCTCAACCATTACCAAATATTTCAAAACACATTCAGCCTGCAATGCACATCTCGGCATAAGTCAACAAACTGTCACATGACAGTGATGTCACGGAACAGTCATCTGTACTTACTGCATTATTGTCAGATTCGCCCATTACTACGTCAATCGACTTTGGCTCCGGTTCAACCTGCAACCCACACACAGACAATGGTCATGTTTGTTTTATTTATTTATTATATTATCAGTATTTTTACGTACAATGGAAGCTTGCTTTAAGGAAGACGTTCAACATTCTCAAATTCTTCCTTATATCCAATGTTTCTTAAATCAATGGATAAATAGAATTGTGCAAAACAAAACGGGGATATCAGTTGTTTCTTTTAAGCAGATGTCCCTAAGTTCAGAAGTCCTTGTAGCAAGTGTAATGTGATTTTTAAATGGAATTTTATACTGATTTCTAATCAGAGATTTTTGGAAAATTGCCCTGGATTTGATGACATATAAGTTATTATTTATGTCAGACCATCTCAACTTGACCACTTTAATTAGCTAATAATAATCCCAACCTCACGAGAGTGAATTCAAGTTAAGCCTCTAGACCCCAACTACCCGAAACCACCCGCAATTAAACTGAACTTTAATCATTCGTATATATATCTGGTGTCATCTAACTATTGGATAACTGTACGCAGTCATTTTAAAACTGAGTCTATTTGTTATAGACTACGGGTATTTTTATATGGCTCTAAATTGCAAGGTTTTGAGTTGGCGCCATTTCAAAACATTTCTCACCTACTGCTTGAGAGTGGTGAGAGGAATCGGAATTCAACTCTTTAAAATGTCCTGGTGTCTAAAGGGTTAAGATGTTATATTTCACTTCTGGTGAATACAGAAATTTACAATCTCTGTTTCTCCTGACATCCTGCAACTAGACGTATGCTATCCATCAATAGATTTTGCTAATTTTACACCACCTTCTCTCATTAAGTATTTGCACCTGAGCTTCCCATGATCAATTGAATGCCTCACATGATGCAAACAGGCAGAAAAACACTTATGTTTTGATGGTCAAAATAATATTTTGAAATTGTGTGTATGATAGTGCAAATAAAAGGGTTTATATTGGTTTGTCAGTATCCGATTTCATGTTGGATATATACAGAAATAACTTGTCCAAGACTTATGGTTTTAAAATCATACTAACAAACCAAACACATACTTTCAGGCCTAAACCGCCAGTTACCTCAGAGGGCCATTGTTTTTGGTGTCATCCTGCTCAACAGTTTTTTTGAAAATGAAACAAAACGGAAACTGACAAAGATATGGAAAGCTGATCCCGATGGCCCTGGACATTATCCAACCCTTGACCTTTGTGACTGAGGACATAACCCGACCCTTGACCCCTGTGACTCATATCATAACACAACCCTTGACCTTACCTCAACGTAGTTCTTCTGCCACACACTACACATGAGCTTGTACGTTGAGTCTCGCGATAGCAGCGATCCAAAGACGTACTACAAGCAAACGAGAATAAAACTCTTTAACAACCACTAAAATACCGTGTAAAAGACGGGCATCAATATCATGATTTAACTGTTCACCACAACTATTTTCTATGTCTTCCACACAATACATAATTTATGAAGTGTCATTTATAGATGAAGTACAAGAGAAGCAAGATTTCTTATATACATAGGCATACATGATATGTATCGTAAACTTTAGTGAAATATCCACGTGACAGCAGAGAGTCCTGTACAATGCTACATTTCTGTACGGTTGCTGTATGTAACTGCATCCTCAAAAGTGACACACAGATACAAATTTTATTTTGTAAAAAATTTACATAGTCTCCACAAAAACTTATTACTACGCAACAAAAAGCAGTCAACAGAGGGCATTTCTTAATTTCCGATCCACTAAATCATGTTTCATTAATAAATAGGACTTCCAAAATGGCAATGTAAGGTACGTACACTTTCCGAAAGTCTGAGATAATAAATACAGTTGAACCTTGCTTTACGTTCACTTGGCCGTACAGCGACCTTGCAACTATGGCCATCCTAGGACAGCCCCACATTATTCCGTAGCAGTAAAATGTAGCAAGTTATCGTTATTAATAATAATAAAATGACTTATTTAATGTCAATATCCTACAAAAATCCGAGCTCAGGGGTGCAACAAAACCAAAGCATTGAGCGTTCTCATAATCACGTACAAAAGCAAAAGTCGTCAACAGATGGATGGAATTACTAAGAAGCTGGTTAAGGAAGCTATATAATAATAATAATCAATAACCAATAAGGTGACAGTATTTATGGGAACATAAGTGTAAGTGTATTCCCACTAATACAGTCACCTGCCTATTAAGGTCGTCTAGCCCAATCCCTACAATGACCTTAATTGTGAGGTTTCACTGTACTGCATTACAATAACATGTTATCCATCTAACTGTGATTGTAGCAACTGCAAGGCAGTGAGAGGAGAGGGACGGGGGATACCTTGTCTTGTGCTGTGACAACTCCGATTGCATTGGGAATGATAAACGCCGTCCTCTGTCGCATGATGTTGAGCACTTTGTTCACAGGAATCTGAATCTACAAGAACAAGATGTCCGCTCAGTGACACTGACAGTGACATGACAACTGGGAGACACTCTACTTCCTCTCTGTGTCACACGCTTGTCACAGGTGCAGGTGTCAACTCACAGGTGTGTCAACTCATAAGATTAAGTGTGTCAATTCACAAGTGTACGTGTCAATTCACAAGTGTATTAGTCAACTTACAAGTGTAGGTGTCTCACACTCACACACAGACGCACAGACGCCCACACATGCGCACACACACACACACAGGGATTCATCTAGAAAAAGACATGCAATGCCCTTCGGGCACATCAGATGTAGGATTATGTGCCTTTTTGAAATTTGATGTGCCTCAAATCAGTTCATTAAAATTTTATTTATTAATTTGCATGATAGTATGATTGCTTAAATAACCTGGTAAATGTGATTTTTAATATTACGCGTGTAATCATGTTATTCTTTAACTTGTTTTGAATTCTATTCAGGACTGCCTGTGCAACATATTTCTGGATAAAAAATATAACCATCAATAAAAAAGTGCTAAGAAATGTTCAGTTTTGTCCAAATCTGTAACGTTACAAAACTAGATACATTCTGGGTAGGTGCCCAAACACTACAGTCTACAGTTTGTGACATTGAGTGACAATAATTCACATACCAGAGAACATCAACTCAAAATATTCAAAGAACCATGTTAATTAAACATAAAAAAACTCATTGATACACCAATGAACAGCTGTATGGAATAGCCTCACTCAGTCTGTGGTTGAGATTGCATCAGTGCAGTCTTTTGAGAGGAAATCAGATTATAAGTTGTGGGAAAATCACCCAGTTATTGATTAGATTGATTAGACTGTTCTCAGTGTCCAGTCATCAATGTAAGATGTGATTTAAATAACTCCATTCAGGCCATTGTTCTGTTTGTTGTCCGCATCGCCTTTGTCTGTGTTCAGGCACTGACTGGAGCAAACGGTAGCGCTATTTGGGCCTCAAAATATGCAAAGCCTAAGACGAAATATTTTGATAGCGTAGATATGCATGGGATGATGTGGAATTATTTAATTATCACATCAACGTGTCAAATTTAGGCAAAACCATAGTTACTGACAGCAAAGTGGAGGTGGGTCCGGATTCTACACAAGTGTCCCTCAATTGTCTCAGACATGTTTTTGTATGCGTCTTTTGGGCACGTGGCAAAAAAGTACGCAGCATTCCAGTGTACAACTCGTCATTGACGTGTTTCCACGCTCCGAGGGAATCCCTGTATGTATGTCTAACACGCACTGGCTCTGTTGCATATGTCAGCTTTGCATGTTGCGCCTTTACGTGCGTGACAGCGACATCAGTCCAGGTGCACCAACACGTTACCCATTCATCATCTTTACTAACCCTTTCCTTCAACACCGTCTTAACAACTTATTGCTTAACCACTCCACACTGAGCAGTGTGAATGCGTGTGTGGGCGGCGTGTGGCTGAGACTCACCACTTTCTGATGGCCGAGGATCTTAGTGTAGAAGCAGAACCAGTTGGGAGAGATGTAGAGGTAGCCCTGCAGCAGGATGTCACCGAAGAACGCACACGAACACGCTGCAACAAACACACGTCATTACTCTACCACCAGAGGGCAGTCAGTACAGCCACCAGGGGACAGTCAACACTACCACCAGGGGGCAATCAATATTGATAAAAATAATTTTTTTTCTAAATGTCTACTTTTTGTTCTATTGTTACATGCTATTAAATTTGTAAACTACTCACATTACAAAATATCTAAATCCATAGTATGAATGTTTACTTTTAGAAGACTACATCTGACACATATCATTCTACCAGAAAGTTCCTAAAATACGGCAAATTATCAGTGCAGTTGGGTTTGATACTGTACACTTTAATATTTTAAGTTTTCATATCGTAAATATGGAACGTTAATTGTGTCGGACGACTCACATTTGATGACCTCCTCCTCCGCCGGAATGTTCTTGAAGACTTTGTGGAACTTTCTACTTCTCGACTTCCGATGTACCTGAACAACCAGAACAAAGAACTTGATCATTCAAGAAAAAATGAGAGGAATTGAAGAGAAATGTCCTCTAAGTTGGTGACAACATAATTATAATCAGTTCACAATGAAGTCGTTGTTCACAGGTCAATGATTTTAAAAAGACAACAGCACTAACAATGATGACCTAATTTATTCACTGCATTTTGTTCCATTAAAAAATCACATGTATTTTTTTAAATTGCATTTCCACTAAATCCTTGGGAATTCCTCACACAATGATTATACATTCCCAGATAGATGGCACTTTAAAGACTAAGTGAAATTAAATTTTAAAAGTCTTTGAAACTTTGTATATGTCAACTTAATATTCTTGTCAAGCAATGTGTCAAATATGAAGCCTGTTCATTACAAACTCATGTCACTAAGCCCCCTCAAACGTGGTCATTTGTGTGTCACAAAGCAACCAGCCCATCAGATGTTGCCGACGTCGCCACAGGCAATGCCACTGAGTGCGCCCTATCGTTCAGCATGGCAAGCAGCGGTGAAGCCTGTTGTTTCAGACTGTACAAGAAATTGCAATTGCGGAATTTAACGTTTTTTGATATTACCATAAAGATAATAATCTTATCTACAAGTCTGTCGCTGAATGTACGGAGGAATTATATTAACTTTTTGAGTTATTGCCATTTGAACATTGTGAACTGTAACTCAAAAACTAAAAATAAATCATGGGTACATCCAGTGGCATATTTGTAGATAGTGCTTCACGTTAAAAAAAGCGATTTATTGCACGCCTAAATATGCAAAAAAAATTACCGCAAGTGATTTATTAGTTTTATTTTTATCAGCTAGGTGGCGTTCCTGTTTGGCCATCTGTTGATGCCACTGCCTAGTCATGCCAAAACGCAATGGAGGCTAGCCATGCCATAGCGGAATCCATTACGCAAGATTAATTCGATCGGGTCAATTTGGGATATCAAGCATTGGCACAGATTGAAAAGTTGCAAGCTGATTAAACATTTGAGACAAGAAGTACTAGCGATGATGCTACCGAAAATAACAGCAGTGTAACGACACTGATGATTAAGTTTTGTGTATGGGAAGGACTCTAGCTGTCGGTACGGTGCCCTACCATCGTACACCATGACCCGAGCAGAAGATCGCATGACACCGTGACACCGTTTCGATTTTCACCAGCTATCCCGTGTGGAAAATTGCAGCTGATTAATGATCTATGACTGTCAAATGACAGCCGGCTGACAAGAATCCATTGAGCAATCAGCGAACTCCAAGTCTATGCTCTATAAACCTCGGCAACTAACGCAAATTTACATGACAAGAACAGACGTTCTTTGAAACAAATGGGTGTATATTTAGCAGCAGGTGTGGTGACGTGAGCAATAATGGCAATTAGCGCGAGCGATAAATCGCTCCCTAGATGAACAATTACCGCAAGCGTTAGGGAGCGAGAGCAATCGCTCGCCTAAAAAATAATGTACTGAGCACTAATGTTATGATATCATAACATTACATGAAGGAAGAGCTGCACAATTTAGCATAACCCAGAATCTGGTTAATTCTTTTTTCCGTCAGTCTCTGGGCCGAGTGGGGTAAGTGTGTTGGCTCAGCACACATCCGGTTTTACTACGACACGAGTTCAAGCCTAGCACCAAAGTTTTTAAAAAGTGTATTTTTAGTTATCTTTTCGCAAAGTAATATAAACCAAGCCAAGTTTTATACTGTTTATCATCAAAACAATCAAATGTTTTGTAGTATTTATTTATTTCATGACAACATTTTAAATAATATTGTATTACCGGGATGTACAATTTCCGTTGATCTTGTATGTTTTTTTTACATTTATCCAGACACAGTTTGTCTTCACATATATAATTTTGATAAACTACTGTATAGTAATATATATATATATAACGGATTAATCTTCAATTTTATTCAGTGCAAAAAACACACATTACCAACTGGTACAATTCTTTCATTGATGGTTTTTTTTATTGGTAATGTAGGTTTATTGGACTGATTAATTTGAATATAATCCCTGTGCTGTTTACTGTACAGTAGTATATCATAATTGTAAATGTGAAGACAAACTGTGGTTTGTATGAATAAAAAAAAAAACTTACAAGATCAGCAGAAATTGTACATTCCCGGTAATATAATATTATTTTCATTTCTGTCGTGAATAAATAATTACTACTACAAAACATTTGATACATTTAATGATAAACAGTGCATCATTTTGTAAAAATGGCTTGGTTTATATAACTTTACAAAAAGATACACTTTTTGGTGTTAGGCTTGAACCCGTGTCGGTAGTAAAACCAGATGTGCACTGAGCCAACGCACCCAGTCGGCCACATGGACTGACAGAAAAAGAATTAACCGGATTCATGGTTATGTTAAATTGTTCAGCTCTTCCTTCTTGTAATGTTATATCACATAAAACGTTACTTTCTACAGTTGGATACAATAATATTTTCGTGTGTGTGTATGTTTACTTATGTAGATTAGTTTTCCTGGGTCGCAATCAAAACCATTTTTCTCAAAATAAGCTGAAGCAGCAAAGGTTGACTGAACAGAGGTTCTATCACTTAATTAATTCAACAACGTTGGTATTCATGTGAACCGTAAAATAAATTATTGTTCCTCTATTATGACTAGTGTTTGTAGGGCCTATTACATCGGAATACTGCCTAATAACTCATTCTGACGCTCGTTTCAACTCAACATCTATCGTTGTAAACATGCTCTGAATGTATTGAAAGTGCTAGCATGTTCCACGACATTCGCATCTCCGACATCAGAATACCACGTGATCGCCTAGCTCATTGACTATCAACTTTCCGTGGGAATCGCGATACAGATGGATTTAAAATCTGATTTAAATTATCAATGCATTTTTCTGTATTTTTCCATATTGCCAAATGTTACAGAGAATGCTATACTTTGTGTAATGGAAAATCTGAGCCAGCTTCCTTTACTGAACGTTCCATGATTCATGACAACCAGATCTGGCACTGAGATCAAGCAGCAGACTTGTGACAGACCTGCCAGGAAGTGACAGACCTGTTACAAAGTGACAGATCTGCCAGGAAGTTAAAGATCTTCCAGGAAGTGACAAATCTGCCAGGAAGTGACAGACCTGTTACAAAGTGACAGATCTGCCAGGAAGTGACAGACCTGCCACAACGTGACAGACCTGTCATGAAGTGACAGATCTGCCAGGAAGTAACAGATCTGTCAGGAAGTGAGACCTGCCAGGAAGTGACAAATATGCCAGGAAGTGACAGACATGTTACAAAGTGACAGATCTGCCAGGAAGTGACAGACCTGCCACAAAACGACAAATCTGCTGTGAAGTGACAGACCTGTCATGAAGTGACAGATCCGCCAGGAAGTAACAGATCTGCCAGAAAGTGACAGACCTGTCACGAAGTGACAGTTATGCTAGGAAGTGACAGATCCGCCAGGAAGTGAAAGTTACGCCCGGAAGTCACATATCCGCCAGGAAATGACAGATCTGCAAGGAAGTGACACTCACCTTTGTTGGTGTCTTGGGCTGTAAACTTGTCATTGTTGTCGTTCGTCTGTAACAAGAACACGTCAGTGCAGTGAATTGTGTGTATGATTAAGTATGTATAACAAGAGCTTTTACATCCAGTCTCGGAGGAACAAACCAAGTGTAGCAGTTATCATCATCACAACCACGCTCACAACACTTGGCACCCTCTGATGGCTAAATCACCACTCTTTCCCATGTTGTCGGCAGTTAATTACTAATTAGATAACTCTAAATAGCTATCTACATGTTCTTTAAATAGATCACGCAATTGGTAGATCAGATGCCAGTGGTCTAACGATGCAAATAGAAAGAGACACTGAACCTCGGCACCTGGGAGGTGATACTCTGTCAGACTGTGTCAAAGTTAGCATTTCATAATTTGTATATTTATACAGAAATTATGAATAGTTGCTATGGCGGGAAAGTGAGAGTTCCTCCATGGTTTTAAGTTAATCAACTGATGATGACATATTACAGTGAATTGGGTAATTGGGGATTGCTGCAATAAATAACTTGCCTCCAGACATAATGGTGCATTGTAACATTTAACAAACTAAATGTATGCCTTTGCAGGCAATTTAGCAAAATTTTTGATATATTACAATAAAAAATTAAAACTAAACTTCAGTTTGTATGCAATTTCTTTAAAAACTAACAATCACAGAAAATCTATTATTATCAATTAAAAACCAGAAACAACCATAGATATGAACTATCATGATTAAGACCTTCCAAAACTACAACGATCACATATTTGCAAAGACACTTTCGCAAAAAATGTCATCAAAACAAAGTGAATAACAAACTTGAAAACAAGAGTACGCCTGAGTGATATATATACACCTACTTTAAACTCCAACGCATGTTGGCTTTCGTGGAATTCCAGCATTGGTTTCTATCGATAAGTAAACACACCTCTCCTACCGTAGGCTGCTGGACGTAAACGACAGATCCTACCAATGCACTGGTTCCAAAACAAGAGTGACGAAAGACCCACAAAGCCTAGGAACATGAAATATTGAGCAGATATTGTCTCCAGTGACCAGAGTCTTCCTGATGACTATCTCCCGGGACCTTCACTTCCGGATTTTATTGCTGCTTGTTAATCAATCTTGTTTTTGTTCAATTCACTCAGGCAGTGGGGACCAGCCCGGAGACCAGGGAGGATTTGGCCCGAGTCCACTGGGGCTATTGTCGGGCCACAATCAGGCCGTGGAAAGTGTTCGGATTGGTAACATTCACGTGTGGTGAAAGAATCCATAGAAAACATGATATAAACTGTCTCGGGACTGTGGGCATGGCCCAGCACATGCATACTGCTTCAATAGTTCTATCAAACATGTATGCCAACACATGCGGGTAACGACGTCATGTGGCAACTACGACCAACACTTCTGAACCATAATTACACAGACAGACTGACGGACGGACAGACGGATGGACGGACGGACAGAGAGAGAGAGAGAGAGAGAGAGAGAGACAGACAGAGATGAGTTGTTTGTTTTGACACTGCTTGTACAACCAACAAGTAAGCCGAGTACAGCTGCTGAGTGCGCTACATACAACACTATTGATTGCTGTGGCTCTGTTGTCGTCCTGCACCATGCCACCACAGACTGCATTCACAGAGACTAACACAACTCACAAAAATAAAAATTTCATTCAAGTGATGAGTATTCAGAGTTTGTTTACATTCAAGTGATGAGTATTCAGAGTTTGTTTACATTCAAGTGATGAGTATTCAGAGTTTGTTTACATTCAAGTGATGAGTATTCAGAGTTTGTTTACATTCAAGTGATGAGTATTCAGAGTTTGTTTACATTCAAGTGATGAGTATTCAGAGTTTGTTTACATTCAAGTGATGAGTATTCAGAGTTTGTTTACATTCAAGTGATGAGTATTCAGAGTTTGTTTACATTCAAGTGATGAGTATTCAGAGTTTGTTTACATTCAAGTGATGAGTATTCAGAGTTTGTTTACATTCAAGTGATGAGTATTCAGAGTTTGTTTACATTCAAGTGATGAGTATTCAGAGTTTGTTTACATTCAAGTGATGAGTATTCAGAGTTTGTTTACATTCAAGTGATGAGTATTCAGAGTTTGTTTACATTCAAGTGATGAGTATTCAGAGTTTGTTTACATTCAAGTGATGAGTATTCAGAGTTTGTTTACATTCAAGTGATGAGTATTCAGAGTTTGCTTACACCATTCAGGATCGTGCAGAATCATTAATGTATTGTTACAGTCGTCAGCGAAATTAAAGCAGGGGATACTGCCAGAATAATAGATTTCAAACAAAATAGCCTCCTCAGCTTGGTTTTCTGCTCGTGCCATTTCACATTAATTTTGGGAGTAGCAAATTAATGCCATACCCACTACAAAGTGGTAGCTTGTTGGTGTAACTCTCACGTGTAGTTTTACTTAAATCATAAGACAATTTTTATTTAAGTTATTTTATTTGTGTTGTGCATTCAATTCATGTGATCATCACGATTTGAATCTTCATGTGAATGTGTGTGCGATTATGCACGTGTTTATGTGAGGTGTTGTCAACTTTCCTTGCTTTCTTAAAATTCATGCCATCAACAAATTCTGTGGGTTGAAGACTAAAAAGGTCAGCCCGGCAAATGGCTTTGGCAAATTAGCAGATGGCCAACCAAAATCAATTCTTTCTACGTTCACTACACTACATACAATAGTACAATAAACACAACTATACGCAATAGTACAGTACAACTGTACATAATAATACAGTACAACCATGTGCAATAGTACAGTAAATATACAAGTGGCAGTACAGTACAGTACAACTATATGCAATAGTACAGTACAACTACATGCAATAGTACAGTACAAATACATGCAATAGTACAGTACAACTACATGCAATAGTACAGTATAACTACATGCAATAATACAGTACAAATACATGCAATAGTACAGTACAACTACATGCAATAGTACAGTACAACTACATGCAATAGTACAGTACAACTACATGCAATAGTACAGTACAACTACATGCAATAGTACAGTACAACTACATGCAATAGTACAGTACAACTACATGCAATAGTACAGTACAACTACATGCAATAGCTCAGTACAACTACATGCAAATAGTACAGTACAACTACGTGCAAATAGTACAGTACAACTACGTGCAATAGTACAGTACAACTACGTGCAATAGTACAGTACAACTACGTGCAATAGTACAGTACAACTACATGCAATAGTATAGTACAACTACATGCAATAGTACAGTACAACTACATGCAATAGTACAGTACAACTACATGCAATAGTGCAGTACAACTATGTGCAATAGTACAGTACAACTACGTGCAATAGTACAGTACAACTACGTGCAATAGTACAGCACAACTACATACAATAGTACAGTACAACTACATACAATAGTACAGTACAACTACATGCAATAGTACAGTACAACTACATGCAATAGTACAGTACAACTACATACAATAGTACAGTACAACTACATGCAATAATACAGTACAACTACATGCAATAGTACAGTACAACTACATGTAATAGTCCAGTACAATTACATGCAATAGTACAGTACAACTACATGCAATAGTACAGTACAACTACATGCAATAGTACAGTACAAATACATACACACAACAACAACAAATATGACATGTAACTAATACAACTACACACAATACATAACCACATCCTACCCTACAGGTTGCACCATCCCTTACACAATACATAACCACATCCTACCCTACAGGTTGCACCATCCCTTACACAATACATAACCACATCCTACCCTACAGGTTGCACCATCCCTTACACAATACATAACCACATCCTACCCTACAGGTTGCACCATCCCTTACACAATACATAACCACATCCTACCCTACAGGTTGCACCATCCCTTACACAATACATAACCACATCCTACCCTACAGGTTGCACCATCCCTTACACAATACATAACCACATCCTACCCTACAGGTTGCACCATCCCTTACACAATACATAACCACATCCTACCCTACAGGTTGCACCATCCCTTACACAATACATAACCACATCCTACCCTACAGGTTGCACCATCCCTTACACAATACATAACCACATCCTACCCTACAGGTTGCACCATCCCTTACACAATACATAACCACATCCTACCCTACAGGTTGCACCATCCCTTACACAATACATAACCACATCCTACCCTACAGGTTGCACCATCCCTTACACAATACATAACCACATCCTACCCTACAGGTTGCACCATCCCTTACACAATACATAACCACATCCTACCCTACAGGTTGCACCATCCTTTACATAACAGTGTCACTTGTTACAATGGCCTGACTCAATATCAAATCAGGAGATCTACTCCAGGCTTACACACAAGTGGCCTTCAACTCCAAGTGGCAACTAGAGTGTAGCATACTGTTACCTTGAGACTTATTTTCATGGCACTTGTTGACAACAAACACCTGAGCATGGCTGAGAATACTTGTCAGACATATGTCACTTTAAGAGTGGACATCAGGTGATCCAGTGACAAGACTGTAGATGGGTCACGAAGGTGGTTTACAAAACACAGGGTCTGTAAACAATGACAGATACCACATGCAAGCTTATTTCAAGGCTTATCAAGGCTAGTGAAAGGAATATTCAAGGCTATTTAACTAAGAATGAACTGGCAGCAGACTACTGACTGCGACCTACAGCTGGTCAACAAAACATCGAAATGCTAACAAATAACAGATCTGGGTGGAATGCTTTGACAGCCTTGGGCTATATATAGAAGCATAAGCTGCTAAATCAAAGTATGTAACACCCATACCTATAAAAATTGATTGGCTAAGGAAGACCAGTTTGAATTAACTGGAAGACCTGCATCATAAAAGGGGTCCATGGGCAACAGTTGTGCAATACAAGCAGATAAGCTGATGGGCAGAAGTGCTCCCTAGCCAGAGGGAGGGGGGAACTGGTGAACAAAGACTACCAGGGTCATGGGCAACTGTAGCCAACAGCAGTGCCTTGGAGTATGCAAAATAAGTAGATAAGGCAACCTGGGTCTCCGGCTGAGATCAGCAGGGAATGTACTTTTACCAGTGAACAAAGGCCAAATGGTAGAGCATAATCAAGGCTTGCCAAGGCTGCAAGCCAGAATTCAAGGATATCAAGGCCTTGAAATGGGATTGGTGTAATTCAACGTTTTTAAGGATTTCAAAGCCCTGTACAAACCCTGAAAACAACTGCAGAGGCTAATTCTTGCAGCAATGTGAATGGTAACCATTTGAATGGTAACTGTATGAATGGTAACCATATGAATGGTAACTGTATGAATGAGAACCATATTAATCCCCTAAGACTCAAATCGAAGGTGTACGAGGTCATCACCAGACCCTCCCTAACGTATGAGAGTGAATGTTGGGCAATGAAGACCAACAACAAGAGGAAAGTTGCCACCACAGAGATGAGGATGCTTCATGGGATCCTCGGAGTATCAAGGTTGGAGCACATCCGAAATGAATAAATAAGACAGGTACTGAACCTCCCGCCAACTGACGAAGTCATGCGAAGTGGCCGTCTATGATGGTTCGGTCATGTGCAACGATGAGATGAGAACAACGTCATCCGCAGTGTGATGAGCTTAGCGCTACGAGGTGTCAGAAGGCGAGGACGCCCAAGGAAGATGTGGAAACAACAAATCAAAGAGGACATGAGGAGCGTAGGTGTTACAGTGGATATGGCCCTAGATCGCATGGAGTGGATGAGGACTAGGCTGACCCCTAGTGATAGGGATATGGCCGTCAAGGTGAGCAAGCATATTAATGGTAACCCCACGAATGGTAACCCTTCGAATGGTAACCATGCATGAACAGTTGTACTGACATCTGATTGGTTATGTCCAATTTCACAGGACAAAATTTCAGCCATGCAACTAAGATAACAACTTATTAGTTGTCCTACTTTTTGACCCTCAAATGAATGTATGTATGTGTGTATATATATATATATATATATATATACAAACATATATATATATATATACATATTAACTGGTGCAAATAATTCTGTCATTATATTTCTGGGTATTCTAATTACATATACTGCCAGTTCAAATTGTAAACAAAAATGTATTATCAACAATGACCTGCATATGCAGCTTTTAGAAATATTTATGTATTATATATGCACAATTTGTCAGGCCATATGCTGAATTACTTTGGTGCAACTACCTGTTTACCTGTTAAAGATTGTTGCAAATATCCAATGTATATGCAGAATGATTAGTATTAGTATCATAAAGGCATCAGCACTAAGCTATTCTCAGACATTTGGCCCAATTTATTTGGCCTTCTAAGATTTGACATCAGTGACCAATCTCTGACCCAAATCTAACCAGCGGCTTAGTGGAACTCTGCTGATCTATTTCCAGTAACAATTGTTGTGCAGTCACATATCAGACATTCATGAAGTGAGGCCACACAAAATGTGGCCAGTAATTAAAATCACAATCCTATAACATTGGCAGCCAAACATGGACCAGGCAATTACTGTTCTAACTGATGAGATCAGGGTAATTTCTGGTCATCCAGAACGTATACACGTAATGTAGTTGTCACTGTATGTAAGTGTATGTAAGTGTATGTAATTGTATGGCCGTTGAACAAACACAATGGTACACTGACGCATTTGGAATAACGCCATTGACTTAAGCCTTATACATCTGGTAGCAGCTTTGATTGAAACATTCTGAAATGCCAAATAATGATCTCGTTAAGATTGGTAATATGTGGCATGCCACTATAAAGGTGTCTCTTCCAATCAGTGCTTTCGCTCATTTGAAGTTAATTTTGGTGAAACCTAGCATCACCTACAATACCCCGTTTGTGCAATATTGATAATTTGTTTAATGTTTGTTCAAGCATTAATTAACAGGATTATGAAAATTGGAAAATATGTATATATGTTTACATGAGTGTGAATATGCGACTAAATGATGCACGTTTCTGTGTTGACGATGTTGACGATGTTGACGATGTTGACGTTCCTTACTCTCTCAAACCCCACATGGCTGACAAGTTCAGCTAGTATGTTATTTTTGTGTAACACTTTAGTTAAATAAAGCTCTTGTTTGGTTTATATGCTAAATGACCTTGTGAATGTTTTGTTTGACTTGCAATGGATGGCTGTGTCGGCCTTTGTATAAGTTATTTGAGAAAAGTACTTTTACGTTTACTTCAAGAAGATTTGTTTACTTTTTACTTGTACTTCAAGTATACTTTTAAAAAAGTACTTTTATTTCTACTTGAGTAGCTTTTTTCTTATTTACTTGCACTTTTACTCAAGTACAAAATAGAATTACTTCTACTGGTTCTGCTTTGTGGTCATCGCAACTTCCCTTCTAGAATCCCGCACTTGTTAACAAGACGACAACCTGCCAAATGTATTCTGGGTAAGTCTCTGGATATAGTCAACTGTAAGTGTAACGGACGTACTTAGTGCAGTCTTCACATGCACCAATTACACAAACTGGCAGCTTCAAAATATTGATCTCGACAGCAGATCAATTCAGGAAAGGTAGAAGCCACAAGACGTGGACACGAGTGGAAATGTAGACAAGGTGGAAATGTGGACACCAGTGGCCATATGGACACCAGTGGAAATGTGGACACCTGTGGCCATATGGACACCAGTGGAAATGAGGACACCTGTGGCCATATGGACACCAGTGGAAATGTGGACACCAGTGGCCATATGGACACCAGTGGAAATGTGGACACCAGTGGCCATATGGACACCAGTGGAAATGTGGACACCAGTGGCCATATGGACACCAGTGGAAATGTGGACACCTGTGGCCATATGGACACCAGTGGAAATGTGGACACCAGTGGAAATGTGGACACCAGTGGCCATATGGACACCAGTGGAAATATGGACACCAGTGGCCATATGGACACCAGTGGAAATATGGACACCAGTGGCCATATGGACACCAGTGGAAATGTGGACACCTGTGGCCATATGGACACCAGTGGAAATGTGGACACCAGTGGCCATATGGACACCAGTGGAAATATGGACACCAGTGGCCATATGGACACCAGTGGAAATATGGACACCAGTGGCCATATGGACACCAGTGGAAATGTGGACAACACTGGAAATGTGGACACCTGTGGAAATGTGGATACCAGTGGAAAGTATTAACACTGGTAGAAATATGGGATGATTTGAAATGTAGACACCAGTGGAAAGTTTTAATACCAGTGGAAACGTAGTGATTTGAAATGTGGACAACATTGGAAATGTGGATACCAGTGGAAATTATTAACACCAGTGGAAATGTAGGGTGATTTGAAATGTGGGCACCAGTGGAAATGTGGATACCAGTGGACATATGAACCCAGATGGAAATTTGAACCCAGTTGGATGCAATTTGAAGAAAACTGCATCTGAACATGATACTGACAGGACAACTGAGTAATTAGTTTCCACCACTGCTGTCATTCTCTGTACAAACATGACATCCAGCTACTCTGACTTCAAAGAACTCCTACAGTTATACACAAACACATCAGTAGTGATGCTTAATTGTGGCCTTTGATGAGTAACATAACACTGTTCAAATTCTCCTTATTCTGGTGGTGATAGCTACTGCGAATTAAGCAGTATCAAATTTGAACATGTTCATTAAAGCAAGAGGCAATAACCAGACTCAGCATCCTGCGATTACTACAACAGCCTCAGGTCAATTACACAGCGATGTAATCTATTTCTATTAATCACTTAGTTTTCTTTCTACATATTTATTTTATATTAGAGGTGGTTGCATAATTTTGCAAATCCCCAAAATCTTGTAGTATCACGTCAGGGTTTGTCATCAGTATGCATCGCAGAGAAAAATTAACGGATACCATGCCACCTATCTATCAAGTAGAACATAATTTGTGTTATACTAATGCAAACTGACGATATTATGGATATCAGAACCAAGCTTCTTACGGGGTATCCGGTGACTATTGGGTGTTGTTTTTTAAAGCCATTTTGGATTGCTCAAAATTGCAAGTGCCACACCATGTATTGGGGGGGAACTGAACCAATGTGAAAAATTCATTTCTATGGACGTGGCAAATTTATGAGATCACTCTTTATACGTTGAAGGCAATATAATCTATATTACTATTACATCTGATGCTAAATTACTCTGGCAATTATAAAATAATTTATATATTTTTTCATCGAAACTATTTTCTTCTGATTAAAAATGGTGGAGTATACTGTATGGGTGTGTAAGAACAGTTATATTCCGTTTCAAAAAAGGCAAATTCTGTTTCAAAAAAGTATTTTCCGTTTCAAAAAAGTATTTTCCGTTTCAGAAAAGGGCAAATTCTGTTTCAAAAGATGTATTTTCTGTTTCAGAAAAAACAAATTCCATTTCAAATGATATATTTTCCATGTCAAATGAGAAAAGAAATATTTCATTTCAAAGTTAACTTTGAAAAATAGTACTTTCTGGAAAGTATCAAAAATATCATAATGTTATGATCTCTGCATCTAAACTATACTGTTTTACAACCATACACAATAAATTTTGATAATAAAATAATTCCTGTCACATAATAACATATAAATTACTGGTTGTTTCTAATGCAGCAGTGCTTAATATATAAGTTAACAAATGTAAATTATACAAGTAATCATATTAACAATTATGAATGTTCAAATCATTTATGCTGTTTCACTAATAATTTTGTTCAACTAGTTTAGCTAGCGCTATTTATTACGCCATCCACCAGAATTTGTTAGAACTACGAAGCGCGAACTATATCACTTTGAGCCAGCATAACCTAGGCTGTTGTTTTTCCTTCAAGTTGTGCGTTTGAAACCAGAATATGAACACTTATGTTATAACGATGTGACAACTACATATAATTAGCAACATGTCTTCAATGCGCATAACGGATATCCACACAATGATCGCGAAATGGTTTACGTTAGCACCTTCCGCCCGCGTCCCTGTTCACGTCGGTTGACACGAGGTAGCATGGACGCTGTGACACTTCATAACAATTTGCATGCGCGTTTAACAAATCCTGCATCATAAATCTACCAAAACAAACAAATATGCAAAATGCAAATCCCATTTCTAAATGTCGATTACGCGGAATTCCATCAATTTTCCATGATTGCAGAATTTCCGTTCCAAAAGGTAAATTCCGTTTCAACCCCAAATTCCATGAATTCCATCCGTTTTCCGCGATCACAGAATAATATGAATAATATGGAGGTTCATGCATTATGAATGATAAGCCTTTCAAGGTTTGGAATGATAGTTGGCACATGTATTGTCAATGACATACAACCACGACTGAGACGTAAAACTCATCAAAGTAATACACCATAATTATGTTTTTGTGTTGTCTTTCATTTTGATTACTTCTGTAAAAAGTCTATCCAAATGTACTTAATATTTAAATTTATTTAAAGTTGTAAGTTTTTTACCACGACTCAATTCCCCATATGTGCTTCTACACATGACCTTTGTTAGTTTATGCATGCAACCGGAGATTACGAAGCCTTTCGAAACATTTCCTCTACTGACCCTAGACTAAGACAATAATCCCTACCGATCTATTTTTCACTGACTGTAATAACGATTTTCCAACGCCACTCGTTCTGCATGTTATTTTACTGGCAATGTCCTTGCAGAAACAGCAATACAAAGCTCAAATAGCCGACTAGTGTGCGTATTGTTTTTTTATTTACAACAACATCCTGTAGCACTGTCTACAGTTACTGGCCACATGTCCAAAACACTGTCCCCACATCTGTCAAACCCAAAAACATGGCCACAAAATTGAAAGCAAACATCACAAAAACACATTATTGGAACAACTCAAATTTCTGCACAAACCACATCTCATTACTGCTTCCTGTATAATAAAGATTTTACATGTTTTTCAAGATAATTACAGACTTTTTACCTAGAAACTGATCAGGGCAGAACAGTTTATGTCAGACATTGGAGCATCACAAATATACCAGTGCCACTGTCAGACATAAGCACTGTAGATGCACCAGTGCCACTGTCAGACATAAAGACTACAGATGCACCAGTGCCACTGTCAAACATAAGCACTACAGATGCACCAGTGCCACTGTCAGACATAAGCACTACAGTTGCATCAGTGCCACTGTCAGACACAAGCACTACAGATGCACCAGTGCCACTGTCAGACGTAAGCACTATAGATGCAACAGTGCCACTGAATCGGCCCCAGTAATGTTCAACAATGCAGAGCAAAAACCCAAGATGATCAAGAAAGTGTTTGTTCATTAAGAAAATAAGAGTGCAATACTTGTTGAATTCATCTGATGTATTTATGAAGGCAAGACAGATGACAAGACAACATAAGCACATAACATAACATGTTAAGACAACATAAGCACATAACATAACATGTTAAGACAACATAAGCACATAACATAACATGTTAAGACAACATAAGCACATAACATGTTAAGACAACATAAGCACATAACATGTTAAGACAACATAAGCACATAACATAACATGTTAAGACAACATAAGCACATAACATAACATGTTAAGACAACATAAGCACATAACATAACATGTTAAGACAACATAAATGTCTTCAACAGAGAGGAACCCTTTGACTTATTGAGACTCCAATGACCTTTCACTGATGTGTATCGTGTCTAGATCAGACCTGCCTACCCCAAAAACTTCCTGTCAGTAATCCCTCTTCCCATTTACACTGATTTTCAGGAATATAGGCCTGCTGTCAGTAATAGTTCAGAACCGTGTCAGATATTGTCAGGAAAAAAACACCACTGTCAGTAATACTTTAATACTGTGACTATGACGATAGTTGAACTCAAAACATAATTGTAAACTATGAGGTGTTTTGAAGTGTTCAGTTAACATGGTAAGGTAAATGTTCATAACCACCATTGGTGGATATCAAACATGAAGAAGAGTAACTAATGAAATTCGTCTATGCACATTGTAATTCTAATTTTATGTAAATTTCAAAAACAGCATGCTGACTACAAAAACATGACAAATTATAACAATGTGTCACGTCATTGTCTATTTGTGGTGTCATTAGGATTATTATTAGTAGCCGGTATACCTAGGACCAGACTATAGACTACACAGTATAGTAGCTTGCCTTGACTGGATAAAAAAAAACACAAAAATGACAAAGTCGTGCCGGGGGACGGCAAAACCACTACGTTACGATAGTCATCGTCTAGTCTACTCAACTCTAGTATATAAGCATATCCCTGTAAATGATAGACTAAACTCAATAAATACACTAACTTAGTCTTAGTACAGTCAGTTGGCCTGACACTACAAGTACAACACCCATTAACTGTCACTAGTACTACTCTACGTTCTAACGACGTAGTCAGAACCATGTGAAATATAAAATTAATTTCACGTATCCGGTAATAAGTAAAGCCGACCCCCTTCTTTAAACTTGACAATACGGGCCATGTTTGCGTGCATGCTGTTATAAACGTTTGCAGCACACGTTTCTCCTTGGCTGGTAGTGGTGCCGTTTCGATCCCCGCCATCATTTCGTGCCGCATGAGTCGTGACTTCTTGTTTGAGCGCCACGAGCGTGGAAATGCGAATTTGTCGTAACGCTGTTTTCTACTGGTCAGATTACGACCAGTAGCAGCGAATGAAAAACCATGTCACAACAAGCAGCGTATATATGCTGCCACCTGTTGAATAAAATTAAGCTAAATTTGAGGTGCACGGACGTGAAAGACAACGAAAGAATCCGTAATATTTTCATCCCTCGCCATAATACCGTAATTTGAGGTGTATTTCCGGAATGATTCCGGACAATTCGGAATGGTAGGCAGGTCTGCTAGATCCTTGTCACAGCCTTCAGCTTCGTCCATTCATTCTCTCCGTCATTGACTGATGCCTTACAGTAACACCTCACCGACCTTTCACCTTGGTCACCACCAGAGTGTCGGATTAAGGCGGCGTCAACAGATGTCATATTTAACACCTGTGTTTTATAACATGGTACACTTGCAAATTAATAACAGCCATATGTGGAATCATTGAAATTACCAATAATTAACAGTAAATATACATGTATGTATAGGGACACTGATTTTCCATTTAAAACAGGCAAATTCCGTTTCAAAATGCTGTTTCAGAAAAAGGCAAATTCCATTTCTGTTTCAGAAAAAGGCAAATTCTGTGTTAAATTATGCATTTTCTGTGTCAAATTACGCATTTCCTGTTTAAAGTGAAAAAGAAGCAATTTCTGTTCAGAAAAGTAATATTCTGTATCAAAGTTAACTTTGAGAAATAATACATTCTGTCAAATATTTAAAATATCACAATGGTATGATCTATGCATACTTAATATTATCTTACTGTGTTGTTAATTTTTCTAACAACATTTATTTGTGCAATATTTGCAACACAGTAACAACCATATATAATCAATTTAGATAATACAATAATTCCTCTCACACAATAACATAAATGACTAGTTGTTTCTAATGCAGCAATGCTTAATATATATAAGTTAACAAATGTAAATTACACAAGCAGTCATATTAACAGTTTAAATCACCGATGGTGTTTCAGTGACAATTTTGTTCAACTATTATGACGCCATCCAACGGAATTTGTGAGAACTACGAAACCCAGACTACATCACTTTGAGTCAGCGTAACCTAGGCTGTTGTTATTCCTTCGAGTTTTGTATTCAAAAATGGAATATGTACACTTATGTGTGTTCTAACGATGTGACAACTACATTTAATTAGCAACATATCTTCAATGCCAGACAATGATCGCAAAACGGTTTACGTTAGCGCCTTCCGCTTGCGCCCCCGTTTACATCGGTTGACACGAGGTACCAGTAGCAATTTACCTTGCGTGTTTTAAAAATCATAAATCAACCAAAATAAACAAATACTGTTGCAGAGTAATCATGTTTGTTTCAAAATATCGCTAATAAAGTCAGGATTGTTTACGGTGTGTCCGAGAAAAGACAACATGTGGTTTATGAACTGGCAAATGACAACGCATGATCTATTATTACAGACTGGTCGCGGTCGCCAGCGGGCGACCGTACATAATGTGTCAGTCGCCAAACAGGAAAAACAGTCGCATATGTGACCAATTCAGTCGAAATTTAGAGGGCTGCACCTGTGTCACACCCACCCACTACTACCAGGTGTATATTATATATTAGCCGACTGACGTCAATGCGTGACCAGACAACAGTGACCAAGCCACGTAAATCAGGCCACAAAGGGGGATGTGTGCAGAGTATACCCAAGATATTCTACAATCGTTACCCAGCTAGAAATAGTTGCCAGTGTAAAAGATACGAGGAGTGGAAAAAGGCAGTCTTAAAATATCTAGGGGGATGTGTCAAAATCATTGTCAAACCGACAGTACTACGCGGTTTGGGGGAAATATATGGGTTGAGGGAATGCTGGTGTTTCTGATATGTTTACAAAATAATCTTGCATGTTTACGAAAATATTCTTAAATCGTCATGACAGTAGAATGTATAGACTTAATTCTCTCACAAAATAATGATTCTTGACATGACATGTTTTCTTTAAAATGTTTCCAGAATTCTAGCCAGGCTGTTGTTTGTTTGGTGTGAATGTAGTACCCAAATAGGGGTCATGGTCACGTGGTTAGTAGAATGCTGGTCAATACGGAGTTATCGTCAAACCAACATTAAGGGAGGTTATCCACGCCTTGTTTTTTATGCATTTGAATGTCTATAATTCTATATATAATATCCGTAAGACTAATAAATCTGTTGAAGGTATTCTGCCTACTAAATTGTATTCAATAAGCCCAAAACAGTGCTTGGAATTTCAATTTTAGTCCGTACAAGTACAAAATTCAGATTAAAATAAACAACTCTATTGGTAATATAACAGGTGGTTTAACCACAAAGCCCTTTGATGTTCAGCGTGGTCGTAATTCAAGACACCCAATTCAGTGACCCAATTCAGTGAGCTTCCTGCTAATAATTACTGCTTCCTAGTAGTGGATCAGACAACCTACTTTTACTAAAATATGCTACTTTCACAAAAATCTGAAGAAACTTGTACAAATATTAGCTTTAAAGAAGTATTTATGATTATCGAACAACAAAAACACATTTAACGAAAAGACAATACAGTACATAGATAGAATCGTCTCATGTGTGTTATCCAATGAATGACTTACTGTTTACTTTTGACCTTCTCATGACACTCACACCAAACCTCACGTCTCACCGCTGAATAGTGATACTTCTAACACTGAGATTCCAACAGGGATAAATGGTGGAGAAGGTTGTCAAATGCGTTGTCAACTGTCACAGTGACTAGGCTGGGTTTCTGTGTTCTGTCAAGGGGGCTGCCTGGCAGTTCATTAAACATTCACTAACCCACTAAGCGGTACCGAGTTAATAATTAACACTGTCCATGGTGCCAGTTCTAATTGCCTCCAAAATGCTGTGACCAAATCTGCTGGCTGCTGCTGTAGTATTTTGTCACTTTGAATTATTTTCAATTCAAAATATAATAACCCAGAGATCAACCTATAGGTGTATCGACACATCGAACTATCAATAATTGATGTGACAATAGCAATTTAATTATCAATAGTTAGCATTGATTGCACACTGAATAATGGCATAGTTGTGTTCAAATATCAGTAAAAATATGCAAGAATTTGCATTTTGTATTAATTATAATGTTCAAAAAAAAAATTACGCTGAGTTTTTGACATGACATTATTTGTGTGACTTTTTCCTTTGACTATATTTCCATCTATGACATAAACGACATACGTATTTAGATGACATCACTCTGAGCCTACAGGATGAACACTCTGTCCTAAGACATTCTAGGATGAACACTCTGTCCGGGGCATCCTAGGATGAACACTCTGCCCTGATGCATCCTAGGATGAACACTCTGTCCTGAGACATCCTAGGATGAACACTCTGTCCTGAGACATCCTAGGATGAACACTCTGTCCTAAGACGAACAATCCGTCCTGAGATGTCCTAGGATGAACACTCTGTCCTCATACGTACTAGGATGAACACCTAAGATGCCCTAGGATGAACACTCTGTTCTAGGATGTCTTATGATAACCACAGCGAGCCTAGCACAGGACACCAGCAACAAATCCTTCCAACCATAGCCACTATTAGTATTAGACGTCTGTCAGTGATAGGACAGACAATCTTGAGACCTAACAAGGACACAGCATCAGGCTTTCCTGTGGTTAACCAGCATGACCGGAGGTATTAATGTAGAACCACACTGTCATAAGTCACAGCAGTCAGCATCTATCCAAATATACACCCCCAGTCCCACAGCAGCACTGGGGACTAATTAATCCCTCGGTGGGGAGCCGCAGTGTCCCCACATCCTCATCCCACTTCCTCAGTCTGGGTGGCCAGTCAGTGGTCAATCATCTTACAATAATACTGACCACGTCTCACACTGACTACTTCCTGTCACCTCCACTAACATCGGTGTCCGTTTCTTTTTTCATCTTTCAAGGTCAGTTTTTAATTAAATACAAGTGTGTCACACTGATAAGTAGTGTCATTCCACCGCATTCGGCAAATAAAAACCTAATTTTCTAAATTACATAAATTCGTCCACAGAAAGAAGTCCACAAGATATATTTTTAATCATATAGCTACAAGTTTACCTGGGTATTGGCTCTTTTATGAAAAACACTGAACAAATATCATAAACCAGGCCTCCATTCTCCCCAGTTAGGAGGGCGTTCGACACATGATAGTATGACACTATGACACTATGTTACTGGTCCGACGGGCCTCTGATTTCAGGTTCGCAAACGCTGCCGAGATGAAGCGGCGGCCACGGCTAGACTGCATCGATTCAGGGATCATATGCACAGTCTGTCTGAATTCTTAGACCCGACTAAGTTTTAGGAGACTGTAAACATAACTTTGGTAATAATTCTGAACTCCAACTCTTGTCATGTGAACGACGGCTTGCAACGCCATTGAATAATTTTCTAGCCACCGAGAGCAGGTTTTCACGATGAGAAGCCATTTTTCAAGTCCTGCCATGTCCCTTAGATACAATTTTATGGTGGTTGGAAACTACCTCGACTCTAGTGAATGCACCATGAAATAGTCTAATGCCATGAAAATCTGTATGAAAACAGCAATGCGCATCAACTTATGTCGTGACTTGTTGTCGTCACACTGGCAACAAACTTTAACAAGACTTGGCAAATACTGTATCTGGGTACAAACTTTAACAATAATACAGACTTTATTAACTTTGGAAATCACACTTTGAACAATCAATATAGTAACTTACGACTTTTTTGTAAATAAAAATACTAATTATATGTTTTACACCTTTTTAGTAGCGTATTTTTTTACGGTACTGCAAAATTTGGGCGGGCCAGCTAGTAACTGTAACTTTTCAATAATGTGATGACACATTGATAACACTGACATTATGTTGACAATGTAATGACACTGACAGTACATTAACAATGTGATGACACTGTAGTGACACTGACAGTACGTTGACACAGTGATGACAGTACTCAGTACTCACCCAGTTGTAGCCATCTCCTCTAGATGTGGACTTGAAGTAGCATGGTGATGCTGAAGGTCAAATGACTCCTCAAAATCTGGTGTTGATGGTGCGGTACGAACATTACGACTGCAACAAGCACAGCCAGGCATTGCATTACAGGTAGGCAAAACAGAATATTGTACATGTCACTATGCGTATAAATCATGGGCCTGTTTTCTACATACACCTGTATAAGTGCATATTTATCTTTTCACAGTACATTTCTGGGAATTTACACATGTCGTAAATAAACAAAATGTTTAGAAAATAATATAAAATAATTTAAACAAAACACAATATTATCATTGTATGTGCCCACATGTATTTGTTAAAATCTGTCGAGGTTCACCAATATATCCTTTACAGATGTATTAGTGTTATTAATTACAACTAGCATGAACTGTGGTCATAATTACGTCATCAGAATGTTCAATATAAAAGCGACATTAATATTATATACCATCAAATCCTACACTTGGTGTCACATCAGTATGATTTTAAAAGCTTAATGTTGGTATATGAATGACACACAGACAAGTGACATACAGATTATGTGATGTGAGACAAAGGTCGACAGCCTCAGAGGGGCAATGATGAAACTTTAATGAGGCTGAACTTGATCCAAACTAGGTTAATGCACTTTTGCTCAGCGTCCACATTATGCGAAGTGATGCTTTGCAAACAATAATCTCAATATGTGTAAGTAGGTAGAACTTATACATTTTTAATGTACATGTTTAGGTATAAACTTGTGGCATGACCCCAATAGTAGTTGAACCTAAACGGTGACAATCCACTAACCATCAATAAAACAGTGTAACAACATGAGTTTTCCCTTTTTCACACATGTATCCGGCATAGGCTAATGCAGAGACCCGTCTCCCTGTCATTTGGACCGGCTGGGAGCGGGTAAGAATTTTTACTGACGGGTACAAACCAGTCAACTATGTAATGATCCGAACTAGCCCTTTATATATATTCGACGGGCTGTGTGACAGGCGCTGCACACGCGGAGCCTTTCTCTGACATTGGCACAGCCTTCACAGGGCAGTTTCAATGGATACTGTTTTAATGCAACACAACAGCGTATATTAGTTAAAAACTGGCACTACAAAGACTTGTGTCGGCACTGTTGTGGGAAAGTTTCCGGCATTTGAACTGCCAATAAACAAATCGTCGACCAAATTTTACACCTTGTTAACATTGCATTAACTTCGCCCACTAAAACTGTTTTGCAACATTCGATTTGGTCAAATTGCGACGGCATCGTTTTAGCAGTGTTTACGGATAATTTCCTTATTTACAATTCGCGTGCTGGCCCGTTATTCTCTGTATGCAAATGCTAGTAATCGGGAGCGTTCGGCTTTCTGGCACCCAATATACTGAACACACGTGCTTCATTATTTCCTAGAGGGGTCCGTTAATTGAAAGCATGTGACACTATCAACTGAAACAACATTTTTGTTTTCGTTATGCCGCCCACTGGTACTTGGTTGTGGTTATGTTTTTCTTGCACTAACGCTAGGCCTTGTTACCTCGCTGATAGAGTCAATAAAAAAGTAAACGGTAAGTTCTTATATAGCGCAGATGTTCTATTTGCACATTTTCATCAAATTCATTGCTACAAACATGATCAACTGCTTTGTGTTTTGGCTTAGGCTTTGGAAAAGACTGATAGAACATATGTTGTAACTGACTTGAAGTTTTATGTATATTTATATCTTTGATTTCTTTCTTGAACATAACAAAAGCTTTGTAATGTAATTTATTTCTATAAACAACGCTCGATGATGTTATTTTTTTCTTTGTTTTTTCTTTTTCATCTTTCTTTGTTTGGCGTTGAACAATAATTATTACATCTGCATATCAACAAAAGTTATTGTTACTATTACTACTATTAGGTTCTAATTTTTGTTTCTGATGAAAGTTTTCTTAGAACATACATTGATGACATGTACCTCATTCAGATCAATGTACTCTAATAATCAAAAGTATGCTTTCTTCAACAAAATATTGTTCACATTATACAGGAGAATGCATTTTTCCTAATACCGCTAAATGAGGTGTTTTATAACATAATCAGTTCTTCGTGTTGTTATCTCGGATATATTGATGGAATTAATGATACGGTTGACTTGAAGTGTGGGTAATGTATACAAAATTGATGTTTCTCTTAAACGTAACAAAACTCTTTAAGGGCTGCGTGTACAACGCAAATACGATTGTATAAATTAATCTTATATCCTTTCAAATGGTGTGCTTCAACCTTGTTGGAGGATGCAGTTTAATTGCAGATGATGTCGTGTATATTCTGTAAAAAAAACAATTAATTATTTTATTAATTATAAAGAAGATATTATACACTCGTGATAATCATCGTATACGTATGTGTAAATATAATTCAAAATATGTTTATGGGGTCACAGGAAGATGGCATATTACATGCCATGTGACCACCATGCAACACAACTTTATTTTTTAAATGGTTGTTTTGTGTATGTAAACTGTTATGTTGTTGTTGCAAAATAAATTGATTTGATAAAGAATCTGGTGAGACATTTTTTATTAATTCTGATTTGGGAGGGAAAGTCTGGTATGCAAACAGGACTGGGTGTATTTTGCGAAGCTCAGAGACTATACAAGTAGACTGCAGTATACAGTACAAAGATAACATTGTAACCAGTGACATATACATGTTACATAGCATGCCCATGCCATGACCCAGAAAACCAATTATTAAGTTAACTAATCTGAAATTATTGTGTTTAACCTACAAGGCTACATATGCCGGTCAGTAATAATACTGACGTCTTGGTGAGTCAGACATACATCCTGCCTGCCCCGGCCGTAGCCGACTGATAATATTGACACTGTCTCGTTAAGAGTGTTCCTGTGCCGTGGATCGTGACTACCTCCAAGGCTAGCTGTCTATTGTAATAGCCTAGTAAGTAGTATGAATAACATAACTAAGTAACAAATAAAATAAATTGCACGACGCACCAATGGCAATGGGCCAAACAACACTCAGTGTCAATGACGCATGTCCACGTCCCCAATTAATCGAAATGTCACGAATTTTGCCAAGCTTGTTTAGAAACAAGCCGGTCGTGTTGCGGGTATTGTCCAGTACTAGTAGTCTATTGCCTATATATATATATATATCGAAGGCCTATAATATAATATAGGTATAATATAGGCATCGGTACCCATTGCATTGGCATGGCCATGGGGCCGGGCATATGCCATAGCGCAGCTACCGCACGACAGGCGAAGCTAATCCTAGGCTAATGTCAGTCAAACGCACCAGTGGCAGTTTTATACCAAGTGTAATCTTACGTGTTGATATTGTTACAACTCACAGACAATCAACAAACACAATCTAAGCTACCAACAGGCAACAGCGTAAGGCATGCAGACACCTACGGCTGCGGCTACGCCAGAGGCAGAGCGCAGGCCCACGAACAAACAACACTCACCGAGACCCCGTCATGTGAAATTAGAGCAGAATCCGTAATGACTCTGTTGGCCTGATTGTTATCGCACTTTGTGCCACCTGTGTCACCTCGTCAGCTACGTTACAGAGCTGCACAAGCACACCTTTAGACGTCAACCTTATAAATTTGTGACCTGAGAATCCCCCAACCGAGCGATGTCAGGTGACCGGAGGCATGTCGATAAACAGCGCGATTTGATTAGTTCAAGAAAATCAGGTGGCAGGGCGTTTCCATGGCAACTGTGCGCGCGCGAGCTGTAATAACGGCGGGGTTTACTATAGTATTTGTCAGGAAAGTCTGTCAATTTGATGGGTGCGACGATTTTCCTTCCTTCCTTCCATATAGTGATCATAGTCATTATTAACTATTCTATCACTGTATGAGTATCTGCGTTATTACATCAAGATGGCGACAGCAATGGAAAATAAAATGTTATTAATAATCTACATATTACTAATAATCTACATAATACTAACGATCTAACGAATCTTGTTTATCATAATAATTATGACGTTTCACGGTGGTAAACAGGTTTTCTACACCATCAGTGTTAAGCTATAAACGCCGTAATGGGAAATAAACAGTATGTTTAAAAAATTGCACGTGCTAATAGTAGGAACGTGGAAGGTAAAGCTTCAACAACGTTATGAGAACGTTACTAGAACTCCTATTTCTATCAATATCCTCATAACCATTAAATATCTTTAAAAAATCTATTTGGTCTCCTCTTAGTCTCCTAGTCTGTAGTTTTGTCAACCCACATTCTAATAGGTGTCTTTCATAATCAAGATCTTTTAGTTCAGGAATCAGCTTAGTTGCTCTTCGTTGTACTCTTCCTAGCTTATCTATGTCCTTCTTACGATATGGCCTCCATGCTTGTATACAATATTCCAAATGTGGCCTAACTATTGCTTTGTACAGTTGTACAATTAACTGTCTCCTTATATGTGATATTTCTCCCAATTAGCCCTAGTATTTGGTCACCCTTTGAAGCAGCAGTTCCACATTGCTCCGAAACTTTCATGTCAGCACTAAATGTAACTCCTAAGTCTTTTTCTTTTACAGTTTTGCTTGATATAGTACCGCCATTATGTATTCTTTGTTCACATTTCTATGTCCTATGTGGATGCATTTACACTTCCCAAAATTGAATAACATTTGCCATTTTTCAGACCATTTGACCAATTTGGCTAGATCAGTGTGTGTTTATCTGCATCTGTTTTAACTCTTCTGAACACTTTTGTATCGTCTGCGAATTTTAGTACTTTGCTTGATACATCATCATCCAAATCATTTATATACATAATATATATATATATATATATATATATATATATACAGTAACAGACGTCGACGATAACGGTAAACATCGACTGAAAGCTTAAATTAAAAATCGCTGAAATTAGAATAACACTAGGTCAAGCACAAATAGGGCGGTATTCCGCCGAGTAATACAACTGATTGACTGTAGACCTTCGAGTTTCGAAAGAAAAGCAATTTAAAAAAAAATTACCGAGCGGAAAATTGACCCTGACTAACTAGCGCAGTTGTTTTGGTGTGACGTCAAATTCCACGTAGGCCTAATAAGATGGGATTGTCAATGAAAATTTTAAATTGCAGATCCTTTTTTGTTTGAATTGGCCTAATTTGATTTGCAGGGAAGTTATAGTATTTCAATTAATTTGATTGATTTATTAAATGATTGATTAATTGATTGATTTATTAATTCATTAATTAATTCATTCATTGATTTATTCTTTGAAACAATTACACTTAAGCTAGTTGTTTGCACATGCTCTTACTATCTCCGGACTAAACTACACGATGGCGCCACCAATAATTATGCAACGCAGCGTGGAGCGTGTTATGCTAGGGTCCCTGTATACAAGTCTGTACGGGGACTCTACGGTATGCTTACTTGTGGCGCCATTGTGCGGCGAAATAATGGCTAGGCGTCGGAACGGGGAGGCTTGAAGGCTGAGCACGCCTCATATTTAGAGCGTGAGTTTAGCGCACCCAATATTTTGTTAATATGCATGTTTGATGTTGTCGATCTGCGTCAAGAGTGGTGCATTTTAAGACTTCCAAAAAATCTCCAACATTACTCCGTAAAAAATCAAACACTACCCCGTCAAACCGCAACTTAAAAAGCCTTCGAACATACACGAAAGCGAAAACATAAATTGCAGATGCAATTCAAACAAAACTGGACGAGAAATCTCAGTCGATCTACTATATTGCAGTTACCACAGAAAACGACAAGCACACGGGAGCGAATTCAGTCGACCTACATCCAAATGCCCTTTTAGACTGCTGGGAGATCGGACATCACTAACGAATAAAGACGTTTGTCAGTTTGTCTAACTTATGAGTTCTTGCATGCGAAGAGAATGCGCTGTCTCGAGTAACACTGCTTAACTGCTTAAATGCAGATCTTTGTCGAGAAAGAGCAGCCACCATTCGGCATAGAATATTTGCAGCCGAAAATAAGATCAATCGATTATTCGGTCATATGAAAATGTATCGACATCATGGTTTCCATATTCCCCTGTTAGTTGGCCGTTCAGTTATATCCCCCATTGATTACCGCGTAGACCGGTCTAATCACATTTCAGCATCAATTTCTTGCGAGCAACGAACGTGGAGATATAGCCGAATTATGCTATAACAAACATGACAATGAACAGATTGATCAAACTACACCATTTGGGAATTTCTGTTACAAAAAGACCAACTAAAATGCAAAACTAGTAGAGTAGTCTAAACGCGTTTGTTCTGTTTAAAGGCATTTTAATTTGTGTACATATCCGGTCCAAATTGATATAATTACTTTGATTCCGCTAATATGGTCTAGTAGTAAAACAGCCTACAGCGTGCAATACACAACGTCCACGCATAACGCGGAAGGGAATTGTTGCATGGGTCTTTCACCCTGTGTGAGACTGTTGCACAGCGCCATAAACAGGACTAGTTGTAAAAGGTGATATATAAATATCATACATATTATTTATTTATTATTAACTTCTTTGGAAGCGACGCTATAATTACTGATTCTGAGCGCCTTGGACGAAGTCGAACTCGCTATATTGCGCGTTGCATGTACGAACTCTGATTTCAAGGTTGTTTCTTATTGCGAGCATCCGCAGTATACGATGTTTCATGTGATGTCACTTTTGTACATGCGCAGTACGCTGGCTGGCAAAACAAATCAGCCAGTCGAGCTTCTGCGAACAAAGGCCGGTTGCAACGCTTGAGATGAATAGCCAGTGGTCTGTGGACGCGAATGCGTTAGATGTTGTGCGAGAGATCGATATCAAAAGAAATTAGAATATGAATACGTATCAAGGAAAATGGGTGACTATAATAGGCAAGGAGATATACATTGACTTGACTGGGTTAGTGGAGTAAGGCGTGTGAATGAACGACGTTGACTCTCCTGGGCGTTCGATCACATGGTTAACGGGTGATTGAATGAGCGGAGTAGATCACAACGATACTAATGAATCACGGCGCAGATGCCTTTGACAATCAGAACACATTGCTCCGCATGGCGTGATCATGACTAGGTCTAAAAGTGGCACGACCATCGAACTATGACCCACAAGTGTATGCAGGGTATTTAGCGTCGCCAGAGCAGCTCAGATATAGAGGTCAAGAAATGGGCGCCACCGTAACCCGGTCTTTTGCTCCATATGCGACATATTGAGTCCGCGGGTATATTACATAAATGTAAATCGACTTTGTGCATCGTCTTTTTCACATAAATCAAATCAAATCTAATCATATATATATGAGGCTATATTTGGCGGAGATAGATCGTAGAAATTGGTGGTGTAAAAAAGTGGATAAACAAGTGGAATTACTGATTGATAAGTATTATTTTTGCCTTAATATCATTCATAAAGTTGCAATAAACATATATTGAGTAGCAGATGTGCTTAAAGTTAGTTAGTTAAAGTATTTTAGAACACCTTAGTATAGTGAGTGATAATAGGGTAACTCACTTAGGCGGCTTAGCCTTCGATAAGTTGTACACAAGATTTAACAAACCTGATTATCTGGTAGAATATATAGGAGATAAAGTAACAACCATCAAACTACTTACATAAGATAATATCTGTGTAAGCCAGTACTTGCTATATATTTTGATTAGGTAGCATTGTTGTTAAAATTAAGCAAGGGCGATAGTCGGGCGGCGTAACCTAAATAAATAAAGCAACCTAACATAACGTAACTGATTGTATTTAAATTAGGTCACTACCGGTGATGTTAGCGTTCGTGTTAGAATAAATAGTCGGCTGTGTAATTGAAATTTGTAACCTAAAGTGTGCTGTAGTACACAGGAAACAGTCTTTATAAAGACTAAGTTAGATAAGTTATTAAATAAATTCTGATCGGGATATGGCGCCTTGCAAGCGGCAAGTCAAGGCAAAGCGACACTTGGTGTGCGATCACTGCCACAGCTGGGTAGATTTTGCATCGTCCGGGTGTGGAAAGTCATGGGCAGAAACCATGGAGGAAGGATTCACCTTTCAGTGCAATGGATGTTGGAAGGTGGAGTGTTTGCAGAAGGAGTTAGTTAGGTTGACAGATATTGTGAAGGGAATGGAGATGGGAATTAGCAAGGAGGCAGGTCGAATGGAGAGAGACGACAGGGAGAGAGTTGAGGATACTGCAAGACTGAAGGAGAATAGCAGTGGCAAGAAAACTGAGGAAAGGAGATTGAGAGGAGAGAAGGTGATTGGAGGGGAAGAAATTGGAAAATCGACAACAGAAAACGTGACAAGCGTGAAGGTGACAGGGAAGAAAGTGACTGTAGAGAAGGAGGGAGGGAAGATGGAACGGGAGAGGAAAGAGGAAAATGAGACGGGACGAAAGAAGGGACAAAAGGAAGTGAGAGCAAATGTGATAGAAGATAAGTCGATAAAAGGGACGCTGACAGGGGGAAAGGTGACAAGAGAAAAAGCGACAGGAAAGAATGGATCGGAAGAGAATGTGACAGGAGAGAAGACGGCAGGGGGAAAAGACAACAACCAGACAGATGCAAACCGAAGAAGGAGCTATTCTAAGGCAGTGATTGAGGGGGCAATGAGGAAAGAGAGGGTGTTTATGGGTGACTCCATTATGAGAAAGACGGACAAGACACTGAGCGAGGGGAATGACATCGTTGTTTGTTTACCGGGGGCTAGGATTGAACATGTAACTGACAGGGTAGAGAAGGTATTGGGACATGGCAAGGGGGGGGTCTATACTGGTACATGTAGGAACAAATAATGCAGACAGGGAGGGAACAACTGCGATAGTACAGAAGTATAGACAGTTAGTGAGGAAGCTAAAGAAGACGAGAGTCGAACAGGTTATTTTGTCAGGAATTTTGCCCGTAATGGGAGGAAGGGGGGCAACGTATAGAAACTGCAAGAGGATGGCGATCAATGCACTAGCTGAGCAGATGTGTGAAGAAGAGGGGGTGGGATTCACAGATTTATGGGGATACTTTGTTGGGAGGGAAGATATGTACATGAGAGATGGCCTCCATCTTAGTGGAAAGGGGGCAGCAGTTTTCTCAGAGAATCTGCTGCAATCTGTTGACAGTGGGACAGGTTGCATCTATTTAAACTAGATTCGCAGGGGGGACTCACAGAAAAGCCTGAAAATGGAGGCATAGATAAAGACAGCACAAATAAATCAACAAATAACAGTCTGAAAAACTCTTCTGAAGCTGGATATAAATGTGTTTGTTTAAATGCAAGGAGTATAGTAAACAAAAGAAATGAACTAAACATTATGGTAGAAGATATTGACCCTCATATAATAGGTATAACCGAATCCTGGACCACCACCGATATATCAGATGCTGAATTGGGATTGACAGGATATGTAATGTTTAGAAAAGATAGAATAGGAAGAAAGGGAGGTGGAGTTATTTTATATATTAAAGAATCTATTCAGGCTTATGAAATAAAATTAGAAAGAGAAGCAGATTGCGAAGAAGCTGTTTGGTGTAACATAGTTACAGGAAACTCAACGTTAACAGTTGGGTTAGTTTATCGAAGTCCAAACATAAGCATAGAAGAGAATGAAAAAATACAAAACGCTATAAGGGAAGTAGGCAAACGGGACTGTATTATTATGGGGGATTTTAACCATGGGCATATACAATGGAAATCTCTACAGAGTATGGGGAGAGAGGACCACAAGTTTTTAGTTTTA
Organism: Escarpia spicata; assembly: GCA_963995525.1. Taxonomy (NCBI): domain Eukaryota; kingdom Metazoa; phylum Annelida; class Polychaeta; order Sabellida; family Siboglinidae; genus Escarpia; species Escarpia spicata. The sequence goes on from OZ023216.1 coordinate 6,332,558, forward strand.
GTTCAAGATATATTCCTTTCTCAACATGTGCTAGAACCAACCAGGGGTGAGAATGTGTTAGACATAGTTTTGTCCTCACAGAATGAATTAGTTGACAATGTCAAGATATGTGAGCCACTGGGGAGTAGCGATCACAACCAGATACATTTTACCATCAAAGTAAAATCAGAAAGGAATAGCAAAAAGCAGTATAGGAGAAATTTCCACAAAGGAAGGTATAAGGACATGAGGAAATATTTAGCAAAGATAGACTGTAATAAGACACTGACAAATAAGACGGCAACAGAATGCTGGAATATATTAGAGTGAAATTAAGTGCATAATCGATAAATTTGTACCCTTAAAAAAACAAGGAAAACGGTCCAAAAAGAAACACTTATCGAAAGAAGCCATTAGAAAAATTAAGTATAAACAAATTATGTGGAAGTCATATAGATGTACTGGAAATGATGAAGACTACAACAATTATAAAGAAGCACTTAACCAAGCTACAGCTGAAATTAGAAATTCAAAGAGAAGCTATGAACAACAATTAGCTAGTAATATAAAACATGACAGCAAGAGTTTTTATGCGTATGTTCAAAGCAAACAGAAAGTTCAAGATAAGGTCGGTCCTCTAGAAGATAGTGCTGGAAATATAATATCAGAGGGATTCATAATGGCAGAAGACCTGAATGAGTACTTTAGTTCAGTGTTTACCAGGGAAGATATTAGTTCATTGCCAATACCAGAGGCTAAGTTCAAGGGGGCAGATTCAGACTATTTAGGACAATTAATTGTAACCCCGGAAATGGTAGCTAAGAAAATAAGGGCTATGAAGGATAATAAATCACCTGGAGTGGATGGTATTCCACCCAAACTACTATTGGAGATTGTAGAACAAATTAGCATACCACTTGCAACAGTTTTCAACTTGTCATTAGAAGAGGGAGTGGTTCCTTTAGAATGGAAAGAAGCAAACATTATACCGTTATTAAAAAAAGGTTCGAGAAACAAGTCAGAGAACTATAGACCAGTGAGTTTAACATCAGTGATTTGTAAATTATTAGAAAGACTAATTAAAGATCACATGGTGGATTTTCTTGTTAAACAAAACTTGATAAACCCATCTCAACATGGTTTGTTTAAAGCGAGGTCATGCTTAACAAATATGTTATGTTTTTTGGAAGACATCACTAAGTGGGTAGATGAGGGATCACCAGTAGATATCGTCTACTTAGATTTTCAAAAAGCTTTTGACAAAGTACCACATCAAAGATTACTGCTTAAACTAAAGGCCCATGGCATAGGAAATGGTATAATAAACTGGATAGAACAATGGCTGATTGACAGAAGACAACGTGTAGTAGTTGATGGGGAGGCTTCAAACTGGAAATCGGTATTGAGTGGGGTACCACAGGGATCAGTATTAGGTCCTATATTATTCTTAATATACATCAACGATTTGGATGATGAAATAACAAGCAAGGTGTTTAAATTTGCGGATGATACAAAAGTGTTTAGAAGGATTAAAAGTGATGGAGATAGACAGCATTTACAAGATGATCTTGACAGGTTGATCAAATGGTCTGAAAAGTGGCAAATGATGTTCAATTTTGGGAAATGTAAATGCCTCCACATAGGACATGGGAACGAAGAAGTAGAATATACAATGGGGGGTACTGTACTAAGTACTACTGTAAAATAAAAGGACTTAGGGTTAACCGTTAGTGCTGATATGAAGATTTCAGAGCAGTGCGGAATTGCAGCTTCAAAGGGAAATCAAATCCTTGGATTAATTAGGCGAAACATAACGTATAAGGAAAAAGAGCTAATAATACCGCTGTACAAAACAATAGTTAGGCCTCATTTAGAATATTGTATTCAAGCGTGGAGGCCATATCGCAGGAAGGACATAGATATGCTAGAAAGAGTGCAGAGGAGAGCAACTAAAATGATACAAAATCTGAAGGATCTTAGTTATGAAATACGCCTAAAAAAATGCGGTTTAACAACACTAGAGACCAGGAGATTGAGAGGAGATCAGATAGAAGTGTTTAAAATATTGAAGGGTTATGACAATATTGATAGGAATAATTATGTTTTTCTCAGTTAAGAAAGATAGAAGGACTAGAGGATATGATCTTGCATTAGCAAAGGAGCAGAGTAGATTGGATATAAGAAAGTTTTCATTTTCACAAAGGACTGTAAATGAATGGAACAGATTACCTGCTGATTGTGTGGGTGCTAGTAGTGTGAATATGTTTAAAAATAAAATCGACACATACCTCAGACGGGCGGGATACACATAGATAAAAGGGTCGGACTCTCGATAAGCCAAAGGCTTCCTTGTCCACCTGCTACCTAGAGTTAATTCTCTGGGTGGCAATCTTGTTAAATCTTGTTAAATATAAATAACAATGTTAACTTGTTCAAGGCACATGCCTACGACGAATATTGAAGATGAAAAATCAATGAAAGTATAAAACGAAGAACGCCACTAATATCAAATCTTCGGAAGTGATCAAAATTAAATAATTAATGCAGATGATCAGCCGCACACGTTGGAGAGATCACAACATCAATACTGCGTTAACGCCGACCCCTAACGGTGTTGAGAAAAGAGGAAAGCTAAATTCAGCATGGGCGAAAGCTGTTGAATCAGAGAGGACCCATCTCGGAATAATTCATTCAGGACGGCATGGAACATTGCTAGAGATTATATAAAAAAGGCAGACGTTGCTATGTGGCCTTATACATGTGCACAAACAACAGATTGACCGTTTACCATCTGAAATATGTTCCTTGGGATATTATGGTGCCAAAAGTTGTTAAATATTGTAATGAATTTAGTCGACAAGCTAATACCGCTTCCCTATATTGACTGTAAATTCGACACAGTGTACATATTGGTAGCGACAATTAATTGTCGTTAAGCCAACGACGACCAGCGACAAAGGAGACACCGATGACTGGTGAGGAGCGCACACAGGGAATAGACTCTGGATGACAGAGCGACAGCAAAATGACACACTTCCTGATTCGTGACATGTCTAATTCTGGTATTGATCATAGGGTCAGGGCCGGAGTAACAGGTAGAAACTTCCGTATCGTTGGTGGTGGTAGTGGATGGTGGTGATGATGGTGATGGTGGTGATGGTGGTGATTATTATTATATTGATTACGATGAGCGCCTGGCCCAAGGCGGATTCCCGAAATGAATACACCCGATCATCAAATTACATCAATTCACGTTTGACTATACAACACATGCGTTTCGTTTTGACCCTATTCCCAACGAATTGTACTGAAGGAAGTGTTTTTACTAAACCTGATTTACAGTTTAGTGTGCACAGCAAATGTTCATTATATCCAGTTCGAGACTCCTAACAAACATTATCTATTCAACGTTGACTCAGAAACTACCCATGTGTTGTCAGCATCGTTGGGGTTGTACACAAGATTTCCAACAAACCGACTAGGTTGGCACAATGATAACACCGTGTCAACTCGACCTAGCGGAGAATGTCATTCCGTTTAGTTGCGCTACACAACAATACGGACGTTTCTACCTGTAACCCAGTGTTATTCATGATGTCAACGGTCTATTTTTCAAATGAAATCAACCACTCCTTCGACGAGCTGCACCTCCGAAGTGGCGCTCTATAAAAACTCGTCAACAGTCCGGGAAAGAGGATGTTTCACAACCATATATCAACGGGGTTCCTGCTTTAAACTTACTGTTGTAGATTATCTGCGGACGGCAGAAAGATAATCCTGTCGACCAAGAAAAAAATCCTGACTACTATAATTGCAAACCTCACAAACACCATATCTTTGTGGTCGGTTTATGAAATCTATAAAACCATAAACCGGTTAGCATTGAACGAGCAGGTGGACTAATATACACAGAGCACAATACGAACGTTTATCGTGAGCGGGTATCATGTCCTGTTCAGTCAACCGTACAAAATAAACAGACGACTAAGCGTGACTAGTGTAATAATAACGTTATAGTCTTTAGTACATGCACAGCTGTTAGAAAAGTACGTTATTTGCCAAATGCTATCATAATAATAACACTTTAGCCTGGCAAGTGTACAAGAATAACCGGACCCGATCGTACACACCGGCGTTCGTACAATTAGCCAGGTGTGACGAGTGGCTTAACCAGACATGTAAACAACGACGTGACATGTGTCGTAGTGGTATGACTTTACACACGAGTGGGTGTTAGCTTAAGTGTTTCGTAGTGAAGGTAGGCGCAGAAACACGCGTTTACAAAGTGCCTCTTAAAACGACTTGTTCTGACTAATACAAATACTGACTCAATGTATTCAAAGAGAGGTATACATTACCGGTTCGTGTGTGTGTGCGTGCGTGCGTATGTGCGTGCGTGCGTGTGTTGTGGTGCGTGTGTACGTGCGATATAAATAAAATTAATTAAATTAAAACCACATGCACTATTAAGTAATATCACGACTACATTAGTATTCATTAGTAGTTTATGTGCATTTTTATACCATGGAAACCTATCTAGTTTGTTCTGTTCCTCTCAATGACGTCATTAGATTACTCAATAGAACACTGTACGTCACGTTGCGTTGAGCAAACAAGTCTCGAATTACCGTCCGTGCGCGTCGGAATTAAAATGTGGCTCACCAAACTTCCAGTGTTTATCTCCCTATATCTGCACTATCACATTTCAATATGGCATCCATACTTTTATGACAAGACACACTTAATAAGTTAATTCTTGCGTGTTATTCCAATGTCCATCGGTTGCATATATTCTTATTTGTAAACAGCATAATTTGTTTCTACTTGAACTGTTTGTTGAAAAACTTCAAACACAGCTCGCTTAAATATGAAATCCTTAATTTATAAACGGTGGTTAATTGACTGTTGAATGTTTATCAATATATCATTGTGCCTTGATATGTATAGTAGACACAGTGATCATAAAGGCTCACATAGTTTTGAAATAAGAAGAATTGTGCAATGTTTGATTATTTTATTTGCATTAAAAAGTAGACAAAAGACATTTATAACTGATATTCCATGTGATTTCCTTTTAGCAATAATCATCGTATAATTACACGTGGGGATTATAATATTGTTTATTCGTTAGCGGCAACAAACAGCGAATGGTTAATTATATAATTATGTGACAGAGTGACACACGATTGTAACAACTGACCTTTGGCTGTGTTACAATTGACCCGTACCATGGGGTCGATTGTAGCAACTGACTTGCTTCCGTATATCATCAATTCCACAAAACTGTTTTGTCTGTTGAACTCCATACCCAATCAAATTGGTGGTCAACATGTGCTTTTGTGGACAAAGACGCAACTAATTTTGTACTTTTATCACTTAGACTAGAATGAATAAAAAGGTAAAGGTAAATTCTCATATAGCGCAAGTTCCAGTCCCCGGGACTGCTCAAAGCGCTTTACACTTTACACCCTGGCAGACCTGTTCAATCGAATACCATCTCGACTTCTCTGAGAAGCATCCAGCCACCCTGCAATTAATGCGCGAAGACTATTTTTACACAAATATCAGCCACTGTCTACAGCCAGGTACTCATTCATACAGCTGAGTGAACTGGAGAAACGTAGAGCGAACGAACTTTTCCAAGGTTCGACACCGCACCACAGGATTCGAACTCGGGTTCTCTCGATTGGGAGTCCGAAGCTCTAGCCACTGCACCACTGCGCTCCGAGAATGTTTTAAAATGTAACTAGTGGCCACGGTCTCCCCTAACGATGGCCCAAATTCAGTGGGCTTGAACGCTAAACGTCGGCTCGGTCCAGCTTTGGCCAGTTATCAAAAAGTCAAACATGTAAACCTCAGCATTTATGTAGTTACAATCCATGTGCAACGCTTGAGTGTTTACCAGGTGAGGCTGACGTGACGATAGGTCTACGACGGCTGGACATACAAGGGGGTCTGTATAGTAACTGTGCATTTGCCAAAGAGGCCGATCCAGGAATTGTAAGGAAACAACAAGCCCCACCACACTACTCGATTTTTGAATTACAAAGATCAAAAGAATACGGAAGTATTCGCAAAGCCCCAATAAAGACAACAACTTCAAAAATTGCTGGTGTAATGTTTCTTCTTCCGTTTGTCCGAGACTATTGTTGTGTGCGTGGCTCAATCTTTTCGTTTAGCTGTAATGTCTTCGTGCGAATTCAACGCATTCGATTGTCGTATGTAAGCCTAGTTAACAGAGACGTTCATTTGCTGCTGACGTACGTTCTGGGTTTGTCTATGAGAACGATGTGGTCTTGGAATGCGAATCAACCAAGAACTGGTTAGTTCTTATTTTATGTATCACTCGAGGCTTTTGTCTACCTCTATACAGTGCACATTTTCTGTTATTCACTTTTTTGTTTGCTCAGTTTTTATCACTTGTCTATACACGCTTTTATATGATTGGATGTTGACGTCACGCACCACGTCATGCGCTGTGCTCAGTTATTTAGGCAGTCAGGAATAACAGCCAGGAATAACCAGGGTTGCCTTGTTGGTAGGCCTACACAGACATGTATTTTGTAACCGTTTACTCGATGTAGAACGATACACAGATTAACAACATTTGGCTGATGGTAGACGCATATTTTCAGATTCGGCATTATATCCCAAAACATCCAAATATATGTTGGCTACAAATGTGTAAATTACTATGAAACAAAGCCAGCCCCTTACCGCATACTCCGCCGACGAGGTGTCGCCTGTGAGCTTCTGTCACCGTCGGTTGCCGCGTCTTGTTTCTTGCGAGACGATGGCCGTCCCATTGCCTCGGCTATACTCGCGAGAAGGCCGCAGTCTTTTCCGCCGAAAGTCCTCAGCGCTTCGAAGTCGCTGTATGACTTGTTACGTCGAGCCATTAGCCAGACTTAAGGCCAACTATGTGGGACAGTAATGTTGTGGACCCGACAGCGCCAGTAGGTCCTGCAATAGTCGCATATATAGCTCAACACAATGACGGCTACCAGAGGCTGAGGCGGCCTTTCAAAGTAACCGGAGCCCTGGAAGCCGGTGTACGTTATGTTGTGTTGTAGGATATCCGTGTTGTATTGTGACTGCTGTGGCAATACTCTTTCTGGTCATTCGAACGGCGGAGCTTGGTCGCTGAGTAACACTATCTGATCGAGCATGGTGACACGCTTGAACGCTTACGCAAGGCACGCGTGACTTGAGCGATTTATGCAATGTGACTGACTGTGTTGTGGCGTGCTGCAGCACGTCAAGTCTTGTTCTCCAAATGTTTATATAATCGTCAAACTCTTTGGGAGGCCGAGTATCGTTAGGAAGCGACGCAATGAAGCAAGACGGTGAGGTCACGCGTGACAGATCCGGTAACATTCGACATACTCCGCGAGTTAGCGTATGCCATACGAGGTACATGTTCAGGTACATTGCAATGCGAATAAAGCACTTTTTGCCACCTTACGCCATGAGTGACTAATTCATGGATTTATATGTGACTGTACTTGCAAGGATTAGCACATAAATGCGGGATTAGACAAGTTCCCTACTAATCCAATACGATGCTAACGGTGGAACGAACACTATAATAGAGGCATGGTCTGTATATGGAACGAAAGCAACATGACGCCGTGATATAATTACCCAGTCGTTTGCAGACCGATACAAAGACGAATCAATACAGAACAAGATGTAGCGGAAGGAATATGCGATGTAGAAATTGCTAATTAATGACGACATCAAATCAGGATACGTAGATGATGGGCCAGATTTAATCATAAGTGTGCCGCACCTATACGGCAAACGTTAATCGACTACGGATTACAAACAAAAAACGACGCCACTGTTTGCATTTGTCTTACCATGTGTTTGTTTTAATAAGTCTTCATTGTCTTGGTTGTATTTGTCATTGTTATCAGTAATAACATAATATATTTTATTTGATATACCACCAGATCAATATTTGTTCGTGGCGCTTCACAACATATTAAAATATATAAAGTAGTTTAGAATATATATATATATATATTAATAATAACAAATAATACGGTATTAAAATACTACTAATAATAAGAATAATTTAATATAAATACAGCCGTACCGATATCATCATCGTCGTCTCCGCGTATACATTGCAGGACACTACAGTAATCATCACTCAATATATATTCGGCCAAACAAAAACTTGGATATTTTGATCGATGCTTGTCGACGCTACATGGAGTCATTTTTGTGGGACCTTCTGAAGTGGACAAATTATAGACTATACGCTTACGGTCACGCCATAATCAGACATCCACTCAAAGACAGGACGAGAAGACGTCGTGCTCTATCTGCAGTCTTTGACTGGTCGCGTATCAATGCGTGCTGTCAATTAGAAACAATTAAGCAAACTGTTTTATTGTCGCACTGAAGTGGTACTTATTGACATATAATCTTAGATCCGATTAGATTCAAGAACAATAAATAACTCGTTCCACTTCGTTCCACTTCGTTGCACTATCTCAAATAATTAACAACAGTTTGTCTCAACAAAGAGTTTGTTCTAATATCCACGATTAGCCTATAATCTCCCTATTGATATCGTCTGTCGGCTACGATTTATCAACACGACACTGATCGGACTAAATAATTTTGAAAATTCATAAAATATAAATGTTCCACAACATTCAAAATGTCTTAGGGATCTTCTTGAGCTAAATACACCAATGATGACTGAAAACAGTGTTTTAGAATATGCGTTACTTTTAAAGTTTTGTAATTTTATAACTTTATTTCCATCATACAATGGCCATTTTATTTGTTATCGAAACGGGAGTTCGACAGAAAAAAATTCAATATCTTTTACTCTAAATGATGGACAGAACAAATAATTATTGCACTCCCAGTACAAAATTAAATAAGTTTTTACACTGATGCAATATACTTTGTTATGCTCTTTACAGATCTACATTTTTAAAACTAAAACTAGTGAAAGTAAACCTTACGTAGATAGGAAAGTACAAAACCACCTACTCTATTTTAATACCGTGAATTACTTCGCGGATGTATAATGTATTTATACTGCTTATGGAAATAGCAGCTGGATTTATGGTGCAAATAAAATGGTTTCATTATTGAATGTTTCTCGGCTTCAGTAAGTTTCTGTTATCTAAACGTTTCATTAAAACTTCACTTCAAAATGTATAGCCAGATGTACCTAGTGAAAATGAACATGATAGTACCATAGTTTTTATATTCCAACAAAAACAATGCCAATCTTTCAATATGACATCGGTGTCGCGATCGGCGGCTTCGTGCATGGAGAGGTGGTGTTTTTTCTTTTAAATCAATCCGTCTGTCATGAACTGTTGCTATGTTCATTCTCCGTTTATTCCATATATTTTCCTTCTTTACTTTACTGAATCTGTGACATAAACAGCAGCTGGTCCACGTCATTTTTATAATTTTATCTGTCACGACTCATTCGCATGCCGGTGGCTAATCCATATACACACATGTTGATAACGTATTTCTTGCATCTATTAACTCGGCGTAGCTAATCGAAATCTGACGGACATTCCCGAATATTCATGAGCATGCCTTATACGGATTGTGAATGTGGGCCCAAAGTAGAAACTCCGCGTACGCAGAGTTATTTTTCCGATATATTGTCAGGGTCATTAGTGATTTATAAAACATAATTCTAATGAAATAAAGGCATAGCATTACATGAAATAATCATATTAACAGGATTACCTAATAAGTGCGTATAAGAGATTCAAATTCTCAAAGAATCCCTTTAACAACCAACTGCAGAATTTGTGAAATAAAGCAGCCTTGTTTGACTGTGCCCTAACAACTATATAATTATGGCCTATCTTACAGTTGTTAAGTAATAATATTATTAAATATTTTATCAGTCCTGTAGTTAAACGTTGGTAACTTTAGCTCGGTGCTTCAGTGCATTTAAACCGACTCCACTATGCTTTGTACAGCGCATCGGTCTCATTTGTCCGTCCGTATGTACACACGCATGTATCACTGTCCTCAACTAGGCGTTGTGTTTCAAGTTCAATAATATATAATTGCTATGGCGAGTAGCGCGCTGGTCTTACACTGTTGTGATGACAATGGAGTCTTCTCAAACGTAATATCAACTGTCGGCCTAATCGCTCGGAAAACGTCGTCATTTTCAAGAATGACCTTATAGGCACATACATGCACAATCGAGAACACTAGACAGTTTGGAAAATTATTGAAGACATTTCTGTTCTTAAAATAATGCAGCTTAATTTTTATATCGTCAACTGATTTATGTATTCATTTATTTATTATTTATTTAACTACATGTAAACTTTTTAGGTAATGTTTAGACGGTATTAATATTATGTTACCAATTACACTTTATATCAATAGATGTACGACTGTCTTAAAATGTGTTGGCAGTTGGCCTTGGTTTAAATTTATATTAGTTTTAGCATAGTTTCATAATGTTTCTGATTGTATATTTTGCGTGTGCATGATGGGGGGCAGGGGAGACAAGCGTGTATGTATGTAGACGCCACAACGCCAAGAATTCCTCGTACATTTTAAATGCTACTTGGTAATAAACAGTCTGAATCTGAATCAGACCTCATTTAACCGTTGTATTATGCATATATACAGTTTCAATAATTTTTTTGTTTTATTTATCTTAGCATAATATTTTAGTATCTTATCAACTATTTAATGAAATTTAGCCATTCTTTTATTTTATTTTTATTAATCCAATATGTTTAGGTGTTTCAGCACTTTTGCTAATCGTTTGCTTTATAATTGCATTTACCCGTAATTTTACGATGCATAGGTTTACTTATGTATACTAGGATTTTGCTTGCTAACTTTATTTTTTATTTATTTCTCTTAAGTGCGATTTTATGTTTCTTAGATATTTGCCGATTATGTAAACACCCGTGAACGGGGCATTAGTCTCGGATTCGATGGTGTATAAATATAGTTTATTATTACTATTATTACAGAAGAAGCAAATTGTGTTACAGATGCCGTCTTGTAGAGCTGTGGATACGTCAGTTAACCCGATATCACAACGTTGCAACAACACAGGATCAATAACCAGTTTTCATGCACAATATGGGTACAGAAATACACATTTGCCTGATACGTTTACACCTCTCATCACGACAGTATTGGGTACATTTGGCAACTATTATTTTCGAATGTGTACAGTAATCAACGTTGTGTCATTATGGGAAACTGGGGCTAAGAAAACCTGGGGGATTCTAGGACCACTGATGTTATAAAGCTTAGGGTCCGGGCTATATGTTAGTGGTCCTCACATTAAACGAGACCAACTTTATAAAAAAAACATGTTTTAACAGTACTATTAACTGTGTACGCTTATGACTAAATATAATACGAATCAAGACTACAAATTCAACCGCTCTCTTATGTATGTTACTGAAGCTTTAGTGATCTGCGTGTGATTGTAGTCGTTAGTTGCTGTTGCAGGAGAATATGTGCCAGTCCGCAGGACCGACTGGCCCGGCCAAAGTTGCCGGTTTCCGACCACCAAATGTATAGCAGTGTCAGACCCTCGTGACGGTGTTTTTGCCAACATAACAGTACATAAAACGACACAGAAACCATCGCTTGTAGACCTCTGGGCAGTGGTTGACCACACATCCTATTACATTAGTTCTCACTCCGTCCTACCTATTACACCATGGACTTCACAGTATTGCAACACTGTTTTTCATTTAAAACGCAAATCGCCATCAAGTAGCAATTTTATTTTATATGTCTGCAGATACTGAAGTGACACACAGCACAAAATATCACATTTTATATTGACTATAGTGATAGACATGGAGACGTTCTTGAAATGAAGCGCCGAATCGTTCCGATAATAGATTTCAGGTTGTAGACCATTATAAATGTGTGGGGTTGATGACACGATTAGTTTTTTACCAACGAAACAACGGCCTCGACACAGCCAACAGTTACGAGCGACACGTTTCCGTACGCTCCGCCCTCTTTGTTCAGGAAGATGTCGGTTCGATTTACCGCGCTTGTCGACGACAACAGCACGAACCGTCCTTCACCCATAGCGCCTTACTAGGACACGCCTGAGTGATGACGACACGACATTCCACAACACACTGCTCTCATTGGACGTAAACTAACACGCCAGTTGTCTAGCTGACCACTCCTTGCAGTGAGGGTCATGGACTGTAAGGACAGTGAGTGTATTTTCACGAGAACTGATCACATGAATGTCAACGAAAACACTCATTGTGCAACTTGCTCACATCTACGCCCGGAGCAACAAACAAAAGACAGCCATTATCACCATTACACATTATTCTGAATCTATGAAACCATCCGGGCATTGACTGGTCACTCAATATGTCTACAGAACAAAATAACTCTATAAATAATTACTTAAATTTGAGTTTTAAATGCATCGCCAATTGGCTGATCAGAAGGCAATGGCCCAAGGACACAACAGAACATTAGTTAGCGTTAGCGTATGTATGTATGTATGTATGTATGTATGTTTGTATGTATGCATGTGTGTGTGTGTGTGTGTGTGTGTGTGTGTGTGTGTGTGTGTGTGTGTGTGTGTGTGTGTGTGTGCGTGCGTGCGTGTGTATGTATGTATATATATATATATATATATAATTTATATTAAAATAATAATAAATGATATAAACACACACACATATATATATTACAACCAAACTACAATGTACTAATCGTCCTAATTAATCACACACGCACACGCACGCACGCACGCACACACACACACACACACACTAATATTAATGGACATTTTGTCGCGCAAAATCACGAATTAATAAATTACACATGACCTTAGAATGATCATTGCAACTATTGGCTTACGCGGAACAAACACGGTATGAACTACACCATGAATCACAACTAATCAGGGCCATTACAACAGTGAACATATCGGCTGCATCGGGAACCTGATGTTAAACTACTATTGCTGTTCCTATACCAATACTTAAACGTGAAGCAGGCTATTCCACAAATACAAGATCTAAAGTTTTATTTTTCCCGCATCGTCGACCTGCATTGTCGGTACGGCAGGCTACACTATAGTGTTCAAGAAAATCTACGCACATCGCTACATTGGTACACTACAACTCCTCCCATCTCTAATACTTGCATTTGCTGTCAACCAGCAACTCGCAATGTACGCACGCCTGCGCACACACCACTTACTCTAGTTCACAACAGTTATGGGGTTTCGCTTTGTGCAGAACAACTGTTTCTGTGTGCAAAACACACCGGTAAAAGTGTACCGTTTAAAGATCATCTGAGTTTTACTAGTATGCTATGAAGAAAAATTAATTAACAATATATTCCCATCTGTTATTTCCTCGATATTCCATCAACATATTTAGTCACAATGCAATATTCATAATTGTACTGGTCGGCTCACAGGTGGGAGAGTTCCGCACAATGTGTTAAGGACATTTTGAGAAGGTGTCACAGAGAAGATATCTTGGTTCTATTATAACAACATCGAAAGGTTAATTAACAATACGTACTTGACGTGGGTATGTTAAGAAATATTCGTAAAATGTGGCCTGTTGTGAATGGGAATGCTCTTAAGTGGTGTTTGTGCAGGGAGAATTTATACCATGGACAATAACGCGACAATAAGTCTGTACCTGCTATTATATACAGGTGTAGGTGACCTAGTTGGACAAGAGATTGAAATGACACACATTTTCTGAAAAGTCTGTACGACTGTATTGTGATATATTTGAACAAAAGATCAAATAAAAAATATGATGAGAAGACTGATATTACTTCCGTATTGTCATCTTGTTGGAAAAGAGAGCATTTGACAAATGCTGATCTATGAGCAACAATACATTTCTACGCGAACACGGCATCACTTCTGCATCCTACGTATGAAGGAGCCCACGTACATCAGTCATTTAATTCCAGTTGATTAACGTTTACTCTTGTGGGAAACACACACGCGGGGTTTCGTAAGGAGTTGGATCTTTGATTCTGACAATGAACGGCCCCATGGAGCGACTCAGGAAAGAAACTACATACCCGTGTTCTGATTACTGCGGTTACAATCAGAGATCACGTGAATGTCTATGGTGAAAGAACGAAGACTAAATCGATAATCAATTATGCCTGTAAGACGCTCATATATCGCGTATCCGAACAGATCCCTGCTATACTGAGAATGCCGTTTGTAGAGGGAATACCGTAACACCAATACAGGTGGAATTGTTTTAGTGGACCACGAGCTGGCAAAGCAGTAAGAGGGCGAACGGTGCAGGCGTGAATACTACTTATAAACAAAGGCGTTTAGTCTACAGAAAAGGTCCGAGACGCTAGTCGTTTAATGATGCCAGTAGTGCACACACACACACTCACACTCACTCACACACACACACACACACACACACACACACACACACACACACACACACACACACACACACACACACACACACACACACACACACACACACACACACACACACACACACACACACACACACACACACACACACACTCACACACACACACTCACACGCACACACATTCACACTCACGCATTTACACACACACATACACACACACACACACACACACACACACACACACACACACACACACACACACACACACACACACACACACACAAACACATTCACACACTCACACTCACACACACACACACACACACACACACACACACACACACACACACGCACACACACACACACACACACACACACTTAACGATAATATATCTTGCATATGTAGCCCTAGTTTGCCACTTATCAACGAAAAAACGTCTTAAAGCTACGGAATGTAATCGTTTTTATCGTAACAACGTGTATATTTAGTATAAACTATGTATAAAAAACGCTAATATATTGACTCCAAAATACGTCTTAGCCAACTAAAATGGTTCCCCGCAAAAAGTTATATCCAATTTAAAGTCTCCCATTTACTACTAGCTTTTGTTGCCTGTCAGCCAACAGTTTTTCTTTCGAATGTATTACACCAACGGTAACCAACCCAATTCCATGCGCTGTTTACGATGTAAAATTTCACGTGGCACTTTATCTAAACGTTTTTTGAAACTCTAAGTAGATATAATATCTACCGGGATCCGTCATCTGGTCACTTGGCGATTTCTACTTTCATTTGATCATCGATTTAATTTGATTTGGTTATTCTCTGTCACATTAATTGCATTACGCCTCGAGGAAGTATGAAGCCCCCTCGCTAACTCGACACGGCATGACACAGAATTGATGAGCTTTGAGGCGACAATCCTTTGCCATCTAACACGATCAACAAGAACGCGACTGCCATCGAAAACGATAAACTCTATATGTGTGACATGTGGACTGAGAAAGAAACACGAATCTAAATAAATAGAGGTTTACTTTTTTATTATTTTTAATATATATTGAGACGGCTAGACCTAGTACACGGGTTGACATTTACTATTTGTGACGACCAAGTAAAGTACAATAACTCTAGCACAATAAGTATAATAACTGTGGTTAGTACATTCATCGAAACTTAACACGAGGCAAATATACATGTAGTACATCCGCTGACATTTACTATATGTGCTAACTAGACTTAGTACACACGTTGACAGTTACTTTTTATGACAACCATGCTTTGTACACCCATGGACACACGACTATTCACAGTACATCCATTAACAAATACGCCTAAAAGAATGTTGTTTGACAATACTAGAGACCAGGAGATGGAAAGAAGATCAGATAGAAGTTTCTAAAATATTGATAGAAATATTTTTTCTCAGTTAAGAAAGATAGAAGGACTAGGGGACATGAAGTTACATTAGTAAAGGAGCAGTGTAGATTAGATATAAGAAAATTAAAAAATCCGCCCTTACAGACCATACGACAACTGAAAACCATATCATAGACTGGGAGGGAGTGAAAATTGTAGACAAAGAATCCAACAGAAGGATTCGGCAGATCAAAGAAGCCATCTGGATCAGAAAAACCAAAACACCCATCAACAGAGACGAGGGCAATTACGAACTGCCTCACGTGTACGATGACGGCATTCAGCGTCATAGGTACTGATGAAGTCGGCGTGACACGTCAACAAAAGCCTCTACCAGGTAATTTAACACGATTTTTGGATATGAAAAATGAAAGTTTCTAATTTGAAAACGAACTATCCTGAAGAATGTTCAGTAATAATATATATAAGAAAGTTCTCATTTTCACAAAGGACTGTAAATGATTGGAACAGATTATCTGCTGATTATGTTGGTGGTAGAAGCGTGAATATGTTTATGACACATACCTCAGAAGGGCGAGGTACACGTAGATAAAAAGGGTTGGACTCTCGATAAGCCAAACAGCTTCCTTGTCCACCTGCCATCTAGAGTTAATTATCTGGGTGGCAATCTTGTTAAATCTTGACATTTACTATTATGTGATGACACCCGTTGATGTTTACTACATGTGGTGACTATATTTCGTATACATTTCGATACTTATTGCAGGTGACGACTATGCATAGTACACCTGTTGCTACTGAGACAAATTAGTCGAGTAGTAGGTTGGCACTTACCAGGGAAATGCGACGAGAGCCTCGTGATATGGAAAAACGAGGGGCACTCCAAGGTCTGCCTTAGCGGAGTTCATTCAGCGGCTCGCTGCTACAGCTACTCTCGTACAAGTCACGTCCGTCAACCCCGCCCGAGTCGCTACATCAATAACTGGCTCTACTGACGCGTGCCGCCGCATTTAAGGTACGCTGTCATCATGGACAATTTTTTCTCAGTTAAGAAAGATTTTTCTCAGTTAAGAAAGATAGAAGGACTAGAGGACATGATCTTGCATTAGCAAAGGAGCAGAGTAGATTGGATATAAGAAAGTTTTCATTTTCACAAAGGACTGTAAATGAATGGAACAGATTACCTGCTGATTGTGTGGGTGCTAGTAGCGTGAATATGTTTAAAAATAAAATCGACACATACCTCAGACGGGCGGGATACACATAGATAAAAAGGTCGGACTCTCGAAAAGCCAAGGGCTTCCTTGTCCACCTGCTACCTAGAGTTAATTCTCTGGGTGGCAATCTTGTTAAATCTTGTTAAATCTTGTTAAATAGTCCTTTTACGCCGGCCTTCTGTCTCTGGCGGCATTTGCTGGAACTGCGGTTGTGGGTCGCGAGCCGAACCGCTGAGGCCATAAATACGATTTTACGTGCCAACGATCGATGTGGGCCCTTCGGAAATATGATCAAAATGTCGTAGATAATTGAAATAGTCGCCATATCTTTGGATTCATTAGAAAGATAATGAGTTACAGTTCACGAATATGTACGTATCTAAAAAAAATATTTTTGTTTGACCAGAAATATGATTTACAAACAGTGTTTACACGTCGGGTCAAAGCACCCGGCGGGATTTATCTGGGTCAAAGTCGTCCTCTTGTCCATTCTAGAATGATTAACGCACGTTTAGATGTGATTAATTACATGAATATGTCTATTTTAAGAATATAAATTATCATCCTATTCAGAAACAATATTTGTTACCCCAAATATATGATTGTCGGCACAAAACGAGACCACAAAATGTATGTGTTTGTAAACCATTTACATATATTATTAGAACTAGCTAATAGTGAGAGATAATCCATTTTCACACCGGGCTGTCAAGTTCGACAGATCGGGTTCCTAGCTGCGTGCTGATTATACATACACGTAGATCTGAAATCATGTTTAGTATTTATTAAACTCAGTATCACTTTACATTAACAATGTCAGTGGTAACTATACTATTTGTTTCTATCAATTTATATTTTCAGAATATATGGCTGCATGATGGATGTCAGAAAGCCATAGAAGATACCAGAAAATAAAATAACTTGTGTTTCATATAGCATCACACCAGGACATGTGACGGACAGTAGGAAAACTAATACGTCGCATGTTCTGCCAGAGGATGCAAAATTGTGCAAAATATGGAGTAAACTGTACTCTTGAATTACCAATTTAATTTGTTGTGAATTAAATGTGTTTGCTACTTTTCCGAAGTTATACTTTATGTTCAATAAAATGTGCAGTTTTCAAGATGTTCTGTTGTTTCACGAAAGTTCATATTTACCCTGTGATTTTATCTGTGGACTAAATCACATTTTGTGAAGCAATAACAAATACACAGATGGGCGACTGCAACAGAAATAGGTTTATTAAAAAATATATATAAATGGGGGATTCCTTTGCTTGTACAACATCACACATTTATTTGTGCTTTGTGGCTCAATTCTATCTTCATTCACATTTCTTAAACACATTGCACACATTTCTGCGCATATTTGTTAGACTGGCATGTTCCAATAGCACACGAAATATGAAGTATTACATGTGAAAATGTTGTCGCTGAACATTTTATCAAATGCTTGCAATGAGAGAAGTCAGTAATACAATGGATATCCTTTTCTGTCCACGTCTGGAAGAAATAAAATATGTATTAACTACACCTAGAAAAAATAAGTACAGCATTTACATATGTACGTGTATATTATCAAGGTATTGAGGACACAGATTACACATTTAATACGAGTGTCAGCCTACCAATGATGCCCAAACCATCTTATGTGGAATGATATACATTGTATCGGGCCACACAGGCAACGGGATGCTCCCTGTGCCAGGCCGCGGGTGGCACTATACGTGCTCGTAGCACGGAGTCAACAACCCATGCTCCCTGTGCCAGGCCGCGGGTGGCACTATACGTGCTCGTAGCACGGAGTCAACAACCCAGGCTCCCTGTGCCAGGTCGCGGGTGGCACTATACGTGCTCGTAGCACGGAGTCAACAACCCATGCTCCCTGTGCCAGGTCGCGGGTGGCACTATACGTGCTCGTAGCACGGAGTCAACAACCCATGCTCCCTGTGCCAGGTCGCGGGTGGCACTATACGTGCTCGTAGCACGGAGTCAACAACCCATGTTGCGGTAAACAAAATCGACTACATCTTATTAACAGGTTAGAATAATGGACAATAACATACTGTATTATAAAAAAACAGATATTATATCTTCCAGATTCATAGACCTGATTTAGTCTTACAGAGAAAGAGATAACAGTTGAATGATAAATCACACAGGTAACGTCTCCACGGCGGCCGACGTCGGTGAAAGTGCGTCTGGATATTTTATGGACATCTTTTTGAGACGTGGACTAAGGTGGTCATTTTTGTACTAAAGGAATGAAATGCACATATGTACCATCTGAGACGCTTCATGTAAATTTTGATTCAGTTGTATAGCTTGATATAATCTGGTGTCATAACTTAAACACGATTGCACGAACACTGTCTGGAGGCTCATCTGAATCAATGCAAACCTTGGAACAGGCCGCTGACTGGACCCGCAACT